>OV121076.1:17214038-17839594 GCA_921293005.1 Nemoura dubitans | reverse complement strand
ATATAAGTGTTATTAAAAGCACTGTCCAATGAAAGTGTTGTCACTGGCAAAATGTATAGCGTACCGTTTAAAAAGTGGCAAAATAAACCCAGTAGTTCATCATTTTGAATCAGAAAGAAACCTCCAATAATGAAACGGAATAGAGATGGGAAGAATTCTGCATTCACAGCTCATCACAGCTATAAGAACGGAGACCAGTTTCAACAAAACAACAAACGAAAAGTGGATTGGCGTTTATTGGCGGGGGAGAATGGGGGGGGGGGGGGGGATTAATGGTTAATTTTCTTTTCTGAAAATTGGCGTTACGGCACCTATATCTTTACAAAAAAAGCACTGGCCATGCATATAAAAACATTAGAAACTAATAGGTGCATATACCTACCTATATACCAACGCTTAATGCTTATACCTTTATACAATTAACCTTGATACATACATGATTGTCAAAAATAGGGATGACAAAACACAACATTTATTTGTAAAATATAATTTTTAATCACAGCAAGTGACGTACTTGTATACAATAAAATCAGTGTCGTGTATCAGTATCGTGTATCATGTATCGTTTCATTTTCATCCGAATCGCTTCTTGTAGCAAGGAGGGTTAGCGAGATAAAGAGAGAGAGAGAGAGAGAGAGAGAGAGTGAGAGTGAGAGAGAGAGAGAGAGTGAGAGTGAGAGAGAGAGAGAGAGAGAGAGAGAGAGAGAGAGAGAGAGAGAGAGAGAGAGAGAGAGAGAGAGAGAGAGAGAGAGAGAGAGAGAGAGAGAGAGAGAGAGAGAGAGAGAGAGAGAGAGAGAGAGAGAGTGAGTGAGAGGAGGGGGAGAAAGAGTGAGGAGGAGAGACAAAGAGTTAATGGAGATTTAACTGACTCTTTCCAACCGACTGCACGACGCGAACGCGTCCCTCGCGATGCCCCAAAGCAGCAAGCATCGAGCCGCGAAATTCCTCGTCGCGAATGACAAACTCGCGATTCTTGCACACAGATTTCCTGCGGCGCTGCGCACTCTGCGCACTCACGGCTGCCCATCGCACGGGGCGCTGCGCTTCCGAGTGACTGACTGCGCCCGTGATGCGTGATCACAGAGTGAACTCGCTGCTAGCGACGCCGTCGGTGCCAGTTGTGTCGCAGCAGTAAGCACCCGACAGGAGATCAGATTGTTATGTTGTGAGAAGTTCCTAGCGCAATGCAAAACTTGCCAGGCGAAAAAGCGAAAATGCTTATCTTATAGTTATAGTACCTACATGTCGCACTCTCGTGCGATATGTTATAACGAGTAGGTAAAAATGGATTATCTTTATAAGCTATTACCACCTGCATCCCCAAACGCCACGCAAGCCTTTCGGTAAAAGTCGCCCGAATCGACAGAAGAGTGCATGGCCAAAGCTGGCATAAACCGGATATGAAACTCTCTGGACCCAAGTCCACAAAACCCGATTTTCAAAACCCGCAGTAATATTTTTATCACGAAGGCTACAGCCAAATTGAATTTCGCTGCACGCTGAAACTGATTGACTTCATGCTAATATCTTCCGGAGTAATTTTTAAAATTACAATTAATTATTTTTGTATCCGAGTCCATGCTTGGTTTCACCATATCCCAACAGCTTTTTACAACATTAGCGCGTCTTAGTCCAAGAAGACTCGATTTCTACGAGATTGTGTGTGAGTGAGTGAGTTCGCCGGCCCGCCCCGCGCAGCTAGCACGCGCAGCTAGCACGCGCAGACGCAGTCTTGAGGCACTGGATAGGGCACCTTGAGCCACTGACACCGGTACTTCCGGCGACGCTTCTTCCGGCGCTCTTGCGTCCGTCGCAGTCGCTCTTCGCCGCCCCACACGTTGTTCTCCGCGGCGTGACCCGTCTTGCGCAGCCTGCAACAATGAGGCGCAGTCGCGCAGCGATCAGTGGGGCAGCCATTTCAACGAGAGGAATCGTCCTTTGTACATGCGACATGGTTAGCATTTAGATGACATGTTCCAAAACAGCTGTAACAGCTGAAATGTTCACCCATCAAATGTATCTATCAAATCTGTTTCTCTTTGTGGTTGTAAGGAAAATGCCTGAAGAGGAATGAAGACCCTTAAACACGTCACAATTCCAATTCAAAATCCGCTTTGATCAGTTGAAACTTGAATGCCCCCTAAATCTTCCGGGAAAGGGTGTTATTCCTGTATGTGCCTTCAAAAGCATATTATATAGAGATCTATAAAATAATATGTAACATTTCTAAACAAATGAGAGCGCAGCGTCGCATTGCAAGTTGCATGACTGCATTGAAAATGCATCACAAAGCTTCACATTCGTGAGCGAGTACCGAAATCGGAGGAAAACCATCAGAAAACGCAATGGCCCGCTCATCAAAGGTACCTACGACGTAACATACGACCGACCGTGCGAGGAATGATCCGTTGGCCTGAAGTGCGGGGGACACGGCCAGCCCGGCACGGCTCGAGCTAAACATTTCCCTTCGAAATCGAACTTAATCGCATGAGTGGCATTCATTTTCTTGGCAGACAAGGCCAAGGCAGCTGCTGCTCCTTCGCCGTCTCCTCCCGGGGAATCTGCTTTGGTTTCACCCGATAAATTATCGATTTCGACGTGCACGGCCGCTCGCTCTGAGTCAGCCGACGCATAGGGAGGGGGAGGTGTCGGGTGGCCAGTATGGTGATGCGGAGCGCTCCTCTGGTTATCGGTGACTTAAGACCTCGGCGACCTCGGCACGACCAATTGCACCTTTCTACGCCAGTTCAATAGCAATCAATTGCAGATGTGACGAAGTCGGGGACTCTGCAGAAGGCAATCGGTGCGCAAGTGCGCGGTCCGGGTGGCCTTCCTAGACTAGGGAACAGGGACGCCACGTCAGAAGAGATGCCAACTGTAAGAGATCCGAGATAATGTTTTCTTGGAAGTTAGCATCGCTTTGCTGAATTCCTGGGAAAATCTCAACTCTGTGGGCTGCCAGTAATCAGTTTTGGGGGTGACATGCCAGAACAAAACAAGAGAAACATTGTCGTAATGTCGTTCATCTTGCAGCATTGACATTTGACATGCTACTGTTTTCAAAAATGAAAATAAGAAAAACGAAAATATGAAAGAAAGGCGAAAAAGCAATCCACATTGTAGCTCGAACAAACCATTTTGCATTAATTTTTCCAGCATATTTTAATTTCCCGAAGCTGTACGCTACGCCCTACCGCGGACACCTAAGTATACGAAGTTAACAGTCTCATATTGTGGAGTAGATTTAAAGCTATATGTGGTTATAGTATAGAATATAGAATATATAGAGCATATATAAGTTTTTACTGGATTTTGATAGATGAAACTGAAAGGCACCTTAGGTCTCGTACGCTTCTCCAAGCAGTTATAAGAAGGAGGTACCACTATTCAATGCGTCATTTTGCACCAATGCACAAAAATCGAGCAGAAAGTATTAGCGGAATTTTGGGCATGAAGTCATGGGTTTTCTTTTAGACAATGCCAGCACCACCCAATATACACTTGTGTTATCTTCATCTTTAAAAATTCTAACTTTAGCAGAGAGCTGGAATTATTACAGGTTACCCATATGTACAAAAAGCTGGAAAACAGTTATGATAATCCACTTATGCTCGGATTTACAAAGATGTTCAACTAATTGATATTCCAACTAGTAGTTAGAACAGAATTCAGCCAATCACAGGCAGCAAAACCGGGCACCAGCAAATGCAACTGCATCATTCAATGCGCAGCCCCTTACCTGCAATGCCATCGCAGAATGTGCAGCGTCCTCGCAACCCCAGGCACACAGCGCATGCCCGGCGGCCAGCTGCAAGACTTGCCCTCGCCCGCTGCGCACTCGCCACTGCGCAGCCATCGCGGCCAGAAGTAGGCGCCCAGGTCGGCCCACTCGTAGCGCACTGCGCACGCCGCGGTCGAGACCAGCCAGTCGGCGACCTGCGCGCGCAGTTCGGGCGGCAGGCTAGCGGGGAGCTGCGTGCGCGCAGCCAGCTCGCGCAGCGCACGGACTGTCTGGCGCTCTTCTTCCTGTGGACCGACGAGGAGCGGTTCGAGGGAGAAGTGGTGGAGTATTGTCCACTGCTTTGTTGAATGTGGCTGCGCGAAAGATTGCGAAGCTTTGTGAATGCCCTCGCCCCGCAAGAATGTTAGCGTCTGCCTCACATACAATTTGCCCCATGGGAGAAAATGCTTTCTGCTGCACCGCTGGTGCTGCACTTTTGCATTCCTTTTGCGGATTTATCTTCAAGAAAACTGCCATCCCTGTGGCAAAAAGTATGCAAAAGCGACACTATTGCTGCAGCGGAAGGTATATTCTCTCGTGGGTCAGTGTATATAAAAACGTTACAATACCGACTAAACGTTGTAATTTTACTCGAGTGGAACAATGACTAGAAATAGTTAATCACTATCCACTGGGCACTAGCAGAAATTAGTCGCTATTCCATTAGTCGTCATCCCCCTCCCCCCCCCCCCCCCTCCCGCGCCTCCTACTCCCATTAAACGATAGGGTAGGTGTGGTGCATAGATTCCCTGTGTCTCATTCGGTAATGGACTTTACCTCAAAAGGAACACCCCTCGAAGATTGGGTTGGGCGTGTGGGCCCAAATGAGCCTCGTAATCGCGGCCACCCGGAGGCTGCTTCAAACAAGATGCGAACGAACTTGACCTTATCGTGCTGCTAAAAGATTGCTGTGACTCATGCGACAAAGTTGCATCTAATTTCCATTTCGTCTCGAGAGGATTGAAGTCACTCGGAAACGTTTATTGAAAAGTCCCTTGAACCTACTGGACTAAGGTTCAAGGTCACCTGGTCAGGTCTTGCCAAATTATTGAATGCTAATAGCGTTTAAGGTTTCGTAGCCTGCACTATAAGAAAACTCGATAAGTGAGAGTCTTTTTCGCAAGGGTTACAGGAAACTGGAAAGGGTAACTTATACTTTGCTAATACTTTCTCGTGTCGATGGTCAAGGCCAAGGGCTACAGACTGGTTACGTTGGTTACGAAACGTTGGAAAAACTTTTTTTGTGGGGCTTTAAGGCGCTTCAACCTGATTGGTCATTTTGTGCCTGGCAGTGATCTGGAAAAACTACACAGTTGCCTCTTCTATAGCTTTCAATACCCATGTTGTTAAAAAGTTATTTTTAAAACTAAAGTTTATTTCACGTTTAGAAAGATATAGGGTTTTCACTTGCAAAGAGGCTCCCCTGCTGTTAGATAAGCCTAAGGTGTCAACTAACGAAGGCCTACCCATTGCTCCCCTAAAGGATTGAATATTTGAGCATTGAATGATTTATCAGTGCAATGTTTAGAGTCTACTGAAATTACAAATTTATGTAGTGCTATAGGTAAATAATCATTGACAAGCGTATACGCTACGAAATCTTCAATTTCACTAAATCCTTTTAAAGTAAAAATTAGCGATTTTCAAGAAAAATTAGATCAACAAATTTTGAAATAGGATTTTCTTTGCCCTTTTTCACACAGTGGCCTTCTGTTTTCTACGCTCTTTCTTTACCCTTTTATTCGCGACCAAAAGATTAAACGCCCATCCATGGTCGACGTGCTCAAATAAAACCGTACGCTCATCTCCAACGCAACACACGTTGCGTAACGTACCGGCGGCGGCTGGACGGCGCTCGCACGCTGCGCCCTGCGCATCCACCGCGAGTCGAAGTCTGGCCCCATCAGCCGCAGCAGGCTGGGCTCGTGCAGGTCCCGGCGTCGCGGCTTCAGCGCCGACTTGCGGGGGTTGGCCCAGAACTTGAGGGGCAGCGCGGGCATCTCGGGCGCCGAGCCTACCAGGCCCGTGCCGTCGGGCGCCGCACTCGACGCCAGGTGGCAGCACCAGGCCAACAACACGGCACGCCACTGCGGACAGGGAGATAACGCAGTTACAGTCACGTTTTTAGGTTAGGTTAGGTTACGCCACTGCGGACAGAGGACGGAGTTGGAGTAACGTTTTTAGGTTAGGTTAGGTTAGGTTAGGTTAGGTTAGGTTAGGTTAGGTTAGGTTAGGTTAGGTTACGCCACTGCGAACAGGGGGGAGGACGCAGCTGCAGTCACGTTATTAGGTTATACATAGACGATTTGTTCTGGATGACGTTTCCCACAGCCTTCTATAGCGATTTAAAATGGCCACGAGAGCTAATGTATACTGTTAAGTACAGCATTTCCAGTTAGAAGGCTGTGCGACGGAGAACTCAAATTAATTGATGAGCGTAGCGAGCGAAGCGAGCGGAGCGAAATCTTCAATTTCACTAGCCCCAAAAAAAAGCACTTATGTGTGTTTTTTTTTTGTTTTTTTGTTTTTTTGTTTGTTTGTGTGTGTGTTTGTTCGCGATCTGCTGTCCAAACGGCTGATCCGATTTTGGCAAAATTTGCAGAGGTATTTCGCTAGGTTCTAACTTAGACCCTGTGCTCTTTTCAGCATAATCTACCAAATAGTTTTTAAACTATTCAAAATCCAAAAAAGAATTAATAATTTCCGAAAAATTTGTCCAAGCTATACAGCCGAAAGTTCTCGATATTTTTTCACATAACTTTACAATGTTATGAAACGTGATAAAACCAAGCATTTCTTAAGTTTTGAGGCATTTAGGACTTTCCGTTCTCTTTTTATTAATACATTTCTAACATTTTTTTAGTACATTTTTGCGATGTTCAGGCAAATTTTATTCAAAATTGTCTAAAAAAAGATTTCCTCTACTCTTTATAGTCCAACGCATTTATTTATTTATTTATTATTTATTTATTTATTATATTTATTTATTATTTATTATATTTTTATTATATTATTATTATATTTATTTATTTTATTTATTATTTTATTTATACAATTTATTTATTTATTATTTATTTTCAAGACAAGGATGATTGTGATTGCTAGCACATGGTGTTATCAGCTTGGGTCGACTTATAAAAATATACTCAATAGAATTACTTTCTGCGTTTTCCATGCTAAAATTAAATGCACTTACAATTGTCTTGAATGAAGACGTATTTCTAAACTAAATTTGGAGTATTTTTTTCCAAGCAAAACCATTTTATTCACTATACAAACTGCTAGATACGCTCATCTTCAACGCAACACTGCGTTATACCCTAGTCATAGAATATACACCGAGCCCCATGAGAGAGTATTTTGGCCCGAGAGTCGAAACCACTTATCGTCGGCCAGAATGCGTAGAGTCGAGTGCGCTCGATCACTGAGTAAACGGACGGGCCCCGCAGTGGCGGAACCAAGGACCAATCGCCACCAGGCACTCACTGACAAGAACCCTTTCCATGCATGGCAGATCCCTTGGAGTCGTTTGATTTGAGTGCATGTTCGAACAGGTGTTTAGGTACAGAGTTTTTTCGGACGTGTTAGAAATTTAACCGTGCCCCTGTCTATAGTTAGGATCTTTGATGGAATCGCAAAAATGTATAATACGTATGGTCTTCCAAAATTTCTTAAATCATAAATATAATTGAGTAAATGATATCGACAAGTAGGTAGATATAGGTACCTATAGGTACACTATTTTAAAGTAAATCAGTAATCTCCGTAACTGCGCCACATTGCCAGCGCTTGGCCGCGCTTCTACTTGTATTGAGTCTCGTCGAGGAGAGGTGTAACAACTAAGTCGTAAATCCTGCAGCGGTCTCCGAGCGACCAGATGACTGGCCGGCGACGAAACAGATGTCCGCGCAGCGCGATCTTCATGCAGTCCGTGCGTCGTCCGTCCGTCGTCCGTCCGTCGTCCGGCCCGGCCGCCGTCTGGCCAGCGGCACTTGTCGACAAGCCCCGCACGGAACGCCGCGTGCGACTCCCAGACGTGCGTGCTGCGCTCGCCACAGATTTCAATGCAATTTGTTTCCAAAGCGACACATGCGGGGAATTCTGCTGTTCTTCATGGGAGCGCCAGTCTATTTACACGTTCTGCAGATTCTCGGCTCATAGTCATGCGAACGCTGTCGCTTTACTGACAAAACGTCGCGGAAAAAATACGAGCGCGACCGCTGTGTGTGACCTGACTCGTTCAACTCGTGGATTCCACGGACGAACAAATGCGGTTGTTATTACATTTCTAAGACTCATGTCTATTTTTCATATCTTTAGCACTAGTTTAAAAAAAAAACTATTTCAAACTGCGTTTTGAATGCTAAATAAACGTCTCAATGATTTCCCGACGCTTCGTAACATGCTAGTTAATACTTATTTCAGAATCATTGTTGAGCTTTCACCCTTGCCAAAATATGTCATGAAACGTCGGGGAAACAGCGATACGTTTATTTAGCATTCAAAACCCAGTTTTCAATCGTTTTTTTTCTTCAAATATACTGTTGTTGTTCACCGCATTATTGAAACACTCCGCTCCCCTGGAGTGAAAAACACACAGCAAATGGCGTGACACTTCGTCTCAACGCTCACCCTCTCGCACCCCAACATAAAAACACAGTGCGCCTCCTCTTCGCACGAAATTATTCATGCACACGCATTGACCCCTGTGCCCCAGGCATCTTATCAGCCATGCAAGCAGCGCGGGCTGCTTATCCCTCCAGGGGCGCCATAAACCCTTAGCAGGGAACGCGTCCTTGGTGTTCTGAGCCAGCCAGCGAGCGGCAAGGCGTTGGTGCGAGCGTGACCCCTGACCCTGTCAGCCGCGCAGACGAGGGTCGAGAGGCCCACGTGGTTTACGACCGCGGCGGCGGCGGCGAGGGGCACGACTGACCGCCGTGTCGACCAGTGGCGTGCTTGGAGGTGGACTGCGGTCGAGGCGGTTGTGTGTGGGAAGTCCACGGCGATGACGGTGTTTTGAGGAGGGGTGGGAGGGTCGTCAGGTGATGGCAGCTCGATAACGCACAGGGTGAAGGGGCGATTGTGTTTAGAAAGTCGATATGGAAGCATCTTTGACAAGGCGGAAAGGTAAATTGTAAAGCTACGTACTATCAACGAAATTGATGCTGTCTATAGGCAAGGGATCACTGCATCAGTAAATGCAATTAAATTAATAATAATAAACCTAGATTCAACCTGTCGCAGAAACGCTCATAAAGACAACAGCTGATACAACGGATGCCCATTGGCATATTTCTCATTGCAATGTCGCTAGAAGACTTTGAAAAGTCTGTTTAGTTGGAGTAAACTCGAAAAAAAATCCTAGCCTGGTGAAACAAGAGGACACTGAGAAAACGAGCATACATTGGCTAAATCCGCCATCGTTGTATCGAAATGCCATTGAGTTTCGCGCCTAGTGGTGTCAGTGCACGACCCGGGCCCGATCGCGATGGGTGCTCGTCCGATCACCGATCGTGATGGGTGCTCGTCCGATCACCGATCGTGATGGGTGCTCGTCCGATCACCGATCGCGATGGGTGCTCGTCCGATCACCGATCACGATGGGTGCTCGTCCGATCACCGATCGTGATGGGTGCTCGTCCGATCACCGATCGCGATGGGTGCTCGTCCGATCACCGATCACGATGGGTGCTCGTCCGATCACCGATCACGATGGGTGCTCGTCCGATCACCGATCGGGATGGGTGCTCGTCCGATCACCGATCGTGATGGGTGCTCGTCCGATCACCGATCGCGATGGGTGCTCGTCCGATCACCGATCGCGGCCTCGGAGTCGCATCTTGGCCGCGGACGCGGAGTGCAACACCTGGGAAGGAGCTGCCTCCCACGCGGCCACCGTCGCGGTGGGTGCAGCAGTCCGGTCCGGTCCGCCTGTCCCGTCCGCCGCCTCCGAGAACCACAGTCCACACGCCTGCCCGCCTGCCTGCCTGCCTGCCTGCCTGCCTGCCTGCCTGCCTGCCTGCCCGGCTGTTGGTGATGGCCGATGCACAACTTTGCAACCTCTTCGTAGAGATGCGCCGGGGCGGGATCCATCGCGTACAAAGTCGTAACAAGATTAACATTTGAGATTGTGTGGAAGAGTCGGGTTTTATGGCTAACTGCGAGGGCTCCGGCTTGTATACCTAACCGTTTCTTAGCGCCTTCTCATTGTTCCACATAATTCTTATAGCACCTCTTATCATGTAACTACACTCAGAGAGCGAGGTTACATCTTGTTCGCAACGCAGTTAGTGGGGGAGCGAGGCAGTAGGTCGTCGAATCTGTTTTGACACCCAACGGCATTATGTCACCACACCGTGCAGGTTCTTTGAGCCGGTACTGCAGTTTCCGACGTTCCGTCACATCCCCGGGCGGTGCAGTCAACTCTCGTGGTCTTGCGTGTGTGTATATGTAAAAAAGGCAGGAAGGAGCGCGTTCACTTTTTTAGCGCAGTCATTATTGTCAACCCATAGGCCTGTCATTGTGTCCTTATCTATGCCCTTATCTCTGTATTCCTTTGAACCAGAAGGCTTCGCAGTTCAGAGACATCGGACATTTTGCGCTTCAATTCGAAGAGCGCTTAATTTCTAATTAGTCGTGATGTCTTCGGTGGCGTCCCTCACCTCCTTTGGTCGATCGCCGCCCGTCGCGACTCCCTTGTCGCGGTGGTTCATTGTTTGACAGATGGCCGGTTTCATGCGTCGCGAGCTGATGGAAGGATACCGACGTCTCCTATTGTTGGAGGTGTTCCGTTTGTCCGGGTCTACCTGGCTGCAGAGCGGTTCGGTGTTTGTAGCTGCCTTGTAACGAGGTGTCTTACAAGATACAGCGCATCCGATGGACGTGGGAGGCGGGGGCAGCAGACAGGAGGCGATGCTAGCCGGGACGTGAGACTAATTTATTGCGGCTTGCCGGCTGAGGCTGATTGATGGCTAACTGCCCATCTCATTACCGTCATCACTCGAGTGAGAGTCCACGGTATCCGATAATCAACGGGCGCGATTGAAACACATCAATGATTATCATTATGCTCAGCTGAACAGCTGTCAATTTCGAATAAATAAGAGTTCATGTGACGGCGGTTTGGAAGGCGTTTGTGTATGATGGGATATAAATTAGTTCGTAAATGAAACGGTTTTATGGGCGGTCTGCGGCCGCCGATTTATGGCGGGTGTTGTAGAATTCCGAGTTCGAGAATGATTCGACCGCGGTAGACCACAGAAAGGAATGCCCCTTGCCTGGGGTAGCGGGGTGGCCTCACACTCAGCCTGCCGAATAGCTACCCGATGAGCTGTTCCGCCAACCACCGACGCTTTCCACGCAGAATATATCAATGTGGAATTCTGCACTCGTTTGCTTGGAACCTGGCATCCGTTTGCAGAATTCTTTGCGAGTGTTGATTTGGGACTTCAATGCGCTTTGACATTCATCAAGAGTAGCTACACACTAGGATTTGTTTAAATTTTACCATTACAGAACGCACAGTCTTCTAGCTTGAACTGTCACTGGCTCTTGTCCCTTACATGGCTTGAAGGCAGTGAGAATTATTACACTGTACCTACAATTGAATTTTTTGTGGTTAACGTTGCCCGTTGCCTTCTAGCCACATTATGGCCATAAGAGCCAATGGATAACAGTTCCAGTTAGAAGGCTGTGCAATGGTACGCTCAAGCAAATCCAACTGTATCACTTCACACAAGCAAGCACCCAATTTTACAACACCCCGCTCTTGGCAATTCGCGACCCTCTCGGCTAACAACGCGTGCACTGTAGAAACGTTGTCACATAGGTACAGTCCCTTGTCGCCGACGCCCGACGTCGTCACTACATTGCGCATGCAAACACCGACTCATCAATCCAAGGCGGTGACAACACCGCGTTGACATGTGCCACAAAGTGAGCCATTCGTGCACACCGCGGCAGCTCGGGGCGACGCCAAGTCTCAGAATAGCACCCAGGAAGCTACACATGCGTCGGCGCCGGCGTCGCCTCGGTCCGCGATCAGAGCATAGGGCTGAAATACAGGGCAATCAGCTAGGGCTGGACCTACCTGACAGACGACTCTCATGCTGGCGGCGTGCGAATCGCTCGAAGACGCGCGACCGACTGTCAAGGAAGCGGCCGTGGACGGGGCGACGTCGCCGGGCGGCCGAGGGAGGGAGCCCTGCCGCTGGGCCGGACTCGGGCTCGGGCTCGGGGGGTGCAGGGGAGACTAACAATAGTCGCCAAGCTGTCTGCCGCGGCGAGGACGAGGAATGCGGCGGTACACTCTGGTCTGCGCTCGGCTCGACCGAATGGCTAGTTGGCTCGCTGTCTTGGCCAAAGGTCTGGGCTGCCGGCGATGTCCCTTTCCCGGCCGCTGCAGAGGGGATGCGATGTTGCCCAAATTTGGTGGTTGCCTGACAACCCCGGCTGGCCTTGAGCGGCGAGGCGACATTTTTCGCGAGCTGCAACATTCGTCTTCTTTGAAGAGAGAATGGACATAGGTTTTCTTTTTTTTTATCCGACAGTGTTTTTTTATTTGTCGCTGTCATTGCCGACTTTTGTGTGGCGATCGCCGGCGAGATTGGTTTTGCGTTGCGCGCTCTGTGGAGATATGCGCGGTATGGGGCCACTGCGTTGTCATGCGCACTTGGGCAGGTGCGCAACTCTGGGCACATCCCAATTCCCAACATATCTCTATCGACTCTGGAATCTTTGTGTCGCCATTTTATTTCGTGAAGATAACGCCCGTTTCTTGTACTATATCAAGGTTTACCATATTTCTGCAACCGAAGATACTAAAATCTTCCCTTATCATCAAGTTGTACGAGTGATGTCTGCAGCTTTGCTTCGAAAGTCCCTGGAACTGGTGGATTCGTCCCAACTATCAGGTACGCACCTCACCTAACCTAAGTCTACCTACTACTCATAGCAATAAGACAACATGGGTAAGCACGAGGCAGGAACTCCCAAGTACATTGCGAATAAGATCAAAGCCAAGGGGCTTCAGAAGTTGCGATGGTACTGCCAGATGTGCGCCAAGCAATGTCGCGACGAGAACGGCTTCAAGTGCCACATGATGTCCGAATCCCACCAACGGCAGCTGCTCTTGTTTGCCGACAATTCGTCCAAGTACATCGACGAGTTCTCCAAGGAGTTTGAAGAGGGCTACCTAGAATTGCTCAAACGGCAGTTTGGCACAAAGCGTGTGTTCGCCAATCGAGTTTATCAGGATTACATCGCGTGCCGGGACCACCTGCACATGAACTCGACACAATGGGAAACTCTGACAGAGTTCGTCAAGTTTTTGGGGAGAGAGGGGAAATGCGTCGTGGACGAAACAGAAAAAGGTTGGTTTGTGCAGTACGTTGACCGTGACCCGGAAGCAATCGCCCAATTGGAAGCGATGGCCAAGAAGGAGAAAATGGACAAGGATGACGACGAAAAGTTGATGGACTTCATTGGGAAGCAGATTGAACGCGGAAAAACCGAGATTGTGGCGCCAGTCTTCACAGAGCTGGTTCGGGAAAATGAAGAAGAGAAGATAGCAATTGATATGAAGTTGAGCACTGTTAAAAAAGTAGAGAGACCCGAGACTTCAAATCCATTCAAAGAACCTAAACGTGAAGATACTCGGAAGAAAGCAGACAAACGGAAGGCCTCTGCACTCGATGAAGTGATGCAAGAAGAGGAACGCAAGAAAGAACGAGCAAATCGGAAGGACTACTGGCTGACAGAAGGCATCGTTGTTAAAGTTGTAACAAAATCGCTCGGAGAAAAGTTCTACAAACAGAAGGCCGTTATTGCTGAGGTTCATGACAAGTTTGGGGCCACTGTGACAATGCTAGGGTCAGGGACAAAAGTGAGGCTCGACCAGGCACACTTGGAGACTGTTATACCGGCAGTGGGACGGCGTGTGAAAATTGTCAACGGCGCATATCGTGGGAGCGAGGCTACGATGAGAGGGTTGAACGAAAAAAGCTTCAGTGTTTCGTTGGAGATTGCAAGCGGTTTGCTGAAAGGAAGACAGCTTGACAATATTGCATATGAAGATGTCAGTAAACTGCATCAAGCATAGTTGCGTAGCTAGATATATTCTTCATCTGAACTTGGTACCTACTGTTATTTTTGGTGCAACAAGTGTTTATAATCTGAGTTGACCATTGCTTCTGATAGAATAAGGAACCTAACACAGAAGAGAATTGATATTTTATAAACAAAATCTATGTTTAGGATGCACTGAATGTTCCACAATGTTCCACTATGTCCACGTAATGACTTGCTTGTAAATTGCTTCTAAAGTAAATAATATTTTGTTAATAAAAGATCACAATTTTTCTTTAAGACTGTTTCTTACAAAAATGCTTTAAACCTTACACAGCAGTACTCGCAAAAATTGCGTGTTGATTTCAGTCGATGACGATGTAGACTGAGAGACATTTGTTTAAAACAGGATTCACTTCGCGCAGAAAACATCTTCCAATTCCCGAAGCAGCGGAACTTGGTATCCTAGACTGGAGCGAAGGGAGACGACATCAAAGCGACAAGCAGGAAACTGTGTCGGCCGTTGATGATGTAAGTATGACTTTAAAAAGGCACAATCCCCTGTGCAGGGAATCATTTTGACTGGCCTGCAAAGCTTGTAACTGTTTTAATGTTGAACGGACCCGAAAGTGTTTGCAGAGAATATTTCTAATTTATTTCAACTATGAAGTATTTTGTACATTTCAAAGTACCAGATCAATGGTAAAATTTGTTTGTAAAAGAGGAGGAAAATTTATCCTTGAACCAACCAACCAGCTAACCAACCAACCATCCATACAACCAGTACCAACCATCCAACCAACCAACCATCCATCCATCCATCCATCCATCCAACCAACCAACTAACTTTCCATCTTTGCAGAGAAGTGGGGAATACTAAAATAAAACGTTGCTGAAATTTTTAGGCCAGTTTGCCCAACTTAATAAAAACGATCATTGTGCTTGAGTAAGACTTGTAATATTTATTATTACTTTTTGTCCACCAAATGAGGTAATTTCTTTCCAGAGTACGAAGGGTACTACCAAGAATTCCAAATCATCGAAGAGGGGGAAGGTAATTACAAAATAACCTATTACAGGTACATTACATTTACTATATTGTGCCTAAAGGTA
This sequence comes from Nemoura dubitans, assembly GCA_921293005.1. Taxonomy (NCBI): domain Eukaryota; kingdom Metazoa; phylum Arthropoda; class Insecta; order Plecoptera; family Nemouridae; genus Nemoura; species Nemoura dubitans. The sequence continues at coordinate 17,824,635 of OV121076.1, read as the reverse complement.
CCAATAAATGCTAGCGGCAAATGCTATAAATTTTTTTATTCGCTAGGAAAATTATTGCCGTGAATCGAGCAAATCAAAAATTTCAATTTTACAAGCCCACAAAAAAGTCACTAATAGCTGTTGTAGGTTGTAGGTTCATGTATTTTTGTGAATGTATGTGTGCAATCTACAGCCCAAGCATCTGCTTTGATTTTGACGAAACTTTCAGAGTTTCTACATTTGTCTTGAACAAAAAAATCGGCTGGACGGGGACCAATTAAAATTTCCGAAATTTTCAAAGTTTTCTGAAAATTGGCTCTGCAGAGCCAAAGGTCACAAATATATATTTTTTCGATAATTTGGAGAGAAGTGGGGAATACTGAAAAAAAAGTTAATTGTGCTTGTGTGAGACTTGTAGGATTTATTGTTAATCTTTGTCCAAATGACATCATTTCTTTACAGAGTAAGAAGGGCACTGCCAAGAAGAATTCCAACTCATCGAAGGGGGGGAAGGTAATTACAAAATATTAATCTACACATGCATTACAATTTACTATATTGTGCCTAAGCGTACCAATATGCAAGCTGCAAATGCGTTAAATGATTACATTTTAGAAGATGTATCAGCACATATATTTTTTTTATAAGCTAGGAAAATTATTGCCAAAATATTGAAATTTATATTAGGCACCCCAAGTCATGGCGAGGGAACTGAGAAGGAAATCGGCCGAGTGATTGGAACGTTTATTATAAACCTAATTAGCTTACAGTGTGAGCACAGATGTAAGGTTACCCCAGCGATTGCCGGCTGGTAGAATATCTGGGCATCCTTATGTCTGTGGCATGAGGGGAATGCCAGATAGAAATTGCAAGACATGTCATGTTATCAGTTATTTATTATTATAAAGTTTTGCCAGTCGTAGTAGAATCTAGGTGGCCATTCTCCTGTGGGGCCCGCGGGTTGTTGGTCACCGAAGTGAACACTTGTTTCCGCTACAGCAGCAGTGTGCGCCCGAGAAGGAAGAGCGGCTGCGATTGGAAGAGAACGTCCGTCGACTGTTGCGTCTGAGCGCTCATTCCGCCCCCGAAGGGATAGCCAGAAGAGTAAGCTGCTCAATTGTTTTCATTAATTGGATTGATTTGTGGTGCGCTGGGTCTAATGGCGTCGGTGAAGGATGGGGTGATGAGGATGAACGGTACCTAGCCTAGAAGGGAGGAGAGGAAACATGGCCCTGGCACCTAGCCTACTTCTGTCGAAAAGCACCTAGGGGAACACCGGGGAGAGTGAAGTTGTTATTCTAACTTTGTCCTCCAACCTCTCCTGAACAGAGCTAGGTAGCCATGAATGTGATGGTCACCCAACTAACACCTGACACAGCGCAATGTTGCTTAACTTCGGTGATCTCAGAGAAACAGTGTTTCGAACGGGCTAAACCATTAACTGAAATGCTGTAACAATGTTGTCGGGAGGCCTTTAGTTTCTGGTTTACTATCCTGGGAAGCTAGCCCCTGGGAAGCTTAAATAGCAGACCAATTTGTGTGGTTAGTCCTAATGTATCTAGTATTGCATTGCAACTAACAAATTGAAACTAGAAAGTGCCATCTTATGCATCAAGTAATGTAAAGTACCTTTGTCTTAAATACTATGTGCCATTTCTCATAAACTTGATAGATAAAGAACACAGTCAGAAACTTATGCAAAGAGATCTTGCATTCATTTTTTTATTATACTTTAGGTAGATATATGACTTTCATTGAGCAGTCCTTGATTTGATTCTTTTGGGGCCTTGCTATGCCTCCTTACGGCCATTGTAAACATTCTTTAACTTTCACAGCTTTAAAGGGTCTCCAGTTTCCACAACACATGTATTTGACTTGTGTATTTTCATCCAGATAATCGCCAGGCATCAAAAGACGTCGACGAGGAAAATCAAGAAGGTCAAGGTCAAGAAAGTTGAGGAGACCGCCTTCACTGACGCAGACTTTAAGAGTTTCAGCAAGCAGTACTTTGGCCGCTAGTCGGTTGACTACGATTGCATCTGGCGCCCGATTTTGTCTTTACGAGACAGCCAACGTACTGTGCCTAACCAAACCGTTTCATGGTTGACTAAAATATATACCACTTTGACAATATTTGAATCACAGTGTGCGGTCCATCCAGAGTGAAGACAACTTCTTGTCCTATCGGATTGGTCCGAACAAAACCGAGTATCAATATCGTATCGATCGTGGCCAATCATTGCCGATGCACGACGCGACTCTGGGCCGATTGATCCTGGGCGCGAGCGTCGTTTCGTTTGCGTACTACTTCGCGTGGGTCGTGCTGCTGCCGTTCGCCGAGGGCGACCCGACGCTGACGGCTCTGTTCCCGGCGCCGCGCTACGCTCTCGTCGTGCCCGCAATCTCCGGGCTCGTGTTCCTCGGAGGACTGTCGGTTTTCACGCTGGTAGCGCTCCGTCGAGCGTGACACAATCGTGTGATCCGGCAGGAAGAATCGGCATTTTGCGTCGGCAGCTGCAATCTAGAATTAGTTGAGCAACAAACATTACATGACTCGTGTATTTTGCTGAAAAATAATCAATACGCGTGTGTCAGATCGAATTCAAAGATAGTGGTTTTACGACATTCCCATTAACTGTCACTTCTTGAATCAAGATTTTGTACTTCAAACAGATAGCAATATTCAAAAATACAAAAAAAAGTAACCATAGTATCAAAGGAGTAGTACAAAGTTCACAGAAGAGGCAACAAGCACAAGAGTCAACTGTCGTCTTCTATCTTACCTTAGCTAACTAGTGAAGGTGCAAACTTGCTGCATTCCTGCCAACATATATATCTCTTATTTTCAACTTAAACCGTCGTTCACATTGCAACTGCGATGCTCGTGGTCGGGCTATCAGGCGTCACGTGCGGCGGCAAGACTACTCTAGCCAAACGGCTGGAAACCGAACTCGACTGCGCCGTTTTGCACCAAGACCTGTACTTCCTGGACATCGACGACCCTCGGCACGAGTTCATCCCGTCGCTGGGACACAACAACTGGGAGCTGCTGACGTCGATGGACATGCCGCGGATGCTCGAAGACACGAGGGCCGCGGTCGCAGCCGGCGGCAAGCGAGTGCTGCTGATCGAAGGACACACGGTGCTCAACTACGCCCCCATCGCGAGGATGTGCCACCTCCGGTTCTACCTGACGTTGGATCGCGACGAGTGCAAGAGACGGAGAGATGGACGCGTTTACGATCCGCCGGATGTGCCGGGGTACTTCGATCAGGTGCGGCTTTGTGGCTACTGGCTTTTTCTTTTGTGTTGGGTGAGGTTATGGTTGCAGGGCAGACATTTCTGGAAGGCAGCAGATAAAAGTAGGGCAAGGGTATTGTTATTATGGGATGGGTGTGATGCAGACTTATTTGTATTGAACGTAGGAATTTTGACAATGGCAGCGGATTTTATTGCCTAATTCTAGCATTACTTTTCGAAAATAGTACCAGTTTAAAGTCCATTTTTCCCTGCATCATTTTTACAGAAAAAGATATTTGTTTTTTTATTTCACAAGTTTGCATTCTTGTTCACAGGGGAATCTCACTCTGTCACAAAATACTTTTCTTGGTTTTCTGAGTGTGCAATTAATTTAGGAGCCATTGTGAGCATCCATTCGTAATTTTGTAGACTACGCGATCCATTGCGGTAGCGTTCCCAGATATGAAGCTGACAGCCCTCTTTGCCCCAGGTGGTTTGGCCGGAGCACGAGCGAATGAAGAAGTCGCTGCCGGAGGTGGTGTGGCTGGACGGCACCAGGAGCCAGGAGGAGCTGATGGCAGACATCCTCAAGGATGTCCGGAAGGCGTTGGAGGCAGCTAGTCAAGCGGCTACGTAGCATACGGCCTTACAGCGGCTGTGAGAACCGGCCGCTTTCCGTATCAGATCAATGTTGTAATGGGGAAAAATATTCTATGAACATACCTATGGTGGTTTAGTTTGCGATCTTTCGGATCTGTTCTTTGCTAGTTTTTAGAATGATAGAAGTGGAACGTTTATTATGTATGTACGTAGGTACTTAAAAGTAAGTTATAGGTTTACTGACATATTCTGTATAGCCTAATGCTGGAAATGTCCTCCTTTTTGGAATTGTAGCTTTGAATGTTTTGTATTAGATAATAAATGAATTTTTTAATATCAATAGATCTAAATAAATCGTGGAAACTAACCTACCCACGCCAGTAATTTCCAAGGAGCCTTTAGTTGGATCACGATCCAAGGCCAATATCACCATTATTGAGACTAGCGCAATATCTCGGTAGTTTCTGAAAACTCGTGACGTATCACTCAGCTAGCGAGGCAATATTCCGCAAGACTTTCCAGCTCTTTGAAATTTGTACTTGATACTTGTGACTCAGGAGTGGACTGCAGACTGCACATGAATTTTGCAGGAGCTGTCCATCGCTTTTGGTGGTATGTTTTCAGTGGGAGATGATGCCCCAGATCGTAACTTGGAACAATTATTTCGTTAAGTAAATTGAAAGGCAGAATTGCAGTGTTAAACCTGTAGAACTTTTTAACATGATTTGTAATCAATTCATGACTTTTGGTCAATAAAACTTTTCAAACAATCCCCTGAAAACTGCCATATCAAAACTACATGTCATTACTCGTAAGTAGCCAGAATGTCGTTTAAATCAAAACGATATGGAAGAAAACTTAAGTTTGGAAAGATTTAAATTAATCACAGTGCAAAGTAAGGACCACAGTGTAAGCAACAAACAGCTGTTGGATTGAATTACTATTTATTAGGGATACATGTGTACAAGTGAGTGGAGCGGAGAGTTATGCGAGCGGGCGACAGTTTACATCGAGTACGTCGACACTTTGGAGGCCGCCTCGTCTTCCTGGCCGTGTCCCATCGCCTTCTTCACGAACTGCGGATTGACGACGATCTCTTCCTCCATCGCCAGCATCCGTCGGTCCAGATCTGCACACACGGCCATCTGCAGTGGAAAAGAGAGGCCCTCGAGGTAAATCAACGCAGGGAAATAATTTCTCGGTATATTCCTATTATTCAGACAGGTCGTGGAGTTTTTTCACTTATTTAGATTGGGCTCACTGTGTTTACATTAGGTACTTGTAAGATTAATTCAAACAGGTTTGAATTTTGGGTCTTAATTTCTTGTTTGTGTGGTCTTATGTACAACATAGTTAGGGAAGATTGTTTTGAAATCGATCTTTTAAAAAGATCAAGATCGTCATAAAAAAAAGAGCTTTTAAAAAGATTGAAGTTTGCGATTTTTTTTTTTATAAATTCAAACTCAAGATCGTTTTATAAAAAGATCAAATTAGTTTAAAAGATCGTTTTCAGAAAAGAAACTGGGAAAATGGTCCATTTTTGTCGGACAATGGACCACTAATCGAAGATTCATTGCCTCAGCACTGCGATTACGTATCTCTGATTTCGCCGTTCTCGGTTAAAAAGTTAAAAAATTAACCTCGCCAACAATAGGGATTTTATCCATCAGAACCGATAACGGTATCACATAAAAGTTACAATATCGCTAGGCTGTTTTGGCTTGTCCTGGAATAAACGATCAAATATGGAGGAAATGTTGTTGGCAGAAATCTCATATTAAATATCTCTGCAAACACACAGAAATTAATACACATGCTTCTGAAACACATCTGTATAGACATTTGGAAACGATCTTGATCTTTTAAAAGGATATTTTAAAAAAGATTGTGGAAAAAAAGATTTCAATCAAATTAAAAGATTAAATAAAAAACAATCGCGATAAGTTCTAAGATCACTAAAAAGGGATCTCGATCGCACGATCTCGATCTTTTTAAAAGATCCTTCCCAACTATGATGTACAATTACAAAAGGTTTAAGTCTGGACCAGGTTGGCTTGCCAGCGCCTCGGGGCATTGGGCATCCGCATCCGCATATCATATTATTTACCATTGTAGCATCCTGGTTTGCAGCTGACAAGCCAACCTGGTCCAGACTGTAGGTAATTATGCTGGTTTTTATGATTTTGGGGAGGGGCTAATGTAGAGCTTGGGTGGTTGCAATGAGATGAGATCATTGTGTGAGAGAAATGCCAATTTTGTCATCCTTGTCGATACGCTTTTTCAATCATTGCTCTCAAATTGCTCGGAGAACAGCCAACCCCTGAGAAGCCAGTACCTACCTGAAAAAGGTGGGTTATGTTTGGAGGTGGGAAATTTATTCACATGCTTTTTGAGGCTGAATATTTGAACTTGACAAACTGCAGCTAAAAGCCTTAAACACCATTGATTACTGTCGATTACTTTGTTTTAGAGTCGGTATTTCACTCTATTGCTAAGAGCAATTTTAAAAAAACGATACCATTTGTCTTTGATGTGGAAAACATTAAAGCAATGTCATGCTGCCCCTCTGCCTTGGTACTGCTCGACTCATCAAGACAAGCCATGGCATGAGTCGATGGATCAGCCTTTCAAGCGCTAGGTACTCACCTCTTCCTCGAGCAGGCGCAGCATCGCTGGACTGTTGTAAGTCTCGGGGTCATCGTGGAAGATCACCATGCCGTCCTTCTGGTTGATGGTAGCGAAGATCTCGCCGTCTTCAATCTGAAACAGTCGATTTATCTTGGTATAACCACAGATAGCAGATTGTCCACTCCTATACTAACAGCAGCTACGCGAAAGCTCGACACTCAAGATTCCCGGCGTCCCCCTTACCTACACGCTAAAACAATTTTGCCGGCAGGCTTTGGCAAGGAGCCACTGCTCGTTGTTATAAATCACCTGTAACCAAGGTAACTGTAACCACCAGTGGAACATAGGGTCTCTTGATTATAAATTATAATTGACTTGGTGCCATGATCTGGTAGGTGATGTTAAAACAGGTTGCCAACACACCCCACCGATTGCCGGTGAAGTTACTAGCACCAATCTTTTGCCGTGGCCGTACCCACGTAAGGTAGTAACATCTGGGTAACCCTTCTATCTGCAGCATTGCGTGCAAGGAACCCACCATGCTCAGGATGTGCTTCTCGGCGTCTGCCGGGCCATCGAGCTCGACGCGGCTCGCGACGTCGGAGAGCGACAACGTGAGGAACGTCTTCGTGAGCCGCTGGACGCTCTTGCGGCGCTGCGACGCCAGCACCTGCTTCACGAGGCCGACGTTAGAGTCCCGAGCGAACGCCTCCGCGTGGCGCGTGGCGCACGCACGCAGAGCGCCACCATCGCTGCTGGCGTACGCCGACGCGAGCTCGACGTAAGCTTGGCTCAGCGGCTTGATGAACCTCGAGACCACCTGTACGCAGTCCCCGTTCGGTCAATGGTGTGCTGTGTTCGTTAAATCGTTTTAGGCACGTTTCGCTGGCTTTTACAATCGATGCGTAGGCTCATTTAGGCTATTTTTGAAAGTGTATACCAAATACATTTTTGTAAATATCAAATTGAGAAGATGATCGGCTTCAAGATATATTCTTCCTTTATCTACTGATATGTTACCTACAGTTAAAGATTGGAAGACATCAACGATTTCATTCGTCCTGCTGTGTTCAACGTTTTTAGTAGGGGTAGGGGTTAACGTATTATCAGACCGGAGCACTCTTAAAGCGTTCAGACTTGGACTACATATTTTAAACTTTGTCTGCTAGTTTAAAAAAATACTGGGAATTGAATGTAAAATGAGGTTGTTATTGTTCTTGTTGTTCTTGTTGTTGTTATGGGGCTGTGCTCTTTACTACAAGCATTAGAAAAATATATATTTTAAGCTGCGTATTAAATGCCGAGTGAAGGCCCTACATTTCGTAACCTGCACTGGGCTTGCTTTAAAGGTAAGAATTTCAACAAATGCTGACGAGACCCTTCCCACCGGTTGTAAAGCATCCTTGGGTCCCGACGCTCTGACTTCCGGCAAATTACTCCCTCACTGTGGATGCCGCCCGGTCCAACCGACCTGAGAGGTGTATTTAGGCACCGGCTGCACTTTGCCGTGCAGCAGCAGCGAGACGAGGATGTACTTCTTGTACGCCTCGAGCATCACGTGCGAGACTGCCATCGCGGGCGTAGTCACCGCTACCTCGAAGAAGTACAGCGCTCGCTCAAAGTTCTTGAGCGCCGCGTAGACCATGCCGCCGTAGTAGAAGTACAGGAGGAAGTGTCTGGAAGAGCAAGCGCAGAGGTTTCCGTTTAGTTCAGTGGCATTCGATTTCCGTAGGTAGTTCACAATTGTACATTAGAACACAGAATAAATTTATTTTGCTCTAAATCGATTGGTTAAAGCTACCTTCACTGCTGCCACAGATGCAGACCTTTGCTATTATGAGCTTTTTGACTAAACCGTATGAGATAACCTAATAAAGTAAGCGAGGGAGTTGCAGATAAGTCAATCTGTGTCGGTAACGAAGCCGTTATTCAATTTTTTTGGGTCTAAAAGGGCCGAAACCGCTTCTAAAAATGCTGTAGGTATTTGCTCTTTTTTTGCTCTTTTTCGTGAATCGATAAGGAGACGAGGGAGATTAAAATTGTGATAAAGCCTCCGTTGCCGACACAGATTGATTCTTAATCTACAACTCGCTCATTTACTGCAATAGTTTATCTCTTACGGTTTAGAAAAAAAGCGCTTACTCGTGAGACTCTGCATCCGCGCGTTCGCAGCTGCGAGCAGCCCCGAATATTGCTCGGCTTGGTTACTGGTTACCCGACCGGTTACCGGCTCGGTCACCGACGCAGATCGACTCTTTATAGATAAAGAGTCGTAGATCTACAACTCCCTCACTTACTACATTAGGTTATCTCTTACGGTTTGAATAGCAAAGGTCGCATCCGTGACGGCAATGGAGGTACTCGGGAACCTTAAAGTTGAATGATCACCTTTGCATACGAATATCTACCAAACAGTTGTTTACAGGCAAACTTAAAGTGATAGCCTCAACAAAGTAGCTTACTTCGTAATCGTAGGTGTATTAGTTTTCATAGAAACCTTAATTTTCAAAAGTTACGGACGTTAATTAGCCAAACTACCCATGGCGAAAAAATTATTCTTACGTAATTAGAAAGTCTTATTAGGTACCTAGGAGGAAAGCTATTTTGGTGGGGCTGTCACCAATAGTTTGCCTGTGAACAACAGCTGTTTGGTAGAAATTTATTGGCCAAGGTGATCATTCTATCTTTAACTTGCAGTCTTTTTGAAGACTCAAACACTTAAACCAACACCGTTTTTTCAAAATATTCAACATTATTTCAAATACTAGAATATTTCAAATAATAATTTGAAACTTTGAAGTGCATTAACTACCTAGCGTTAGCAATGTCAAGTTGACAAAGAAAACGGTCAGCCTTCAGCTAGACAAGACTTCAGTTCTGACTTTAACACTGGGTTGGTTGAAGGTGATTTTTAAATCTCTAGAACACTCCTTAGCTAGTAGCTATTGATTATAAAACATAGGAAAAACAGTTCAAGACAGTGCCAAGTAGCAATAACATTCAGTTTAAAAAAGACTTTTGAAGCTCTAGCAAACTTCTCAATCCCCAAAGAGCAGAACAAAGCTACTCTACACCGGCTTGCCTTGCGTCGAGGCCATCCCTAGAGAGTGTGGTGACGTCGGAGTCCAGGAATTCCAGCGCTGGCGGCAAACACCGAGAGAGCAGACAAAGCTGCATGAGGTCGGCGTGCAGAGCCGTCAACTGAGCGTCACGTAGCTGCACTTTGCGGATGGCGCGTCTAAGCAGCTGGATTCCGCGCAACGGCACTCGCAACTCGGAGAGGCTGGTGGTGACCAAGTGGCAAAGTTCGGCGACTGAAACACGACGCACATTTTAGATGGATGTTGGAAAAACAAATCCTGGACCTCCTGATTGGTGGTAAGGTACTCTTACCAACTGAGCAATCCAAGCTCACAATCGACTGCTTCACTAGGAGGGATAAATGGACCTCTATGTGGATTTAAAAACCTATTTCTTAGTTTTTCATATCGTCGTGGCATCTGGTCTGTGTCACGAGAATAACTTTGATTTGGCAGCTAATAGAAGCTTTCCTATTTTCTATGATGGGACATAACTACAAAAAACGAATTGAAACAAGCAAATTATTGCCAAATAATCACGCAAACAGTGTAATTTTGCAACCAGTCTAGGGTTGACAGTCTAAAGAGAATATGACAGTCAACTTTTTGGAGTGAAGATTTTTGTACTCACATGTGTCAGGAGCAAAGCGTACTTGTTCTCCATTACAATTGTTGACAAACTCCTGGACTTGCGAGAAAAGCAGCTCCTGCTGTTCCGGGGATCCATTCGCTGCTGCGAGTGACAGCTTGGTGGTAAGGACGGCCATAACGCCTAGAGAGTGGTTTTGGTGATCCAGAGTTTCCAAAACATTGTCCAGATGTGCACCATTTTTGACAAGGAGTTCAGAAGATTGATTTAACAGCTCGCACAGCTCGCGATAGTTTCCTAAATGCAAGGACAAGAAAATACATTAACCTCACTCTTACAAGCAAAGACGCAAACGCCTTGGACAAACCTTGCATTGAGAGAGTGCGGATGTTATTCACGAAAATCTCGAGAGCGGAAGCCATTTTTTCTGATGTTAGGCTGCAAATTATTTACAAGAAACAGTTAAATCCGTAAGAAAAGTGTCGTGGGCTTGCGGTTTTCCATGTACACCCACTTAGACGAGAAACTTCCGCACTGAGCTTCGCTACTCGTCTCGGCCGCGGGATTCCGAAGAATTTTCGCCATCTAGCAGCAAACTGCTAAACTAAACGAAATAAAGCAATTTAATTCAAAGTTTTTTACCACTCGATCATGGAGGTATAAGTGCGGCAAGAATATAATTGAAGAAGGGGGGGGGGGGGGGAGCACAAAAAGACCACTGTAATTATTGTTAATGCATGGTCTAAAGTCTAAACCATCTAAACTATGCAATTTACCAACCCTGGTTCGAACCTTAAGCTCGACCAGCATACAGAAGCTGGCGGTGGCTGAAAAGTATCCACTGATTTTATCCAGCTTTTTTATCCATGTGACCCAGTCAGTCTAGCTGCGATCTTGCTCGGCACATGCTGACACACAGCGGGAAGAAGAAGCTGTCCTGCACCGAGTGCAGGTACAGATGCAACCAGTCTAGGGGCTTGAAGCTGCACATGTCCAACCACCACGGGGCAGAGAAGAGGCTCGCCTGCTCGCTGTATGCGTACAGATGCAACGAGGCCCGGCAGATATCGGAAGCATGTCGCCGCCAAGCACTCCGACTAGTGCGAGTATGTCAAACGTTGGAACTGTTCTGGATTTTGTGGGTTGAGATATTAAATTTGATTTTGCCCTTGACATGCCTCTAATTACTCTTTCAAGCAATTGAGTGATGTAACCATGGACGATTATTGTGTTCAGCCGATCAGATTCAGCTAGCAGCGGTTCTTATTTTGCTGTTGACATGGAGATTACAATATTTACGGCTCGGCTCCATTCCAGGCCAGGTTAGCTTTATCATTGGCTTGTCAACATTCACCAACAGCCAATATAGGCCAGTGCCACAGAGACTGCGCCAACACAGTGTGTCAAAGGGACAAGGCTAAGCGGTGACCAGCCCTTGGTGCTGTTGGACGGTAGCAGGCCTTAGTGTCGGCACCAAATATTTTATAACTAAGTTTTTGAAGAGTAAATACCATCCTGGAGTAATCAGTTTCAAATCTGGGCACAAGTGTTGCCACACATAAAACTAGCAAAGCTTCAACTTAACAGCTGCTTTAATGCAAAGCTTCTATTACCTGCCGCACATAAACACTTATTTTTACTTGAAAATTAATACCATAGGTACAGCATTTTCATTATAAAAATTTAATATACCTAATTTTTTTTACGGGAAGACACTTTCAGTAAACTTATATTTCCATATACAATTAGGAATTTGAGCTTGAAGTGTTTGGAACTCCAATTTCTGACAATGCACATTTGGATTTTCAGCCCCTATAGTTTCCATGGTACCCACCATTCACATTCTAAAATGCTGTGAAAAAACTTGTGTGCAAAATTTAGGATGAAAGCATAAAATAGAAAGCAATCACAAGAAACAATATCTTGCAGATTTGAGAGAAAAGAGAATGAAAGAGCCGGTAATCGGCAACATTTGAGCCTTATGGATGTGAATCGGGTTTGGAGTTGGAGACGGCATTGGCATATCAACTGCATAGTCAGACTCGAAGACCTTGGAGAATCGCAATCGTTTGACATTTAAACAAAGGTAAGTAAATCAGTGCTTAAGGTCAACTTTCAGATGGGTTCAAACTTCAGGAATTCATCTTCGAAGAAACCTACAGACTCGGCCCGCAGATTGCCATGCAGATTTTTGACATTTGGCAGTTGGCATGCTAACAATTCTAGATTGGCATCAAACTGCATCGAAGTACAATTATACACAAGGTATAGGCTAACAAATAAGGGTGTTCAATGAGTTTGGGATTTATTTCTCATTTCAGTACGTGCATATAACTGCTCTTGGTGGTAGCAAAATGGTGGCCATCACTAACAGGTTACAAATTTTCAATGAAAACTTTCAGAATAGCAATGTGTCATGCATTTTGAAAAACAACAGTTTTCCAAAATGCATAGTTAATTCTGTAATGAAGAATTTATACAATTAGTCTTCTATGTGTGCTATTAGCTATACAATGCTGCAGCCAGAAATCTTCTACTGAATGGCGATTCCATAAAGGCTCTCCTCCAATGAATGTAGGTACTATTTCACCATGATCTAGGGCTTGATTGCTGGCATCGAATCATCAATCAATCCGTTTAAAAATCATTTCATTATGATTTCTGCAAGACCCCAAATCTAACAAGAGGTTGGCATTGCTAATTATTGCAATGCAACTAATTTAGACATTCCCAACAATGTTTTGCGTGCATAATTATTGTTCCCTCACAAAGTACCTCTGTTTACATGGCAACACACACTTATTTTAAATTTATTCATTTGCAATTGAAGAATTGAGCATGCAACACCATTACAAATTACCAGCTCTGAAAGCTGTAAAAGATATTCTTTTGGTCATCGAGAGCCAACTCAATACTCAATAGGTGTGTACTTTTAAGTTTTAACTTAGATAATGTAACATGGGTCCTTTTATCACTTTTAAATAACATCACATTACTTACCTAAATCAATGCTGAAGGTATAGTACCTGAGAGTGTGATGTCTCAATAGCTCTCAATTAATAACAACACTACCTAACCAGTAATAGACAATTTACTTCATTAATTAGGGGAGAAATAAAATAGAATATTGTATATAAGGCATAATTCTAGAAATCAGGCAAGTACAAACAGCTGGAAATGATTGAAATCTCTGGTCAATTTCTGGTTGCAAACTAATTATTTTTTTATTCTAAATACAATTTCTAGGAAATTGCTGAATAATACTGGTCAAAATCAGCACTGGCCGAATCAAGGACAGTGATAATTGAACAGAACAGAAGTCATAATTTATTCAGAGCTGAAAATGAGACCCACATTTTGAACCACTTTTGAACAACTTTTACAAGAATGCTGAAGAAGGCTAACAGCCTTCTTCCAAACCCAAAAGGTTTAAACCCAAAGGTTTAAATAATTCTAACAGATTTATTTAAACCTTTGGGTACACTTTCTGGACAGGATTTCTGGATTATGAATTATAACCTATTTCTGTTTCAGCACATCACTTGTGACTCCCTTGACCTAGTCCGGACCGTTCATGCAGGCATGCAGGCATCTTGCCTGCATGGGTTTAGAACAGCCCCACCCCCCCCCCCCCCCCTTCGGCTGTCGAGGGGGCCGACACCGAGACAACAGCGAAAGTTCCCACAGGCTGTTGTCGAGACAGCGGCACATCGACTGCCGGCTGCTACCTTGTGCACAGGTGGGCCCGGAATAGCATTCATACTAGGTACCATAGCTACTACTGGTAGTACCTACCTAGCATTCATTCTACCTACTGCCTACTAAGTAGGATCCTTTAAACGCTAGTGGGCTTTTACATTCACAAATAAATACACAACACACTCTCCAACACAAAGAATCATTGAAAAGATAGATGAAGATAAAACAACCATGACAATAAAATAATATATGCTCGCCAATGCCAAGCAATTTCACCGGGTATCGTACATGTCAAGAGAGTAGGAGATAAAAGCGCTTGGACACATTTGATCCATTACGCGAAAACCCCCCCCCCCCCCTTCGGCTGTCGAGGGGGCCGACACCGAGACAACAGCGAAAGTTCCCACAGGCTGTTGTCGAGACAGCGGCACATCGACTGCCGGCTGCTACCTTGTGCACAGGTGGGCCCGGAATAGCATTCATACTAGGTACCATAGCTACTACTGGTAGTACCTACCTAGCATTCATTCTACCTACTGCCTACTCAGTAGGTTCCTTTAAACTCTAGTGGGCTTTTACCGTTACAAATAATCATAAAAAAGATAAAACGATCATGACAATAATATATGCTCGCCAATGCCAAGCAATTTCACCGGGTATCGTACATGCCAAGAGAGTAGGAGATAAAAGCGCTTGGACACATTTGATCCATTACGCGAAAACCTTGATAGAGTAGGTGGCATGATACAACCGGGAAATGAGCTTGGCCCAGACGCTACACGATTGGAAGAGTCTGGGGAAATAATCTTGGCCAAAGAGCGACGCTAATTTAGTTGGCATGATGACGACCGGGAAAATATGCTTGAAAATTTTAAAGCAATTTTGCCGGATAACGTACATGTCAATAGCATGTAAGATTAATTTTTCTATTCCTTTTTGACAAAGGTTAAAAGTAAAAACTGTTGTGGAACATCATGGTATGGCGTTCATACAAATTATACCTAGATACTACTGGAACCTAGCATTCATACTACCTGTACTGCCTACTAAGTAGGATCCTTTAAACGCTAGTGGGCTTTTACATTCACAAATAAATACACAACACACTCTCCAACACAAAGAATCATTGAAAAGATAGATGAAGATAAAACAACCATGACAATAAAATAATATATGCTCGCCAATGCCAAGCAATTTCACCGGGTATCGTACATGTCAAGAGAGTAGGAGATAAAAGCGCTTGGACACATTTGATCCATTACGCGAAAACCTTGATAGAGTAGGTGGCATGATACAACCGGGAAATGAGCTTGGCCCAGACGCTACACGATTGGAAGAGTCTGGGGAAATAATCTTGGCCAAAGAGCGACGCTAATTTAGTTGGCATGATGACGACCGGGAAAATATGCTTGAAAATTTTAAAGCAATTTTGCCGGATAACGTACATGTCAATAGCATGTAAGATTAATTTTTCTATTCCTTTTTGACAAAGGTTAAAAGTAAAAACTGTTGTGGAACATCATGGAATGGCGTTCATACAAATTATACCTAGATACTACTGGAACCTAGCATTCATACTACCTGTACTGCCTACTAAGTAGGATCCTTTAAACGCTAGTGGGCTTTTACATTCACAAATAAATACACAACACACTCTCCAACACAAAGAATCATTGAAAAGATAGATGAAGATAAAACAATCATGACAATAAAATAATAAATGCTCGCCAATGCCAAGCAATTTCACCGGGTATCGTACATGCCAAGAGAGTAGGAGCTAAAAGCGCTTGGACACATTTGATCCATTACGCGAAAACCTTGATAGAGTAGGTGGCATGATACGACCGGGAAATGAGCTTGGCCCAGACGCTACACGATTGGAAAAGTCTGGGGAGATAATCTCATGGCCAAAGAGCGAGGCTATTTTAGTTGGCGTAATGACGACCGGGAAAATGTGCTTAAAAATTTAAAGCAATTTTGCCGGATAACGTACATGTCAATAGCATGTAAGATTAATTTTTCTATTCCTTTATGATGAAGGTTAAAAGTTAAAACTGTTGTGGAACATCGTGGAATGGTGTTCATACAAATTACCTAGCTACTACCGTAACCTAGCATTCATACTATAGGTACCTACCTAGCTACTACTGTAACCAAGCATTCATACTACCTACTGCCTACTAGGTAGGATCCTTTAAACTCTAGTGGGCTTTTACATTCACAAATAAATACACAACACATTCTCCAACACAAAGAATCATTGAAAAGATAGATGAAGATAAAACAACCATGACAATAAAATAATATATGCTCGCCAATGCCAAGCAATTTCACCGGGTATCGTACATGTCAAGAGAGTAGGAGCTAAAAGCGCTTGGACACATTTGATCCATTACGCGAAAACCTTGATAGAGTAGGTGGCATGATACGACCGGGAAATGAGCTTGGCCCAGACGCTACACGATTGGAAGAGTCTGGGGAAATAATCTTGGCCAAAGAGCGACGCTCTTTTAGTTGGTGTAATGACGACCAGGAAAATGTGCTTGAAAATTTTAAAGCAATTTTGCCGGATAACGTACATGTCATTAATTTTCTTAGACTCATGTCTACTATATCCTAACTTTAGCACTAGTTTTGAAAAAACTATTTCAAACTGGGATTTGAATACGAAACGTCGTGTTACGAAACGTCGGGAAACCAGTGAGACTTTTCATTTAGCATTCAAATCCCAGTTTGAAATAGTTTTTTTCAATGTACATGTCAATAGCATGTAGGTAAGATGGAAAGCGTCTCAGAACATTTTAAATATTTTCTGGGAAATGGTACAGCAATGTGTACCAACATCTAGTGCAAAGTTTAGGTTCATTTACCTGAGAGAGGTACATGCATATTTAGATTTTTTGCCATAACTCACTGTCTACTCCTTCATTTCTGGTTGGCTTCAACACTGGTTCACTAAGAAACTATACAGTCGTTGAGAGATGTGTGGTTGGGGGGGGGGGGTGGAGGTCAGAAGTGAAGGAGTAGGCAGTGAGGGCCCACCTTAGTTTCAGATATCAGCCCTGCTGGTCACCGGATCATACACAGCGTGAGACGGCAAACAATGCAGCGGGAAGATCGGGAAGCGTCATCATATCTACTGAGCTGTTTGCAAGATGCACAACTTGTGTGGTCTGTTGACTAGATACTTAAACTTTGCTTAAACCTCTATTTTTCAACTTTTTTCGGTTTAATAGTAAGTGTTTTTAAAACCACAATAAAGCCATGTGGCCTGTGATGGTAATTTGAATAGGTATGTAGGTATTTTGGATTGGGCTTAGTATAACATTTTTGTTATACATCAATGCATTAATGTACCTATATATTATTATGTATGTATTATATTATGTGCATCATGTAGTACCTATACTGAGTACTGACAACAGCTGTTAATTATACAATATGTTAACCAGGTATTTTAATAAACATTATGCTTTCTGTCTTTAAAATTATTTCATTAACAGCAAAATGTTACAATGCAATGTTTTGGTAGTACTTTTCTCACTTTGTTAACCAGTTTTTCCTATCATGATGTGGTATTCCCTTTGATCACTGCTAGCTAAGAGAAAGTGCAACTCTAAACCTATTCCCTATTTATAGCAAAGCATTGCAGCAATAAATCGTTATACATGCTGTAAATGACCACTATTTTTGGTTTTGGATACCATGTTGACAATTCCCCTTTGACCTGGAGGTTCACGTGACCGAGGTCGACAGTAACACCAAACGGTGTAGCATTTTGGAAACACTGGGATGGGTGACATATTCATACTTATGGCCAGCTCTGTTTGGGGAAGAGATTGGACGGATTGAAGTGATAGTATTTAAAGCACTTTCACTCTTCTACTTTAAATCAACCTCTCGACCGCATAGATTTGTGGAGGAATCGTGTTTGAATTGTATACTGTCCTTCGGTGGTTCCCAGGTGCTTTTCGACACGAGAAGCTTCGTGCCAGTGTCGGGTTTTCCCTCCTCCCTTCTAGGCCAGTCTAGCTTCATCATGAAACAAAGTGCCAGTTTTCAAAACTGTGCATCATTAAACACAACAAATCAATCAATGACGGCGATGGCGACGACGAGGGTGATAAAGGGTTGGTTTCCTCAAATAGAAATAATTACCGGTGAGCGGTGACCACTTCGACTCGGTGGTTGTGCTTGTGACCTGGGCGGAAGATTTATTTACAAAAAAGTGGTAGGTACCTACCTACCCTCCAACACGCTCGTCGGCGGCGCCATCCCCAGCGGTCACCAACTCATTGTCGAAGGGGTCGCAGTTGATTTTTATAAATTCTCATATTAGCGTAGATAGTATCTTTGATGCTAGGTAGGTACCTATATCTCTGCAGTTTTTGCCGGACAGAGCATCTCCAATTTTTACCTCTGTCTATTGGTCCAATGGTTACGAAAGTCAGCGGGTCCACAGAGGCACACAGCTGACTCTCATTAGCTGCTGCTGTTGTCAAGGAAATGAGAACACTAACCGCACACTTTTGATTCGAACCAAACGCGTGCAGACGCACGGCCATCACGTCAGGCTAGGTTTATCAATTCATCATGCAAAATTGCAAAGTTCATGGGTTAGGTTAGGAGATTGGAACTGTCAAATGCCCTGCGCAAATTAAAACCAGAGAAGCTAACTAGCCCTCATATTGATGGTTGGGTTAATAACTGTAAACTCATCTTCCAAGAGTGCATACTAACATAGCTTAGAGGAATAATATTAATCCCATACCATTTGATCTCATGGTTCCGGGAATCATTCGTTTTTAAGTTATGTATTGTTGCGGCTAGTTTTCGTGGGGACTGAAAACTAAAAATTGTTCAGGGTATCAATAGTTATGTCCCTTGAGAAAATAGCTAGGAATGAAGTAGATGAAGGTAAGAGCACATTCTTTTCCGTTTGCATCCTGCATTATACGATCCCAAATTTTCAGATTGACTAGAGAAAAGTCTCAATTATTGCACTAGGTATACCTGTTAACCCCATTGATAAAGCATATTATTATCGATGCTACCACAGGCCACTTTTCCACCATACCTCATACAGATATTACAGATATTATTATACCGATATTATCATGCAGATATGTATCGGTCCGTAGCGAAATAAATACAATACAATACAATACCTATGAGCGGACGGCTTATTGCCCTTGGCTTTTAAGCCTTTTGGAACCTGAGCCCTTCTAGCTCTCTAATTGCTCCCTCATTTTCAGGTTTGCTATTGCCGGAAAGGATCTTTATTAAAGAAGAACCATTTACGGTGTCGCAGACAACTGATTGTAAGTTCCAAAATGTCTTGCAGCTGCAGCCTAGACCAATTTAGAACAACTATGAGTTAGTGCAGCAATAATTGTACCTACCTACCAAGGTAGGTACATTTGCTTTGCACTCTATGCCCATAATAATGTTTAATTTTTAATACCCACTAAGAAAGCCCACTACGAAAAATTTTATTTACCTACCTAATACTTTTTTTTGTGCAAATTTATGGGATCCTTACATTGAAAAATAAGCATTTAAACCTAATCATTTTTAACAATTATGTGCAAAGTTAAATTGGAAAAAACTTTTTCTACCTGGAGTTTGAGTGAGTGAAACTTCCCAACCGTTTTCCTGTAATGACAATGTAAATATAGGCAGGTACACACCACTTGTGGGGCCAATTGGACAATGCCATTGTTAACACTGGTATGTATCAAGGTTAATATAGGTACATAGTTACACAGGTTGCCTCGATCGGGATTTTTACAGTGACGTCAGCGATGCCACCCGGCTCTCTAGACTCTCTGGCCGATGCTCTGGCTCTGCCACACGGAGACATGCAGTTTATTTTAACCACAATTTTCATAGAACTGTCATTGCTGACATTTGCTGTCAATGCTCAACTTTATTTCTTGTTTACCATGATGTGTAAGTGATTTGGTACCTAAACTAACAGCTTCATTTTAGTCCATATACTTAACTAACAAAATTTGTATACCCCATAAAGTGCTGAGCTGTTTCGTGAAAAATGAAAAAACCCAGAAATGCATATTGAATGACTTTTGTAAAGGGTCAGTCTGAAAAACTTTCAATTTTCTTATAAAAAATACAGTTGTGAGAGTGCACATGCGGGCGCAAATGCCGCAGAATTGACTGAAACCTATGTTTAGAAGGTACTGCCCTTCTAATCTTTTATAGGTGTTACAATTAGCTCGTCGTTTCAAGCTGTTTTCATTTCTATCTATGTATGTCAATAATATGACTGGCTATTTCAAAATGTCATCCATTCCAAAAACATAGCCACTGCTTATTGAATACGTTAGTTTCACACCGAAAATCACAGTACCTATACAGGGACCAGTGTGGCACCGCTGACGTCACGTAAACCTAAAAACTTGAGACAATCAAAATGCCCGATCGAGGCACCCTTGGTAAGTATGTATGAACCTTGGGTATGTATCTGGATAACATTTCCACCAACTTTGTCCCTATCTCAACCCTATGTTGTCAATTTTTGGGGAAACCCCTTAAATGCTAATCAACAGGTAGGGAAGTATACCTACGCAAGAGGAACGAAAGCCATTAAAGTAGAATTCACAATGACAGTGCAGCTCACTCTCGAAGAGAACTCAATCTATTGAGTTCTCTAGTTTGAGCTCTAGCTTAGCAGAGTTTACAAGGGTCGGCACATGACTTCCCACACTAAAATCTCAAGGGGTTACTTATTTAGGCACGTACATAGTCATATTAATAATACTAGGGCGAACGCAATTTGTGTTGCGTTGAAGATGAGCGTAGCGATTTGTATTTAGCGCATAAAAAGATTGAGGCAAAAAGCCTAAATCATGGAGCAGCAAGCCGGACCATTGCTTTTTCGAAAATTCTGATCACTTGAAATTGTAAACGATTCTGGCCTTTCTTTGCTTCTGTCCGAGCTGTAGGGTAGCGGAAATATGCTCATTTTGAGATCATTGAGCAAATCTTGAATTCTTGAATTCAACTTCAAGTCCAAAAATCTGGTGTGATGTTTCGATTTGGTTCCGATGGTTACTAAAGGCAATAATCGAAATTGGCAAAATTTGATAACAATACGCACTTTTAAATAAGCATCCGTACTTTACCAAACATCCCCAATTGTCGAATATTGCTATTTTTTCTGCTTTGAAGGGAAGAGGTATGGAGGATTTTCTTGAAAAACGCAGGGGGTCTAAGTTGAGAACAAAAGTAGACATCCTGAAAATTTCATCCCACTCGAAGCAGGCGTTTGGCCTGTAGAGCGCGCGCAAACACACATACAAAAAAAAAAAACAAACAAACAAACAAACAAACACACACAAGTGCTTTTTTAAGCAGTAGTGTAATTGATTGATTTTGCTTCGCTCGCTACGCTCATCAATTAATAATTCAATTAATTTCTTTCTTCATACAGATAGACCCCTAGACAATACTACTCAAGAAGATATTGTCTCAAGTAAAATTGACTGCCATAAAGAAATCACCAGCTCTAATGAATGTGAGAGCCATTCAGGATTGGATCACTCCCAGATTGGAAACTCCAACAATTCTTTTGAGTTTGTCCCATTGAAAATAAAGCAGGAGGCAATTGATGGAAATGAGAGTGACAACAACCAAAAAGGGAGCACTACCCTTCCAGAAGATGCCTTCACCAGCACAGAAATAAGACACAGCATCGAACACGAGGAGGATGGAATCGGAAGCCATGAGACATACCTACCTACACACAATGCAGGTTGCATCGACAAGCTAAAACAAGGGTGTGAAGAGACTGCTGACAAAATGGATAGCTATCCATGTGAGCAATGTGAGAAGACATATTTGCTAAGAGACTCTTTGATGGAACACATTAAAAACTTGCATTCAAAAATCCATAATTTGCAGTGCCGGTATTGCCCAATGGTCTTTAATATACGTAGTGAATTTAATGCCCACAATGTGATTCACACTGGGCAACGTTGCATCTGTACACTATGCAAAAAACATTTCAAGAACGAAACCGAGCTCCACAATCATGCTATTGCAGTTCATGCCAAAGAACCTCCGTTCAACTGTCACGTCTGTTGGGATTCTTTTGAAGATAGAAACAGCCTTCGTCAGCATTACCGTATGCACAAGGTTTTGAAGCGTTATGTCTGTGAAAAATGTAGCAAAACGTTCAGTGTGAAATCAGGACTTACAGCTCACGAAGTCGCTAAACATAGCGACGCTAAAAACTTTGCGTGTGAGATTTGCAGAAAGACATTTCCACTCCAGCATTGTCTTACCATTCACATGACGATTCACACCGGGGAGCGGCCGTTCAAGTGTAAACTTTGTGCAAAGTCTTTTCGTGTTAAAAGTATTTTGACCGAGCACGTTGCTACACATTCCACGGAGAGGAAGAGCTACAAATGCGATGTGTGCTCTGGGACTTTTTTGAACAAAAAAACAATCAAACTCCACATGTCTAAACATTTTGACAAAGACCAGTTCAAATGCACGCTTTGCAGCAAGACATATTCACATCGGGGCAGTTTTACCACCCACTTGGCCAAACACGAGCTTGACCGCCAAGTGGCACTTGGCAATGCCCCCTGCAAGCCTTCGGTTACCTATCCTTGTCCGCAATGTAGTAAAATATATGCACGCGAGGAAAATCTGGCAGTACACTATGAGGCCGTTCATTGTGGAGCCAAAAAGCGATTCTCGTGTCTTCTCTGCGAACGTACTTTTTCATACAGTAACGGCGTCAAGCTTCACATGAAGTTGAATCATTCCAACGACGCGAAAATAAAGTGCCGCAACTGTTCGATGGTTTTCAAACAGAGAAGTGATTTAAATGCTCACAATGTCATTCACACAGGCCTTCGTTGCATCTGTACACTTTGTTCGGAACCATTTATTTTTGAAACTGAGTTGCATAATCATGTCATTAAAGTTCATCCTACCAAACCCCCATTCAGCTGCCACCTCTGCCCCGAATCATTTAAGATAAGTGAAGGCCTTCGACAGCATTTTGCTACACACAAGACTGTGAAACGATACGTCTGCGGAAAATGTGGTATTACTTTCACCCAAAGCACCGGGCTCAAAAGACATGACGTTTCTTTACACACCAATGTCAAAAGCTTTGTTTGTGAAATTTGCAGGAAAACATTTTCAGTGAAAGGCAGTTTGACCTCGCATATGAAATGTCACAATTTGCGACCTCCTTTGAAAAAGTAACATGTAACAAAAAAAAAGGTAGCCAAAGGACATTTTCGTTTTGAGATGAAGAACCTAGAACAGACTGTCACACTAGATGGAGAGAGAGGAGATTATTTGAACTGTACGTGCATTATATTATAGGTAGCTACTCTGTTGCTTCTGTGGCCAAAAGTCGATTACGCCGCACTGGGGCACTAACTATGTGGGTGCAGGGTTGCCAAGTATTATAATTTGATGTCTCCATGTTCTTTCAATTTTTCTGAAAGAATAGTTACTCGCAAAACACTATACAAACAAATCGAGCCCTGGGTTCATTTCCGACTCTTTTGGCCGTTCATTTCAGCCCGTATCCACCTCGTGGAAAGAGTCTCTAACAGCTTGTGGTAGGCCTTAGGTCTACGTACTGCACCAAAAAATTAGGAAATAACTGTTTACGGGAGCTGTTTTTTCTCACATTTCACACACCTGAAATCAAGAGATGCAAAAATGCAAATGAAATTGTTTTGATTCAAAAAGTCATTTTTTTCTATCATTGGTGTAAACCCATCAGTGGTGTAACTGTAAACCCATCGAGTATAATATTATGTTAAAGCTCATACACAGACAGATTTGAGTCCATGGGCCAAGGCTGTCGGGTTTTAAACCGCGCAGTTTATTACAAATCCGTCTCATTCTCAGCCTCTGGTGTTTCCAGAGCCCAATGGGATCCAATAGGCCCAGCCCGCAGGCACAAAAGCGAGCAAAATGCGTATTTGTGTAATAGCTATTATGAGCTTTATGTTATATTGTCGGTTGCAGTAGGTTACACTAGAGAATCAGTCACCTACTCGAACAATGGAAATTTAGATACAGTTTACCGCATCAGAATGCAGCATACTGCAGAGTGAAGCAAGCTTCTGTAGTGTGCAGGTTGTGTTAAATAGTTTTCAGTGAGTGATCAATTATTAGAATATCACATGTCTAGGTGTTTGTGCTGTCTAGTGAACCAGTTCACGATACGAGTTAAAATACCAAGTACAATTTGATTCATTATTGCTGATGTGCTTCTAAAATTGAGAAATTCTGTCAGTATGATAATGAATTGTTTAGAGTTGAAATAATTGATAACTGCATTTTTCAATATGAATGTATTTGCCTTGTTATCTACATGGCTTTAGCCATGACCTTGAATAAAAATTCTTAAGGTCAATATAACTAATGGGTATCCCAGTTTGGTTGCACGTTTTTCCAGCTGCTTCCAGCTCCAACCATTTCATCAATTTCTTACATTTTACTGGTTCAAGCATACATCTTGGGAGAATTGCAGAAAAAACCAAAATTCCCATGAACCCTTCTGTTCACAGCACAGCTGAGATGGTAGGTACTTGTTAGTGGTCCTCTTTCCCACCCATCTAAGCGGGGAGAATGGAATGTACATGTACGAAAAGGTAGGATTGTAGAGAAACTGATAGGCACTGATATCCCGATTAGTTTCAAGTTCGGTTGCACATTTCCCATGCTACGTCCCTTCCCTTTCAATTTTAATACACTTTTATTCTATTTTCAAGTTCCTTCATTATAATTTCGAAGGAATTTGTAAAAATAAATATTCAAAACAAATCTGGTAGATATACCCTGTCTTGGAATGACGTAGTGATTCAGAGCCATGGTTAGATGGTGGTAAGGTGTTCGGTAATGCTACCGAACACCTTACCACCATACCCTGTCTTGTTTTTAAACTAATAATAACTTTCTAGTTTGCATATTTAAGAGTGCTGCTCTCGGTTAATCCATTCACCCCCACCCCCACAGAAAAGTTGAATGCAGAAGTCCACGGGGGAGGAGAAATGAACCCCTAAAAATAATCCAATCTTTAATTTTAAAATATCAGTAGATGAAGGAAGAGTATATCTTTGAGCCTTGGTATTTCTTAATTTGATTTTTACAAAAATTTATATGGTACACATTTTCAAAAATAGCCTAAATGAGCTCTAAACATCGATTGTAAATCAATATTAATTCGTTCTGTATTGGAAAAGCGCGTAGCAAGGCTCAAGCGCGCACACTTTCGCTATGCACAGTTTTTTTTCCAGAATTTTTGGAGCAAATTTAGACCCTCTTTTTTCACGCCCCGTAAGGGTCTGCACCAGTAAATGTTAGTGATCACCCTCTACCGGAATGTCAACAAGAGTCATTTTGTTGCATGTTTTGACTTGTGTTGATTAGCGGATGTGGAGGATTATAGCCGAGCCAGAAGCAGCGCAAATGTTTATGATCACTCAGGATTATTGTTTATGACCCAAGTTTTTTTATATTTCTCTAACCATAGAAATTTTACAGTCTCTATTGGTCATTATCATTTTTCGTAAGGAACCTCTGTCTCTTGAAATTGAACATAACAATAGAGTAATTCATTAAGACAACACTGATGTACGAAACAATATTTATAATGTGTTCGAAAAATTGGGAATGAAATTAATTTTATTGTGTAACTTGGATTTCTGGAAGAGGGATGAATCATGGTAGGTAGGTACATTGAATATAATATTATAATATTGTCTGTGGTTTATTAGAGAAATGGTCGGAACGTTTCATTTCGATGGATTATTCTCGCACGACAGAAATATTTATTATCGCTTCATCGGATCTAGCAAAGCAGCACGTGTTTGCAATTAGCATCCTTTCACAGCAGAAAAATGTTGCAGGTAACGTTGCCATGCTTGGGACTTTAGGTTGTTGCACATAATTGAAGGGTTGTCTGGCAGTAAAAATATGGAATGTTTGGAAACATCAAGCGCCCCCTCCATGCTAACGTGATCTTTTGGTGGTTGTGAGTTTTGCGAAACCACGAAAAAAGAAGTGAACATTCAGTCGACAGAGTGACATCTACTTGACAGATGCACTGGTCGTGCTGCATCCTATTCCAACACACAGTGTGTTACCGAGTGTGATATTCAGTGTGTAATCGCCAATCCGTCATCTCGCATTTTGTTCGTCGCGACATTCGAGTACATTTCCGTTGTTTTATGATGATGTTTTTGTTTATTTTCACTCTTTTAACTTTTATTGACTATGATTGTTTTTCAATTGTAACCAATACGCAAGGTGTCTAAATACTTCCGTGGCAAGCGACACATACCGACTTTAGGTATATCTACTATCTAGTATAATAGATCACGTCCAAACAAACTAAAATTCATCCCAGAAAATAGTTAAAAAAAGCTATCGATGGTGCTTTTTACAAAGACTCCGATGGTAGCAATGAAACTATACGCTTACAGAAATCGATCGATTTCTTTCATTGACATGTACTTATCTGATAATTTTAGTTCTTAGTATTCATCACGAAGTGCTGTTTACAATCAACGTCATATAGGATTAGACCAGATTAAAAAAGAAACTGTGCGGGAAGTTTTGCTGTGGTCTAAATGACCCACAGAATCGCCATTTGGCGTGCGAAAACTTTGATTCAACATCGATTATAATCAGCTATCAAAATCGAACCCTATCGTGTCAATTCTAACTCAATATACAAGAATTTATAGTTTTTTTTACATCTAATGGTACGTGTTTATACTTATCACGATTCACGGAATATTTTAATTGCATTAATCTCGGAGATGTTGATTCTTTCTGTGCTCGCACTTGCAAAGATTGTACTTGTTCTTATCATAAGCTGTGATAAGCGGATTATATGAGAAGACGACTCTTAATTGGTGTATTGCGGGTGAACCTCTGGATCTGCAACTAATGCCACTTCAGCTAGCTACCAACTCATCAATGTGCAAATGCTCCGTCTAGGTCAACTAATTGGATGAGCGAGTGAAGCAGTCGAAGACTTCAATCGACTACAAGAGAAGAAATCCGACTTTTTTCTGTATGTTTGTTTGCTCTCTATCTACCAAACGGCTTCACCACATGTTTTTTTTAATTTGCTAGAAGTTTTCGAAATCTCTGAACTTAGATCTGCTACGTTTTTTTTAGAAATATCGGTTGAGAACTATTTCATTAATTTCGATTTTTTCAAAAATTGGTGTCTAAATATCAATTAGTTATAGCTTCTAACCACATATTTTGTACATATTTTGTCCTTATTGATGTGTATCCTGATTCCTGTCTGAAAAATCATATGTTAATTTAGGTCTTTCCGTTTATTTATTATTCAGTTTTTGTAACGAGTTTTAATTATTTCGATGTGTTGGTGACGCACTGTTTTTACAACTAGTCTAGCGTCCCTTCCAAAGGACGCAACAAATCTAACTACTGGATTCCCCCACTAATCCATGCTGTCGAGAGGTTGATAAGCTAGGAGAGTGACTCTGTTGAACTGAATTCACTCCCTCCAATCTCTCTCCCAAACAGAACTGGCCATGAGTATGGTGGTTACCCATCCAATACTTGACTAAGCGCAATGTTGCTTAACTTCGGAGATGGCTAGAGAACTGGTGTTAACAAGCAAAACCGTTCGGTATTCAATAAGTGATCGACTTCAAATTAGTCAAAGGGTTTTTAGAATGTAGTTGCATTAGATTATATATACCTATACCTATACCGTATCATATTGGCAATTCCACTTCAAAATGTGGATTTTTCGATAACTGACTGCAGTTTTCGCTTTCAGTGTAAAGGACAGGCAGTTCTATAGTATGTGGACTAGTAATCAGTATATCAGAACGCCTCTAATTTCGGTCTGGGTACAAAATCGGATAGGAACGAGATAAGAAGTTGATGGTTGGTGGGGGAGGGGGGGGGGTGGGTAATTCTGCAAAATATCTTCAAGAATTGCGTCGAAATTCACTGGTTTAACCATGCTGTCATTACTTTGGCGCTTATGGCGGAATTTTTATGTTTTTATGGCCTCTGCATACCAGTATTACTGCCTAAATTGGGTGATTGGTGCCTGCTTTAAGTGCGCATAAGTACTGATCGCATCGACCTGAGATTTGCTCTCCGATTTGCCATGGCTTTCACAGCCCTCGAACCAAGCCCCTGCCTGCAAAAAGCTTCTGGACCCAGCTGCACCGCGATGCATCTGCCGAACGCATCTGCAGCGAACCAGCGGTAGCTATATGTGACTTTGGCGCCAGAGCATGGGACCAAGAGTCTAGAGACAGGGGATGGCACCCGGGGGCAACGTTGACGGCGCTGTAAGAATCCCGATCGAGGCAACCTGGTCCCTGGAGTCTAGAGCCCAATCTAAAACTTTGTTACTTAGGTCTTATTATATTATATAATGCTATGCCATATATGTGCAGAAAACCCCTTTGCGGACGACGAAACAGAAGAACGAGATTCGAGCCTCCTTGCTCCTAAATTAACATCAGCTTGAAAAAAAAGAACGATTGACATTTCGATAAGGCTGTTAAAATTCTCAGTTTTCATGGACGGTGATTTACGATTTTAAATTCAGTTATAGAAATTAATTACGTAGGTAAAGCAAAACAATTAGAATGCAGTTACCACTATGGCTGAGAGGCTCAAGGTGAGTGATTTTATACTTTTAAACTTCCGGCAGCAGTGGATCTAAACTTTGGTAAACGTACCTTACATTTGGTTTCACAACTCCTTCACTTTCTAGGTTACCTATACCAATCCGTGTTTTTATTTATCATTTATTGACATCTAAACTAAATTGTATTTTTATTTTGTAGTGCTCGACGAGAGGAACTGTGATAAACACTACTTGAATGTGGGAGTTGTGCACTTATTTCAGGAATGAAAAAATATACCAGTTCGCATGTCAGTGAAAAATCATTTCCTGTCGCAAAGTTCGGATAGAATTGATTATGAACCCTCGCGATATACACTATGGTAGCTCGTTCAACTGGTGTTTTAGTAATAACCCAAATGCAGAAATAAATTATAACACAGAAAATCCCTTGAGAAAAAGCAATGAGAAGGTCATCAGTAACGACGAGCCGAGCAGAAATAGTGCCTCAAATGTACACTCAAAGAAGCACGTGATTAGCTCAGAAAAGTTGGCCAAGAAACTTTATACTGAGCACGGTATAAAACCCGTCTTTCATGAACACACACAGATTCCGTTGGACAAGTTTGCTGTAGCATTATCTGAAGAAATCAATATTAATCAAACACGAGACGATAAGTTTAGACAGAGAGCGAATCATGAGTACAGACAAAGATATTTATCAGCCGAACAAAGGAACAAATCTAACTGGAGTGGAGCAGGCCGCAGTTTTGGTCTAAGGACCAATAACTCAGACCGAGAATGCAACGGAAGAACCAAACCATTTCAAAATCTCTCCAGACAAAATGCGCGACAATTAAACAGGGTGTCATGCCCTATCATTTTAACAGATTCCAAAGAAATCCAGGATGAGAGTTTAGGCGCGGAAATTCGGAGGACAACTGAGCTGACGAAAAATTTTGTGGCCAGCCAAATATCAAAAGTGAAAGACTTCTTCTCTTTAGTTGACACGTCCGGTAAAGTTGAACGAAACGCAGAAAAGAGTGGTGTCAACAACAAAGGCAGTAAACAACCCCAAAACTACAGGAAGAACTCGCTCATAACAGTTTGTGAGAATAGGAAATGTGCTAATGCAACAATTAGTTCGATTTTGACCACTAGAATTCTGGGAAATGTTTCTAACAGGGGTACTCTTCAGAAGGACTTGGTGTCTAAGAAAGGACCCCACGAGACGCAGACCCTGCGGGAAGAAGGAAAGACACCTAAGTTACATAATTTCACAGGATCAAATCACAATAGTGAAAAATTTAAAGGAAAACATGAAAATAGTTCAACTTCGCGAAATGAATCAAGGAATAACAACAATTCTAGCCGAAGTTCTCGCCACTGCACCAGTAGTTCAACACAGAAGAGGCCTGCCATCGACGGGAATGGCTCGAGGTCAATCAAAGTTGTCGACGACAAAAATCGAGTAGGCGAAAACGAGACTTCAAAATGCAGCCCTCGCACATCTGAAACCCGCAGCTCCTCGGGGGGCTGGGTCATAGATTTGTGCCATGGATCAGAGATGATAAATGTCGTGCCAGGCTCTTTGACAGAGGGCGACACGTTTTCAAGCGACGCGCTGAAGAAGCACAAGAGGCTCGGAAGTTACCTGCTGGCCAGAGACACAACGACGGGAGGTAGATTTCGGTTGGATATTCCTGACAAACTTTTCAACGCTCAAGGCACGGCTCCATTTGCCTCAAAGCCGGCGCTGGTCAACTTTATAGTGCAAGTTTTGAACGAGCCCAGCGTGGATTTTGTCCCACTTAACAATTTTCCTGGCAAATTCGCGGATTTCTGGGCAATAAGGCCAAATGGAACGAATGGGCCTCCTAAACATCAATTTTCCATAAACATAGTAGACAAAAAACAAAGGAACAGTGCAAACAAGACAATCAGGAATACAAAAAACCCGTCGACTTATTTGAACACTGAAAGTGAAACTAACAAGGATTCAAAAGATGTATCCACTTATTTCAGCAACCGAAACTACTCTGAAGCTGGCCAATCCAGATTTGGCTCGAAAGTGTTGAATCCTTGCTATTCCAAAGATATCATAGCAAAACCTTGCACTGATGTGTCACAAATTAACTGCACAACCACCTTCCCATCGTCAACTGACGTAAGTACTAACGATAGCCAAACTTCAAACATCAAGTCGGAAAATTTGAGCACTTCGAATGAATCTTCCAGCGTGTCCTGCAATGAATCGCACTGCTTAAACTACAAACTCGATGACAATGACACAAAGGACATTGTAACTGATGTCAATGCCAGTTGCATCGAGTTAAGAGATGGAATCTGCGCAAATGCCTTGCTGGCCACATCTCACAGGCCTGTGACGAAAACCAGTTCGAGCAGCTCAAAAATAAGGTACAAAATGTATTACCATACCACAGACACCAAAAGTCGAAGAAGTAAGACCAGAATCGCGAATGGCCAACATTTCATTGAAGAGAAAAGGAAATCACCAATAATAAAGATGCAGAAGATTGAAGAGGATGTTTTGGCTAGAAAAAATAGAAACAGTCAAGCCAATAAACAAATACAAGGTGGTTCAAATCGTGACACTACTTCGATAATTCGACAAAATGTTGATGTCAATGTAGATAAAAAATTTCAATCGCTGTCAATATCATATCCGCTGACCTTCGACAACAAAAACAACGTCTTTAGCTTCAAAGAGGAGCCGAGTTGTCCGCTAGCCCCGATGGTTGCCAGCGAAGAGTTCCATTGTCCATTGTATGTCAAAAGTAGCAGGGAAAATCTTATGCGAGATACGGATTCGGCTTGCAGTTGGTCCAGTCATGTGAAGCGTAGTGTGAGGAACGCAGTTAGTGTCGCTAGAAAATCAGGGTCTAGCTCGAGCTGGAAGACTGTAGTTGATAACAAAATCAGTGGTAAGGTGAGAATTTCGAGGAATGTACGTGGTAAACGAAAATCATGGAAGTCGGAGAGGAAGAAAAGAGATTTAAATTTGATAAACACTAATGGCAGCAAAGTAATTGAGAATAAAGTTGCAGATATTCGCAAAGAGCATTCAGTTAACCAAGATGTTGCAATCAACGATGAAAAGAATATATTGTCGGCTGATTTCAACCGCCGTTTGAGAAATAAAAGCAGCTCCGACATGATGATGTATCTGAAATATTCCAGCCAAAACTTGAACCGTTGTCACGAAGATACCAAAATGGTGGTTATGGCAGCCAGGTTATGGTCGGTTTTGAACTACTTGTCGCGAATTTCCCCCGTTTTCCGGCTTATTGCGAGCAATCCGTTGCTTGGAGAGGTTATTCTGTTGACTTACGCCACTATATTTGGATCTACGTAAGTTGATCCTTACTCCCGTGGTCCTCTTGTATCTTACCTAACTATCTTTCTGAGGGAGTGTTCTGTTATCATAATTTTTCTTTTTTTACAGGATTGAAAATGATTTACGCCTGAAAAATGCACTAAGCAACAGTGTGATTTGCAGAGATCTAATTCAAAGACGTCATTCGATTTGAATAGACAAAATATAATCAAACGATTACTACGTTAAAATGTATTTATGGTATCTCCCATCTCCGTATAGGTATATAAAAAGCCCAGGGGTAGTATATTAACGAAGTGCGAAAACACACTGCTGATGGAACGACCTTGTAGAAACCAATGTTAGAAATCCATCAAATCAATCGAAGAAAAATGCTTGAAAAGTTGAACTTTTCTTCAAATTCTTGCACTTTCTCCTACACACCATTTTGGAGAGAACTCAGACAAAAATTACAATTTCGAATATTTCAAAATGGGTATTTAAAAAGCGTAGTGTTCTTTCTGTTTTCCTTGCGTTTCTTTCTAAAAAATAAAGATTTTTTGTTACTCTTGATGATTGGTCATTGTTATATAGTATTATCTCCATAGAAACATTAAAAAGCTAACATCGGAACCACTCGAAGACCCAAGTTTCGACTTCTCGACCGTATATTACAAAATCCCGAGTATTTACAAGTGAACTGCCAGCACCCAGCCATGTCTTCTGCACCGACACACGAAGGGTCGCGCTTTAGAACAGACCCCGAGGAAGTGGCACGCAAATCCTCACTGAACCCGGAAGCGCCGGAGTTCGTGCCTCGAGCTTGCCAGACTGGGTCCAGACCCCCGATGTTCGTCACTGAACTTGTGAGTCTCTCTCATTTGATGGCAGACACCTTTGTTTACACGGCATTACCAAAAAGATCTTCTGAAAACCCTCAAAACTTTGTCTTCTCGTACGTTCATGAAAGTTGAAACTATTTTCAATCCAATCATTCCTTGCTTGTCAAGTATTTTAATAAAATAAAAACCCAAAGGTGAAATTATTTACGCTACATTTTTTTCTTTGTCATTTTGATCCCCAAAATCGCGCAGGAAACACTCTAAACATTATAAGTTTGGCGTAGAAGCCTAGTTAGCTCTGCGGGAGGCGTTCAACTAAAATATCCCAAATTATCATCTGAAATCATTGAGTGACTCCACGGTTTACAAGAGCCGGTTCTGTGTTGATGTCAGTCAGGTATTGAAAGGCGAATGAATATTATTCATAGATCAGGCAAAAAAACAGTAGATAGGCCCCCTTCCCCCACCCATGGTATAAGGCTTATACCAAATACATTAACAATTATTAAGGTATTATTATTACGGTATTTATGCTTATATCATGCTCTCCTAATCCACCTATACATCGTAAGTAAAACTGCGTTATATATAAAAAGAAATAATAAATAATATTAGTATAAATAATTATATCAGTATATATATAAATACTATCATTGGCGGTTGTTTTTTTATTATAAGGGTCAGAACAAGCCCAATCAACCAAAAGTGTGCTTGTGGATTTTTAATTTTTTTAGGAAAATCCAAGGTTATTCCCCTACCTTTACTGATTTCAGAACGTTTTAAAAAAAAATTTTGCGACGAACCGTTCTCCAGATAGAGCCCCTCAAAGTTCGGAGAAAAACGAATATTTGGCAGTTGCAGTGTGTCACAAAATATAATGCCGAGTCTAAACCGTTCAAGATATCAAAAAACGTCAAGAGAGATAATTTGTTCGGAAGAGTTTGTTTTACTATGAACTGTAGCTCAAAAGTCAGAATTTGTACTTTTTATAGGGTAATTAGAAGGTCAAAGCTTAGGGTAAATTTTTTGAATTTTTGCAACTTCAGGGTGCATTCTGAACAGCAAGGGATGAAAATAGGAAAGCGATAATTTTTTTGTAGGTACCCTTCATGTAAAAGAATGTTTACATATTGGTTTCGATAAGGGTTTCTACCACCTTCATCCCTTAAAAAATTCATGAAATTCGAAAAAAACCAAAAATGGCTGTTTTCAGGGGTGTTTTTCGTCAACTGGGAGTAAACTTAAAAAATTGAAAATGTATGGATTATGTGCTTTAATATTGGAACTCAAATTCCTGAAAGTCCCGATTACCGTATTTTATTCGTTTAGAAGTTACAATTTTTTTTTAAAGGGTCTACTACCTTCAAATTTAATGCACAATTGCATGGCGAGTCGGCGAGTGGCTTACGTGCAGACGTGGATTTAAGGTTCAAAAAGTGGTCAGTACACACTATCACAAGGGCCTCGGGGCCCCTGGAGTTTACGGATGAGGGGAGGGGGGGGGGGGGGCATTCGCAAACAAGTGAACTATACAGCTAAGAAGTTTTACAACTTTTACAACATTAATTAGTCAACTCAAAATACAAGATACACACTATGCGAGGTCCACGGGCTCGCATGCAGTGCCCCATGGACGCACGTTCCCAGGCGGGCCTCAGGCTCCGAGGCCCCAGGCGCAAGCTCGGGGGCCTGACCTAACACGGTCATTTGGTGGTGTACGGAGGTATTATATAATACGACCACTGGTTTTATATAACCCGGACCTCGGTAGCGATTTTGTAACTTTTACGTTATGCCGTTATCGGTTCTGATGGATAAAATCCCTATTGTTGCCCATGTTAAGTTTTTAACTTTGTAACCGAGAACGGCAAAATCAGAGTTACGAAATCGCAGTGCTAGAGCGGCCATTTCAACAATGGACAGTTTGTTGATTTCTTAGCACCGCTAGCAACCAGTATTACGGTGGTGCTACGGTGATAGCATTATCCAATAATAATAATAAATAAGAATAATATCTTTATTTGTGAGACAAAATGGCGAGGTTCACAATAATCAAAAACACAAAACAAATGGTAAAAAATGCAATGTATGATGACCTATGATCTTCCACCTAACCAGCAAATTAAAAGTAAAAGCCTATTCTACTGTCCCCAAACAGTATAAGAATTTTTAGACTTAAATAATAAATAAATAAATAAATAAATAAATAAATAAATAAAATTGAAACATATTATTTAACAGCTCATTATGTAGGTAATAGTATAAAATTAAATCTGAGTGTGATAATCTTTTAAAGAAACTTGTGCCTTCTGCAATTCCAACAAAAAAGTCTAACTTGTTTTTTGAAATTCTATAAAATTGTGATTTTTTATCAAATTCGGTAGTTTATTCCAAAGTATTGGACCTATAACCTATATATTGGATCTAGAAGACATACTGCTTTTTAAACGATCATCAATGTGCAGTGAAGTCAAATCAACCAATCTCATGGCTCGTTACTAAAGTCAGAGTCAATGTGCCCCGGCTACCATAACCCGGCCGTAGTACTGCCGCTCTAGGTCGGGATTATTGCTTGGTGCTAAGGTGGTATTATATAGCATGGTGCTAGAGTTCATAGCACCGTGCTACAAATGGCTGGTCTAGGTAAGGCCCCTGGGGCCTCGCCAGCGAGGTCCCTGGGCCTCCGAGATACTCTCCAAAGGGTCCTAGTCCGCATTTGCGGGATTGCTGACCGTTAAATCCACCCCTGCTTACGTGGTGTTTTGTTTTCAGCCTGACTTTCAACTGCAAGTTTAAACTTTAAACTCTTTCAACTTTAGCGAACAACTGCAGTTGATCGATGCGTGGCCCCGCATGCGAGCCCGTGAAACTCGCATAGTGTGTATCTTGTATTTCGAGTTGACTTATTACTTAAATAGTTCATTTGTTTGCGAATGCCCCCCCCCCCTCCCCTCATCCGTAAACTCCAGGGGCCCCGAGGCCCTTGTGATAGTGTGTACTGACCACATTTTGAACCTTAAATCCGCGTCTGCACGTAAGCCACTCGCCGACTCGCCATGCAATTGTGCATGAAATTTGAAGGTAGTAGACCCTTTAAAAAAGATTGTAACTTCTAAACGAATAAAATACGGGAATCGGGACTTTCAGGAATTTGAGTTCAAATAGTAAAGCACATAATCCATACATTTTCAGTTTTTTAAGTTCACTCCCAGTTGACGAAAAACACCCCTGAAAACAGCCATTTTCGTTTTTTTTCGAATTTCATCAAAATTAAAAATTAAAAATCCACGAGCACACTTTTGGTCGATTGGGCTTGTTCTGACCCATAAACCAAACTTTACCTTGACATTTTTCAGTACCGGGTAGGTGAGATATTCCTTTATGCTGGACTTTCTCGTTCAGTAGGGCGAAGATTGCGAGTTTCCATCTGACGTCATTCCCACGCCTCTTCAAACGGCCTGTCCATGCCCACGCTTTCGAGCCCGTGGGCTGAGCCCACTCGAATTCTAAAGTGCAGTGGCAAAGCGGAGTGTGTACAGGCTTTTCAATATGTGTGTCCTTTCCCCAGTCAGCAAGCAGCGTGCGCCCCAGCCCCGCCACCCCGATGAGCACCGCGTTCGAGTTCCGTCCCCGCGCACGCAACGTGCCCTGGCACGCGCGGGGCAAGGTGGTGCGGATAGGCAGTGACCTCGGCATTCCGACGAGTAGAGCGACTTCCCAGCCTGCCAACGCCAGTCGCTCGCGTTAGACCTAGGCCTCGCATACGGCGCACCATTAAACGAAATGTTATTGTTCAGTTAACGAAATGCGTCGGTAATTTTGTATGTTTTTATTTATTTGTTAACTTTTTAGGATGCATATGTCTACCTATAAATACTAGTTCAAAAAAAACATTGATAAACAATACACTATTGGGCTAAACATTGATAAAGTAACTATTGTGTGTACTGCAGGCTACGGAGTTGTTGGGGAACCAGTTAGATTTAACTTGGCATTCAATGCCTAGTTTTAATTAGTTTTTGTTTTAGTTTTATGGCTCAAAACCATATCGCTGGAAATAACAACATAAACTTTTGTCAAAAATCGGTTTATTATTAGGTACCTATATACAAAAATCCAGAAAAACGTCACGTGTCCATTGCTAAAACCGCACATTTCCACTTACGCTTTTCGTACAAACAAACAAAACATTGTCTTTAACTATAGGTGCCATACTTACCAACCTAACACTAAAACCCTAAACCGCAACAGTCTTGTTTTGTTACATGAGAGGAGGTTACGCTTTTTATTCAGCGATATTAGTTTGTGTAAACAAAACAAAACCGTACTATACTGTTCATTTTGGTGGAGGAGCTGAGTTTGCTCTGGGGGTTGCATTCAGGAGCTTCTCAAAACGATCATGGAGGAGCCAGGTTTGCTCAGCAGGCTGCATTCAGGGGCTTAACGACCATTACCACAGGACCTCGTTCGATTCAAAATGTTTCAAATTATAAGATCTTTCATAAATATCGAGAGAGTTTCTAGAAAGCAAATTTGTATCTGCTTAAAAATAATTCTTGTTTCACCCCATTTCGCCAGTTGAGACCGGATGCTACTCATAATAAACATATTTTTCAGTCAGAGTTTAGCCAGTCGTTGAATCGTTGTACAAAGGGTAATTTAATAATGTATTTCAAAATAAGAATCGCATGCATAGAAATAAACAAATCATAATAAATAAAACTTATTCCTAATAATTGATCAACTTAGGTATAAAATACCATTGCTCAATGCGTCGCAATTTCAGGAAACTAAAGTGCTTCAAGTGTTACTACTAAAGAAAAATAATACTGATTTACAATTCAACTGAGAAACTTGAAAAACTCAAATGCAAAGGGACACTTAAATATCGAACCAAAAATTAAGTTGTGTCAAACATCGTGCAGTGTTCTGGAGACTAGTCTCGGTGCAAGTCGAGGTATTCTTCGAGTCTATGCGGCAGTCCCAGGGCGTAGATGCCGTGGGGTAGTGACCAGTTCGAGTTCAGGACGCGACGGATCGCCAGTCGGGTCAGATGCTTCAGTTCCGCCGGCTCACTGCCCGATCTGGACTCTGGGATCACCTTTGTAGTCAAATGATTGGTGAATCTGGAAACACGTTTAGATTGGGATAGTTTAGACTTGGTTAGGGATAAGTTTTGATTGATTAGTACGCGTACTCGCGTGTGTTTAACATGTTTTAATAAAATATGTGAAAAGTCCAATCAAGGGCAAGGGCAATGGCATGGGAATCAAAGCAAAGCTAGAATCTTGTTTAGTCCATGCTGTTGTAGAAATTGTGAAAAAGACTTTCTTTGATAAGTGGTTTGTAAAATCTCGTTAATCTTGATTAATCTTTTTTTTTATAAACATGCGAAAGGAAGTACAACCTTCCCAATAATTCTCATATGTCACTTGATGCCTAGCCCCGTTTTGACTCCATAGGGGACCCTCTATAAGGTAATTCTATAAGGTAAGAGGGAAAGTGTACAACGGAACCAAATCGGCGAGAAAGTAATGGACCATTCGGGCAAGGTCCATGCAAGTAGATTGGAATAAAGGAGTAAGTAGCTGTTCATGAGACGACGGATGTACTTACATTTTAATCTCGTCACTGTCAAACCCTACCAGACGTTCGTTTCTGGCCCACTTCGCCGTGTTTATCGACGGTACCGTTCGCATAACGTAGCAAAGAGACCTGCAAAACAGTGCTATAGCATTTAGAAAACCAGACCTAGACATAAGAATGTCTGTCTTGCATCTTTAGTCCAAAGCGACAGTATTGCATCAAACACACACTCTAGTAAATGAGGTTTCGTTATACGAAGATATTTATAATATGTAGTAGGTTAGTACATTTACTATTTTCGTAGTATGGTTTCGTAGACAGGGATTAAAGTAGAAAAGATAAGAGCACCTGTGTTATTGGATGGAAATTATACCCAGTAAGCGGTAGATGGAAGGGAACCGAAGCTGGCTGTATGTGCAGCCGAACCAAGGGTTCGAACCCTAGACTTTGGACGTGAACCTACTTCTCTTGTATCCGATTAATAAATTCTAATGATATCTAAAATCTAATAATGACTTATGTTTGAGCCGGGGCTCGTGAGAAAAGAAAAAATGATAGTGGACTGTATTTTTAAGAGGGGGTGGGGGGGAACTTACGAGAAGTGAGTCTGGCCACCGCGCCGAGCGGAGTTGAGGTGGTGGCAAGAGGCGTCTGAGGGAAGGGCGAATTAGGGTAGGCAGGGAGGGAACAAAGGAATGACAAAATTGCTCCCCAAAAGGGGCTACTTAGAGCTGGTGACTTCTGGAGCTCGTCGTCTTCTCTGTCTTCGGCGATCTTGCGGAGACGAGCAAAATAATAAAGCCACGACACTGAGCAAATGACGCGAAAAGAACTATAATGTAGAACTGGCAGAAAGCAGCCGAAAAGAAACGTGAAACGAGGACGCGAATCGAAAGTGCAGACTAGTGCGAGAGCCGAGACGCGATGCACTCGAGGGGGCGATTAACTCGCAACTGAACTGAACTGATAAGGACCGACCTGACCGGGCTAGGTGAAGTGCGGCAGGTTGCCGAAAATAAGGGGCCAAAATAAACTAGCCAAATTCAAGCGCTTGGCGCGAACAACTTATGAGGACCGTTGCTTCCTTCTATTCGCTACAGGTATGAAAAAGAGGTAACTCACATGATGTCGAAGCGTGGTATGCGCGTCAAAAAGCACGCCCTGCCTCTCAAATAGCTCCGGAAGAGACAAGTGATCATGTAGTCGGCCACGCTGAACGCGTCGTCGGTTGGCTCGTCGAAACTCAGCTGGGCGCCGTGGCGCAGGAGGATCAGCACCACCTGCCGCAGATCAGTTCGGTGAAAACACTGCTGAAAATACTCCCCACGATCTAGCAAGATCAAATAAAAAATATTTCTAGATCAGACAACGGTCGCTTGAGATATTGAACGACCAAGTCCTTGTCAGGTAATGTTGATCTTGTCCCAAAAGGTTGCCAAGAACTTGGCAAGCATATTGGCAATTAAATACCTTGGTTTAATATCTAATGCTCATGAGTCTGGATTTGTTTTGTGATTCTGATACAGTCTGAACTAAGAAATGGGAATGGCAAGTTGAACATGATAGATCTGATTATGAGGTACGAAAACTTAAATATGCACCTCGTAGTTGCCGAGCTTCATAGCTGTCCCGATGGCAGGCAGTTGGGCCGGCAATCCGATCTCCATCGGGAGGTCCACGCACCTTCTTTTGGTCCCGCTACATTGAAACCACAGCTTTGTGGGAGGTCGAGCTTCGAACAAAAGTCGCTCCATCGACGCGTAACTCAAGAAGTACTCGATCAAATTCAAACTGTCCTCATGGTTCACATATCTGATTGGAGTTTTGACTGGATTATCATTCCATCCATGAATGGACCTCTCCTCGCTAAGATAATTCTCCCACCAGTAAATGTGGCGTTTGAAGATGAATACGTTGAAAAAGAGAACTTCAAATGATCCGTGCATCTTTAGTATTCTTCTCATGACTTCCATTACAATTGGGTGACGGAGATTGAACTGATAACACATGTTAGCGGCGATGTATAGAGCATCAATCGAGGATCGGGCGTAAATGAAGCTGTATTTTTGGTCGCTGCTAATGTGCTTGCCCTCTGAATGGCCAATGCAGACTTGGACAGAGAAGATAACTTCCCTGTGATCGTGTTCGTTGGTTTTCTCTGTTGGCGAGAACATGTTCGCGATCCTCTGGCAAAGCACACTAATCTTTGACACTTTGCTATGCACTCTCACCACAGACATGTTTCTTTAACAAATAAAAATAATTCCCTTATATAAAGCAAAGTTTGTTAGAAAATTATGAGCGAAAAGTATCAAAATAAGATGCTGTCACAAGACTGCTTGCGGCAAGTGTCAGGCAATTTTTCCGGGCTGCATTTTGTTTCGTTTTCTGTTCATTTTATATAATAGGCCGTTTTTTGTTCATCCTGCATAATATTATTAGGGGAGTTTCACATAATCTGATTTTAGAAAACATTATTTTAAGCTATGCCTGAAAGTATAATACAGTAAAATGTTCCTTTAGTTTCATCCAAACTTTGATTTTTGGTAGGTATACTTTCGGAAAAAACATAATCACCGACTTATGCTTTAGAGCAGTGACCCTGCCGGCAACGCTACCACCTTCTTTTCAACTGTGGAAAAAGTGGTATCCAAGAAGCTGAAGCTATAAATGTCAAAAAGAATTTTACTCCTTCAAAATTAATTCTTCGAAAGCATAGTCAGAGCGAGATACTTTGTGATGGAAGAAAACGAACCTCATGGAAACACAACGGACAGATGCATAAGCGGATTGATGTACAAAACAAGTACGTATTGCCAGAGAATTATCAATATTGATACCAAATATTTTTTAAGTGGTCATTGGCAGCTGCCAAACTGAATAGTACCAAAAAGTACCTAGGTGTATGCCTGTTGGTTTATGTTGACATTGTTTCAGCTGGTGGTTTACTTGCCGGGGCAATATTTTCGCTGGTGCTTTTTAAGAGTAAGTCTATATCCCGTGATTTTACCAAATCTCTCACCCTCCATGCTAAACGATTAGAGAACATTCAGATAACGGAGAAAAATTAGGTTCACGATACAATCTAAAAATATTTGGATTGCACGTCGTAAAGATTAAATTTTCTTTCGTTTTAGACACAATTTTCATCTGTAGGGGTTACTGCATGACTCGAATTTA
The DNA here is from genome assembly GCA_921293005.1 of Nemoura dubitans. Lineage (NCBI taxonomy): Eukaryota > Metazoa > Arthropoda > Insecta > Plecoptera > Nemouridae > Nemoura > Nemoura dubitans. The sequence continues at coordinate 17,783,240 of OV121076.1, read as the reverse complement.
CCCCTTATAAAATTCATGTAGGGAAACACAATATTATTATAATTACTTTGTATCAGTTGGTATTTCCTCCCTATGTCACCGTATGTTCACGTAATTTGATATTGGATGGCAGGCCAGTTCGCTTAACCACTCTGTGTGTACCAGTCTTTCTCTATAAAGGTAAGTATGTTGTTTGATTGGCTTCAGAAAGGACGTGGCCGATGTTCCTTGGGACCGGGGTGGGCACAGGAGCAGCAACATCTCAATGCGTCAACACGTTTCAAAACGAGAACAACGATGCCAAAGAAGAATTTGTGGGGGAAGGACTGGGCTGCGATCTCCCAGAAATGTTCGCAAAGGTGAGATTGTAAATGAGTTTAGAAATGAGTTCTCAATTTTTATTTCAAATCCTAGACTTGATAAAGATTTAGATAACGACCAAATCAAACCACACAATATACTTTTTTTCAGACACAAGCAGCCTTGGGGAAGAAGTGAGGATGCGTTGTGACGTGAAGTAATGCGAAGTCATAGATGCACCATCTCTTTGTGAACACATTTTACATTTCTCACAAAATTTTACAAAACTGTAGCAATAGGTACAACGAAATAAGTATACATTTTCAGCAATTTGATGACTAATCTGACTCAAAACTTTTTTGCAACGTAATGGAGGTGCGTTGGTTTTTCGCCAGTGTTCACTTGGCTAGTTTTCCGCTGCTTTCCCTCTTCAAGGACGTCCTGCTCGTGTTCTTAACGGACTCTTTACTGGCTCGCAACAACTTTTCAGCGCTCTCGCTGATCGCATTATCCTTGCTGTCAATAATCTTGACTGACAACCTACGCTTCGCCGACTCCATGCTGGTCTTCGTCACTTTCCCTTCCCTGCTGTCCACAATCGTCACAGACGGCCGACTCTTCACGGAACTTTTACGATCCACGTTTTCCCCACTTTCTCTCAACTGAGTCTCCTCCTTGCTGTCAACCACTTTCACCGACGCCTTGCCAAGTCGGTCCACCAATTCATTGCTGACCTTTTCGGGAGGCGTTGCTTCCTTCGACGTTTTCTCTTCTCTGGCGTCCACAATCGTCACAGACGGCCTGTTTTTCCGATCGAAATTTTCACCACTCTCTCTGATCACAATCGATCCCGACCTTTTACTTCTCACCGAGCCTTTACCATATTTTTCAACACTTGATTTCAACAAATTGTCATCCTTACTAGCAGCCTTCACTTCTTGGAGATGCGTGTTGCCACCACTTCCAGTGGACTCTTTAGAGGACAGACCTTTGTTTCCGGTCTTCACTGATTCACGACTCTTACCAACAGACATATTGGATCCGCTTTTCAAGTCCCTCTCGACCGAACCATCGACAGCAGGAATGTCTTCGCGGGAGAGAGTCGCAATCTCGATTAGATCGTCCAGCCACCTGCCGACCTCCGAGACGTTCAACAGCGAGGACGACTTCTTCCTCGGCGGATGCTCCTTGGCGTACTTCCGTTCGGCAAGGATCTGCAGCGCCGTCGTGGCTTCAGCGTGCAACTGGCGGGCCGCGTCGTGCAACTTGATCTTCATGCAGCCCATCTCCCAGATCGTACTCTGGGGGAGGTGGAGAGTTACTATAGCAAGAGTATTCACGAGCGGAGGGAAGAAATCCGACAATGAGACAAAGCCAGAAGCAATGGACGACTATAGTTCCAGAGTGAGTCACGGATTTTCCCATGCACATATTATGCAATGCTCTTCTCATGTAAATTATTTGCCCACATACCTAATGATTGACTATGGAACTGTAGTGGTCCATTTTACGACATCCAGCCAGTCCCCTTCAGAGCCCACGTCACGAGATGCCAAGCCAATAGTAACCAGTCCCAAAAGAGTTCATGCCACGAGAGATCCATCCAATAGCAGCCAGCCTCAGCCTCAGTCAAGAATGCAAACTCGTGTCATTTTGCCAATAGAACTTCGGCATAGATGCTTAAGTTATAGCAAATTAGTTGTTAGTGTGACCCACCATGTCGATGCGCCATCGCTGTCCCCGTGCCCGCACCGGCAGCGAGACGAACACCCCCGGCGACATCCCGGCGAGCGGCTGGTCCAGATAGACGCCCGCCGAAGAGACTCGGTCTTGCGGCGTGCCCCTCCACAGATCGCGCACGTGCTCGAACGTGGCTTGCGCCAGCGACAGCGCGTTTTGGGGCAGGCGCGCGTTCACGCTCGCAACGCTCACGTCGTTGGTCAGCTGGGGGTTGAGCAACACTGGGGTGGGTCTGGGGGAGGGTGGTGACCATATCAACGTCGATGCGCTACCGTACAAATCAAAATACACAATCTGCACGTGCTGCAGCTAGCGATGTTCGTGACATCATAGACTCTGGATGTATATTGCTTCATGTTTACTTCTGCCATGGATTCTCTAATTGGTCTCTACTAGATGATCATCAAAGAGAAGAAACGAAGTTGTTCTCGATTTGAGGCATTCTCGTATTCTCGTATAGGTAAATTATGAAACATGGTCGCATTATATGAAAATGGATTCAGCCGTAATGGCCAAAGCTGGAACTACAAAATACCGTGGTAACCTAAGTATTTCCTCCAGCTGCCATATTACAGTCGACCTTGATAGTACATCGGCCTTGAACGTGACCTTTTGACCCGACCTTGACAAAGTCCCTGCGCAGCCATTGGTGGTCGTGCGCCATCTCGAGGGCGACGCCTCTGCACTGGTTGCTGCCGTCGCTGGCCGCCAGGCGCGCATGCATCGCGTCCACGTGTTGCACGCCCGTGCTGTTGCCCGTCACGAGCACGCCTCGCACGCGAGGTACAGTCACCTGGCAACAAGCGTGCAAGCGCGAGGTGCTAAACTCCATTTCACGTCAAGAAGGGGAGTGGATCTGCATCTTCCTCGAATACCCAGGCCACTGCTGCTAGACACGAGCTAAGAGTTTCAAACTCACAAGCCATGTCTTGCGCTGGTATAAAAGGCTCTATGAACAGTTTTGAAACTCTTAGTTCGTATTTAGCAACAGTGGGTTCTCGAGGAAGATGAAAATCCACTCTCCTTCTAGACCTGAAATGGCGTTTACCCTTTGTAGGGCAGAAGTCCGGGGTATGTCAAAAATTTATGATATTGTAGGAACTGATATAGGATTCTTTCAGAGTCTGTGAAAAATACTATTTTAGTTTTTAGTCATTTTCTTTCTTAGAAATTAAGAAGTGGTCAGTGACCTGTTCACTGGCCGTTTGGACCGACAATTTATTTGTTCCTACGCTCATCAACAACAGGCCAAGTAACGTAACCCCCTTGAGGCAATGTTAGGTACCCGGATTGACGGCAGTCTGCACGCACCTCGAGTTTGTCGGCCAGCACCGCGCGCCCGTAGTTGGCGTGCAATCTCGTGACGGCGCTCACATGCTCCGGGGGGAACTCCTTGGCGTACTCGAGCACCACCCTGGCGTGGGTGTTGGCCAGGTCGCCGGCCACCACCACCCTGGCGCTCGGCTTGGCGAACAACGCCAGGGCCAGGCCCTGGGGGAAGGCACAGGTCACGGCCTGCCGGGACCAGTCCACCCTGGCACTAGGCTTGGCAAACAACGTCGGGGCCAGGCCCTGGGGGAAGGCACAGGTCACGGCCTGCCAGGACCAGTCCACCCTGGCACTAGGCTTGGTGAACAACGCCAGGGCCAGGCCCTGGGGGAAGGCACAGGTCACGGCCTGCCAGGACCAGTCCACCCTGGCACTAGGCTTGGTGAACAACGCCAGGACCAGGCCCTGGGGGAAGGCACAGGTTACGGCCTGCCGGGACCAGTCCACCCTGACACTCGGCTTGGCAAAACAACGTCAGGGCCAGGCCCTTGGACGAAGGTACAGGTCACGCCCTGGCGATATTGCTGTCCTTTACAATAGATGTCATTTGACAAGGGAAAGACTACGTGAATGCCAATTTACCAGTGGGGACGAACATTTTTGTAGTGAGCTTTTGTTTTAACGTGCCTCGGGCCAATTATACCCAAAGTGCTTTCGCAATGGAGCACCGAGCAAGAATGCCATTGATTCAATATCACTGATCCACCACCATCTCTTTGACCATCACTGACACTGAGAGTATCTAGAGTCCTAGACCGTCGTTCGTTTCGAAGATAAAACTAATAATATTGGTATAGACATTGGCCCAAATATTAATTACCTACATAACTATATTGTTGTTTTACTATAAGCTAACTACTAAAATGCTTAAATTGTATAAGTATTTGATAGGGTGAGGACGTTTTGGACTTACGTGCTCCTTAAATATTTCGACGTATGGCTGCAAGTAGTCGTGAGGGTCTGGTCCACACCGTCCCCTTTCAGGATGGAGAAGGATTAGGATGTCCGCGACTGCGAATGCTTCCTTGATGTGCAAGTAAGATATGTCTGTAGGTCAGCAAGACAAGCTGCATTCAGGAAACATTACTAAAGTGAAAGAACGAATTTCCTTTAGGCCTTATACTACATTTAAGTTTAACCATTTTACTTTCAAACTGAAAAGAAATTGAAAACTAAATGTCAAGTAAACGATATGAAACGAACGACATTTTGGTATCAGCACTTGCCAATTAATCAAGTTCTTATTTTGAATAAAGTGTGTGTGTAGGTATACTTTAACTTTAATATGTTTTTTTCTGATAGGTACCTACTTGCCAAATTATAAAATATTAATTATTTCTGTAGGATTAGTACCAAACATTACCCTTCATAAATGAAATCCCACTCAATTGAAACTCTTTGACTATGCGCTCAAGAGTGTCAAAATGTTGCTTTGCGTCGGTCAGGTAGAGTTTCAAAATGTGTTTCTTCTTGAACAGCTCCTTTCGCGCGATCTGGTAGAGGAGGAATCTCGCCGTCTTGCTCGTGCCGTCGGTTATGCAAATGTGCAGTTCACTCCTTTCCTCCTTCATCGTTCTTCAAACCTTAAGGTTTCCTGTGGTTGCGTCTCGAATATCAAAAAGATAAAGAAAGTTGTGGAACAGTTTGTATATATTTTCATTAATTAATGTCTTTCCGAATAGTTTTTGAAGGAAAAGAATGTCATTTTGAAAAACAATTGAAAGTCCAAGCAGACACCAAGAGCTCTTACTTGTTGCTTTGAAAAAATTATGTCAAGATGGTCAAGATTGTAGTCAATGTCGACACATTTCAGAAATGCTACAACTAAACACTAAACAGATATCTTTCTAGGTAATTGCCATTTGCCATCGGCCACCTAGTGCAATAATTACATATAATCCTTCATTTTTACGTCTCCAAGGACATCCAAGGACCTCTTCGGTCTGCTGGACAAAAGAATCGATTGTTCGCTCTCCATAGTCCAAAATAAAAGTCCATATCATTCGAAGTTCAAATAAACTTTCTTAAGTAATTGAATTGTGGTTTGTATGTTTATAGTGATGTTATTGATATAGTGTACCTAATACTGCAATTGCATAATGTACACGTGCACCTTAGTATTATGCCTGCGAGCAAAGATACTATATAATAACCTTCGCCTGCGAGTACCGATAACATTACTGCTTATTAGTAAACCCATTAAAAAAACAATTATTGTTTAGGTATTTTTAAAACTTTATTTTCATACTCGATAGAAGACACGATGGTTTTTCCCACTACAGGTATTTTTAAAACACTATCTAAATCAGTGGATGCAGAGAGTTTATCAGCTTTAATTAAATATAAATATTCAATAGAATGGAGATAGAATTTAAGTTAGGCATAAAATATAAGATAGTGTCAGAGAAAAAAAATATGTTTCTATTTAAACTATGGATAAAATGTACGATAGGATTGATAGGTAATATTTTTCAAGCAAGGAAACAGCGCAAACACCGGAAGAAAGAAATGCATTTGAAGATCACAAGTTGAGAAATCGACTCCAAGGACACAAGATAACAGCCGCGTCGTTTGCCCTTCGCGGCAGCCTGGTAAAAGCTATAAAAGGGTTCCTGATCAGCACAACAGTAACCATGTTGGCTCGAGTGATCCTGTTGGCGGCGTTGGCGGCGTTGGCGGCTGCCCAGTGCAACCCCACCCCGACCAGGGCTAGCGGCACCCACGCCCCCGCAGAGATCTGCGCCGGGGCGCTCATCTTCAGCGATGACTTCGACACGCTCGACTTGAAGAAATGGCAGCACGAGATCACCATGTCTGGGGGCGGGGTGAGTGGCTAATAGTCAGTACACATTACGCTTTTTCCACACTTCCGAGCCCTTACGAGACGGATTTTCAGCACACACTGCGCTTTAGAATCCGACGGGCTCAAGCCAAGGGCTCGAAAGCCTTGGTGTGTTTGGCTGTATGGTGCTCGGAGTCTGGTGCACTAGTGAAGGAAAAGAGGTGGAGATGCGGAATGCAATGCTTCCCCCCCCCCCTAACTTTATTTCTACCGGGGTTCAATTAGGGACAAATATGCCCTTCAGAAAAACAGTTATTGTGTGGCATTTATTGGAAATTATACGTTAGGATGTATTGAATCGGTGATTTGTTTTTATTTACCATGCTCTTGCGGAGGATAAAAAGTTAACAATTCACAATTTATTATCTGAATCTGATTACCCTGAAAACTAAAATGCAGTTTAGTGAATTTCTTCAATTTTATATGCATATAATACCTTGTAGGCCTGTGCTCATAGTACAGGCATGACGTATCCGTATGCTGTATATGTATGTATGTATATATGGAAGTAGGTACAGTATGCTGGTGTTCGCATCTAAGGGATCGCACTGTCACGGTTCTCCACAACCTAACGGAAAAGAATCCTTGGTTCAATACCAGACCGTACAGGGAAGTGCCCAGTGTTCGCGATTATCGGCATTGTCTCGCAACAAGATTCAAAGCAGACAAATTCTTTGAAACAATACCAGCATAAGGACGTAAGGTTAGGGTTTAGGGAACATCAATTAAAACCGACCGTTCTTTATTACTTTCTAAAAGTGATGTGAGCGAAGCTTTACATCTTCGAATAAGTTTAGTGCCTAAAGTGCTGGATGCACATATATTTTTAGTTTATTCTTCTTCCGTATCATCTTTCAGATGTTGCATTAAAAGTGGTTCGACGCCGAGTCCGGTGCCACCCAAAATGAGTTGAAATGAAGCCACTTGCACTGGTCTACTCGGTCGGCCACTTTCGCCACAAAACCTCGGCGAAAGGGGCAAAGTCCTCGTGCGAAAGCAGACAGTTTGCTGGCGGCATCTTCTTTTCCCTCGATTATTTGCTAGGGTTTCTAAATATTCTCATACTGTCCATGGTTCGGTAATTTGAAACTAGAGCTTCAGGAACGAAATAGTTTTGCTTGATTTAACTTTTGATCTCTTGTCTTCTTGTTTGAAAGTTTTTGGTGAAAGTGCCTCGGATGAAAACAGTGACCACTGCTGGCTGTACTTCTACAATACAAAAGGAATTTTTGAAATGAAACGAGCGTCGATGTATAATATATCTAGAACCACTCAAGCTGGAACACAAGGCTGTATGTTATCCTAGTGAGTAAACCGTCATGGTACAGCCATTCGTTGGTGTTATACCTTCCAAAGACTTGAAGGCAGATACTCGCTCTCGCTATATCAGGATAGTCGGTGGCTATCGGATCGATCCTATAGGACCTACCGACGCCAAGACAAACAAGCTACATCTGTTTGTAAACTGCTGCAGGGTGATATACAGTTATATACAGTTACAGAATTGTATTACATTATTATTGATATTATATTTATTATCTTACTTCAAGCTTGACGAAAACCGCGGATAATTACTGACGTTTCTAATCCGACGGACGGGATGCACTTTCCCAAAAGATTAGACTTCTTGGTAAGTTCCAACTCATTGGAAAATCATCGTCAGGAGGTTGTAGGTGTAGGATTGTTATGATAACGACGGTGATGAAGACGACGGCGACGACGACGACGATGACGACGACAAGTCGGTAGCTTCGATTTCCGAGGCCTCTTCTCTGCAATATTTGCCGCTGTCATGGCACAACCACTAGGAAAGCCAGATCACAGTCGAGCATATAATCACGCCTACAATCACGCCCACAACCAAGCCCCAAATAAAACACCTGATCCCGTTCATTTTCAAACCCAAATGATAAGGCAAAGTGGTAAGGTTTCTGGTAATCACAGATCATTGGCAAAGGACAAAGGTATTTGAACAAAGTTGCAAAGTATATTAATTTACAAAGCTACCGAGATCATGGAACGTATTTTTAAAATTCGTGTGCCGTGACTTGTGGGTCATGCTGCTTCTCTTTAGTGGCTAGCGAGGGAAGCAAACGCACAAGACTATTTTTGTAAGGATATATCAAGGTTACCACATGGTTACCCATGTGTCCAGCAATCCATGGTATAGGTATCCATACATAGTAAAGTGGTTAATAATGACTGTCTGAAGCCTGGATAAACCTGTTGATGGCATGACGAATATTTTTTGTTGATGCATATTTTTTTATTATTTTTTTATAACAATGCAATTGCTGGTATTACCAGCGGTGGCAAGTAACGAATAATTATAAAATATCCATATTTAATGGTAATTTTTATAATTAATTGTATTCGCCAATTAATTTTCTAAGCCTTTTCATGTCCAGTTCTGTTTTATCAATCACTTTTTTTGCTATTTCATTCCAATCTCAACTTGTTCGTGTTAAGAAAGAATAGTGTCCAACAGCTGTTCTCTTTCCTTCAACAAAACCTTCATCTTATGTCTATTCCTTCCCTGTTCTCCAACATTCTTCTCAATCTTCCCATTTAATTCCTTCCATCCTAAATTACCCTCCCATATAGCCTGTCAAAAATTTCATATTCTGTCCATCCACCTTCGTTTTTCCAGCGACCTCCATCCCAATTCCTCAATCAATTCAGAAGGTCTCTCGAGTGTTCTGACTTCTTCTCCCTTTCTATTCATCTTCATCTTCCATCATACCTATAAACGTGAAATCCAGTTTAGTGCCTGTTTTACAATTTTCTTAAAGTGTCTGTGACCTTGGAGATAACAATGCCCACTTAATGATTTATGATGTCAGTGCCAACATCAGCTATTGTGACGACCCATTCAATGAAAAATAACGAAAGAATTATGGACGAAGCTGTTCGTTAGCTGCGTTCAAACCAAATATTGTTACAGTTATTGGTTCGTGTTTGAGTTCCGACCAACAGGTTGTAGCGCTTCCAAATCCCTACATGTATTTACTACTAGGGCGAACGCAATTTGTGTTGCGTTGAAGATGATCGTAGCGGTTTGTATATAGCGCAAAAAAAGATTAAGGCAAGAAGCTTTGCAAATCATGGAGCAGCAAGCCGGACCAATGCTTTCTCAAAAATTCTGATCACTTGAAAATGTAAACGATTCTGACCTTTCTTTGTTTCTGTCTGAGCTGTCGGGTAGCGGAAATATGCTCATTTTGAGATCATTGAGCTTTGTGCATGTTAATACATAGATGTATTATATGCCATGTATTATATGTAATCATGTATTATATGTAAACGATTCTGACCTTTCTTTGTTTCTGTCTGAGCTGTCGGGTAGCGGAAATATGCTCATTTTGAGATCATTGAGCATTGTGCATGTTAATACATAGATGTATTATATGCCCAAGGGTTTTTATTGGGTTTTATTGGGTTGGTTTTTATTGGGAAAAATATGGTGTGATGTTTCGATTTGGTTTCGATGGTTTCTATAGGCAAATCGAAATTGAGAACATTTGAAAAAAAATACGTACTTTTAAATAAATTTCCGTACTTTTCCAAATATGCCCAATTGTCGAATTTTGCTCTTTTTTCTGCTTTGAAAGTGAAGGGTGTGGAGGATTTTCTTGAAAAAGGCAGGGGGTCTAAGTTGAGAACAAAAGTAGACACCCTGAAAATTTCATCACATTCGAAGCAGGCGTTTGGCCTGTAGAGCGCGCGCAAACACACATACAAAAAAAAAAAAAACAAACAAACAAACAAACAAACAAACAAACAAACACACACCAAGTGTTTTTTTTAGCAGTAGTGAAATTGATGATTTCGCTTCGCTCGCTTCGCTCGCTACGCTCATCAATAATATAACAAAGTATATACAGCTACATAATAGAGTTCTTATCGCGAACGCACCCATCTTTGCAGAACTGGGAGTTCCAAGTGTACAGCAACAACCGCAGCAACAGTTTCGTCGAGGACGGCAGCCTGCACATTCGACCCACGCTTACCGCGGACGACTACGGCGAAGAGTTCCTCCACTCAGGAGTCCTCAGTCTGGAGGGAGGCGCGCCAGCCGAGCGGTGAGTGCGCACCAAACCAGAACCACCACACCCCCTTTGGCCCACCGTTGCAACTTGCCATGGTTCCACTCGATGATTCAATAGTATGATGTTCATGTATTCGAAGATTATATTTCTTAGACTCGTGTCTGCGTACCTATCGTATCTTTTGTACTATATTAAAAAAAAAAAAAATATATATATATATATATATATATATATATATATATATATATATATATATATATATATATATATATATATATATATATATATATATATATATATATATATATATATATGAATACATAAATACTTACATATAAACAAAAAATCGAGTTCTCACCCTCAATTAAAGAAGTAACTGGCAGGTTATATTATGTTACGAAACGTCCGGATATATATATTTTTTTATATTCGAAGGTTGTGCTTTAGCCCTGAGCTAGCGTGTGAGACAGATAGTGTTCGGAAATTGCTCGGACAACCTCGGCTTTTGGGAACCGATCCAGTTCCTGCAATGCCAATTGCTCCGACGGGTCTAGAATGCTCTCCACGGCACATGCTAACTCGGGTGACGACGGCGTAATTTTCGATGTGAAATGAGAAACTGTGTGCAGGTGCACCAACCCCTCGTTCTATGAATGCGAGCGCTCCGGCCAGGGTACCAACATCCTGAACCCCACCAAGTCTGCACGCGTCCGCACAGTCAACTCATTCAGCTTCGTCTACGGCAAGGTCGAGTTCCGTGCCAAGATGCCCCTCGGTGATTGGCTCTGGGCTGGTAAGAAATCTACGCAGAATGACCCTTCTATGCATCATGAATGAGTGCAATAAATGTGTTTCGTTGCCTTTGTATAGTCGCACTTATTGGTTTCACTTACCAGTTTTGCAAGCAGAGGCGACCGCAATTCAAGTTGGAACCTTAAACTTCTCAAGGTGCCCGGAAATTGTAATCGGAACAGGCATCCGGGGAGGATGCCAGAAATGTTATCAAACGTAAAATAACCTGGTACCACAGATTAATTTATACAGATTGTCTACCCCCGTGCTAGCAGGGGCTACGCGAAGCCCTCCCCCCGCAATTTTCGCGGCGTTCCCCTCACCAACAAGCTAAAATAGTTGCGCATCTGGTCGCTAGTGTCGCATACTCTCAAGTATACAAACTGTTCCAAGCAAGCTCGGTCATCGCTCTACAGTCCTTTCGCACTCATTCGCTCGTCCGCCGATAGGATCTTGGCGCTACCGCTATCCTACTGTTTCCATGCGATAGCTGCAGCAGAGTTCGAGCTAGTCCGAGCAGGCAGAAAAATGTAAACATATCCCCAAACAGATAACGTAATAACGCGCTGCTTCTGCAAAACCTGTCAACTACTTTTATAAATAACATAATAGTGATATATTGGTCTGTTAAATTCGACATTTTAATTGCATAACTCGAGTCGACTCTGCCGATTAGAATATTTTCTTTGTGACGCTTGCAGCCTATCAATTAGTCAGTTAAAACTGCAACATTTGTGAATTCAATTGAAAGTTATCAAGCTTTTCCTGGATTTGATATCTAAAGGCGCATATGTCGCGCAAGCTTGCGTGTATGTCTGAGAGTAGTGGTGTTGGCTCTCTTTCCCAAATAGGGGGCACGACGTCACAAAGTACAAGCAGAAAATGGGATTTGATTATAATCAAGTAGCATGGATGGCCTCGAAGATACCTTTTTAAAAATGTGATTATTACTTTCCCGATTCCTGGCTAGGATCAGCCGGTCGATTTTTAGGTGGCATTTTGCTGCCCCACTGGCGAGTACGTATTCAGACTCGTATAAGCAAGTATATATTCCCCGCCTCGTGTGATGTCCCGAATATAAACAATAATAATTTTTCATAAGCCCCCAAAATGTTAGATGAGCATGACTGTTGCACTAGCCGCGGCACGGCGTTCAGATATTCCTTTGACACTGACTCCATGCCGCTCGGTACTGACCGTGAACCGAGAGCCGAATCTCATGTTGCGTCTCCATACTAGGTTGCATGGTCCAAAACGAGCGCATTGTTTTTGCTTTGCTCAGTTTAATGCGATTGCAATAATCTTATCTAGTGACCGAACTATCATGTGACCCTGCACTGCTTGTATGCATCTACTTTGGGGTGGATCCACTGCAGTTTATTGATAGGTATATTCATTTTCGACAAGTCTTTTTAAGAAAGCAAATATCCATTAATATGATTATTACGGCATGTGGACAGATAATCACATTCATATATTGTGGGAATTGGGTCAATAATTACCAGCGTCTGCTTAGGTATAATCTAGCAAATTGATATTGATAAAGATAAACTATGATCGCCCGAATAAAATTCGCTGACTGAACGGCATAATGGATATAATTTCAAATTGGTTTGAAGATATCTTAGGCAATATCATAATATGGGTCCAAGGCCGGACTGCATAATTTTTATCGCTGCTGAGCTCAGGCAATGATAACATTTCCCCATTTTGATTGAGTAAACTTGTCTGGAGCTAACTTTATAAAATATTACTCGGGTACACGAATCGAGAACGTAGTGTAATGTGTCTGACTAGAAGAAAAAACCCTGAAAACGTTCTGAACCTACATATTCCAAAAAAAAAAAGAAAATTCGATATAAGGATTGATACCATCATCACGGAAGTTGATTTTTACAGTAAAGCACATGATGAAATTGGTGATTGGCGTCATCCGATAAACTGCGGTACCCGGATGCGTAAAATGACTTTGGCGCCAGCGGGTGTATGACTGCGTTTAGCAAAGATAGAGATCAAATGATTGCACATTAGTGACGTTAAAAGAAGACAAAACCAGGATACGTACAAGAACAGACCTGCCGTAATTGGCGAGTCTGGCTGCGCGATGCGCGGAGTGCAAGAGAGAATCATTCCTCAGGGCGATTGCCTCGGGGTAAGAGGAGGACTGAGCGAGAGCGAGGCGACGCTATTGCAATGCTAACGCATGTAAGAGAGCTCGTTGACCGCCACAGCGCTATGGAGACCCATGCATTAGAGCCGCGGAAGCCGCTGGCGCCCGAGCCGACAAAACAAAGTCATTTTACGCTACCCATACACCGAACTAGTGCCATGCTAGAACACTGCCCAGTCTAGTATTCAAACCAAGACCAAGGCCGCAGCGTGGAGATAACATCGGATGAGCTTGGCAGCGATTGCAATGTCACAGCTAGCGTGGAAACAGAATGGTCTTTGCTCCTCTGTCTTTATGAAACATGATACTACTGTCGGTCTGTGTGATAGTCGGCTAGTGAACGTGAGGCGCTGGCCGCGATGTCAACTTCTTCCCTATAGCACTCGGATGCTTATTGCAATTCACCATTGAGAAGATATTTTCGAATGCAGTGTCTGTCCGATTTCGGCGGCACCTTTATAGCTTATGAAGGTCCTTTTGCCACTGCCAAACAATAATTCGGAGGCTAATAAAAAGAACCCAGTGTATAAAATAGAGGAATATCGGGTCCTAGCTACAGTTGTAACATCGCCAGCGGCCATCTTTCAGTTGAGCAAAATGTAGTCTCACCCCACCACTACTCGTGAACCGATTGCCCTGAACTCTGGCGGCCAAATGTTCAATTGATGCCACTCACTCATAGCTAGCATCGCGATGCCAACGCACCTAGGCGGGCGATTGCGGTGTTACTAGCGTCAAATTTTTGCCGTAGCCGTGCCCCCGTAAGGTAATAGATCTGTATATATATTAATCTGTGCTGGTACTTAACACCTCCCGGGGCCCAAATCCACTATTTGCAAGTGGTTACCCTTCATCCGGGGGTATGAGACACAGACACATACAAATATTCAAACGCCGTCTCTGAGGGTTAAGTGCTAACTCTGCTAACTGCTTAACGTGGGTTCTGGCCACTGATTTGTTGCCCATTAGCATTATACTGAATTTTTGGTCAACAAATCTAAATGTTTGTCGTGGTTTCGCTATGCACGCGTTCGAAATAGCCCGTGACCCCTTGGCATACTCGTACTACCCCCTATTTGCAGCCCTGTGGATGATGCCTGCCTACAACGCGTACGGCGTGTGGCCCATGTCCGGCGAGATCGACATCTCCGAGGTGCGCTGCAACGCGGGTCTGACCGCCGACGGCAAGAACATCGGCGTCGAGCAGACCGGCAGCACGCTGCACTTCGGCCCCTTCTGGCCGCTCAACGGCTTCGAGCGCGCGCACTTCGACGTCAACGTGTCGCCCGGCCTCGACTCGGACTTCCATCTCTACCAGTTCGAGTGGACTCCCAGTACGTCGTGCTCATTCGTTTCTTCAATTAGTACCTATAGTTATTTTCACGTTAAGAAAGAGAGTATTGTTTTGAAGACTCCAGGCATTGCGATGTCAATCATTCGATATTCAGACCATTCATTCCACCCTTTATCGGAACAGTGGGACGGGGACTTCCTGCGGATGTTGACACCTCTGCCTTTGGGTCTTTTACAGCAGGGTATCACCTATGAGTGTGAAACACCGCTCTCATTCTAAACGTGAAAATAATGCTAGGTATCATACCACGCGTCAGAATGCAGGCTAAGAGATGCAAGGTCATCCTGGCAGTTGGAAGGTTTTAACATCAGTTACGGTCCGGGCTACGCTATCTTTGTGGTCGCATTTTGATGGGGATAACTTTTCTTCTGCCCAAATGATCCATGGTCTTACAGACTGTTCTCCCCCCCCCCCCCCCCCTTTATTTTCAGATCCATATCTAAACATGCCTCCATCTATGTAATTTAGAGCTTGTTAGCATTCCCATAAAAACTCAGTTTCTTTAAACCGTAGCATCCATTTAAGCTCAAGTTTATGCCTACCTAAGCTCATGTACGCTCATGTTTGCTCGTGTTTTTCCGCCATTACCGATTCTCACTCTGAATTTTGATTGTTCGCGTGTCCAGCCTACATCAAGTTCTCGCTGGACAACAGGGAGTTGGGCACCATCTCTCCCCCCGCCGGGGGCTTCTGGGAGCTCGGAGGGTTCGCTCAGCAAGCAGCGGGGATTGATAATCCCTGGAGACACGGCGACCTCATGGCACCCTTCGATCAGGAGGTAAGGGCACACAAGGACCTGCACGGAACGGCCACGGCTCCTCAATGCAACGCAGGGAACCCTTGTTTTATGAAAAGTACTTTTCCAATGATTCTCATATGATTTTCGTGGCTGCCTGCTCATGACTAAACCTTAAGTTTGATTGTAAATCCAGTTGGTATCAAGCTATTGTATCAGCTGTTTAATGACAGTCGTTTGATGTTCCCATTGTCCGTTAGTCGCTTGTGATTACATAACGATGCGAGTAACTCCCAACCTCAGCCTTGTAGACTGTAGGTATACATGATGTTTTGTTGGAAACCTCCCGATTCGCAGATTGCGTAGCATATACCCATAGCACACATTTTCCAAAGCGTATAATTGCCAATGCAAAACATACCTGTGCGCAGCTCGAGCATTTGACTTAACTTTATACTCGAGTCTTACTTCAGACTTCGGTTCAGAGGCAGACTTGCACGCTTCAACTGTACATGGAGCCCCTTGTGTTCGCAAAACGACAAAGGCGGCTGAAATGCAAACAACTAACGTATCTGGATGTGTTTCGCCCTCAGTTCTACCTGATCATGAACCTGGCCGTGGGCGGCACCAACGGCTACTTCCCTGACGCCACTCAGAACCCAGACCCCAAGCCGTGGCTCAACAACTCGCCCCAGGTGAGTGCATAGTGATAAGGCTCAGTACAGCCAGTATACTGCGTTAGGGGTAGTCAAATGTTCACCAATTGTAGTCCCCTTTCGTAGAATTTGCTAAAAGCCAGTTTTAGCGGCTGGTTCCTTTACAAGAGTTATAATATGTATAGCCAATCACATATTACGCTTTCGAGCCCATAGGGCCCGTCGGGGCCCAAAACTCTCTGAGAGGCCGAGAACGAGACTTGCAATACACACTGCGCTTTAGAACCCGACGGACCCACCCTCGGGCTGTATATATTGGCTAAAAAGCACAGAAATTGTCTTGAACGCGCAGGGTGTATATTATATATAGATGCCAATCCGTTTCATGTTTTTCGGGCTCCGATGGGCTCGTATTTGGTGGGCCCGTGCGAGCCCGCTGACGCGAAAGCGCATCGAAAAGTGTAATGTTTATGCTTGCTAATACTTATTTCCATTATACTAGGAAACGCTGCCAAAGTGTTCGCGTTGAAGATGAGCGTAATGTTTGTAGCAGATAAGTTAAATGCAGAAAATCGTAAACAGCCGATGTGTTAGCGATGTGTGTGATGTGTTAGTATTTCCAAGTTTGATCACACACAAAGTCACAATACATTTTTGGGAACATTTAGTAAAATACGCACTTTTAGTTAAATTTCCGTATTTTTCTTAATTTTTCCAATTTCGAATATTGCTAATTTTTTTTATTTGATGGGAAGGGGTATGGAGGATTTTCGTGAAAAACACAGGGGGTCTAAGTTCTGAACACAGGTACCTACTGAAAAGTTCATCGCCATCTAAGCAGGCGTTTGGTGTGTATAGAGCGCGCGCAAACACAAATACAAACAAACACACTCACACACAAGTGTTTTTTTTAGCAGAGTGAAATTGATGATTTCGCTACGCTCATCATAAAGGTGCATGTGCCTCCAACTTTGTCCGTTTCCGCAGGCTTTCCTGGACTTCTGGAACGCCCGTGACCGATGGCTGTCCACGTGGAACCTGAACGCAGATAACGGGCTAAAGGCTTCCATGCTCGTCGACTACGTCCGCGTCTGGGCACTGTAAGCCCCCCCCCCCCCCTCCCATTCAGGTCAGCGAGACAATCGGCATCAACACAGCCTCTTGGCTGCACCATTTTACTGTTAACTTTGTCCATTTTGTCAAGCAGCGTGTCTGTGTATCTTTGTAACTGAGCAAAATATATTAAGTAATACAACACAAATGTCCAGGAGTCAAAGTACGATGTGTTTTGGGAGGTGAATTCCTTATCCATCTTTCCTGGGTTTACGGGTAGGTAGCAATAAATTAATCCAATCTTGCTACACATTTTCTATGAATAGTACATATATGAACAATTCATTTACAGAGTACGTATACTGAGACAAACTCCAAATTACTAACGGCAGAGGTTGTTCAAAATTGCGATTTTTCAAAAGCTTGTTGCGCCCACGATTGGTGGTGGCGGGGGGGGGGGGGGGGGGGAGAGAAATAATGTTTTAATGCAATAGTAATACAAGCTGAAACTTAAATAGAAATTTGATCATGCATAAACTCAATCGGAGAGTTGTTTCAATAACATGGCTCAAGGTCACTCACGATCAACAAATAGCGATGTACCTGCTGAAAATTCTGATGAATGAAAATGAGAGTAGATTTGAATGTTCCTCGAGGACCCACTGCTGCTAGACACGAGCTAAGAGTTCCAAAACGCACAAGCCATGCCTTGAGCCCGAAAAGGCTCTATGGGTAGTTTTGGGACTTTAAGTCATTTCTAGCAGCAGTGGGCCCTCAAGGGAGTTGCAAATCCACTCCCCTTCTTAACGTGAAATGAAGTATAGACAAAACAAAAGTAGTAAACCTATTCCAGCTTGTAAGACAATTCTGAACGAACTGAAATAGCAGGTAGGTACAATTTATTTAATGTTTGTACACTTGTTGCTCACGGTACCAAATTATTACCATTGTTTGCTTTGTCGGAGAGTTCAAATAGTGTAGCCACATCCAAATGATGATCAACCACGCACTGCTAATCGCCAATCAAACCTTTTGTTGATTTTTAATGACCGGCCTATCTTAGAAAACGTGCCTATACTGGCTACTATCAATGAAAGCAAGAAATGCGTAGTATCTAATCTGCCAATCTCGCACGCTCTGACTAGGTGCATCACACGCTCGCCAATGATTCGACATCGAAAACAACACGCATCATGAAACATCGACCACGCATTCCTAAAGACCCACTCCCCGAAAGAGTGTGGAACCGTGGACACTATTGTTAGCCCGCAATCATGCCAACCATGACGCTAAATAACCCGAATTAACTGGCTGGCTGGCAGGTCCAATTCGATCAGACAATGGGACTTGCTATTTTCAGATTAAATTATAAGATCGTTAGAACCATGACATTATACATTCCAGTCATGGCATGTACTTCAAGGTTCTCGTACCAAGTATCAGTAGGCCCAAATAACATTTATTTTTTATTAGTATCTGTGTTAGTATGTTTTTTTTTAGTAGGTAGGTATGTACCCAATTGTTGCCAACATTCTGTTCAGGTATATTGGGATAGGTCATGGCACCAGATAGGCTGCTTTTCAGGCATGTTTCAATAATGAACCGAACTAGAAATTTACTGTGTACTGCAAATAACGTAGCTCATAATAATTGAATTGTATCGTGACAGTGAGTCATGTATTAAAACAATAGTGCATCTTTCAATGTCATCTAAAATAGATAAAATGTTATGTGACATGAACAGCTATAGGCGCTAAATAATCCGTCAGCAACCAATTGCAATCCAGTTTCAATCGGATATCTCTGAAACACAAACAACAGCAACAATTTTAGGCATCGCGTAGGTAGGTACCTATGTAACACCACGATGAGCACATTTCAAGAGTAACCTTGCAAAATCCACTCAAACCGAATTAATCAATCAGCATTAATCGATCAGAAAGATAGTCAAAATTAGATACGAAATTGACAGTCACCTTGGGCCAAACGGGTATAAAAGAATCGATCGTCCTCATTGGCGTAACCATGTTGGCTCGAGTGATCCTGTTGGCGGCGTTGGCGGCGTTGGCGGCTGCCCAGTGCAACCCCACCCCGACCAGGGCTAGCGGCACCCACGCCCCCGCAGAGATCTGCGCCGGGGCGCTCATCTTCAGCGATGACTTCGACACGCTCGACTTGAAGAAATGGCAGCACGAGATCACCATGTCTGGGGGCGGGGTGAGTACGGGGGAAATTCAAACATCCCACTGAGATCCACTAGCACATAAATAGGAATCAGGAGTTTCACGAATTTCTCAAACAGCACGTAGGTATATATTATAAATGAGCCAGCAATTTTTAAATAGTCCTTGAATAACCTGTATTTTTCTGTTCAGTGGGATTTACATATCGTGCTTTTTGACCTAGTAAATGACATTGCATTGCAATGGTCTTTTGAGGCCATGCTACCAAAACAATTTCACTAAAACTTTGAAAGATATACATCTTTATACAATCTTTAGACAGAAAATATATCTAGTTATAGTTTCTTGTGAACAGTGTCGGACTGGCTACCCAAGGGCCCCGGTGGCGAGGAGGTCGTAGGGGCCCCCGACACCAGGATCGGATTTAAGGGTCAAAATGTGGCCAGCACACACTATCGCAAGGTCTTCTTTAAAAACCACCACTCCGTATAAAAATAAACACCATCGCCATCGCCTCCGCCATCGCCTCCGCCATCGCCATCGCCTCCTTTTCGGATTAACTATCAAAAAATCCATTCCCTAAAAAATGTAATCGCGGCCAAATTAGCTCGGGGCCCCGGCGGCAATCGCCGCCTAGACGCCGGCTGGCCAGTCCGACACTGCTTGTGAATGTAATTTTCAAAGTGTGCTGTTCGTGCCCGCAGAACTGGGAGTTCCAAGTGTACAGCAACAACCGCACGAACAGCTTCGTCCAGGACGGTAACCTGCACATCCGACCCTCGCTGACCATCGACCAGTACGGTCCCGACTTCCTCTCTGGTGGAGTCATCGATCTGGACGGAGGCGCACCTGCCGATCAGTGAGTGCTTCTCCTTGTGGGGCGACGGACTGGGTGCAGAACATTGTCATTTCCCGAACGCTATTATGGAACTGGGTGCAGTGATGATGGTGCAATGATGGTGACCTGAGGGGGTCAAAATTTTGGAACTGGGGGGTGGCTCACCAGTGGTTCTATAGTATAGGTACGTTGTAATTATACAGTGGTGAGTCATCGTGGAAAGAAAGGTTTTGATTGAGAAAGCTATAATTGCTTGTGGTCCTAATAATTGAACTGGTCCGCGTTTCGATTTTGTTGGAATGGTTGTTTTCAGGTCTGATCAACATTCCATTACACAATATTTTGAAAAATATATGCCCATTGGCTATTGCCAATTTGCTTCATCGGAAAATTCTAATGGGATTGATTAAATTTTGCGCTTCTTTTGGTAGGAAAATCACCTCCATACATCATTAGATCTCTATTTTCACGGCCACAACCTGCGTAATGTAGAGGCATTGTGTGAAAATGCTGACACAACAGCCGACGATGATGACTCTCTAACGTTTCGTTGATCGCGTTCGCAGGTGCACCAACCCCTCGTTCTTCGGCTGCCAGCGCACCGGTCAGGGCGCCAACATCCTGAACCCCGCCAAGTCTGCACGCGTCCGCACAGTCAACTCGTTCAGCTTCGTCTACGGCAAGGTCGAGATCCGCGCCAAGATGCCCCTCGGTGACTGGATCTGGCCTGGTGAGACGCCCCGCTACCATCCGTCTATATAACGTCACGCGTTTTTGTTCGACTAAATAGTATTTGTTTGCGATAAGAAGGAAAGTACTGAGTTTCTGCAGACTACTGACTGCGGCCTGTCAATCATTCGATGTCGATTTTCAGATTTCAGACCATTCAACCCATTTAGCGGCACAATGGGACGGTCTATGCTTTTGGCAACTTTGGTTCCTCTCATAGTGGGGGAGCCTTTTTGAGAGTAAACGCCCCTTTCTCCTCCTAAACGTTAAAAATACTCTACTAACAATTTATTTTGCTCATCCGTATCGCCTCTCATTAACAAAATTGACCGTATTGCTAATTGACCCCTTATCAACCTTTCTGACTTGACCAACTCCTCTAAAAACATGACCGCTGTAACTTGTCTAGTCTTCTAACGCCCCTGAACCCATGTCCGTCTTCTTACCCTTGCTTCCTAATTGCAGCCCTGTGGTTGATGCCTGCTTACAACGCGTACGGAGTATGGCCCGCTTCCGGCGAGATCGACCTCTCCGAGGTGCGCAGTAACGCCGCCCTGGTCGCCGACGGCGTCAACATCGGCGTCGAGCAGACCGGCAGCACCCTGCACTTCGGCCCCTTCTGGCCGTTCAACGCCTTCGATCGCACACATTGGTCCGCCAACAGAGTGCCTGGACTCAACGCTGACTTCCACCTCTACCAGATGGAGTGGACTCCCAGTAAGTTGGACGTTTGATTCTGTTAGCCAATACACACAAATGCGTTCGAGCATGTGGGCTGAGCCCGTAAGATCCCAATTCCAAGAGAATTTAGGTTTTCATCAACTCCAATTCAAGAATTAGTAACATTTTTTTTATGGCATAGATGAAAGTATGGTGGGATTACCAATGTTTTTAAATATATTTTTCGAACACCAAGGTCGTCCTTAAAAACGGCGCCGCCACCACCCTCAAGGCTACGCTAGATGTTTCGCTCAAAGACAAACAAAATCCGTGCAAAATCTCGAGTATAGGCTCCGAGTCTGCCTGAGGGTGGAGCGAAGATGTTAAAACTCGGCACCTTCACCACTATTTTGACGTTGTCACATACAGATGAAAACTAAGCTTGTGCCAATCATTTTGCAAGACATGGAATAAGACTTGCAGCTTCGTTCGTTTCAATCACCGTCGTGTAGCGTGCTCCTAATGGCACTCCGCCCGTTTGCAGCCAGCATATCGTTCTCCCTGGACGGCACCCAGATCGGCTCCGTCGCGCCCCCAGCGGGAGGCTTCTGGGAGTTGGGTGGTTTTGCCGGAGTTGTGGCTCCTGGCGCCGACAACCCCTGGAGGTTCGGAAGCCTGATGGCTCCCTTCGACGAGGAGGTAGGTCACGCGCCCATGGTCTGCCGGAGAGGCGGCTGTAGACACGGCACCTCCATGCCACTGGTAGCAGGGGCAGGGCATTTCTCAGGGGTGATGCAGCAGGGGGGGGGGGGGCTTTCATTGCCCTTCGTGCACAAAATGATGTAGAAATGGCTCACATTTACCACCGGTCAAACTTTACAGAGCAAAAAAAAAGTAACACGAAATTCAGTAAATCATATTGTTTATAAATTTCTTTGATAATAAAGATATTACAGTCGTAATGCCGGGTTTTGCCAAGTGTTTCAACCACTAGTTGAGATGACCCAACTAGGGGTTACAACTGAATTTGCTGCATGTGATTGGCTGAATTCAGTTTTAACTCCTAGTTGGGGTCTCAACTACGAGTGGAAAAGGTTGGTAAACCTGGGAAAAAGGAAAGCTAAAAATTGTTGAAACTTGACAAAGCCCCAGAAATAGCTTGAAAATGTTTCACCGTAAATGATTGTATATACCTACCTACCTGAAAACCTGATTTAAAGTCCTTCCGTCTTATCAGTGGCTTGTGCCCTGGTGTCCGATCCAACTGATGTTTGCTCTCCTCCATTTCAGTTCTACCTGATCATGAACGTCGCGGTGGGCGGCACCAACGGCTACTTCCCCGACGGAGTGCAGAATCCTGACCCCAAGCCGTGGCTCAACAACTCGCCCCAGGCAAGCACTTACCTTCGTCGTCGCCATACAATATAGGAACCTGTATTTCTACAGAGTATCTAATTACTCCACATAGGGTCAGCTACAGAAGTAATTGCTGGTGATGGGGTCGGAGTTATTCTACGGGAAATCTAGAAAAAAAACCAAAAGGCTTGAAAATTTCTGTAAAAACGCAAATAACCGACTCAAAAGTATATACATTTTGAGGTTGCAGATTTTCATCAGGGAATGACCTTGTCCTCGATTTTTATCCCAGATGGGTGGGCCCCCTCAGTTCCAGGGCATAGCCCTAGCAACAGCAAAAACATGGAAAACCGGTAAAACCAGTTATCGGAACAAAAGACTAACCCCTCCGTTCCCGCAGGCTTTCCTGGACTTCTGGAACGCCCGTGACCGATGGCTGTCCACCTGGAATCTGGACGCCGACAACGGCCTCAGCGCGTCCATGCTCGTCGACTACGTCCGCATCTGGGCGCTGTAAACTCATCCCATCTTGCAACCCACGTCGTCGCAATCATCTCCCAGCAGACTTGAGTGGCAGAACAATAAACCAAATCCATCGCTAGCTTTGTACTTTATTGAACACCCCTGCAAATAACAATCCCATCATACGTACCTGGTACCAATGAGTTTGGTGTGTTGACACCGAAAGACCAGCATAAAGCAGATTAGGTGGCAAACGCCACCAAACCCTAGGCCTTTTGGCTGCGTGCTGGTAGGGGATATTCGAGGGGCTAGCCGGGAAATAGTTTTTCTATTTTAGAACCTGGTCAAAAAGTTATCAAAAAATGTTCTTGCGGGGCTGAAAGGAGGGTGTAAACTTATGGAAAGATGTCCGATTTAATTTGTGAGGTTCATAATACTGGACCTCGTCTAGTCGAACTTCTAGTTGAGTGATTTGCTCATAAATTTTCCCATCCTAGATTTTGCACTACTTCTTTACAGCAAAATAAAAATTCTGAGATCTGCACTTTATCAAATTCAAAATGTTTATTTATAAATGTGGATACCTACAAGATTTTTTTTTAAATATAATAATATATGATTGAATGAATGATAAAATACTGCAAGGCAATTAATCACTGTGGGCTAAAAAAACATGCTATACGTAGACCAAGTGCAACAGCACTGTGAGATTCTTGGTTTTTCTTTGTGAGCAAGTGCCACAATGTATCCACTCAAAGCTAGTGGTAGCGAGATTGCAACTCATTATTGTACCACCTTCCACCCTCTGCCAGGTAACGCAAGGATCAGATCACTTGCAGATAAAGGGATACGGATATGGACATGATGTCAGTGTTCGAATTGTGTTGGTATCGTTTGCATTGTGGTCTACTAAAATAACACGGAAGTTACCGTAAATAAAGAAGTTTGGTAAAAGTATTATGTTTGGCAGATCATTGCCTGAATCAAAAACTTATGTTGTAATAAGCATCAGCTATCTTGTTACTACTTATTGTTATCTTGTGAGTATATACATCTACATCACGGTTTAAACTGGGCATGTATCAGTGTACAAGGTACACAAGATGCATTTGAAAAGGATAGAATGCAGTACAGTACTATGGCATTTATAAAAATGGTAAAGAAACAACAGGGCAAAAAACAATGCAGGTAAAATATGAAATCAATTACCATACTTATAAAGGTCAGAATACAATAATCCACAACAAAGGAGCAAGGAATGTATCCGCTAACGAGGGCAAGGCATATGACAAGAGCGTAATGAATGTGATGCTGTCGATAACGACTTGTATTGAAACAGCCAACATAGATAAAGGACTACGAGAGAACGGTGTCGATCGGTGCACTCACGCGCAACAAAAACACACCGTGGAATAACGTTGCGAGAAGCGAGCGTGGAAAAAGATCCGCGGAGCCGCGTGAAACAAACGCGTGTGGATGAACGCGGAAACGCACAAGGAAAACGGCGGACGCACTCGCTAGCGGAAGGTCGCCGGATCTGCGGCTTAAATCGGCCGCCCAGAGCCGGGCCTTTGTGAGGTCGTCTTTGAGCCGTAGCGAGTGCGAAGCCTTGATTTAGCGTCCCGAGCTCGGGTAGGTCGCCAGTGACGTTTCGATGTCGGAAGAAAACGCCGGAACACTTTGCTGCGATGAGATATTGTCGTTTGGTCCGACCACGTTCAATTGCCTTCGGACCGCGACCAGTAATTTAAATGAACAACGATCATAGCGATATTTACAAATCGGCAATTTTCATAGCAGACTACCTGGATATAAACCGTGGGGAAACACGACATCCAAATTCAAAACGAAAAACTGGCCCAGCCGTTTGGCTGCAATCCCGTCGCGGACTACGTACAGCGCCACTCGGGAACTCCCCGACCGTGGCGTAATAAAAAACGGCAAAGGCGTGGATCTTCCGACAAGCGACGACGCGGTGGCGGCTTGCCGAAGAGCTCGGGACGGGTCCCGGCCGAAGACGGCTACCTCTAGTGGCTGGCGAGCGAAACGCGCTGAGCGATCGGCAAGTTTTGAGACTTTGAGAAAAACAAACAACAACCGTAGCGGAGACGGAGATCAACTCCGTCCCGTTTTGTGCATTCACGTCACACGCAACCGTGTTTATGGTAAGGCCATCGCCAAAGTCACACAGAGTTTACATCTAACGTGCCGTTTACACCGTCAGAATTTATTACCCCTACTTTTCGTAATGTCAGAACTCAGTATTGCCGAGTTCCCCAAACTTCCCTATCATAATCTTAACGGTAAATAGCAGCCGGTAAATCACTGAACAACGACTTAAGTACGTGCTTCGTGCGCAGGCTTGGACGTTCTTTAAACTGTTGCAATGGCAGGACAGTGTAAAAAAATAAAACTTATAGTATACAACGACAATCAAGACCGATTCGAAATCAATACTAAACGTGAAACTACCAGGAAAATTATTAGGTACAGACTGTACAGCCAACAAGATAAGGTAGGTAATAGGTATCCGTATATATTATAATTTATTATATCTCTATGAATTTAAAAAAGTTCTTATATATATATATTATAGATGAAACACACGTAGTATTTTTATTGGCTCGCAGAAAGCAGTTAGAATCACGGGTTGGTTTTGAACGGGTCTTGTTCGTCAACGCATAAGACTGTCATTTCTCTGCAAGCGTAAAATAAAGTTACAACTGCCGTTCACCACGAGCAGCCCAGCCGACGTCAACTAAATCAAAGCCTGTCATTGCAATGAGATTACTCTGCGCACACCCACATAAAGAACCCCGAAAAAAATAAAAATCGAGCTCGAAATCGAACGAGAGGTGAGAGACTTGATGCTGAATTCACTAAAAATGGATACGCGTTTCAGAATAACTGTGATATGATGTGATAAATAAAACTCAGCCTACCTGTGCTCTAGTCAAAGTCAGTCATTCATCAACTTGGTCAAAGGACTAGTCCAGCGTAAATAAAACGTAGACTTTACTTAGCATTTAAAACCTAATTTGAAATATTTTTTTAAGCTCAAGATCTTGCCCAGGTTACAATTTTGAATTTCTTGACAGTGCAAGTCTTCCAAACTTATTCTGAAGAACAGCTGATTGACTACCTCCATAGTGATAAAATGTAGTTTGTTTCAAATCAAAAGCAAGCTCAGATATTATATGAATTTCCAGCTTTCAGGTAGGAAAAGCACAGCAAAATTGGAGCACTATTTGCCGGCTCAGAAAATTCCTAATATCCTAGAGTGTTTAAAAGTGTGATTATTCACTTCCTTGGATTGATCTCACGGTGTTTTGATAATTAGATTATATTTTATGGTTTTAGGTGCGGAAACATCGATTAGTATGTGTTTTTATATTTTAGCAAAATTGGGACATTTTCAGCATGGCCTGTTTCCAATCAGGAAGGTCTAACTTATGCAGTTTTTAAAGTTTTAGGGATGAAAGGCCGAATTTACATATGCCGCAATACTAGAAAAATTCTGTAATTTGTAACAATTTCAGCATCACATCTGCCCACCAAACATTGATCTTTCCTAATGTTTTGGCACACTACAGCCACCACTGGAGCAGAGTGCGTTCCTTCCGTTCCCCATCGATCGCTCTGCCACCCCGCCCTATGGCACGTGTGTCAAGAGACTGACTAATATCTACGCCCTAGTGAGTGAGTTTCTTGCCGACCGCTCTAGCCGCTTCGGGTCCGGGACGCGTACAGAGTGCCGATGTCGCACTGACAGATGTCTCTCGGCGCGGTGGACCGTCGAGAGGAAGTCTCCCGTCTCGTCTCTCTACCGCGGCGGAGCGGAGATGCCGCTCTCGGAGCCGGTAACGGCGCGACGGGCATCGAATCGTCTGACTCCCGAGACTTTCCGAGTGTTCGACTCGAAACTTCGTTATTTACTCCGGTTTAACCCGCTTTGGTGTTCGGTGATTCCTGGATTAAATCGTTATCACAGTGGCAAGAGAGCCAATAAAAGACGGGACATTTTATGTTCAATTCAGGAATCAGCGTTAAAAAGAGTTAAAATCATAGTTTAAAAGGTTAAACCGGCCGTCGTTAATATCGCAAAATTAAAACATTCTCTGGCACCGAGTTGCAGGTCTGCACTGCCATCCGTAAGATACGTTTGTACGAACGTAAAGCATCGGAAGCAGCCGCTATCAAAAGAATAGCGTGCTTTGACGGTGCACACTTTGCAAAGCGGGCCGTCGTCCTGAACTACTCGGCCCGGTTTCGAGGGCCAGTTGAAACGTTGACGTGTCGTTAGCTGTTAGCCAGGCTAGAAGCAGATCCGCAATCTGATTCGCATTGAGAACATTGCTAACATTGCTAACATTGAGAGATCGAGCATGTCTTACAAATTAATTGATCACTTTTATCCCAAAAATACCCAGCTACACACCAATGAGAGGTTTGAAGCTACTTCAAGCAAGATTGCATTGACAGTTATCTAAACTAGGTATATAAACCCACAATGCCATCAATAATTGACTTTAAATTTTTCAATGAAACTATTTCACACAATTTATATGCTATAAGTCTAAAGTGATGCAAGAAAATGAATTAGAAGAAGAAACTTAAACCAATGGCCGCTGGTTTTTAACCGACAATCAATAATTCAAATGCTGGCTAACTTGGAATTGTGACATCTGATGGTTAAACTCATGGGTCAATTCCTTAAACACCTAATTGCTTAAACAGAAGTTGAAAGACCCAACCAAAGGCTACGATTCACAACAGCTGCTGATTTGACTTACGGTATATTTGGACGATGAAAACCAAATGGGGACCCAGCACCAAATTGAAGATCTGATCTATTTATCTGGTGGTCTTCAGAAAGATCTACTTATATAGGTACCTATAAGAAAAAATTGGTGCAAGGGGTCAAAAATTTCGAGAACCACACAAAACTATGCCTGTCAATAGGTTCACAAAACAGAAATAATCTCAGAGATAGTAAAATGGCTCTTGGAAGTCTTCTACTTATGCTCAGGCTAAAACGGGGCATTACCTTTTCGCATTCTCCCATCTGTCACCCAGCAAACCAACGGGAAAAATGCAGCAATCCCAAGTAAATGCATTTGAATTCTCAATCAGCTAGCACAAAAAAAAACCAGCCCAGCTAACGACGTCGCCAACGCGAACCGACACATCGAAACCCGGCCCTCGCGCCGCCCGTCGCCGCACCGAGAGTTTGCGCCGCCGACCGCCCCCCGAAGAAGGGGCGTGGTCACGCGCGGGGCCGTGGGGAGAGGGGGCCAGGGGGGTTGGGGGGGGGGGGCGGTCTAGTCTTGTCGGGCCTTGCCGCGGGCCCTTCTCGGATGTCATACGAAGTCGAGTTCGGGCGGCATCTTTCCGCGCCGCTCCAGCCGCCGCTCGATCAGCTTCTTGAACTCGGACAGCCAGAAGACGGTCGACGTTAGCAGCACGAGGAACACCAGGTCTACGGGGAGCCGCGCCGGAACGTTATGCGTAGGCAAGAGTTGAGACGGAACTGTTTGTTAAGGCCGTATCTCACTGGGATTGTAATTCACTGGTACAAAGACCATCTGATTGACTTTGTTTCATTGACAAACTTTGCAAATTTGTGGTATGAAGGTCTAGGATCAGCAGATTTCAATTCTAGTGGAATACGGGCTTAACTGGGTGTGGAATGCTGAGTCAATGCCAATGCATCCCAAAGTTTTGTTCCACACAGGTTCAACAGGTACTCAGTTTGAAATAAATTGAAAAAATTACTGGTGCTATATGAAAAGTCTTTCTCTACACAACCTTGGTTTGCCAGTCTGAGGTAAATTGGCTGTGTTCAACATGGCCACCCGTCTAGTGCTCGTATTCTCAAGTTTTAAGTCAACCTTTAGTGAAGGTGGCTAACACCATTTAAAACCGTTCTGGAAGACTTTCGGGCTGCAAAAATGGACGTTTGTACACTCGAACTACTTGCACATGACTTTGGAGTAGAAACTTCTTCCCAAAATGACCAAAAGTCGTGACAATACACCTAATTGCTTAAACAGCAGTCGAAAGGCCAACCCAAAGGCTACGACTCACAACAGCTGCTGATTTGACTTACCTACTGTATATTTGGACGACGAAAAGCAAAAGGGGGCTCAGCACCAAATCGAAGATCTGAGTTATCGATCTGGTGGTCGTCAGAACGATCTACTACGTAGTACGGCTTGTCTGAAACTCGAGAATTTACCCAGTGGCTCCCACATAATAAGTTACCCAGCGCTGAGCTTACCGTTGGCGGAGAGTGCTTCGGTCTGGAACACCATCTGCAGCGGGGGGAAGTAGATGACCGCGAGCTGGCCGACCACGGAAAGC
This sequence comes from Nemoura dubitans, assembly GCA_921293005.1. NCBI lineage: Eukaryota > Metazoa > Arthropoda > Insecta > Plecoptera > Nemouridae > Nemoura > Nemoura dubitans. Next base: position 17,753,649 of record OV121076.1, on the reverse strand, counting down.
GTCACCGCCACCAGGAACATGCGGTTGCTGAACAAGCCGATCGTGAAGATGGACTTGGTCTGGAGCACGCAACGCATCGCAGGAATATTAAGGTCATATTAAGGCCGGATAGGACTTGTGGCCCATAAAATGTTCCAGTGATTCAGCGCTGGAAGCAAGCCGAGTACGCCGTTTGCGCTGGTTCAACTGGGCTGTTTTACAACGCATGAGATCCAAAGAGTGACATTTGGTGGTCAATTGAGTGAGGATTCTGTAAATATAGGTTTCGTTGCTGGCACGGCATACTAGTTGCCTCTCCCGTACCGGAGCAGTGAGAGCTGGCACGGCATACTAGTTGCCTATCCCGTACCGGAGCAGTGAGAGCTGGCACGGCATACTAGTTGCCTCTCCCGTACCGGAGCAGTGAGAGCTGGCACGGCATACTAGTTGCCTATCCCGTACCGGAGCAGTGAGAGCTGGCACGGCATACTAGTTGCCTATCCCGTACCGGAGCAGTGAGAGCTGGCACGGCATACTAGTTTCTATCCCGAACCGGAGAATTGATCGAAGGCAAGGCTAGGTAAAGAAATACGGTAGACTTAGGCCCTAAAGGCCTCCGAGCCCCCAGGACAACGAAACCAGGAGCCCATAAAACAGCCACTAACCTGGGAGCGGCAGCTGAGAGCGTTGAACATGTCGAAGAAGACGAAGCACGTGAAGGTCATGGTGGTGTCTCGCCGCGTGATCTTGTTGTCGCTCATCTCGCGCTGGTAGACCCAGAGGGTGCCGCCGATGATGACCAGCGCCGAGAGCAGCACGTTGGTAATGAGGCTGCGCGTGATCATCGGCTCGCGGACGTCGCGGGGACGCTGCTTCACCACGTCCTTGTCCACAGGCTCCACTCCGAGGCTGCACGGATTGCAACGGGTTACGTCACAGATATATAAGGTTACCCAGATATTCTGCCATACCTAGCTACGGCTACGTCAAAAATCTGGTCAGATTAATTTCGCCAGCAATTGCTGGGATGCGATGGCAATCTGTTTTAATTGATTATAATTGACCTTGTGCCATGGCCTGGTAGATGAAGCCATAACTGTAACCACCTGAGGAGCATTGGGTCCCTTGATTATAATTGACCTTATGCCATGGCCTGGTAGATTATAATTGACCAGGCCATGGCATAAGGTCAATTATAATCAAGGGACCCAATGCTCCTCAGGTGGTTACAGTAATGGCTTCATCTACCAGGCCATGGCATAAGGTCAATTATAATCAAGGGGCCCAAAGCTCCTCAGGTGGTTACAGTATTGGCTTCATCTACCAGGCCATGGCACAAAGTTAATCATAATCAAGGGACCCAATGTTCCTCAGGTGGTTACAGTATTGGCTTCATCTACCAGGCTATGGCACAAAGTTAATTATAATCAAGGGACCCAATGCTCCTCAGGTGGTTACAGTTATGGCGTCATCTACCAGGCCATGGCATAAGGTCAATTATAATCAAGGGACCCAATGTTCCTCAGGTGGTTACAGTATTGGCTTCATATACCAGGCCATGGCACAAGGTTAATTATAATCAAGGGACCCAATGCTCCTCAGGTGGTTACAGTTATGGCGTCATCTACCAGGCCATGGCATAAGGTCAATTATAATCAAGGTACCCAATGTTCCTCAAGTGGTTACAGTTATGGGTTCATTTACCAGGCCCAATGTCTACCAAGGGACCCAACGTTCCACAAGTGGTTACAGTTACCTAAGCTACAGGTGACATAACAACAAACAGTGGCTCCATCTCATGACTGCCGGCAAAACTATTATTGGGGGCGTAGGGCTTTCGCGTGGCTGTTTTGGTAAAGGAGTGGAAAATCTGGGTAGCCTTATATATCTGTGGTAACGGGTTACCACTAACCCGTAACCAAGTAACTCTGACTTTGCCGTTTTTGGTTGCAGAGTTAAAAAATGAACATGGATAATAATAGGGAACCGATAACGGCATAACATAAAAGTTACAAAATCGCCCCCTAATACCTCTATCAACCCCTATTAATACCCCTGTTAACTTACTTTGATAGCTCATATTATTAGGTCACCAATTTCATAATTCTGAGAAGCTATGAAATGTGTTTTTTCATGAAATTACATGAGATATCTAAAAATATAAGCTTTACCTATAATAATATTTTTGGGATTAACAGTTACTAAACTTTGGCACACTGTGGGAAATACCTGTAGGGATTTATTTATGCAAAATACTCGGTTTTTGTGGAAAGTGGAGTTAGTGAGTACTGGGCTCATTTTCTCGATTTTGTAAACATTTAGTCAAAGTGACTAACGCTGTTTAAATTGTTCCTGGAAGACGATGAAGCGACGCTGAACGTTAGTAGACCACTGGCAAATTACTTGGGAAAAGAAACTTCGCTCGAAAATGACTTGAAGTCGCCACAATAGAACTTTAATAAAGTGACTTGGCTGACTTAAACTCGAGAATTGGGCCCCTGGTACAATATATTGTAATATTTGATTGTCCTACAAAATAAACTAACTAATCCTTTGAAAAAAAATATATTTCGAACTGGGATTTCAATGCGTTATAAGTCTCACTGGTTTCCAATGAACACCATTGGTTTCCATTGACAATGAAGTCAAAAACGTGAACAATTGATCCAAAATTATTGTTTCTTGTCTAGGTTTTCTAAATTCTAATGATCCTGTTAAAGCCCTAAAATAATCCAAAATAATGAATTTTTACTACATTTAAAAAAACCATCCAAAATCGCAACGAGTCTAAATTAGACATGGGTGTCAGAAATTTAACAAGCAAATCCTAGTGTGGCACCTCTGCGCGGGCGGTCCGTCCATGATGATGTTGATCCACAAGATCTGCATGGCGTTGAGCGGGTTCTGCACTCGCATCAACGTCGTTAGCGCTATCAGCGACAGCGCCGCGATGCTCGTGCTCAGCTGGAAGCGCACGAAGTTGCGGATGTTGTAGAAGATGCCCTTGCCCTCCTCGATGGCGGCGCTGGAACGAGACGACACAGCGGATCAGGACGAGTTCGGGGGGCAGTGGTGTCTATTAGGCTAGCGGAGCTGGTCACCCATCCAATAACTGACTCGGCGTAGCGTTGCTTAACTTCCGTGATCTTATTATGACTAGCGTATCGCACACAAAAACCGCCTGGGTACGGATTAACGAGGTGGGGCTATCCTATCACCGAGGGAATTATTTTGTTATCTCCAAGGTGAATCGGGCCTATTAAGTTCACTGCACATTGAATCTGATTAGCTGAAAGAAATACAAACTTGATTTTATCCCCTATTGAATTTGGCATCTTAAATCCAAGGTTCTTGTAGGTGGAAAAAAGTCGGGGCAAAAACCTAATCTTGGTAATGAGTGACTAATGACTAATCAACCCCTGGGGGTTCGTTAAACCAGCTTCGTGAAACCCTTGGGAGTGAAAATCGACGAGTAGGTATCACTTTGCCGCTAATAAGCATAAACACAAAATTCTCTTTGAGAGGATTTTGTTACTGGTTTAAGCAGATACCAGTATGCAATGGATGGAAGGGAAGACGAAGCTGGAAAAATGTGCAACCGAACCGGGATACGAACCCGGGACCTCCTGCTTGCTGGGCAGGTGCTCTACCAATTGAGCTATCCAGACACAGATTCTCCAGCTTTGTCGGGTGGGAAAAGGGGATCTGCAAAGGAGACGAGAGGACGAGCGGCCCGTATATGGGGCCGTGCATGGGTACATGGTCCTGGGTTCGTATCCCAGTTCGGTTGCACATTTTTCCAGCTTCGCTTCCCTTCCAAAATTCTTTTTATAACACCAAATGAAACTGAATTTCAATGGCTATCAAAAGGGTAGCATGTGAATAGCAGCTGTAAACATGTGTAATTAGAGAAGAACAGTTTGTATGTCTTGAAGTTATTATGTGATTAATAAATAATAATTGCAATCAGGTCGCATGGTTCTATGGAAAATGCACCCTTTTCCACAAACAAAGTAATTGTTTCTATGAAATCGCCTGAGCCGAGTGCATATGTCAGTGCACGTACAAACTTTGTTTCTCTAATTACCAAAACTATTCTTTTGCCCATACGACTGTATTAAGCGACCCTTAGAGCCGTGTGCTTTTGCTTGAAGGCCGATGCTAGAGTGTGAGAAAGATTGCGAGGTCTTATGGACTTTGCATTAAAATCGCCCTTATGTCAAACCTTTGCATCAACGGAGATACCTATCCAGAATGATAGCGATTCGTATGGAGTGTAAAATTCAACACCATAAGACCAACAAGAGCTTGTTGACAAACCTCCAAACTCGGCTAAAATCCGCCATACTCCTGTGCTATTCGTATTCGTTTCCCCCAATAAACCCGTCGAGCAGGTCAGACCTAAGCGCCGTGACATCAGAGGGGCGGATATCAGGAGTGATGTATTGCAACTTACATGATGGTGTGGAAGTCATCGTCGACGAGAATCATGTCGGCGGCCTCCTTGCAAACGTCGGTGCCGTTCTTGCCCATCGCGATGCCGATGTCGGCCTTCTTGAGCGCCACGCCGTCGTTGACGCCGTCGCCCGTCATCGCCACGATGCAGCCGCACCGCTGGAACGCCTGTGCCGACAAAACGTTTCACTGTCCTTCAAGAAACTGTTTCAAACTGGTTTTTTAATGCTGAATAATCAGCAATTAAAGTTAATATCGCATTTAAGACAAACTGGAAATTAAACCAGCGTTGGTAGGTATATCCGGCCATCGAAGAACTAAACTCCATTTCACGTCAAGAAGGAGAGTGGATTTGCAACTTCCCAGAGGACCCACTGCTGCTAGACACGCGCTAAGAGTTTCAAAACTCACAAGCGTGCCTTAAGCCCGATAAATAAGGTTACCTATACAGACAGTTTGTAAACTCTTAGCTCGAGTCTAGCAGTAGTAGGTCCTCGAGAAGATGCAAATCCACTCTCTTTCTTAACGTGGAATGAAGTTCAGCCACGAGACCCACCTTGACGATGCTGAGCTTGTGCCTTGGAGTGACGCGGTAGAACACGCTGACGGCCCGCACGAGCTGCTCCAACTGCAGTTCCGACATTGCCTCGATCTGGTCGCCGGACAGCACTTGGGTGTGCGCCACGTCCAGCCCGATCATGCCCGCTGCAAACGCAAGGCACGGTCATCGATGCACACGCAAGGCACGCCCATAGATGCAAACGCAAGACACGGTCATCGATGCAAACGCAAGACACGGACATCGGTGCAAAGACGACCAAGAATAATGACCAAGACGATCAAGCGAAGCTCGGCGGTTAAAGGGTTGACAATACCCTATTGCAATACCCTACGGCCCTACAATTGGGCAAATGGCTGTGGGGAATCATTCCCACGTAATTGACCCTGCCCCATTAATGGAACCAGGAGGTGGGGGAAAGATAAAGCAAACGGGGCTCGGCGCTCAACCTCGAACGAGACGACATCTACAATTTGTTCTCTGATAAAAACTTGCATCTAATTGTTTTCTGAATACATGAACTATAGCTTCAGGAGAATTATTGTGTGTGCTTCACTAACCGCATCAGCACACTGAACAGGTAAATTCGATTAGCAGCATTCCACACCGGCAGACAAACGTCCGACTCGACAAATCGAACATGACGGGGCAACTCACCGATGGCGCTCGCCGTTTCCTGCGCGTCGCCCGTCACCAGACAGACCTTGACGCCCGACGCCACCAGCGTCTGGATCGACTCGCGCACGAACGGCCGCGGAGGGTCGCAGATGCCCACCAGTCCCATGTAGGCCAGGTCTTGCAGCGAGGACCCTCGCGCCATGCCCACCACTGCAAGGGAGCATTACGAGCATTAAGAGCATGACAAACGAACAGCCGCGGAGGGTCGAGCAATATGAGCATAACAAGCATTACGAGCACCACCTCTATCTCATATAGCATTCACCAGGTATCTAAAACTGCACATCCTAAATGGGAGCAATTTGAAACGACGGATTGAAAGTCTCAAGCCATATCGGGTTTCTCCGAGGCCTTGGTGTCGGTCGTGTCCTACCTCTGAGTCCCTTGCGTCCGATCTCGTACGCCTCGGCCAGATAGTCCTGCTCCTTCTTGGCGGTGAGCGGCAGCAGCGTGCCGTGGCTGGCGTACTTCGTGCACTGCTGCAGGATCTTCTCGAGCGCGCCCTTCACGAAGTACGTCTCCTCCTTGTTCTGTAACACACCAGCGAGAAATCTCTTCATGTCTGGGAATACGATGGGTACTTATTCTCTGGTCATATTCTGGGAAGAGGAACGGTTTTCTCAAGCTTGTTCTTCCTCATGCAAAAGACATCGGCACTTGTTAGTCGATGCCAAGGCAAGGCATTCACGCCTCTCCCATAGACAAGCATTGATCGAAGACTTACTTAAGCTTGCTGTTTAGAGGAATGCCGGATTCGTACAGGGCTCCCCTTCGCGGAGGATTTGGCACAGCCAACTTCCACAGCGATTCCATATCTGTTTCGCTCACCTCCGAGTACTTGGGCACGCACTTGACGGCCATCATCTTCTGCTCGGAGCTGAATGGGTACTCCTGCAGCCGCACGAACTTGTCGGAGACGCCGAACATTCCGTGCTTCATGGCGGCCGCCAGCAGCGCCCCCTCCGTCGGCTGGCCCAGCAGCGTCTCGCCTGCAACACGCGAGCGTTACAGCCGGTACACTCTACGCACTATCGACGCTTTCGAGCCAGTGGGCCGAGCCCAAAACGCTCTGACGGGCCAAATTAGACGGGCTCGGCGCACGGGCTCAATGGCTCGATGACAGGCGGTGGCAGATCCACACTGTTGCCAGATTCGCGTAGGCCGTGGCAAGAGCAAAAATTCGTATTTTTGGCAAAACTTGACAGGTTAAGCTGACAGAGCTTAAGTCCTGTTTACATGGAAGCATTTTTGACAAAAGTCTGCCACAAAAGAAAAATGTCAAAATAACATGGATCTGTTAAAATATGTTGTAGGTATTGACAAATTATAAAGTTTATCCCTATTTTAAGTTATGCTTATATATTATTTATAATATAAATATGAAATATGATATAATACAGTATATTATATATAGCCACGTTATTCTGACGGCATAACAATGCTGTGGCAGACTTTAGTCAAAAATGCCCCCATTTAAACAGGGCTTTAGATTTGGGAAGCCTATATCAACAGAGGCACTTACCGACCCCAGTACGCCTGATCTAACCACCAACGAGATGTCGAATCGTTTGTCAACGGGGCTAAGATTTGGGTAGCCAATATCAACAGAGGCACGTACCGACCCCAGTACGCCTGATCTAACCACCAACGAGATGTCGAATCGTTCGTCAACGGGGCTAAGATTTGGGTAGCCAATATCAACAGAGGCACATACCGACCCCAGTACGCCTGATCTAACCACCAACGAGATGTCGAATCGTTCGTCAACGGGGCTAAGATTTGGGTAGCCAATATCAACAAAGGCACGTACCGACCCCAGTACGCCTGATCTAACCACCAACGAGATGTCGAATCGTTCGTCAACGGGGCTAAGATTTGGGTAGCCAATATCAACAGAGGCACGTACCGACCCCAGTACGCCTGATCTAACCACCAACGAGATGTCGAATCGTTCGTCAACGGGGCTAAGATTTGGGTAGCCACTATCAACAGAGGCACGTACCGACCCCAGTACGCCTGATCTAACCACCAACGAGATGTCGAATCGTCCGTCAACGGGGCTAAGATTTGGGTAGCCAATATCAACAGAGGCACGTACCGACCCCAGTACGCCTGATCTAACCACCAACGAGATGTCGAATCGTTCGTCAACGGGGCTAAGATTTGGGTAGCCAATATCAACAGAGGCACGTACCGACCCCAGTACGCCTGATCTAACCACCAACGAGATGTCGAATCGTTCGTCAACGGGGCTAAGATTTGGGTAGCCAATATCAACAGAGGCACGTACCGACCCCAGTACGCCTGATCTAACCACCAACGAGATGTCGAATCGTTCGTCAACGGGGCTAAGATTTGGGTAGCCAATATCAACAGAGGCACGTACCGACCCCAGTACGCCTGATCTAACCACCAACAAGATGTCGAATCGTTCGTCAACGGGGCTAAGATTTGGGTAGCCAATATCAACAGAGGCACGTACCGACCCCAGTACGCCTGATCTAACCACCAACGAGATGTCGAATCGTTCGTCAACGGGGCTAAGATTTGGGTAGCCAATATCAACAGAGGCACGTACCGACCCCAGTACGCCTGATCTAACCACCAACGAGATGTCGAATCGTTCGTCAACGGGGCTAAGATTTGGGTAGCCAATATCAACAGAGGCACGTACCGACCCCAGTACGCCTGATCTAACCACCAACGAGATGTCGAATCGTTCGTCAACGGGGCTAAGATTTGGGTAGCCAATATCAACAGAGGCACGTACCGACCCCAGTACGCCTGATCTAACCACCAACGAGATGTCGAATCGTTCGTCAACGGGGCTAAGATTTGGGTAGCCAATATCAACAGAGGCACGTACCGACCCCAGTACGCCTGATCTAACCACCAACGAGATGTCGAATCGTTCGTCAACGGGGCTAAGATTTGGGTAGCCAATATCAACAGAGGCACGTACCGACCCCAGTACGCCTGATCTAACCACCAACGAGATGTCGAATCGTTCGTCAACGGGGCTAAGATTTGGGTAGCCAATATCAACAGAGGCACGTACCGACCCCAGTACGCCTGATCTACCCACCAACGAGATGTCGAATCGTTAGTCAACGGGGCTAAGATTTGGGTAGCCAATATCAACAGAGGCACGTACCGACCCCAGTACGCCTGATCTAACCACCAACGAGATGTCGAATCGTTCGTCAACGGGGCTAAGATTTGGGTAGCCAATATCAACAGAGGCACGTACCGACCCCAGTACGCCTGATCTAACCACCAACGAGATGTCGAATCGTTCGTCAACGGGGCTAAGATTTGGGTAGCCAATATCAACAGAGGCACGTACCGACCCCAGTACGCCTGATCTAACCACCAACGAGATGTCGAATCGTTCGTCAACGGGGCTAAGATTTGGGTAGCCACTATCAACAGAGGCACGTACCGACCCCAGTACGCCTGATCTAACCACCAACGAGATGTCGAATCGTCCGTCAACGGGGCTAAGATTTGGGTAGCCAATATCAACAGAGGCACGTACCGACCCCAGTACGCCTGATCTAACCACCAACGAGATGTCGAATCGTTCGTCAACGGGGCTAAGATTTGGGTAGCCAATATCAACAGAGGCACGTACCGACCCCAGTACGCCTGATCTAACCACCAACGAGATGTCGAATCGTTCGTCAACGGGGCTAAGATTTGGGTAGCCAATATCAACAGAGGCACGTACCGACCCCAGTACGCCTGATCTAACCACCAACGAGATGTCGAATCGTTCGTCAACGGGGCTAAGATTTGGGTAGCCAATATCAACAGAGGCACGTACCGACCCCAGTACGCCTGATCTAACCACCAACGAGATGTCGAATCGTTCGTCAACGGGGCTAAGATTTGGGTAGCCAATATCAACAGAGGCACGTACCGACCCCAGTACGCCTGATCTAACCACCAACAAGATGTCGAATCGTTCGTCAACGGGGCTAAGATTTGGGTAGCCAATATCAACAGAGGCACGTACCGACCCCAGTACGCCTGATCTAACCACCAACGAGATGTCGAATCGTTCGTCAACGGGGCTAAGATTTGGGTAGCCAATATCAACAGAGGCACGTACCGACCCCAGTACGCCTGATCTAACCACCAACGAGATGTCGAATCGTTCGTCAACGGGGCTAAGATTTGGGTAGCCAATATCAACAGAGGCACGTACCGACCCCAGTACGCCTGATCTAACCACCAACGAGATGTCGAATCGTTTGTCAACGGGGCTAAGATTTGGGTAGCCAATATCAACAGAGGCACGTACCGACCCCAGTACGCCTGATCTAACCACCAACGAGATGTCGAATCGTTCGTCAACGGGGCTAAGATTTGGGTAGCCAATATCAACAGAGGCACGTACCGACCCCAGTACGCCTGATCTAACCACCAACGAGATGTCGAATCGTTCATCAACGGGGCTAAGATTTGGGTAGCCAATATCAACAGAGGCACGTACCGACCCCAGTACGCCTGATCTAACCACCAACGAGATGTCGAATCGTTCGTCAACGGGGCTAAGATTTGGGTAGCCAATATCAACAGAGGCACGTACCGACCCCAGTACGCCTGATCTAACCACCAACGAGATGTCGAATCGTTCGTCAACGGGGCTAAGATTTGGGTAGCCAATATCAACAGAGGCACGTACCGACCCCAGTACGCCTGATCTACCCACCAACGAGATGTCGAATCGTTTGTCAACGGGGCTAAGATTTGGGTAGCCAATATCAACAGAGGCACGTACCGACCCCAGTACGCCTGATCTAACCACCAACGAGATGTCGAATCGTTCGTCAACGGGGCTAAGATTTGGGTAGCCAATATCAACAGAGGCACGTACCGACCCCAGTACGCCTGATCTAACCACCAACGAGATGTCGAATCGTTCGTCAACGGGGCTAAGATTTGGGTAGCCAATATCAACAGAGGCACGTACCGACCCCAGTACGCCTGATCTAACCACCAACGAGATGTCGAATCGTTCGTCAACGGGGCTAAGATTTGGGTAGCCACTATCAACAGAGGCACGTACCGACCCCAGTACGCCTGATCTAACCACCAACGAGATGTCGAATCGTCCGTCAACGGGGCTAAGATTTGGGTAGCCAATATCAACAGAGGCACGTACCGACCCCAGTACGCCTGATCTAACCACCAACGAGATGTCGAATCGTTCGTCAACGGGGCTAAGATTTGGGTCGCCAATATCAACAGAGGCACGTACCGACCCCAGTACGCCTGATCTAACCACCAACGAGATGTCGAATCGTTCGTCAACGGGGCTAAGATTTGGGTAGCCAATATCAACAGAGGCACGTACCGACCCCAGTACGCCTGATCTAACCACCAACGAGATGTCGAATCGTTCGTCAACGGGGCTAAGATTTGGGTAGCCAATATCAACAGAGGCACGTACCGACCCCAGTACGCCTGATCTAACCACCAACGAGATGTCGAATCGTTCGTCAACAGGGCTAAGATTTGGGTAGCCAATATCAACAGAGGCACGTACCGACCCCAGTACGCCTGATCTAACCACCAACAAGATGTCGAATCGTTCGTCAACGGGGCTAAGATTTGGGTAGCCAATATCAACAGAGGCACGTACCGACCCCAGTACGCCTGATCTAACCACCAACGAGATGTCGAATCGTTCGTCAACGGGGCTAAGATTTGGGTAGCCAATATCAACAGAGGCACGTACCGACCCCAGTACGCCTGATCTAACCACCAACGAGATGTCGAATCGTTCGTCAACGGGGCTAAGATTTGGGTAGCCAATATCAACAGAGGCACGTACCGACCCCAGTACGCCTGATCTAACCACCAACGAGATGTCGAATCGTTTGTCAACGGGGCTAAGATTTGGGTAGCCAATATCAACAGAGGCACGTACCGACCCCAGTACGCCTGATCTAACCACCAACGAGATGTCGAATCGTTTGTCAACGTGGCTAAGATTTGGGTAGCCATTATCAACAGAGGCACGTACCGACCCCAGTACGCCTGATCTAACCACCAACGAGATGTCGAATCGTCCGTCAACGGGGCTAAGATTTGGGTAGCCAATATCAACAGAGGCACGTACCGACCCCAGTACTCCTGATCTAACCACCAACGAGATGTCGAATCGTTTGTCAACGGGGCTAAGATTTGGGTAGCCAATATCAACAGAGGCACGTACCGACCCCAGTACGCCTGATCTAACCACCAACGAGATGTCGAATCGTTCGTCAACGGGGCTAAGATTTGGGTAGCCAATATCAACAGAGGCACGTACCGACCCCAGTACTCCTGATCTAACCACCAACGAGATGTCGAATCGTTTGTCAACGGGGCTAAGATTTGGGTAGCCAATATCAACAGAGGCACGTACCGACCCCAGTACGCCTGATCTAACCACCAACGAGATGTCGAATCGTTCGTCAACGGGGCTAAGATTTGGGTAGCCAATATCAACAGAGGCACGTACCGACCCCAGTACGCCTGATCTAACCACCAACGAGATGTCGAATCGCTCGTCAACGGGGCTAAGATTTGGGTAGCCAATATCAACAGAGGCACGTACCGACCCCAGTACGCCTGATCTAACCACCAACGAGATGTCGAATCGTTCGTCCACGGGGCTAAGATTTGGGTAGCCAATATCAACAGAGGCACGTACCGACCCCAGTACGCCTGATCTAACCACCAACGAGATGTCGAATCGTTCGTCAACGGGGCTAAGATTTGGGTAGCCAATATCAACAGAGGCACGTACCGACCCCAGTACGCCTGGTCTAACCACCAACGAGATGTCGAATCGTTCGTCAACGGGGCTAAGATTTGGGTAGCCAATATCAACAGAGGCACGTACCGACCCCAGTACGCCTGATCTAACCACCAACGAGATGTCGAATCGCTCGTCAACGGGGCTAAGATTTGGGTAGCCAATATCAACAGAGGCACGTACCGACCCCAGTACGCCTGATCTACCCACCAACGAGATGTCGAATCGTTCGTCAACGGGGCTAAGATTTGGGTAGCCAATATCAACAGAGGCACGTACCGACCCCAGTACGCCTGATCTAACCACCAACGAGATGTCGAATCGTTCGTCAACAGGGCTAAGATTTGGGTAGCCAATATCAACAGAGGCACGAAACCGACCCCAGTACGCCTGGTCTAACCATCAACGAGATGTCGAATCGTTCGTCAACGGGGCTAAGATTTGGGTAGCCAATATCAACAGAGGCACGTACCAACCCTTGTACGAATGATCTAACCATCAACGAGATGTCGAATCGTTCGTCAACGGGGCTAAGATTTGGGTAGCCAATATCAACAGAGGCACGTACCGACCCCAGTACTCCTGATCTAACCACCAACGAGATGTCGAATCGTTTGTCAACGGGGCTAAGATTTGGGTAGCCAATATCAACAGAGGCACGTACCGACCCCAGTACGCCTGATCTAACCACCAACGAGATGTCGAATCGTTCGTCAACGGGGCTAAGATTTGGGTAGCCAATATCAACAGAGGCACGTACCGACCCCAGTACTCCTGATCTAACCACCAACGAGATGTCGAATCGTTTGTCAACGGGGCTAAGATTTGGGTAGCCAATATCAACAGAGGCACGTACCGACCCCAGTACGCCTGATCTAACCACCAACGAGATGTCGAATCGTTTGTCAACGGGGCTAAGATTTGGGTAGCCAATATCAACAGAGGCACGTACCGACCCCAGTACGCCTGATCTACCCACCAACGAGATGTCGAATCGTTCGTCAACGGGGCTAAGATTTGGGTAGCCAATATCAACAGAGGCACGTACCGACCCCAGTACGCCTGGTCTAACCATCAACGAGATGTCGAATCGTTCGTCAACGGGGCTAAGATTTGGGTAGCCAATATCAACAGAGGCACGTACCAACCCCAGTACGAATGATCTAACCATCAACGAGATGTCGAATCGTTCGTCAACGGGGCTAAGATTTGGGTAGCCAATATCAACAGAGGCACGTACCGACCCCAGTACGCCTGATCTAACCACCAACGAGATGTCGAATCGTTCGTCAACGGGGCTAAGATTTGGGTAGCCAATATCAACAGAGGCACGTACCGACCCCAGTACGCCTGATCTAACCACCAACGAGATGTCGAATCGTTCGTCAACGGGGCTAAGATTTGGGTAGCCAATATCAACAGAGGCACGTACCGATCCCAGTACGCCTGGTCTAACCACCAACGAGATGTCGAATCGTTCGTCAACGGGGCTAAGATTTGGGTAGCCAAAATCAACAGAGGCACGTACCGACCCCAGTACGCCTGATCTAACCACCAACGAGATGTCGAATCGTTTGTCAACGGGGCTAAGATTTGGGTAGCCAAAATCAACAGAGGCACGTACCGACCCCAGTACGCCTGATCTAACCACCAACGAGATGTCGAATCGTTCGTCAACGGGGCTAAGATTTGGGTAGCCAATATCAACAGAGGCACGTACCGACCCCAGTACGCCTGATCTAACCACCAACGAGATGTCGAATCGTTTGTCAACGGGGCTCGCAAGCAGTCTACTGACTCACCGTTGATGACCGCGTTGTTGCAGACGCAGCCGACCTCGAGCAGCGAGTAGAACGACTCGCGCGCCTGGTCCACGTTGTCACACTTGTGTATGTGCAGCTCGCCCTGCGCGTTGTAGCCGGCGCCGGAGACCTGGCGGAATCGGAGGCACGTCAGCCAAACACGACGCTACACACAGAAGGGTCGCCCAGATATGATACCAAACCCGGCTATGGCTGCGGCTAACATTTGCGGCAAAAGCTGGGGTGCATTGGCAACCTGTTTTAACATCATCCACCAGGCCATGGCACAAGGTCAATTATAATCAAGGGACCCATTGTTCCTTAGGTGGTTACAGTTAACTTGGTTAGAGGTGATATAACAACAAACAGTGGCTCCATCTCTTGGCTGCCGGCGAAAATATTATTGCAGGCGGATGGCTTTCGAGTAGTTGCTTTAGTGTGGCAGCGGAAAATCCGGGTAATTTTTCCTGCATCCTAGAAATGAGTTATAGACATGGAGTTGCATGCACTCTGTTACTATTATCAAACGTTGGCACTAATGCCTGAAACGCTACGCCACGCCCCTGGACATACCTGGAAATACCTGGAATGCTACGCCACTGCACCAAGTCATAACTGCATGCACATAAGATTGTCAGGGCATCGTTAACAGATTTAATAGGTTTGCCGGCATCCCATAATTGAATTCTTAACTTCTTAACTTGTACGTGAGTGGAAGCCAGAATTCAACCATGGGGCTGATTCCAATTGAACAAAGTCATGGACCATCTGATTAGAAGTAACTGTGATTA
Source organism: Nemoura dubitans (assembly GCA_921293005.1). Taxonomy (NCBI): domain Eukaryota; kingdom Metazoa; phylum Arthropoda; class Insecta; order Plecoptera; family Nemouridae; genus Nemoura; species Nemoura dubitans. Next base: position 17,738,574 of record OV121076.1, on the reverse strand, counting down.
ACCAGTCCAACAGCGCCCTACATACAGCAACACTACTTGAAACTGTAATTCTTTGGCAATCAATAACAAAGATTGAATTTGGTTTATTGTCATTAATGAATTCACCAGCATCTGCTTAATAACCAATACATTACAAGCTACAATATTATGGGCAATTGTGTGGAGAATAATAGAACCGTAATTTAAGCGTAGGTACCTAACTATTATTTCAATTAAAGTCAAGTTAATACTTATTGCGGAACTTGAAGCTTATCATTATTGCATACACCTGAGAATGCATCATCATGCCTACTAGTTCAATTGATTCATTCATCTTATGGCAATAAAAAAGTCACATGACATTTGGAGTATGTAATTAACTCTAATGACACTTCCAACACATCAATTATGTCGACAACCTTGACGTGTCAATTGAGATTGCAAATATGCAAATCTCAGAGCACAAAGCGTGCCAGCTGGCATGAGCATCAGAATGGCCTTGAACAAGATCTAATCACAAAAGCAGCTTATCGTCAATCAAGACATGGATTAAATTGTTTCAAAGAATTTCAAGAATCTGTGTCACCTGGAAATCACTAAATCACTAAACAAAATCCTAGCGCAGGTCTGAGAATACAATGAACCGCAAAAAAAAACACAATATATCCTTGACTGAACCCTAATTTTCATTTTTGGCTCCGCAATTGACCAGATTGTTTACTACACAGTGGGACAGGATTGCATCCTGCGTGCCAGGTCTGAATGGGTTCTCAATGCGGAAACTATCACTTCACGGACACTTTCAAATGTAAGAGAACATTTTCATAAACAACGAATCTGCCACAAAAAAAGACAACAGAAATCTGAATGGGGCATTAAAATTGACTGCACGCTCCAGAGAAAATCTTATTAACTTACAGACACTTAAAATACCTTATGCAATGATCATAAGTTATCATAAGTGATCCTATCTATCAGAAGAACGGCACCGAGTTCTGAATTCCGCGCAAGGTCATCACACTCACCTCGGCCAGGAATCCGTCGGAGGAGACGATGACAGTGACAGTCATCTCATTCTTGGTGATGGTGCCGGTCTTGTCGGAGCAGATGACGTTGACGCAGCCGAGCGTCTCGACGGTGGGCAGCTTCTTGACGATGGCCTTACGTTTGGCCATGCGCATCACGCCGAGCGCGAGCGTTACCGTCACAACGATGGGCAGGCCTTCGGGGATGGCAGCCACGGCCAGGCTGCAAACCAACCGGGGGGACGGTCAGGCCAGGTCAGCTTAAGCCTGTTAATTGAGCTGTGAACTCGGGTCGCCGCCTTCACCTCGTACGGTACACTCTTTCCAGGCAACGCCTTTGGTCGGATTGCGAAGGAACCTATATTTTCGGAATCTTCACAAATGTGGCAACATATTGACACCCTTTGCATTTCGAAATATTTCACCCGTCAATTACTTCCAAGAGTTTTAAAATACCTAACCCTGTTGTGCCAGATCATTGGAAGATGTACTTAAGAGTCAATTGCATCTAAGAATTTACCTCTTACTATTCTCTCCAGGCCACACTCATTATTCGATCGCAACGTAACAAATATGTACAGAATTACCACACTTTTGACAACCAACTGAATACTTTAGATGCAACAGAGCAGCTTTTTGTAAACAGTGGCCACTTTGGGCTCTCTTATAACTTCCTTCAATTGAGTAGTGTGGAAGAAGTTATCGAGCACACTGCGGGCAACAAACGTAAATTTGGCATAAAACAAGAGATTTTGAAGGTAGAGCATTGTGTATCTGGTCATGTACTTGATGATAGGTGATACAGCTTACGATCTAAATGGGGGATTAGTGGCGCAGCCTCCAAGGAGAGTTGATCTAAGTTGTTTTTGTTGCCAACCTACGAGTATCAGCAAAATTTGCTAGGCACAGAAATTTCAGGTCAATATATTTTTCAAAGAGAAATGTACCTAAGTACCCTAACGTTGGTGTTTTAAAAGTAACTGATAATTAATTTGAAAGAGGGCCGCAGCTCGTGTCTAGCAGCAATGAGCCTCGAGGAAAATGCACATCCACTATCCCTCGTAACGAGAAAGGGACTTGAGACGTCGAACCCGATCCCCTTCTCGTCCGCACCTGACGCCGATGGTGAACATGTCGAGGATGGGCCGTCCTTGGATCCAGCCAATGAGCATGATGAGTCCGATGATGGCGAACGAGTAGAGAGAGAGCTGCGCCCCGAGCTTGTCCATGCTCTTCTGCAGCGGCGTCTTCGGAGCCTCCTCGGCTTGCATCATCTTGAACACCTCGCCAAACTCCGACTTCTCGCCCGTCGACACGACGATGCCCTGCAAGCGGGACGAGCGCGGTCCATCAGCGGTGCTCTACGGTAGAACTACGTAGGGCGAGCAAAGAGCTGCCTAACATAGTCATGGTAAAGGGCCAAGGGAATGACATGTTTAGGCCATTCCAAATAGAATCCAGGTGAAATTACGGGAACGCAATCACTTTTTTTATTGATTGTGCTGCCCTAACCCATACATTTGACCCATACAACATTATTTTTGTAGAGGTTAGAGCAAGTTATTGTAGAATAACCACGATCTTGATCTTTTTAAAATTTCGATTTCAAAACAATCTTCCCCAACTATGCTTAGGACATATATTTCAAATTGATCTAATGGAGTACAGACTACACTCAAAGGAATGGCTCTGAAGAGATGGTGCCACTAACATTTGCAGATTGTGGTGAGGGGTACAAGAGAAGATGAAAGTAGACGCTAAAGCAAAAGGACCTGGGTAGCGATCATGTAACTTTTTTTCATTCCATTTGGCTTGAAATCATTCGATTTCTAATCACGGACCATGTTAAACCTTAGGCAGTGATATTGAAAACGAATCTTTTGAAATCACAAAGTTACATGATATTGATAGGGGTTTCCTACCCGGAGCTGTAGAGGACATTTCTTATTTTATACAAATTTGCCATTTGTTTATTATTTAGTGATAGTAATGGGGGTATGAAAGCCAAAAGGCTAGAGACAGATGATAATTATGGCAGGGTAGATTGGAAGTAGAGCATGCTACAGTGGCCCAGCAGGAATTGGCAAGCTTGCAAAAGAATGCTCGTTATTTGTACAACACTTTAACGTGATTCACAGCGCAAGCTTTCACCACAATCTTTATTGTCATGCTTCTATGCTTGTTAAACAGGACTAGAGTACAATAGTAAATAGTTTGGCGTTAGTAAATAAAATACTGCTATAAAACATAAACTAACAAGCACTAATTGCCACCCGGAACTGGCGCTGTATAATCACTGGCGCGCTATCACGGAGGCAGTAAAACGTCGCTTGAATGTAAACACCAGCAATCCAGTCATTAGGCACGCTAATGCAGAGCGTAAACAACGTCATCATTAAGCTAATCACCGAGGTGCTTTGGCAGGTAACGGATACCTGGGCTGCGTGTGCATTTTGAGTCAGAAAACTCTAATGCTAAAAATTGTCTCTTGGTTTGCATAACTTCAGAGATCTAAGGGTCCATCTACTAACCATACAATACGGCTGTATTAAACTGTATCTGTGGACGCTACAAGAGCTGAAAAGCTAGAGTAGCCGTTAGGTTCGGAGACGATCAGCTGAGCTGGGTTTACAGCCAGTCATGAACATTGGCAATCTTGGCATCATGCACAGCCAGCCTCCAATTGGTCCAGAGCCAGAGCTAATACACAAAGGGTCACTGACACTGCAAGTACAAATCCCCCTCTCATCTCGATACACGTCGTGCTCAGACAAAAGATTGTTACTTTTTATTACCAATGTGGAAGCAAATGAAACTCCTTAGATGACGTCATCGAGGTCATTGCCGCACTGGGTCTCATTTTCACCTCGTAATCACCCTCCCTTATCAGCGATACGTGCCAAGCTTTTGGGAGGAACTCGTTAAAACAATCACTTTGCACAGCAAAGCCTATCAAAATTATTAATCACTTTCACAATTTTAAAATTTTCATTTGATATTAGCAACATTACACAAAATCACTAATTGGGAACTTACAAAATATGGACTTTTTGCTACTGTACACGGGTTCTAAGAAGTAAAAACCTTTCACCTAGAAGCACAACTAGAGTCTGGACCAGAGCGTTCCTTCAAACATTCCACGCTGCCGCTCAGAAGAGCCGCCCGTACCTTGCCGTTCCCGCACCGCACGAGCGTCCCCATGAACGCGATGTTGCGCTTGTTCGAGTGTCCGTTGGCCTTGAGCGCGGGCACCGTCCGCTTGTTCGCGGGCTCCGTCTCGCCGGTGAAGCTGCTCTCGTCGACGGCGAGGTCGATGGCCTCGAACAGACGCAGATCGGCGGGCACGCGGTCGCCGACGTTCAGGTAGACGATGTCACCGGGCACGAGCTGGCGCGCGAGGAACGTCTCGAGCTGGCCCTCGCGAACGCTAGAACGACGACCGAATGGACGAGGTTAGGCGGGCTTAGCAGTGAATTAATATCTTACGTTGATTTAATCTTCGTGGCATGCACAACAATGCTTAGCCTGACTTTTTCTTAAATATGGGAGAAACTCATTCAACAGGTCAACCAAATGAATCTGGTTGGTTCTCCACTAAGTTTTGACTAACTTTACGTAAAAGTTTGGCAAGGTCAAACGTTTTGTTAGTGTTAAGTTCCAGTTGTTTTCTTAAGTTTGTTGTAGACGAGCTTACGGAGACAGGTACATCTAGCATACGCCAAACATTGCTGCTACTGCTGATTCTAACGGCTAAGTTGATAATAAGCCAGCCGCCAGGCACGTGGCATTCAAAGCCTAGGCTGGGATTGCAGATGTGTTTTGGCCTTGGGTTGTCTACCTACTCATAGTGCCTCAGAGGAAGTTCATCCAGCTTTCTATGTTAGTTAGAACATCTACGGGAGAAAAATTAGTCTGGCAGTCGTTGGGGTGTGTAGGCATCCCGCCCGTTGGCAATCGTCAAATGTGACGGAGAGAACTGTATGGGGAGCGACGATCACAGAACAAGTGAAATAGAAAGTTATAAAAAAAAGTAAAAACAAAGCAATCCATCCATCGGCCATCCACAGCCGGGGCAACCATTTAAGAGTGCAGTGAGAGGAATGCAGGGAATCTATCGGGATAAAGACAATAGCAAAGCATCGCAACTCGCAAGTCTCCTGTATCTGGGTAACTTTATCTGTGATGCTACCTGCTGCCTATTGGACAAAATAATGTATGCCCACAAATACAACTTTCCTGCTCCTATTGGACCAGGAGGATAGATAACCAGGTAGGATCTTTTGCCCCAAGTAAAAGAGGATTTGGTGAGTCCGAAACTTACGTATGGCAGGTAGGTGGCACCAGCTTCGTGAGTTCCTGGAGAGATTGTTCCGAGCGGTATTCCTGGATGAACGCTACCGTGACGACGATGATGATTGCCACAGTGATGGACACTGCGTCGTCAAACTGTTGCATAAGCACACTGACCAGTGCTGACGCCAGCAGAAGAAGGATCAGCGGATTCTTGAACTAAGCACGTTTAAAAAAACGTCAACACAGAGATAATCGTGTTATTGGTAAGGGCAGTGTGGCTAGACAAAGAGGACTTTGAACTTTGTTGACATAGGGTCTACCGACCTCATGCCCTAGTCACGACAAAGGAGGTTCGTATTTTGTGGCATGGTTCCGGTTTCCTATGCCAATGAGGGATGTTCTGCAGCAATCTGCTGCTGATTTCAGGTATCAACGTCTCGAAACGTGCCATGGCGTGAAATGCACGAGAACCTGCTGGTGGGTATACCTTTGAGTTAAAGAACTTTAATCAAGGATATTTTTGGTGATAAATCTGACCTGCTCTATGTATTTTTTCCATGTGGGATCTTCCTCTTTGACTGTTAGCTCATTATAGCCAGCGAGTTGTCTGCGTAGCTCAGCCTCTCTCCACCGCAGTCCAGTTCGAAGATCAACACGAAGTCTGGCTGCCACTTCTTCAGCGCCCATCGCGCTCGACTCACTTGTTGTTAACCACATGTCTCGTTCTGATAGCTGGAGAAATAACACGATTGCTCATCACTTATTCAAAACAAAAAACCGGGTCGATGTCGAACCGGGGAAAATAATCAATAGGTTGACAGGGGCCGTCAGTAGCCAGGCACTCACCTCAGAGCAGTCAGAACTATCCAAAGAATCCACGCTGAACCCCTTGCCAGTCTGAACTAGAGGTTCTTTCTCATACCTTCTCGACTGACCACTTTTCATCGTCTCACGCAGCGAATCTCGGCGACAAAACTCAGTTACATGATCGATGTAATCGACACACACTCGCCGAGAAACGCCATTGACTGTTATCACGTGACAAGTGGTCAGAGTCGATGGAGACGGCAGAGATCCTACAAACACAGGGCGCCAACTTCAGAGAATGACCGCTGGAAATGAAATGATGTTCCTAGGAGTTGTAAATAAATTTGTTTCGAAATGAATGAATCAAATGTATCTTTACTATTTCAGAAAATACATCCTCCGTGCTCAAGGTTCATACATACTTACTATGTATATTAAGTATTAACCTTGCTCCGTGCTTTTTTGATGAGCGGAGCGAAATCTTCAATTTCACTAGGTACCCCAAAAAAAAAGTCGCTTGTGTATGTTTTTTTTTTGTTTTTTTGTTTTTTTGTGTGTTAGTGCGCGCTCTACGTACCAAACGCCTGAACCGATTTGAATGAAAATTTCTGAGTACCTACCTTCGTTCTCAACTTAGACCCCCTGCGTTTTTGGAAAAAAATTTCGATTTTTTCAAAATTTTGAATCTCTGTAAATTTCAAAGTTCTTAACATAACTTCACCAAAACTTCTAAACATGTTGACCTTATAAATATTTATCATGCCTGCAAATCTTAGGTTGGTAGGTCTTTCCAATTGGTGTTTATTAGCATTTTTGTAGTGTTTTTTCGTGATTTTCGGTACTTTTTCACGCCTGAATCAATTTCCTTTGTCACCTTGGTGACCAAGCTTTGTTGACTTGAAGTTTGTCCAAGGCAATGATTTGACAGATCAGAAATAAGTAGTTCTCATTTATGGAAGTAATTGAAGTGAATTCGCACTAGATATATATCTCTAATATAAAAAGAATCCACGGCGTAATTCACATAGTACATCTCTATATGTTCAAATTACTCAATTCGCTCAAAATAAGCACATTTTGGCTATCTGACAGGTTTAGAGAGAAACAAAGGAATTTCATAATCGTCTAAAATTTCGAGTGATCAGAGTTTTCGAGAGGGCAATGGTCTGGCTTGGTGCTCAATGGTTTTCATAGGCCTTCGGCCTCCACCTTTTTATCTGCTGTATACAAACCGCTACCTACGCTCATCTTCAACGCAACACAAATTGCGTTCGCGAAGCCCTAGTTAAAAGGAATCACTCTAGCGCTTTTTCAATGGCGCTAGGTAAATTAAATATTATGCTTGAATTTGAATTGTTGATAAGTGAAGCAAAATCTTCAATATCACTAGTTGATGAGCGTAGCGAGCAAGCGACTAAGCGAAATCATCAAATTCACTACTGCTAAAAAAAGCACTTGTGTGTGCTTTTTAGTTTGATTGTTTGTATGTGTTTGTGCGCGCTCTACAGACCAAACGCCTGAGTCGATTGGGATGGAATTTTCAGGGTGTCTACGTTTGTTCTCAACTTGGACCCCCTGAGTATTTCAAGAAAATCCTCCATACCTCTTCCCTTCAAAGCAGAAAAAATAGCAATATTCGGCAATTGAGAAAGTTTGGTAAAGTACAGAAATTTATTTAAAAGTGCATATTGTTTTGAAATTTTCGCAATTTTGATTGTTGTCTTTCGAAATCATCGAAACCAAATTGAAACATCACACCAGATCTTTTGACTTGAAGTTGACTTCAAGATTTGACAGATATTAGAAATTTTGTCAATTTCTTGCATGCAAGTTTTTGAAAGAAAGTCTGCGGCAGAAATATATCTCCAGCTTAATAAAAACCCATGGGCATGAGTTCAATCTATGTATTTACGTGCACATTGCTCAATGATCTCAAAATGAGCATATTTCCGCTACCCGACAGCTCGGACAGAAACAAAGAAAGGTCAGAATCGTTTACATTTTCAAGTGATCAAAATTTTTGAGAAAGCAATGGTCCGGCTTGCCGCTCCATGATTTTCACAGGCTTTTTGCCTCAATCTTTTTATGCGCTATATACAAACCGCCACGCTCATCTTCAACGCAACACAAATTGCGTTCGCAAAGCCCTAGTGGTAAAAAAAGCACTTGCGAGTGTTTTGTTTGTGTGTTTGTATGTTTGTGCACGCCCTACAGACCAAACACATGCTACGATTGCGATGAAATTTTCTGAGTGTCTTCTTTTGTTTTCAACTTAGACCCTGCATTTTTCAAGAACACCCTCCATACCCCATTCCCTTCAAATCAGAAAAAAGAGCAATTTTTCCAAATGTTTATTGTGACTTTGTGTGTGACATTTGTGTGAGTACAAACAAACCGTTACGCTCATCTTCAATGCAACACAAATTGCGTCCGCGAAGCCCTAGTAACTGGAAATACAGAACTAGGACAATCAAGGACAATATTTTGAAGGAATAAAATAAGATGAACGACATTCAAATTGCAAAGTTTTATTATCTAGAAAAACCAACCTAGATGACCATTATAAAACAATAAAGTTGCTGGAATTTTGTTTCTGCCAGGAAGCAGAGGTTTCACAGAGAATGTATTTCACGGAACGAACGATAGACAAAGCTCCAAAAAAAAATCAATTTGATGGTGGTTGCAAACTGTGAACATTATCAATATCCATTTGTTCACAAATAAATTGGGATACCTCTGCCAGCGCAGATGTGTCACTGATAGGAGCTGCATTCTCTTTCGCCAGTTTGCTGGTGCTACCGACAATAGACTTGCTGCTGCCCGATGGCAGAATATTCTCGGTACCCTGTCCCTCTGTCACCTGGGTTTGCCCCGTTGATTCTTCTTTCACTTCTTGATTCACAGTGACCTGGTCACTTTCTTGCAAATTCAATGGTATTTCTTCAGAGACATTTGCTTCTTTAAAGGTTTCTAGCATATCTGCATACTCCTTTTCAGTTGCCGCCAAAGCCTCTACATCTTTGCTGTCAATATAGAGTGGTTGTAGAATCTCTTTCGGTTCTGGCTCTTTCTTTGATTTTAAAAAGACTCGATTTAAACACAGATTTTTGTCCGTTTTTCCAAAATATCGCAGTGGATTTTCTGGCACTTTTCGGAACGTTGGGTCATCCCCGCAAGGGTGAGGATCTTTCTCGAAGAAAAGAGCACTTCCAATGCGATCTTGGTATTCTCCTTCAAATGTCTGGAAGAAATAGATGCACACATAGATGTTAAATTAGGCATTTTGGAAATGTCGCCTCAAAAACTTAATGTTTTATCAACTGTCGTTTCTTGCAAATTGATAACAAACAATAATGGGTTTAAATTTATTACATACTTATTTAATCTTTCTTACTTGAAACTCGATATTTGGTAATAACTTGGGACATTCATCTCATCTGCTAAACTCATTTTAGCTGTGTTTTACTGTCATTGTTGTCTCATTGTTCCGCTAAAGGGTTTGCAAGCAAGGGTCTTTGGTCCTGAACTGTAAATTCGATTGAATGATTGACAGCGCACTGCCGGAAGTCTGCAGAACAATACTAGCGTTCTTAACGTGAAAAAGAGTTTAGGCTAGGCTAAGCTAGCCTGTATGTTAAGAAGAAAAATGAAAGGATATTTACAACATGCATAAAGATTGCTCGCTGCAATGGGCTGCGTATGTTGCTGACCGAATCACACAGAATAGGGAATAGCTGGCCTTGCAAGTCTGCTTAGGCTAGCAGCGATCAAAGATTTTGGCACAGATAATTTATCTTGTAGTTGCCTACTGCTAGTCAGTAATGTGAAGAATTTTGAAGGGACTTTAAAAAATGGCCTCCGCAAACCTGCTGCATTTGTAGCAAGGAGGAGCTTTCAATAAATTTCTTAGAACCATGTCTACTATATCCTATATATAGCACTAGTTTTGAAAAAAACTATTTCAAACTGGGATTTGAATGCTAAATCAAAAGTCTCATTGGTTTTCCGACGTTTCGTAACATATGCTAGTTACTTTATCAAGGGTGATAGCTCGACTGACGTTAAAAACGTGAACGTCCTAGAATTCCTTCATCCAACGAACCACCAGCGCCTGGTTCTAGGTTTCAGAATAGAGGTACGAATGCTCTTGACTTCTGGGGCTTGTCTCTTGTGGCGAGTGGACAATGGTGGACCGTGTTTGTTAACCAGTCCATTTCCTTTTGGGGATGGACATTGGTGGACCGTTTTGTTAACCAGTCCATCTTCCTTGGGTTGTGGGGACTGGAGTATTGGTAAACGGTGTTGGTTAACCAGTCCATTTCCTGTTGGGGGGTGGACATTGGTGGACCATCTTAGTTAACCAGTCCTTTTCCTTTGGGGGGTTTCTCGCCTTCAACGTTGGCTTAGCGCTACTATTAACTCTGAAAAATATCCCGCCCGACGATGGGAGACGCGGTTCCCGGAGCAGATATTTTCATGATGGTATGTAGTCACAGAGCGAGACGTGTCTCTATCGCAGCGATTTTATTGCAGTGGGGACTTGGAAATCAAGCATCGTGTGCCATGGGCTTAGTTTATAAGAGCGTCTGCGAAGAGACACTTTCCATTATGTCTCGCGCCCGTTGCTCGAAGAGTGTTCGCTCGTTGCCCGGTGCACTTGCGCTATTGCCGAGTTTGGCGCGAATATAAATGCATACGCACCTCACTCCGAGCTCGTTCAAGCCACTCGCTAAATAAACTCAAAAGATCCGCAAAAAAAACTCGTCACGAAATTTTTAGGGTAAACACTTTCTCATTGTCTCATAGGAGAGGACGCTTCGCCCCTGAGCATATCGTGGCTGCCCCCAAAAGAAAAATGTATCATTTTGTAGATAGAATTCATTGTCCCAAAACCATTTTTATACATGTGCAGGATTGTGTCAATCCTGGGCTTCGCAGGCTCCTGGCGGAGCTGTGATCATCCCTGTGTTACGTGGCTAGGGCCACGGCGAAGACAGGGCCTCAGGAACAAGGAATGTCAATAAGATATATGAATATCTGGGGAGCCCCTGCAGGACCATTCAGAACACAGCGTCCATGGAATTCCTTTAGTATTTCCGGACAGTAATTACGCTACTGTAAAGTTTGTCTTTCTGGCTGCAGCTTTCGAGCTGCACTTTAGAGTTTGGTAGGTACCTACCAACTGGTGACAGCGAGTTGCAGACTGCAGCCTTAGGCACTACCAGCACGAGTCAGCAGAAAATTGGTACATTACTCACCTCTTTGCCTATCTGCATGTACGGTTTGTCGGTATCTAACCCCACAATTTTAAACGTGGGTACACAAATAGAATCGTGTTCCAAAATTTCGGTGCAAAGCAAGCCATCTATCTCAGCAAACAACAAAATTTCCTCCGTCTCATCTTCAGCATTACTCAGACTCGCCATCTGTTCAGGTATAACTAGTCATTTGCTACTGCAAGCTACGACTTAAGTATTATCAACGTTTTTGTGCAAAGTTGCAAAGTTCGGCAAAGACGTTTTATTTTGACAGCTAGCGACAAATGACCACAAATGATCACATGACGAGCGGGACTCGAACCCGGCTCGGTTCGAACCAAAGATACTATTATAATGGTTCGAACTGAGAAAATCATGGCAGCTGCACGGTCGTGTTTCATGAAATTCGGGAAAACTTTCTTATGTAAGTACTACAACAGATTTAGTTTTTTCAACTTTTTTTATAGACCATCGTTATTTTTAACTTTTACTAGTATATAGTAATGAATTAATTGCAACTTTGTTGTCTCATTCCGATTTAGACATCCTAACCTCTCTTTTTACCTACTTACAATCTATTAATAATATGATCTGTAATCAATCTAATTAATTGATTTCTTGATTTTAACAGCTATAGAAGGACATAAAACGTGGACCAAAGACGTCCCAGGATATCTAAGCACTACATCCTTTCTTTCATTGAACCAGAAGCACCGAGCAAAGTAAGCAAGTTTTTCAATCTTATCCAGGGTTCTTGATCTTGAACCAGAGCAAAGGGTTCAAACCAAGTTTTTGCTGTTAACCAAACCGCCCTCTGTTCTGCAATCATCAGCTGTTGTGATCTGGCTGCATTATTTTTAATGTGTGGTTGCAAACCGGAGCTTCCTACGATTTCTAGCTGTCAGTATAGGCGAGCGCAGGGTCCCAGATTAGGTGGAGGGGAAAATCGACCGACACAGAAAATCCATTCCCTTAAAAAACGTAATCAACATTAAATTTCTTAGTCTCATGTCTACTTATCCTATCTTAGTTTTGAAAAAATCTATTACAAACTGGGATTGGAATGCCAGTGAGACTTTTCATTTAGCATTCAAATCCCAGTTTGAAATATTTTTTTAGTCATCCACCTTTTTTCCAAAAACCCAAACCATAAAACACACGTCACCTGCTTTTCCAAATGTCCAATCCCTTAAAAAAAAACGCCACCCGCTTTTCCAAAATAACATTCCCTTAAAAAACCGTTATCCAATTTAATTAGGTGGGGCAACGGCCTACGCTCGCCCCACCCTGTGCACGCCTATGGCTGTCAGTCTGATCCATTAACTGGTCGATAGGCCTGGTCACAAGTGGTTCAAAATACGGAATACGTCCAATGTAACTGGCGGAAAACGGACAGAAATAGCTGGCAGAAGGATAACATCTCAACCAAAGATACTTATATGATCTCATCCCTTCTTTCCAGGAAAGGCCTCCCAAAAAACCCAAATGCTTTTGGACCACTTACAAATCGGCCTGACTTCAGTTATTTGGATGGCAGACCTGCACCACTAGGTGTTGGACAGCATCAAAGATTAGTCAAGCAGAAGGAATACCTGGTAAATTTTCATTTTGATTAATATGGGTTCCTAGATTGTTTTGAAATATTTTACATTCCCCTTTCTTTCTAGGATACAGTGGTTCGCATGACCAGCGAAATAGACTTCGCTGTGCAACGTCACTCCGATATGCTGCACAACAAGCAACAGATGAAGAAGCAGATTCTAGAGACCAAACTGCGACCAAAGGGACATCTCTTACCATTGAAGCCCTGAGCAATAAACCAACAAGCTTTCTGTATATATACATAGGTAGATATTTTAAATTAAGTGAGCTAATGTAATTTCTTGTTTGACAGATAGGATACACAGTACTTTTTTCTCTATTGAACATGCTTTAAGCTGTTATGAAGTTGTACCCAGTTTTACCTATTGTTGAGTCCATAACCAACTTATATGGGAATAAAAGTAACTGTTTATCCATTGATTACTATTCTTCAGGCACTAATTCCATTAGTTTTACATGAGAAAAAGTATGATCACATTCACATGGTAGGTCTGTGCCACTTTATAAAATTTTTTTTTTTAATATTGAAATTTCTTGCCCTGGGTCATTATTTGCAAGCTTCCTCAGAGATTTGTAGCCTCAAATGAAAGAAATTTGGTAGTTCAGCAAGAAGTTATGACTTATGGGGCTACTCACAAATTTTAATATAGGTATATGAAAACGGTTAAATGGAGCATCCTGCAATAAATAACTCAATGTTTTGCGTAAAATAAACAAGTTTAATCAAGAATAATGATAAATTACAGTGTGGCTGGATTCGAACAAAGAAAGGGCCCATTTTCTTTGGCTGCTAACTAAGTAGTATGATATATTGTCATGCACACATATTCTCTCTGTCTCAACTCATGTATTTGCCCAGGCAAAGACACTATCTTCATAGAATCTTGCAGAGGCATCATTCGCGGTGGACTCATCAGAGAACGTTGAAGTTCTCGCAGTTCCGGAACTTTGAGTCTTCTTTGCCGAAGACCCAAGTTAGCATTTGGCGAGCTTTCATGCTTGCCCGTACCACACCTCGGCTTTTGTACCTGAGAGGGATAAGTGGGATAAATATTGTAAAATGATAAAAACAAAAAATCAAAATTCCTTTCAGACCAATTTTTTTAGCTGGTTAGGGAATAATGTGATGGAATGCCATGTCCTGAGTGCCATTCAACAATTTGGTCCAAAAGGTTCAAAGTTTAAACATCCTAGAGATAGAACCATTGTTATGTTTAATAAGCTGGTAGAATCTTCATAGCGTTCTTCCGGCTCAATTTGTACGACTTTAAATCTGTGCCCTGGACTTAAAATTAAGTAATGAATACCAAGCTATCTTTCTCTCGAGAACAAACCGTCTCGAGTTGTTGCATCGTTGAGCCATTGCCTTGCGCACCCTCAAAACCTATAACGTCAAGTCTACGTATCAGGGGGCCCATTTCTAGAACGGAGTACTGGACTATCATACCTTCCCGCTTCAAAACCAACCTACTGGTCCGGAAACAAAGCCAGCACTTGAAATCTTAACCTTGGTGATATCAAAATATTCATGTGGATTTGAAACCCCTTATCACCTACCAATTACGTAACTCTTACCTTTGTTGTTGTCATTTCTGAATGATAAAATAGGTAGGTACCTAAATCGTTGCCAATGTTATATCGTTAACTTTGATGCCGAGAATGGCAAATCGGGTGAACGTAATCCCAATGCTGTGCACCGTATTTAAGGTACTTTGTGGCTACTCCAGGTCATTTTCGGAATAAGTTTTACTCTCTAGTCTTGTGCAAACGGTTTGAGTACATACCAACGTGTATTCTCTGCCAACATTCAACGTCGCTAGCCTTAAGTCTTCCAGGATAGTTTTAAATAGCGTTAGACACTTTGTCAAAAGGTCGACACAAATCTCGAGAATAGGACTGGACCCACCAGTGATGGTCGGCGTCCTCGTCGTCGGCGTGCTCCAGTTTGAGCCGGATCTGCGTCAGCGTGCCGACCAGCAGCTCGTCAATGTTGTGGCTGATGCCAACGGAGACTTCGATGAACTTGGCACGATATGTGCACGCCAGGCACTTGCCGTCTGTAACGGGCAAGCGGCAAACGATCACTGGTGGGGTCTTTAGCAACCAATTGTAATGACCTGGTGCTTTTTGGCATCAAAATACTAGTCCATCAGTTGGCAAGATTTCACTTGGGGTCTAAATTCTGTCTATAGTGTAACTTGACTCTGCAGGCCCTGCATTGTTTTTTTTCTTTAGACAGCATGGGGCAAATTAAGGAGAACAAGTCCACAAAATGTTTTGAGATGCATTGATTTTACCAAAGTTGACCATTACGGTTGCCTTGTCTGGGTTATTTGTGGCTCAAATTTTGTCCAAATTCCGTGCAAAGCAAAGATCACAGTAGGGGTAGTTGGTATACTTCTACACAATATTTTGAGAGTCCGCTCTTCTCAAAACCTAACTGTTGTAAATGTCTGCGGCAATGCACACATATTGATGAGTAATATTCTACTCTTTTATTCCACGTGGAAGTTGGCAAACGTCAGGGGGAATTTCAGAGGGCATCTGGTTGACAGGATCAATATATCACTAACATTCACCCCTTTCTGAAGTAAAAAGCTTTCCTGCCACTAATGGCCATATTGATCCCTATAAAAGGTTCAAAGTTCATTTTGCACTACCTTTGCAAAGATATCAGCCATGGCTCCACACCAGCATACTGATAACGTGACTTCCACATTAGCCGTTACCGATTCTCTTTGATAAAATCCATATCATGATCAATACCATTTTTTTACTTTGAAACTGTAAACACCAACATTTTTGGCTGACCGATGCATACATATAAGTACGAAGAAACGTTATGCAAACAATGAATAACAGAAGACATCTGGAAAAAAGAGGTCCATACACACCCAAACCCTTTGAGGTCCAAATTAACCACTGCTTCTTCCATCCAAAGACTCGTCAAACCGTGGGTCCCGCTTGTTTCCGACCAGACCTACCTTGAGAAGAGACCAGCCGACTGCGCGCAAGGTCCACCTTGTTCCCGACCAGGATGGCGGGTCTCGACCGCAGCAGGTCCCAGTCCTGGAGTCGCGCCAGCTCGTCTTCGGCACGCGTTAAACTCGCCTTGTCCACCACCGAGTAGGCAACGAGGTACGCGTCGGGAGGGTCTCGCACGTCGATCTCCTGGCCATGGACATGACGTTTTTCAAGTTGTAACGTTCGAAAATTTTCATTGAAATTTAATTTTTTCAAAAGTTATTAAAATTTTTTTTTAATTTTAGATTTATTTCCAGTTCCTCACATTTGGTTCATTTTCCAACAATATCCAGGCCACTGACTGTTAGGTAGGTAGGTACCCTCTTGTTTTTTAGTTCTTTGCCTAAGTTTTCAAACATGGTCTTTGGAAAAGGAATAAACGTTCAAGTGATATTATTATTATTATTATTTTATGAGTTTATTATTAGATTAGATACAAGTATCAGTTGCTAATATAGAATTACATTTACAGGTTGAATGTACAGAGTTACAAAGTTGTATAATATGTTCAAAGTAATATAACAAATACAAATTTCAGTTCAAGATGGTATTTAGCAAAAATGTTCAGAAATTGTTGCCATGCTGGCTTTTGGCAGCTTTCAATATCGAAAAGTTATACAATCGCACTACTGCAATTCATTGTGGAATACACTACCTACTTCTTGTGGCAAAATGGTTTCAGGTGGCAAAAAGCCCAGATGGAAGGTGGAATGGGTGTTGTGTGAAAAACGACATGTTTTGTCGTTTCAGCGTATTCACAAAGCAGAGGTTTTATGATTTTAAAAAAAAATTGTGAAAATTCAAAGGTTTGAAAAAACGGAGCATGTTCTGACATCTGTAGACGTGGGTTGCGAATGGGTACGTCGAAGGCTCACCTTTGTGTTGGAAACGTTGACGAACACCAGCTCGGACTCTTCGCCGTTGAGCATTATGGACACCGACTGCTCGCTGGGTCCATCTGAAAGGCAACGGACAAAGATAACAGTATTTTGTAGCTGGCCCGAAAGGGGTGGATTTTCTCTGCCATCTTGCATATAGATTCTAGAACCACAGATGGAACATTATCAGACCTAATTATGAGCGTTGCAAACGATTGGATTCACAAGCCACGCTGCATGGCCAGGGGCCGGTGCAGAGGTTCACGCGGGAACTTCCAACACCAACAATTATTAATGTAAAAATCTGGAAAAAAAACCATAGACCGAGAAATATTCAATTGATGTCGGATGGTAGTTTTAAATGCAAGTTATGACATACTTTTTCCATACGAGCTACATAAAAATGCCGTAAAAAAGCATTTTAGGCACTTTTTGAAAATGCACACCTCCGTCATTTTTAAAAGTATAATAACCTAACACATCATCCGACATCAAACAACCCTTCAACTACACGTGCATTGTTTTTCCAAAACTCTGTGTTAGTATTTGTGGCCAGGAGAATTTCCCGCGTGAACCTCACCGTACGACGAAAACACTAGCGTTTCGTTGCCTTTTATCTGTACAGAACTGCAAAAAAGTATTATCTATCTTGCTTCAGAAAATCCACTACTTCAGAGCCCGTGCAATTCATGTTATCTCAAATGGTGGACAGTATATGTACTGGCATACATGGCATACTTGGTATACCTAAACTTGGTTCTTGGCGGTACTTGGTTTAACTTATATACAGTATCAAGTACAGTATATACAGGCAAAGGAGTCATCCTATATCAAGAGGTCACCCCTGCTAACGCATGGATCTCGAAGAAATGCGGCCTCTCGTGTTCAGAATGGAGAGACGCCATCAAAATGACCGCTAATGTCGAAGCGTAGAAGCGATGTAGAAGCGTGGATGGAAACCGCTGTCGTCATTGCGACAACGAGATTGAAACCTTGGCACATGTTCTCGGTTCTTGCCGACATGGAGAGATGCTCAGAAATAGTCGACATCATAGCATCCGAACTACGATAGCTAATGCCCTAAAAAAGAAGAAATTTGATGTCTATGAAGAAGTGCATGCAATTTCGACTGACGGCAGCAATCGGCTTGCTGATATTATTGCAATCAACCAAGCCTCTGGCAAAGGATTCATCCTGGACCCCACTGTTAGATTTGAAGACCACATTGGCCAAGCAGACGAAGTCGATCAAGAAAAATGCAAAATATATGACCCCACAATTCCATATTTCGAAGATAAATATAACATTACGAAGTTTAAAGTAATTGGATTAATGATAGGAGCACGAGGAACATCGACTGCATTCTTTAAAAATTTCACAAAACAATTTAAACTACATAGCTAATTGATAAATAAAATTAACATTATGGCACTCAAAGGTTCCATTTCTCAATTACGCAACCATTTGTATGGGCAGCGTATTAGTTTACTAGGGCGAACGCAATTTGTGTTGCGTTGAAGATGAGCGTAGCGGTTTGTATATAGCGCAAAAAAAGATTAAGGCAAGAAGCCTATGCAAATCATGGAGCAGCAAGCCGGACCAATGCTTTCTCAAAAATTCTGATCACTTGAAAATGTAAGCGATTCTGACCTTTCTTTGTTTCTGTCCGAGCTGTCGGGTAGCGGAGTATGCTCATTTTGAAATCATTGAGCATTGTGCATTATAATGCATAGATGTAACTCATGCCCAAGGGTTTTTATTGGGTTTTCTTGGGTTGGTTTTTATTGGGAAAAATCTGGTGTGATGTTTTGATTTGGTTTCGATGGTTTCCAAAGGCAAATCGAAATTGGGAACATTTGAAAAAAATACGCACTTTTAAATAAATTTCCGTACTTTTCCAAACATGCCCAATTGTCGAATTTTGCTCTTTTTTCTGCTTTGAAAGTGAGGGTGTGGAGGATTTTCTTGAAAAACGCAGGGGGTCTAAGTTGAGAACAAAAGTAGACACCCTGAAAATTTCATCCCACTCGAAGCAGGCGTTTGGCCTGTAGAGCGCGCGCAAACACACATACAAACAAACACACACAAAGTGTTTTTTTTAGCAGTAGTGAAATTGATGATTTCGCTTCGCTCGCTTCGCTCGCTACGCTCATCAACTAGCTTAGCATTTTATATTCATACCATAATTAATCAAATCATAATACACATAATTTCTATTTTATATTATATTGTAATTAAAATGTTATTCTGTATCCGTGTGGCAACCACTTTGGTGGCAGAGTTGATACTAAATAAATATCAAGTTTCTCTCTCCTCTCAAGAATATTGGAAATTTTTGACAGCGTCCAAGACTACGAGAATTGAAAACTACATAGACATCCCGCGATATACGTTGTTGCACATGTTGCACATGTTGCTGCTGTCCTGGCAATCACTCAAATACTGAAAGAACTCATCATTCGCCATTATTATAATATGTCCGCAGGTATGTCTGCGACACAGCGCAGGCCGTATCTAAGATTTTGCCTGCACCACAGTTTTCAGAATGTTTAGTTCCTACAACCTGCTTTCGTTATTCAACATCTTATTCCAATGGGAATAGAAATTGTAGCTCAATTGAAATCTAGGTAGTGTTTGCCATTTGGACAGCTTCAAGACACAAATGCATCTCAAGAAGGCTACTTGCCAGCGCCCTCTGATTGAGATTGACCTCCAGCGAGCTTCAACCAAAATATTTTTGACTGATATTTTCCACAGCCACCTAGCAATAACATTCACAAAGCGGAAACTAATATTTTCATAAAGAAAGCCCTGGTTGTGTGCTGGCTGCTTGCTGGCTGCCATGCCTTCTCACAAAACTTGCTTTCGCGTCCACAGGCATTGAAAACGCTAGACTTTTAAGACCATAATTTTGTCCCCCCCCCCCCCTCCCCCCCCCCTTCCCCACTCTACCTTTTTGGGCCCATTTTACCTGCGCACTCCACTTAATATGCCTAGATATTTTGTTACGTGTCCATTTATGATTGGTTTCGAGGCATCTAATACCTATGCTATGACATATGCAACACGAATACAGAAAGCATTCAGAATATGTCTTGGCCGTTGGTTGATCTGGATTACGAAAGGGTTGGTGGCCGTGGTTGGTATTGCTTTCAAGCAATCTCCATGCTTGGTGATTACGTGTCTGGACATATACCATGGTCTGACCTCTCCCTAGTCCTGAATGCTGACGTTTAATTAATTCGTGCAAAGCCACTGTGTTTTGGCGTGCTGGATAATCAATCTGGACGTGTTTTGGAAACTAGAATCAGCCATATAGGTAGGTACCTACTAATTATTTGCTTGCAGAGATATTTTTACATTTTAGTGTGTATACGTACATTAGGCCATATGATTTTTTTTAAATAATTTTTTTGTCGATATTGTTGATTTTGATCATCCCATGTGTTCAACGATACCTATGCGGAATACATATTTTTGACATTTTGACGGTACACTGAAAGATATCTAGGCAACCCACAGTACAAGCGTGCCTCACAAATTGACTGCTCTTCAGCAAACATTCGAACAGTAAAAACTCGTGGAATTGGCCTAAGATGTGGCTTTCTCGTGATGATAATTCCAAAAATCTTCTGAATTATTGATTGTGTCCGCCTGCGGTGATTGCAGGCGAGAAAGTTGTTTGAATAATTCTCTCTTGCTATATTTCATTATTTTTTCCAATTCGGAATCGGTTCTCACATTACAGCTTATCATTGCTGACTGTATTTTTTTTTTTAACGGAGAGGCCTCTTTGCAGAATAGCTCAGTTTCCACCATGCAATGGATTGTTATCTTTCACGTTACAAAAATAGCACACAAAATGAGTTCGTAATGGACACATAAAATTCCCGGCGATTGTATCAGTGGTATCTCGTAGTATAATATGCATTATGTCAGTGCCGACCCCTCCCCCCCCCCCCCCCCCCCCCCCCCCCCAACAAACACACACATTTTTACGCATGTCACACATGTCACAGATATTCCCTGAGGGCAGTCCACATATTATTCCTCTCATCTCTACAACTATACAATGAAATGTTCGAGTAAAAGGGAGTATTCAGCCACATGGAGCCAATACGAGCTGTGTGATGCCAAAATCAAGGTATTTATTCCTACTTTTTCTGCGCACAACTCTGAACATAAACTTGTCAAAGTTCTTAGACTCATGTCTACTAGGTATTTCCGATCTTTAGCACTAGTTTTGAAAAAAACTATTTCAAACTGAGATTTGAATGCTAAAAAAAAGTATCCCTGGTTTCCCGACCTTACGTAACATATAAAGTTCATAGGCAACTTAGTGATGTATGTTGATCACGGATAGCATAAAATGGATATTTGCATATTATGCTAATGTAACTAAGCCCCAGTGTGTAACTTGTGTAACTTCATCGAAACGGATGTCCTGACTGTTGAGTCTATATGCCAGGATTTCCCCATCAACAAACAAATTTCCATAGCAATCCGGGGCAGTATCGTCGCAATTGCGGGAATCGAACGTGCGCCCTCCGTTCTCATCTGACAGATAAACCCCCCCCCCCCCCCCACCCCCCACCCGCCGAGAAGTCGTTAGCAGTCGGATTCAAAAACCACCAGGCCAATCAAATCGCCCGAAACAACAAACGAGCGGTTGAAATTTGTTGACGAAATAAATCAACCTTTCAGCTTTACGTTTACACGCCGAGACAACTTTTAAGTGTGAGTTTAAGCTTTGCACGTTGGGACTTTTTAATGTGTGTTCAAAGTGCGACAGCGTTCTTTATTGAGACAGACATGTTTGTTCTGGCAAAATGTTGCGACGTTGTCAGTGACGAACGTTTTGTCGATGTGACACGTTATTTTATAAAACCTCACACGGTATACTAGGGCTTTGCGAACGCAATTTGTGTTGCGTTGAAGATGAGCGTAGCGGTTTTTTATAGCGCATAAAAGAATTGAGGCAAAAAGCCTTTGAAAATCATGGAGCAGCTGGCCGGACCGTTGCTTTCTCAAAAATTCTGATCACTTGAAAATGTAAACGATTCTGACCTTTCTTTCTTTCTGTCCGCGCTGTCGGGTAGCGGAAACATGCTCACTTTGAGATCATTGAGTAATGTGCATGTAAATACATAAATGTAACTCATGCCCAAAGGGTTTTTATTAGGTTGGAGATATATTTATGAAGCGGTCTTTCTTTCACAAACTTGCATGCACGAAATTGCTAAAATTTCTAATATCTGTCATATCTTGAAGTCAACTTCAAGTCAAAAAATCTGGTGTAATGTTTCGATTTGGTTTCGATGGTTTCTGAAGGCAACAATCGAAATTGGGAAAATTTGAAAACAATACGCACTTTTAAATAAATTTCCGTACTTTACCAAACTTGCCCAATTGTCGAATATTGCTTTTTTTTCTGCTTTGAAAGTGAAGGGTATGGAGGATTTTCTTGAAAAACGCAGGGGGTCTCCGTTGAGAACAAAAGTAGACACCCTGAAAATTCCATCCCAATCGAAGCAGGCGTTTGGCCTGTAGAGTGCGCGCAAACACACATACAAAAAAAAAACACAAGTGTTTTTTTTAGCAACTTAGTGAAATTGATGATTTCGCTTCGCTTGCTTCGCTCGCTACGCTCATCAATAATTTATTCACTCAAATTTTAAATTTATAGTTGATATAAACTAGGGCGAACGCAGTTTGTGTTGCGTTGAAGATGAGCGTAGCGGTTTGTATATAGCGCAAAAAAAGATTAAGGCAAGAAGCCTATGCAAATCATGGAGCAGCAAGCCGGACCAATGCTTTCTCAAAAATTCTGATCACTTGAAAATGTAAACGATTCTGACCTTTCTTTGTTTCTGTCCGAGCTGTCGAGTAGCGGAGTATGCTCATTTTGAAATCATTGAGCATTGTGCATGTTAATGCATAGATGTAACTCATGCCCAAGGGTTTTTATTGGGTTTTCTTGGGTTGGTTTTTATTGGGAAAAATCTGGTGTGATGTTTCGATTTGGTTTCGATGGTTTCCAAAGGCAAATCGAAATTGGGAACATTTGAAAAAAATACGCACTTTTAAATAAATTTCCGTACTTTTCCAAACATGCCCAATTGTCGAATTTTTCTCTTTTTTCTGCTTTGAAAGTGAAGGGTGTGGAGGATTTTCTTGAAAAACGCAGGGGGTCTAAGTTGAGAACAAAAGTAGACACCCTGAAAATTTCATCCCACTCGAAGCAGGCGTTTGGCCTGTAGAGCGCGCGCAAACACACATACAAACAAACACACACCAAGTGTTTTTTTTAGCAGTAGTGAAATTGATGATTTCGCTTCGCTCGCTTCGCTCGCTACGCTCATCAACTAGGGCGAACGCAATTTGTGTTGCGTTGAAGATGAGCGTAGCGGTTTGTATATAGCGCAAAAAAAGATTAAGGCAAGAAGCCTATGCAAATCATGGAGCAGCAAGCCGGACCAATGCTTTCTAAAAAATTCGGATCACTTGAAAATGTAAACGATTCTGACCTTTCTTTGTTTCTGTCCGAGCTGTCGGGTAGCGGAAATATGCTCATTTTGAGATCATTGAGCATTGTGCATGTTAATACATAGATGTTACTCATGCCCAAGGGTTTTTATTGGGTTTTATTGGGTTAGTTTTCATTGGGAAAAATCTGGTGTGATGTTTCGATTTGGTTTCGATGGTTTCTAAAGGTAAATCGAAATTGGGAACATTTGAAAAAAATACGCATTTTTAAATAAATTTCCGTACTTTTCCAAACTTGCCTAATTGTCGAATTTTGCTCTTTTTTCTGCTTTGAAAGTGAAGGGTGTGGAGGATTTTCTTGAAAAACGCAGGGGGTCTAAGTTGAGAACAAAAGTAGACACCCTGAAAATTGCATCCCACTCGAAGCAGGCGTTTGGCCTGTAGAGCGCGCGCAAACACACATACAAAAAAACAAAAAAAACAAAAACACACACACCAAGTGTTTTTTTTAGCAGTAGTGAAATTGATGATTTCTCTTCGCTCGCTTCGCTCGCTACGCTCATCAATAGACATACTTTATATTCTGTTTGATTTGTGCGGGACGAAGCATTTGCTTTCCTGGCCTCTCTAAATCCAGAAGAACAAAGTATTAACGAACGCGTTATCACGTTTTTCTTATTTTCAATTTAAATCCTCGGGAATATTATAATCTATCAACGAATTCAAATTCCAACAGGTAGAATACCAGCCTTCCCATTACTCACGAGCACTATAATAATAAGACTGTAAATATTTTAAATCCGCGAGTATATTTCCCTACCTCTTTTTCGCATGACAACAGAGAGAAATTTTCTTCACAAACACCTTCATGGGCACCTGGATGGGAGGAGGTGGGGCGGAAAGGGGACGGGGGTCGCTTACCCCTCCCTATAAAATATAAAGTCCTATACGAACAAATCGGAAAATATTAATAACACGCACACGTCGGCCGCTGCAAGGCAATGCAGCTCTATAACCGGTGAATTTATAGTTGTGTTGTTGACGAATAAAATAACACTCAAAACGGGGGCACGTTTAGAATATATAATTTAGTGGGCCTATCCATCCACCGTTACCCCTCGTGACAATGACCATGTCGACCCATGAATGCATAAAGTTCCTGGAAAGTCATATCAATATCTTATCAACAATTGCTTGGCATTGTGTATTTACAACTCCATTGACATCCACGTCAAACACAGGGCTAAAGTAATGCTTAACACTCTCCTGTTGTACCACTCTCGCTCCCTTGCTTCTCGTGGGCGAACAGACTTGTCGACGCAAACACCCCACCGCCGCCTGTGCCTCCTGAGGGGGCAACAATCTAATACATACGTCCGCATTCGATCGATCCCCGCTGGGCCCCACGGAAGCGATCTCCTTTAACGCCCCACACCAGCCCTCCCACCACACTGTCGGGTTGGGGTTCGAATCCTGACCGCGCGTGACCCCGAGGCCCGACCAGCCTGATGACCTAGGCTACGAGGCGGCACGCCGACTGGGTCATTGGGATCGATCTCCGGCGATTTGGCCGACATGTTACCCGGCGATGGGACCCAGGTTCGCCGGGCGACTTAACGTCTCGGCTCGGCGTCGTCGTCGTCGCATCTTGCCACGCGTTCTTGGCCAATTTCCCGCCGATTTGACGGGTCGGCGGCGAAGACGGGGGAATGGGAACAAGGCCAGACGAGTCACGCTCGCCGGCGTCGTCTGTATTTGGGGTAGAATTATCATTTTTGGCACGACGAGTAGGAACATTTTCGACGCGTTGGTTGAGATATTGATGCGAGAGGCGCCAGCCATTTTGTCGCATGACAATATGCGCGAGGAAATGAAGCGAGGAAATGGAGCAAATGGTTTGAACTTTTAAATTAACTAGGGCGAACGCAATTTGTATTGCGTTGAAGATGAGCGTAGCGATTTGTATTTAGCGCATAAAAAGATTGAGGCAAGAAGCCTAAATCATGGAGTAGCAAGCCGGACCATTGCTTTTTCAAAAATTCTTATCACTTGAAATTGTAAACGATTCTGGCCTTTCTTTGCTTCTGTCCGAGCTGTAGGGTTCTTGAAAAACGCAGGGGGTCTAAGTTGAGAACAAAAGTAGACACCCTGAAAATTTCATCCCACTCGAAGCAGGCGTTTGGCCTGTAGAGCGCGCGCAAACACACATACAAAAAACAAACACACACCAAGTGTTTTTTTTAGCAGTAGTGAAATTGATGATTTCGCTTCGCTCATCAATAAGAACGGTTTTTCTTCCGTTTTTATAATTCGTTTTAGTCAGTGAGTTGGCTTCGTCTATAGAACCATGTCTATGGATGGCATGCACTGTGCACCGAATGAAGAAAACGATTAACGAATCTCTTCTGGTGTTTAACCAAACAAACATCGAGATGTTGGACAAACCACAAAATAATATTTCGTAAAACAGAGCGTTTCGGTTTGCGGCATATGTGGGTCGTAACTTTTTATAGTGTAGTCGCTCGCTTCCTGTTCAAATTCGTTCAAAAACGACACTTGACTGTCAGATTTCGCTAAGTTTTCATAAACATCCGAGAAACATTATTCAAAGTCACCGCGCGAGCTCGCGCCCCTCTGCAAAATGTCGTAATGCGGAGGTTTTCGTAATAATTAATTCCGCCGTTCCTGTCTCCATCGAAGCTGGTAACCGCAACAGTTCACGAGTCAAACGTTAGAACTTGGAAACGCTCTGTAAATAAGTTAGCGAGCAGTCCGTATACCTCAGCAAACGCCGATGGGAAATGAAATTAGATTTTGAAGGGGTCGGTTGTATTCGAAGCACTCAACGAAAGGGCGAAGTGTAGACCAGACGCGTGACCCTCTCAACGGGGGCCTAGTCGCGCCTGTTTTTGGAACAACCCCCCCCCCCCCCCATGACTGGCTAGGGGGCGAGGGGGTTGTTCAGGTGTTTCTGGGGATGGGGAGCCCAGCCACGAGCGAGCAATGCGGCAAAACAAACTACGCCAAAGCACTGGAGCTGACGCGGTGTATAGCCTGGGGCGGCCAATTTGATCGAGTAGACTGATAACAAATATAAACAAAAACATCAATTTGTATCAAAGAGGGTGCATTTTTTTTATCGTCTGATCAAGTTATTTATAAACCTGGCCCGAGCGCGACTGGAGCTATAAATGCAATAAAACCTGACTTTGAAACACAAGCGCGGTGTGAATACTTCAGTGTGCTCAATTGAATTCAATTCTGTCAATGGTGAGCGACTAAAACGAACGGCTCTCTGAATTATTCATCGGGGTGTTTTCAGCGTTCATTACTGACGCTTGTTCCCTTATATTTCGATGACTAACTAGAATTGAAAAGACATTCAATGCCATGATATACCCTCTATAGGAGCTACCTTTATCAATTACCTAATTATTTATTAACGAGTTTTTGCTATTTTGTACATCTGTCGAATGGTTCTCGCAGCGTCGCACGTCATATTAACCCCAACCATGTTCTGGACAGGAACATCTGCTCGCTTCAAATAACATAAATAACATTCAAATAACGCTTTTGAAATCGTCCGTGACAACGATTTTTTTTGAAAATATTTTGAATGCGCTCCATTACGACCAACTGCCGTCGCAATCGCGTGAAAGTAAAATCAAAACAAAACTGGCCTTGGCCCTTGTAACTTTTAACTGCAACCCTCTTGGGAACCTACGACCCCAAACATACATCCATAAACCGTATAGGTATAATCTAGACAGCGATGTGGAGTTATAGCACGGCTGCAATTCCCTCGGGATGAGCGTGGATAGAGACCGCGGATAAATTTATCGCGAATTTTTGACACTGGCCTCATTCAGTGTGCCTCCTACGTGGTTTGTGGAAACGGAACGGGACTAGCACGATATGAAATTGGCATGCTTCGGGGCATGCCGACTCTGCATTATGTTGACAAGTTTGAAAACATTGCCGCCCGATTGTAAAAACGAACTCAACACTATTTTTTGTGTCGTTTTTGGCGAGCTTTCAAATATTAATATCATGTATGTAGAAGTAGAACCAACCTATATTTGCAAGCCGTACAGATGATGTGTATTTATATGTTTATCGTGTCGTCAAAAATTTTCCTTGCATGCGAGACCTATAGATTTACGAAGTTTTCCGCCCTTTTATTATGTAAGCAACGTCAGAAAATGTCTTGCAGCCACAAAGTGCGGCCCACGGGCCCTTCTGTGAAATAGCAACCATGAAAACGGGGATATCCTGTCCGTTACAGCCTTTCTTTTTTAACAAGCTTTCCGACAAAAAGTTATTTCGTTTAACTTTCAGGTTTTTGCGGATTTAACTTTAAAATAATATATATACTAAATTTTATACAATAGGTATAATAATATGCCGGTTTATGTTGCCTTTTTTTTATATATTACGCATGGCGGGGGCTTGGTTTTAACTTGTTAACTTTTTACTGTTATGAATTTATTTCTCTTTACAATTTGAAAGATGGGCGGGTATTACAGCCATGGGTAAAGCGTAGCAGAAAAAATGAACAGACGAACCGGGATATGATCGTTTGACCTATCAGCAATCAGGAGGTCCCGGAAGCAGGAAGGTCCCGGCATACGAGCCCGGTATACCCAGGAGGTCCAGAATACTATCCCGGTCCGGTTGGCTCACTTTTCCAGGTTCGCTATCTCTCCATCTATAGCATACTGGTGTCTGCTAAAATCAGTAACCCTGTCCATTCTCAATTTGAAAGATATATATTTGTGTTATGGTAATTCGAAAACAGTTTGAACTTTGTTTTTTGTATCGACATTTTTGCCTTCAAAAATCCGAGATAATACTTGGTTTTTAAATATACTATCGTGATTCGCAAGCACTAACCACCAATGACCCAAATATTATTTTCCGAAAAGACACCCTAGGGTGTTAATCAAGCGAGAAATAAGATGACTGTGACAGAGTGCCTAAACCCATTATCTCATCACATTACACATTTCCTCTTCGAAGCAGAGCAGAGCACCGCGTGTGTACCGCATCACCGCCCATCGTCACGGCGTCCCCGTCGATATAATGACGCACTCACCTCGCTGTCTGTCATAGGCGTTGATGCACTCCGACGTCATGAACTGTGAGATGAGCGCCGTCTTTCCGACGCCGGGCGCCCCGACGATGGCGACGCGGTAGCTGGCCGTCGGCGGCCCGCCGCTGTCGTGCGCGCCGCCGGGGGGCACCGGTCCCCCCGCGTTTTGGGCTGGGGGGACTAGACTGCTGCTGCGCGAACGGCGTCTTCGGAAGCTGTCGCCTCTGTTGATGACGCCTGGAACATTGAGGATGCACCTTCATGTAGAAAGTTACTGCTGAAATGTTCCTGTATAATCCACCCTGATTTGTTTGTTTTTCTGGACTGTAGGCTTAACTTCAGTTTGAAAAATATGTGCGAGAGAAAAGTGTACGCTACATGAAAAGACTGCGTGGGAGTGATTAATACCCTGCGACCTCCTGACAGGCTAGTGATTCTGTTGCAGGACTGCGGTATGCAGCAATGGTACTCATTTGAGTGCTTTGTGGATGCAATGGCAATGGGCAGGGCGAAAGAAGACACCTATAGATAGATATATAACGTTTCTGTTTAAAGGGGGCAGGTCAAAACAGAAAGGTTTAACTAATAAAAATGTATAGTCCGTTGTTATTTTTGGAGGCTGGAGGCGCAATTCTTCGTGCTTGGCTAATAGCTATAGTAGCTAGGACTTATTTTTGTCTTCTTTATTCCCAAACATGAAAGCTTTGTCTCCCCCCCCCCCCCCCCGTCCACGTGGTCCATTGGAAGCCCTTCTCATTAGAAATTATATACGAGATGACCGTTGTGTTCCATGTTCCATTTTTCTATTTTACACGTTCTCTTTTCTGCTTTACAGAGCTGTATGACTTTGAAGCTATCAAACTTGAGTTTTCAAGTGAATTATTCACCGCCTTCTAGCATCATTCTATAGAATTATAAATTGAACATCTCCATTCGCAGAAGTCACTGATAGTGTACTCAGATAATAATGTCAATGTAGACTCCTTGGTATTTGGTATTTGTAGAGCGGAGGCGTCTCGAAGTGTGCCTATACACGTGAAAGAGTGTTTGGTTTCGCAACCCCCAATGGAGCAGACCGCACTGTGCACAGTGGCGATGGCGCGTGCCCACGCCGGCCACGTGCGTTCGGCGAGGCGAGCGAAGTCGTTAGAAAAGTCGTATAGGAAGGCAATGAAACGCTGGCTGCTGCTGACCCATCGGCGTTGGCAAGGGCGCTCTCCGCGCAGCGCAGCGTAGCGCAGCACGTGCAGGTGAATATCAGTTAGCTAAGAATATTTCAAGTTTAAACTCGTGCTCTGACTCCTCAAATGTATTATTTTTATCCCCAAAAAGGACTAACGCTCGCTTAGGTATTCCTACGTTTCCCTATATTTTTAGGTAGGTACCATAGACCATTGCTTGTTTTAGCATATGTGCGTTACTCGTTATATTCTTGAATTTAATGGGCAAGATTTGATTTCAAGAACAATAAAGCTAAGTTTAGATCGTTAAGTCGTTCAGGTAAACTGAATCTGCATTGTTTTAGTGAAACTTTCTTGGAAAAATCAGCCGGGTCAAAGAATCATGTTTTAGTTGAAGTGTTCCTCGAAGTCCCTTAGTTCTCGCCCATTCTTGGTAAAATAAGGAATATGGAGGAAGGAACCAAGAAGATATTCCTGTGCGGACCACAGGCGCCGACGTCAGTGCAGGGGTCGCCGCGTGTAAATTTAGCCCGCTGGAGATGTTTGGAAACAAACACGTCCTGCTACGAGCGGAGAGATTGGAGACAGACGCCCTGCAATTCGACAGAATTGGCTGAGCGAGGCGTTTGTTTGCGCCGAGGCCGCGATTAGAAGTGGCTTGAGACATTCCAGCTGGCGAGGGCTGTGAGCAGTACTCTGTGCGCACTTCGGAGTTCAGAGTTCGGTCACGCTGGAAGCCCGGCGATGCGGTTGGCTCGCGGCTGGCCAGCCAGAAATGCAGATGAGTTACACGAGACGACTTCATGGAATGAGATACCGACGTGGTTGACCAGGACCAGATGGTTGCCTTTTGATTTCCTTGCGTTATTTTTCTTTCCTGACTATTTTCCAATACTCAATGCAGGTATAGAGATATGAATATAAATGCACACGCAGATAAAGTTTACGATAAACATTGTCATTTATATTTCAATTTGCTGTTCTTTTTTCCTTTTTTTTTAATCAGTCAGATCCGAGCTCCGCGCAGCCTGCGTGCCTGCCACCTGCAGCTATACACTTATTGCGTGCCGGCGCCAAAGTCCAATTTCTCTAGACTTTCCAGTTTCCACACAACTGTTTCTCTGCACTCTCCCGCGATTCCCACCGTTCTCCATTTGTTTTTCCACCCGCCCCAATCCTCGCACTGTGTCGGGATTCGCCCTCGGGTCGCCCGACACTTTACGTCTCAAATTGCCCAAAAACGAGACTTGACTTTTGCCACAACAACAATTAGCCCACCACACGCACCCCAAGGAAAGAAACCCTTATATTATATACGCGCTTGGCACTACGAAAAAAAGCATGTAATACTCTCGTATGATTCAGTTCTATGTTATGTATATATATCTACATGGAGGTAAATTTATATAATTCGTTTTTTGTACCTGATAATTCAGAAGCGCTTGTTGTCCCTGTGATAGCTAGCGAGTTGCGACCGCCGACCACTCAAATAGAAAAATAAACGTAATAAAAATACCGTTGGTTTGGTTTTACACCAACGTTTTATTACCACGTTGAAGCAGTCTAGATAAATGTGTATACAACTGACAGGCAGCCATTGTCACGCGGTCGCACGGGGGTTCGATGTTTTGTTTCCATTTAGCCATATTCCCCATGGACCTGCTTGCTTCTGGAGCAATAGCTATATACTCCACAATGTTTCTGTTTGCCTCGGTAGTCGGTACCGACGAACGTAAAGTCAACTACATGTGACTCTAGGTAATGTCACTCGCATTACAACAATGCGAAGTGAAGTACTCACACTGTTTTGTTTCAATGTTGCAACTTACGAGGCATTGGCGTTTGGGTACCTACCTACACCAACGCAATATAAAATAATATGATATTCCAACAGGATTCGTACAGGAAGGATAAGCACACACACTTCACAGTTATTTTCAATTGTTTGTTGGTTTTTACCAGTTGATTAAGAAGTTATACGATATATTATGCTTCAGCCATGGCTTCAGCATTCTGATTCAAGCACTTCAAGCACTTTTCTCCTAAAATTGCCAGCAATTCAAACACGAATTCCGTGAGTGCGAAGAATAATTTACCAGAAAAAGGGGACCGTGCACATCTAATATTTGAACATCTTCAATCTTCATCCAAGAATGAGAATTGAATCGATGTATTTTAGAACGTCTCTTTTAGTAATATCGTCCACCTACAGGCTCAGCTGGGAGTTGAAAATAAAATCCTTCTCTCTCTTCTCTCATTTCACCCAAAGGACGATTCAGAATTTGTATCTGATAAATTATTGAAGACTCGCACAATGCAACACACGTCGAGCCTAGATTCCTTTACCTGACAAGCAATTCCACGCGAGAGATTCAAAACTTTTAGCTCGTGACTAGCAGCAGAGGTCCCCAGAGCTTAGAATGAGGAAATCTTATCTCTTTGGGTAATTTGGAGAGTAGACGAAGTCCTGGGAGATCCCGCAACCAGAACGACAAACATGCATCCTCATGAATCTCAAGGCAATGTCTTCCGAAGCTTTGGGATTCCTATCTCCGATCCCGAGGCGTCCCGGCGGGGCAGACTTCCCCCATTGGAACGCAGACACAAGTCGCTCGCATAAGCGCCGACGTCGACGCCGACTCCAAGATGTTTTCACGACGGCATTCTGGCGTCGCGACGCATCATGACGTCACGGTGAAGACGTCAGTTTATATTTAACCACGACGCCGGCGACCAGAGCCAACTGGGTGCTTACATCCGTTGCCAAAAGCATAGTCTCCCTTGAAAACAGTTGCCTTTTTCAGCTGCCACGTTGCCTATATACCGTGAGAAGTCGATATCCGGTTCGTTTACTCCCGAAAGTATAAGAACATTGCTTCAGACATTAAACCGAGTGTTAATGTCAGCGTTAATTATAACGATTTGTTAACTATAGCTGTTAAATGTTTAAGAGACAACACTCTGTCGGCTTTGTACACTTTGCCAGATTGAGTTTTGACTCTCTTGAACCCGGCATATTTTTGCTCCGGACACGTGGCCGCTGAGGCGATTTGATTTCTCTAAATAACTACTTGAAGAGCTCATGATTTCCGAATGCGATTAGTTTAAAACAGTGAACGGCGATACCCTTATGCCAAACATACCCGGTGTCGTCAAAACATGATGATGTATATTCATAGAAATGTTTCTGTTGGCAAGATTTTGAACACCGCAAACATTTTTTGGAGGGTTTGTAATGTTTGGAATACAATTGGGAACGGCGTGCCTGCCAACAATTGACTCCACGAAAGAATCAAAAGCATGCCTTTTGTGAATTAATAAAACACTCTGCAGTCAATGTACAAGCTGATTAAACACACCCTATATATAAAAATAATCCCGTGCGTGGTAAATGCAACAGGTGCGCCAGCGATAAGGTTTCCGATACCAATCATGAAACCAATACCCAAACGCTCGAACAAATCACTCGAGTTGAAGGGCACTTACCTTTCGACGAGAAACTGAACGAACGCAGCCGATACGATTCTTCGTCCTCAACGCCTCCACCACCGCCGCCACCGGGAACATCAAGGAACACCGCCGACTTCCGCGTGGTAGCATGCACGGACCGTCTTGTCGACCCCTTCCTCCTGACACCCGGAGACGGCACATCGTCAACGTTATCAAGTCGTGGTTCACTACATCCTCCTTTCAACGGCGACGTCCCGTCCTCGGGACGCCGCCGTCGCACCGACTTTGTCAGTCGTGCACTTTGCGACCGGGCGGCTGGTCGTCGACGCCGTCCTCCTGGAGTCGAAGTCGCGGCGTCTTCAGCGCCGTCTTGAGCCTCTAACAGAGCTTGCTCCATGCTTGAGAAGCCGGGGGCGCAAATCGACGCCGATCGGGCTTTGGAGGAGAGAAGCACATCGTCGGCCATCGTGGTCGGACACCAACTGGCGTCGACGGCGTCGCGACGCCTTGCTCGGGGGGCTTCGGGAATGGTCGGGTGGATGGAGCAGGTGGCAGTGACTGATTGTTTTGGGGAGTGTAATATTTTCGATCGACCTCGGGCCGACCTAGAATTGATCTTGGTTTGCGCTGATCGGCGGCTGCCGAGGTGCGGGGTGACGTACTGCTTTGGGGCGAGTTATTAAAACAAGATTTACGCTTGTAAATAGCGTTGGTAATAGCTTGGTACAGGCTCTCTCTATATCTGTCTCTCTCAGGCGGCAGATTTAGCATTGTTTGATAGCCAGCTGTTTTTACGAGTGACATTGCTCCATAACACAATGGGGCATTAGCTTGAGAGTTGAGACCTATTTTGAGAGCTACTTCTTACTAAAGAGTCGTATCAGTATCACAATATATTATTATAAATGGAAGTCCTTTGTATGGATTTTTCTCGTATTTAACTGATCACTCCTTTCAATGTCACTCCTTTCACAACAATTTTGACAAAATATAAAAACGAAATATTCAAATTTTTACACGTGCTAGGACCACAGGATGAAAAAATTACTAGGTGTGACCGTATACCGTGCGTTACACCATTTTCCAATTCCCTTTGTTCTCATCCCAGAACGTCAATTCCTCATACCTACTTGCGCAAGAATAGGACACACCCAGAACATCAAACCGGCATACTGCATACCGTCACCAAGGACATCACCAACCACGATTTCCCACTCCAATCGGGGAAAAACAATTTTCAGAGATCCCTTCAATCCATGAACATCTTCGAAGATCGCGCCCCCCCCCCCCCCCCCTCCATTCTTCTTCTACAATAAATTAGGTATAGATTCTTTGGTCAGCCATATTGGTATTATACTGGTATTATCTATTGGTTGCACTGTCTTTTGGTTGTATTACAATTTAAAACGCCTTGTGAATCTTTACCCACCTAAATATATGCAAACCGAGTGTAGCCTGTTTAGGCATGGGTTGACTTCAAGGTGCACATTGTTGTAATTCTGATAATTGATGAGCGTAGCGAGCGAAGCGAGCGGAGCGAAATCTTCAATTTCACTTACCCC
The DNA here is from genome assembly GCA_921293005.1 of Nemoura dubitans. Classification (NCBI taxonomy): domain Eukaryota; kingdom Metazoa; phylum Arthropoda; class Insecta; order Plecoptera; family Nemouridae; genus Nemoura; species Nemoura dubitans. Next base: position 17,703,937 of record OV121076.1, on the reverse strand, counting down.
AAAAAAAAGTCACTTGTGTATGTTTTTTTTTTTTTTTTTTTATTTGTGTGTTTGTGCGCGCTCTACAGACCAAACGCCTGAACCGATATGGATGAAAATTTCTGAGTATCTACCTCTGTTCTCAACTTAGACCCCCTGCGTTTTTGAAAAAGATCGGTTTAGTAAATTTTTTATAAATCAATTTTTACGAAATTTTTCGATTTTTTCAGAATTTTGAACCACTGTAAATTTCAAAGTTCTGAACATAACTTCACCAAAACTTCTAAACATGTTGACCCTATACATATTTATCATGCCTGCAAATCTTAGTTCGGTAGGTTTTTCCAATTAGTTTTTATTATCATTTTTGTGGTGTTTTTATCGTGATTTGACGGCTGATTCAATACGAGTTCGGTTTCCTTCGATTCCTTGGTTACCATCTTTGTTGACCTCGACGAAAAACAAAGGAACGTCAGAATCCGTATACATTTTCAAGTGATTAGAATTTTCGAGAAGGCAATGGTCAGGTTTGGTGCTCCATGGTTTTCTTGTGACTGCTGCCTGCACCTTTTAATCCGCTATACACAAACCGCTACCTACGCTCATCTTCAACGCAACACAAATTGCGTTCGCGAAGCCCTAGTGTAATATCACCATGGTTCCTTCCAATCTCTCCAATCTGCTTAAGGGTATCTTAATCTGTTTTAGATTGGTATTTCCATTTTCCAATCTGCTTGGCTTGGGAGTACTGTTCACGCAACCATTAAGATGAACGCTTTTGTCAAGTTAAGCAACACTGCGGAATAAGGCTTTGGATGGGTGACCACTAAAGAAAAAATAACAGACAACTTATTATCATTTTCTATCAAACAGCCGCAATTTATTTCGCAATAAAACTACGATAAAAACTCTTGACGGTCCCAATAGACACAATTGGGCTCCAAGTAATTAAACTACCAGTTAACATTTGGAATCGTTTTCTCATCACTTTGCAGTTATCACCTTCATTCACATCCCTTTGGAACAACAGCCATTCACATTGATATCATCCAAACACTACAACAGTACACTTACAAAAATAAATAACAAAATGGGTATAAAAATGGTATTGACCCACACAGGATATGCTAGGACTAATATTAATTACAGAATATAATATATTATATTAATATAGCTATACGTAAACATTTATGTTATATAAACTCTATAGTGGACTCAATCCATTTACAAAAGATATTTTAGTAGATTGTAAATGACACAACAGAATACACTAGAAGTTTTTATTTAGTACCGTAAATACCATGCTGACGTTCATTTCAGTCTGCCTTCGAAAACGATTGGACCTCGATGTCCGAACCAGCCAGACCCTAACGATAAAGATAAATTTAACAAATTAACAAAATATATCTGCTCACGGCATTTAGAAGAGTGCTCCGGACTTTACGACGCATGGTCTTCTCGCAGAGCGTGACAGTTTGATGCAAAGCTCTGCAGCCGTGATCCAAAATTAACAAATCAATAGAATAGCTTCAACCAAATTCACTACATAGTACATTGATCACTGGTCTTGACTGTTAACAATGCGTAATCATTTTTTTAAATGCACTAATACACAACCGTGATCAAAATATAAAACTAAGAAATCAACGAAAAAGATCCGGCCACATCATTCACACCATTGCTCACCGGCCTCAACTCTTGACTGAAGCGGGTTCATCTCGTAAAATGCGCTAATCCAATAGGGAGCTTTCCAACTATAAAAATAAGTAACAAAGGTAATGAAACAACAAAGTAACTACGGTCACAGCATTCACCACTTTGCTCACCGACCTCAACTCTTGACTGAAGTACGTTCGCTCAAATTCGACACGGAGCTTTCCAACAATAAAAAGAAGTAACAAAGTAAACAAAGCAACAAAACGGCTCTGATCATGGCATTTACAACTTTCCCCACTGGTCTCGAATCTCGACTCTTGGCAAAGAGTGATCATCTCGTAAATTGAGTTCGAATTCGATGGGCAGCGATCCAGCCGTTGGCCCGTCGAAGTCCAGCTGCCACTAGAGTCCTGCGTCGTGGAAGAAGCCCTCGAGGGCTCCGGCCTCGTCTCAGCTGGCCATCGCAAACGATTCGTCGCCGGGGGGACCCTCCGCCTCGTATTTGCCTGCCAACAAACGGCAGTGCATCAGAGAAGGTACAGGACGTTGACGTTGTTTTGAAACTAGTACATATCGACCGTCATATGGGCATGTACTAAACTCCATTTCACATTAAGAACTTAAGAAGGAGAGTGGATTTGCATCTTCCTCAAGGACCCACTGGTGGCTAGACAAGAGCTAAGAGTTTCAAAACTTACAGGCAATGCCTTGAGCATGACATAAGGTTATATAAGCAATTCTGGCACTCTAGCTCGTGTCTAACAGCAGAGAGTTCTCAAGGAAGATGCATGTCCACTTTCCTTCTTAATGTGAAATGGAGTTTCGAGATGGGGGAACCGTCTGAACGGTCCAAAATCACGGTCTGGTCCGTTTCCAGCCCAACTTTCGGGCTGAGCCAAACAGACAGTATTGATAGCAGTGATCAGACAGTATTGGAATGTCGGATCCTGTCGTATTTTCGGATAGGGCTGGACTTGAAATGAGTAAAATATAAGCTGAAGTTTGGAACGATTATCGTTATTAATATAAACCATTAATTATTAACTGAATAAATTTCTCCAGCAAAAACCAAAGCAACGTCACTGATATAGTCCACAAATGAGTTGCTGGTGAAGCCGTAAGCAGTGTTTTAAAACTATTGGTGAAAGAATCTCCACAGGTTGATTCCCGCGCAGAATTTACCCCGCACAGGATCTGTAAGTCTTTTGCCACACCTTTTGCCCGATCGCGACGAAGCCTGTCTCAACAAAATCCTCACAAATTACATCATCAACAAAGTAGCAATCATCAAATTTCGAAATACCAGATGAAAATTCAAAGAAATCTTCATTCAATCACCACCATTAAGAGCTTTGCAAACGATTGGATTCACATGCCACGCTGCGTGGCCAAGGGTCGGTGCAGAGGTTCACGCGGGAACTTCCTACACCAACAATTATTAATGTAAAATTCTGGAATAAAAACCATAGACCGAGAAAGAATCACTTGATGTCGGATGGTAGTTTTTAATACAAGTTATGGCATACTTTTTCCATACGAGCTACGTAAAAATGCAGTAAATATGGTATTTTAGGCACTTGTTGAAAATGCTCACCTCTGTCAATTTTGAAAGTATAATAATAAGTAACATAACACTCCATCCGACATCAAACAACTCTTCCAACTACACGTGTATATTTTCCCAAAACTCTGTGTTAGTATTTGCGGCCAGGAGAAGTTCCCGCGTGAACCTCCGCGTACGACGAAAACACTAGCGTTTCGTTTCCTCTTAACCGTAAACCAATAACCGTAACATGTGGCGCGGCTCACATCGTTTGAATCGGCCGTAGAGCGACGAGTACGGCAGGCTGTAGTGGATGGCCGCCTGGTTGATGGACATCTGGCCGACGCGCACCGCCTCCAACGCCTCGCCCATCGCTCCCTCCGACCACGGGGTCGGATTCGAACGCGACAGCTCGATGCCTGCAACGATGGGGAGCGGTGGGGTCAAGGCAGTGTATGATCTTCCATCACTGCTCCAATACGGATAGGCAACTAGTATGGTAAGGCTCTGGTAGGGGAAAGGCAACTAGGATGATTGAGCCAGATCTCACTTCTCCGGTTTGGGATAGGCAACTAGTATGATTGAGCCAGATCTCACTGCTCTGGTATGGGATAGGCAACTAGAACGGTAAGGCTCCGGTAACTTGTAGGCACTGCCAGCTCTGAATGCATCCGACTTGTATGACGGCTTCCACTTCATCTTTACAGTGAATACAATGGATTCAAATTTAAAACAAACTAGGAAGTTATTTAGTCAAGAAACTATAACCTAAAGACTATAAATGATCACAAATGCAAGCAGCTCTATCCTCGAATTGATTGCTTAGACAGACCATTGATCGATAGCGACTCACCTTCGCGCTTGCACCGCCCGTACAGCGTTCCCGTCGGGATCCCGAACTGCGTTGCGGCGCGCTGCACTGAGGCGACGCCTTGCCGTATCGAGTCCAGCGCCCGTTCAAGGTCGCCGGGGCTCCAGGTGGTGGGCGCGGCGTTGAAGGGCGCGGCCAGGCGGATGCCCTCGCGGCGCGCCACTTTGTACAGCGTGCTGCTCGGGATGCCTGCACACAGTTCATGACGTTTATTACTTTGAATGTTTTGCTGTTAGTTTCATTGCAAGGTTCAACGAAACTTGAAACATTTGAAACTTTTGATTAGTAACTTCTGCAGGTAAAGAATTTTGGTGGGTTTTATCACCAAAAGTGGGCATCTACAGTGCTGGAGCTGGATGGTTTGGCTGTGGTTTGGCAAATTTTGTCTCATTAGTTGATTTGCTCTTAATTTGGAATTCATGTACCTATAGATGCACTAGCTCATGCTTAGCCTATGCATAGCATGAAACAATGTCAAGCTAATCAAAGCAATGGAGTGTGATCACTGATCCCTATGAATGTGTACACACACAGGGCTATGTTACTATGTAATTCAATATTTTTGGAAAATAGCTCAGGTAACTTGAATTAAAATCTCCATAATTTACGCCACAACCACCAACCAGTCAAAAGTTGCTCAGGCCGTGTTCTAAAAACAAACACTCCTGAAAAACCACACAAAATTTTTCCAGCACACTTACAATCAAACATTCAAAAGTTCATTGCATTATTTATTTGAATTTTAAAGGTACCTACAACTAAATATTTTAATTTTAAACGTATAACAACCTATCGATTTGTTACGAAAATAATTCCAGGCTCGGTACATGGATACGTAACACAGATGGCCGAGATACGATGTGCGAAACAAGAGAGAACCCAGTGTTCTTAAGGCCATACCCCACTAGAATTGCAAGCTGCCCATCCAAGGCGCTTAAAATGGCTTTGTTCCATAAACTTTGACAGAAAATTTCTTATAAGGCCTAGGACTGTCTGATTGCAATCCTAGTGGCATATACGGTATTTAGCAGAGAGCATCGTTACCACAGTAATGACTGAGGTTACATAGACATTCTACCATACCTAGCTTTGGCTAGGTATGGTCAAACATATCAAAATACATCCAAACAAATTGGATGCTAGTAATTTGGCCGGCAATCGCTGGGGTGCGTTGGCAACCTGTTTGAACATAATCTACCAGGCCATGGCACAAGGTCAATTATAATCAAGGGACCCAATGTTCCACAGGTGGTTACAGTGACCTTGGCTACAGGCAATATAACAACAAACAGTGGCTCCATTCCTTGACAGCCGGCAAAACTATTATTGCGGGCTGAAGGCTTTCGCATAGCTGCTTCAGTATGGGAGTGGAAAATCCGGGTAACCGTACATCCGTGTGGTAACCCCGAAGCCGCACGTACCGAACGCCTTGCTGGCCTTGTTGGCGGACAGCGCGCCGCTCCGCAACGCCTCCAGCGCCGCGTGGAGGACGTCGTCGGTCCACCCCTTGGCGGGCCCGTCTTTCTTGGGCGTCCCGATGCCGAGGCGATGCGCTCGTTGCCAGAGCGTCGTCGACGGGATGCCGAACGTGGCTGACGCCTTCGTCAGGCTCAGGTGGCGGTTGCGGAGCGCGTCCAGCGCTAGCTCCATGTCTTCAGGACACCACGACTTGCCCTTGCCGTTGGTGGCGGCGTCTTCGATGCCGTTCGCGTCTGCAACGGGCAAGGGATTGTGATTTCGGTGCCGCCACGGCCACGGAGATTTCGTTGCTGATTATTTTAGAGATGGTTCATTGTGTTATGGAGCAATGCCTGCTCAAGAAATATTTATGCCAGCTAGGTGGGTATGACTCATAGTAAGTATGGATGAGTCATAGCTGCCAAGATGGCGGCCCTCACTGTGGCATGTTCTCTCACGGGATGAAGTGCTCTGTCCCATGACAGAACATGCTTTCCACTGCAGTGCTAGCAGTCACTTTTGCATGCCTTTTGCCTTGCATCTTCAAGATGGCGGCCCTCACTGTGGCATGTTCTCTCACGGGATAGAGTGCTCTGTCCCATGAGAACATGCTTTCCACTGCAGCACTAGCAGTCACTTTTGCATGCCTTTTGCCTTGCTTCTTGAAGATGGCGGCCCTCACTTTGTCATGTTCTCTCACGGGATAGAGTGCTCTGTCCTGTGAGAGAACACACTTTCCACTGCAGCGCTGGTAGTCACTTTTGAATGCCGTTTGTCTAGCATCTTTAATACGGCTTCCTTTCCTACGGCATTTTCTCCCGCGACTTCTCTCGCGTACGTACCGTTATCGCCATGTTGGTGCAGCGAGGAAGTCGGCACCAAACCCAGGAGCTCGGGCGTGATCATCATGCCGGCGTGCTCGTCCATCTCGTCTTCGTCCTCGTCTTCGTCCTCGTCGCGCTCCATGGCACGCAACGTCTCGAGCTTGACCGAGTCGGCGCCGCCGCCGTCTGCGCACGACTCGACGAGCGTGGCCGACGGAGCGGGCGGCTCGACGCATGCGAGCACCTCGCCGGGGTCCACCTGCGCATGGAGGCGGACGTCCAGTCAGAATCGTTATAATAATAATAATAATTAGGGATGTCAAAGGATTATTTGGTTTTGTGAAAGTTTCCAGAGCTGATGTTTGATGGTGAGATGTGTTTCGCGGTTTTGCTCTGATGTGACGAGTTTTGTGGCCCTAAAAAGGGCCTGGTTTCTCGACGTTTCGGCGAGGCACGGCTCGCCATCTTCAGGAGACTGATGATGCAGCTGCTCGACCGCTCGGTCTTATAGCGGGAGGCTGCTCGGTGGTGGGGGGTCGCGCTGCGGTACGCGGGACTGCTCTCCCATTGGCTCTTGCAGTAGCCAATCGCGTGTTGCGTGCAGGAGCATCTTGGCAGTCTCGCGTATCCACCAGGGTGTCGGCTCGTGGAGTCGGTCTCGGTCCCGGTCCCACGGTGGGCTCTGCCGGTGCCACGGATATCATGTCCGTGACGGGCTTCCACGCGTGGGGGAGGCGGATGCTGTCGTCCCGCTTGTTCATGTTGAACGGGCGGCGCTCGATCTCCACGGCTTCGCGGATGGTGCGTGTCCGGTAGTGCTCGACCGCGGCCAGTGACTTCATGCCGTTGAAGTCGATCTTGTGGCCGGTCTGCTCCGTATGCTGGAACAGAGAAGATGTGGTCTGGCCGGTCGCGACCGCTCGCCGGTGTTCCTGCAGGCGCTTGGACATGTGCCGGCTCGTCTGCCCGACGTAGGTGGTGTTGCAGTCGGCGCAGGGCACTTCGTACACCCCGTGTTGCTCGAGCTCGATCTTGTCTTTGGCACTGCGCAGAAGGTCGCGGATCTTGCGGTCAGCACGGAAGACGGTCTTGACGTTGGCTGCGGCTAGGCGTTTGCTGATCCGGTCGGTGGTCCCTCGCACGTAGGGAAGGAAGGCAATGGCAGCAGGCTCCTCTTCATCGTCGGGACTCTCCTTCTTTCTCAGGTTCCATGCTTTTTGAAAGTCGCGGTTGGTGTAGCCGTTTTGTAATAGAGCGGCTTTGAGGGTCCGGGCTTCAGTTTGCAGATGGTCCGCATCAGAGATGGCTTTGGATCGGTAGGCCAGCGAGCTGGCTACTGAGCGAAGCTGGGCGGGATGGTGGTGAGACGTCGCATTCAGGTAGCGGTTCGTGTGCGTCGGCTTCCGGTAGACCGAGTGGCCGAGCGTCCCGTCTGGTTTCTTCGTCACGAGGCAGTCCAGGAAAGGGAGTCTGTTTTCCGCTTCAATCTCCATGGTGAATTGGATGTTCTTGTGGACGCTGTTCAGATGGGTCAGGAACTCGTCGAGCTTCGCCGCGCCGTGCGGCCACACAACGAATGTGTCGTCGACGTAGCGTAGCCAGCCGTTTGGTTTCAGGGGCGCCGAGAAACCAGGCCCTTTTTAGGGCCACAAAACTCGTCACATCAGAGCAAAACCGCGAAACACATCTCACCAAAGGATTATTTTTTTCAAATCGTTTATCGAATCAAAATGAAAACTGATAATCGTTTAATGACCGTTCATTAATCGATTAATAATCGATTAATCGATTTTTTTTCAATTGTTTAAAAATAAGTCATGGAATTGTGGTAGGATATGATGTATTCTGTAAATTGGAGGTATTTTCACTTTCCAGGTTCACATTTGCACTGTAATAGATATCTAAAATGGCGCTTTCTCAATTTTTTTGAAAAGGCGCACTCTCTCAAATTTGAGGTAAGAGACACGAGAATGGTTTCCTCCATTGGTACAAAGCTTCAGATAAGCCAGTGCTACACAGCTGTGTGGGATTTTGTGAAACTAAAATTTAAAAAAGTGCGCCTTCAGCAAATATTCGCATTTCTGACGTTTTTGTTGGAGTTTCGATGTTTTTTATTATTTTAGTGGCATTGATTAATCGTTTTTTTCTCATAATCGATTTATCAAATCGATTAATCGTGATCGATTGACACCCCTAATAATAATAATAATAATAAAGTGTTTTTTCATTAATATTGGAAAGTCAGTTTGTTTACAATCGTTCAAGGTTATAAAATTCGTTCAGGCTATAAAAACAGTGACACATTAAAAAGTTTTTGAACAATTTTGCAAAGTCTTTGTCATTAAGCAAGCGTTTTATTATTTTATATCATATGGTATACGTTGCATGAAAATTATGTTGTTGAAGCTTTACATTTGCAACTTTTCATGAAAATTGATTATGTTGAAACTGTTGATAGAAAGATTCACGAGAAATAACGGTGCCAAGCATGAAGCAAGGCCACAGAATGTTAGCTCGGAAGTTGAAAATGAGAGGAAATTTTTCCAGGTTGTGGGAAATCCGTGAGGCTTTATGTAGCGTACAAAACCTAGTTTGAAATAATTTTTTGCAAACAATACCTACCAAAGATAGGACAAGCAGACAAGAGCCTAAAAAGTAAAAAATCGCTAGGTTCTTTGCCGAAAAAGAAACCTCGCACAACAGATCACAATCCCTCGCAGTCTCATCAATCACCTTCCAGAATGTACTCACCACATTTCTGCATTTGCTGTTGTTATTATTATTGTTGTTCGTGATGTTGATGTTGTTGCCGTTGGTGACCCTGGCTCCCTGGTCCATGCCGTTGCAGTTGTTGTTGCTCATCGTGGCGATGTTGTTGTTGTCGTTATGCAGGCTCTCGAGCTCGACGATCGGCAGGTCCTCTTCCGTCGAGGTCGCAACCGTTGCTCTGTCCACGCTCTCCGTCAAGTCGATGTCCACCTGGATACCGTCAGCGGCCGTTAGCAACCCCTCGAGAGAAGAGTGGAACCTTGGACCATTGCTAGACAGGATATGCAACTAGCTTAGCTAGCTCGAAATCAAAGGGATGCCGCCGTACAGCATTCAAGTAGGACAAACCTTGGATCATTGGTAGCCAGGATATGCAACTAGCTTAGCAAGCTCAAATCAAAGGGATGCCGCCATACAGCGTTCAAGTAGGACAAACCTTGGATCATTGCTAGCTGGGATATGCAACTAGCTTGGCGAGCTTTGAATCAAAGGGAAGCCGCCGTACAGCGTTCATGTGATACAAACCATGGATCATTGGGACATTGCTAACCGGGATTTGCAACTAGCTTGGCAAGCTCAAAACTATCAAGCTATTCTCAAGTTTTGATAGATTATCATGACAGATTTTTTTTCTGGGTTCTTTTCGGGAAAAAATCCAAATTCGAGAATTCCCGATCCATGGAATTTCCAGTCTTCTATCTAAATGAATACCAAGTGTTAGAAAAAAAAACAAGGCAATTCCATGAACAAGAGACGTGCCTGATCGTGGAAGATGGCTCTCCGTGGCCGCTTGCTCCCAGAAAGCCTCCGCAGCTTGGTGAACGTCCTTCGAGCCTCGTCTTCTCCGTGATTGGCTCTCCTGTTCTCATCTTCTCTGTGATTGGCCCAGCGGGAGCCGTCGTCTCCGTGGTGGTTCGCTTCCGGCATCTCGCACAGACCTTTAATTTTGAGCTGATCTGCTGTTTTCAGAAGCGACTGTAAAAATTAAAGTAGGTATTAGAATTGAAAAAGATTACTCTGCGTAAAACTTTACACTCTGGTAAGTAGCGTGGGTACTTTCTTCCCTTTTTCCTTTCCTACCAAATCACATTAACTCAGCTATTTGGCACTCTACCTATAAAATAAAATTCATTTTGCAAGTCAAGCAAATATAATTATAAACTTGAGAGTTGAGATCCACATATAAATTTTTCTAAGTTTGCTCAGGTTCGGAAAATTCGCAAATGAAAAGTAAAATACCTACTACACAAACGTCTCCCATGCTTTTAATTCTGCTTTATTACTACCTACTTGACAGAGTTTCATTTCCATTGGCTAATCTCTAAGTTTCTTTAGCCCGAATCCTTGGTTGGTACCTACCAACCTCTAATGGCTACAAGGCTACAACATCAACTTTACTCAAGTCTCTTCTAATGCTACGTTTAGTGCAATGCAAAGCTAAACACGAAGCGAAACCTAGGCGAAGCCTTGCGCCAACAACGTTCAATTCTCGCTTGGGTGAAGGATAGGCGAAAGGAGCGAGGAGAGGATAATGGCGGACCATTCACGCCCGGTTCCTTTATGTCATTATCAATGCTTGGTTCTCTGGTAACCAATATTGCCACAGCCAATATTGCAATCGGTTGGCGATTCACACCGCTCCGCTCATAGGACATTTTGAAATTGCAGTGCCCTACGCGCGGAAGCGGAAACGACGCCCTCTTGTGTCTGTTCTTAAACATGGGACACGAATCACGAAGGCGCTATCGTGCGTGAACCTTTGCGTAAAGCAACCAAAAGTCGAACCGGTCCAATATTTTTCCCCCTTTGCCCAAGCTTAGCCCATGCACCTTGGGCTAAGGCATGGCCCATACCTGAGCCCAAGGTTCGCTTGAAACGGAATCTGGCGTTGTGATTGGCTGAAAGCGGCCCGAAGCCTAGCCCAACCTTCGCTTCGCCTAGCACCAAACGTACCTCGCTTTAGTCTCTTTTAAGACGCTGACCTGTAATTCGGCCTGCGACACGTCGATCTCTCCCCGGTAGACGAACTCGATGATGAACTTGAGATCGGCGAAGCACACGTCCTGGGGCATGATGATAGTCGGGTGCGGACACGGGTTCTCCAGCAGCAGCTTCTGGAAGTAGCTCGAGCAGGCCGACAGCACCACCTGGAACGTCCAGTTAGCAGTCGCTGACTTCGTGTCGCCAACTTTGGCTCTGGACCAACATCGGACCAAGGGGGCTCCCATGTAACTTTATGATTTCAAAATTATTTGCTTTCAATATCACTGCCTGTGTTTTTACGTGGGCCATGATTTGAAGTCGAGGGATTAAGAGCCAAATCGAATGAAAAGTTACGCAATCGCATCCCAACGTCGTGTCATGGAACATGGTTGGCAGTGACATTCAATCATAACACGGTTTAACTTTTCCAATCGGGGTCATCATATAGCCTCGTGATACATTTTTTTTACCATGGTGATACTGATAACCACAAAAGCTCACTAAAAATTGAATCTGATTGGCTGAAAAAATGTATAAACTACAATTTTATCCTGAAAATTAGTAAGGTCCCCATGTAGTGAACCCAGGTGGAGGTCATGGCCGCATACCTTGTGGGCTTTGAGAGAGAGGTCGTCGCAGGCCAACGTGACGTCCACGAACGCTTCTGTGCGCAGCAGATGGTGGAATACGCTGGTCATGTTCGACTGGTAGTTGTTCCAGCGCAGGCAGTAGTGCTGGCTGGCCATTGCCATCGCCTGTCAAACACGGAGCACAGCGATACTACAGGCAAGTCGGATCAAGTTTTTTCAGGTTCGTTTTTTTTCTCAACGAAGACCTCAGAAAAAGTTCAGTCTGGTTTTGGATGGGTGACCATTACCATAATACTCATGGCCAGCTGGTATGCTTGGAGGGAGGTAGGTAGGAGGGATTCAAGCTAGTAAGTACGTACAACAGATTCGCTCTCCTTGCTTCTCAACCTATTAACAGAATAGGTACAGAATAACTTGAAAATTGAGGTTTGGCTGTAACTATGGAGATAACAAGTTATCTGGTGGATAACTTCTTGTCCAGACATTGTAATTTCGGTCCTTAGTGGAGTAATCCTGTCGTTCGTGTTGTATCGCCATTCGGAATGTGAAGTCGGTGGCCGGCCATTGGTGCTTTTCAAAAGGAGCAGGCTCTGTGCAGGCGCCGGGTTTCCCCGCCTCCCTTCTAGGCTAGGTCAGGATCAACGTCATCCTCACGATCGCTATCATGCACCTGACTACGTTCTTGCCTACGTCACGGAAGAGGAGAGACGCATGGCAGGGACATCAATATCATCAATGGCAGTTTCAGAGTTGCAAAAATTACTCCATACAAATTCAATTCAAAATGTTTTGCCAATCTCTTTGGAAAGGCGAATTTGATATCAGTTTCAAACGTTATTGTAAGCATATGCCACACGTTGATTTAGTTTAATCTAAAAATAATCAACAAAATGTTCCCTGCTAAAAAGAAAGAACACATCCTATTGCCTCTGCAATAGAATTATAGGACAGGGTACTTTCGTGCCTAAGCTAAAAAATTTTGATGAGCGTAGCGAGCGAAGCGAAATCATCAATTTCACTATTGCTAAAAAAAAAATTGTGTTTTTTTTTGTTAAGTATTGTGGCCTGCGTCGATTGCGATGAACTTTTCAGGGAGTCTACTTTTGTTCTCAACTTAGACCCCCTGCGTTTTTCAAGAAAGTCCTCAATAACACTCCCTTTCAAATCAGGAAAAAGAGCAATATTCGAAAATTGGGAAAGTTTTGAAAAGTACGGAAATTTATTTTAAAGTGCGTATTTTTTTCAAATTTTCCCAATTCGATTGTTGCCATTAGAAACCATAGAAACCAAATCGAAACATCACACCAGATTTTTTGACTTGAAGTTGACTTCAAGATTTGACAGATATTAGAAATTTTGTCAATTTCTTGAATGCAAGTTTTTGAAAGGCCGCGGAAGAAATATATCTCCAACCTAATAAAAACCCTTGGGCATGAGTAACATCTATGTATTTACATGCACATTGCTCAATAACCTCAAAATGAGCATATTGCAGCTACCCGACAGCTCGGACAAAAACAAAGAAAGGTCAGAAACGTTTACATTTTCAAGTAATCAGAATTCTTGAGAAAGCAATGGTCTGGCTTGCAGCTCCATGATTTTCATAGGCTTTTTGCCTTAATCTTTTTATGCGCTATATACAAACTGCTACGCTCATCTTCAACGCAACATAAACTGCGTTCGCAAAGCCCTAGTAAACTATCATTGTTGGCAACAAAGCTAATTGATTGATATTGTTTGACTTTCAACAAACTTTTTGCACAGAAATCAGGTAAAAATGGACGTGTACCTAGCAGGCGGATTTAACGGTTAGCATTTCCTCAGATGTGGACGAGGCCCCCACTTCAAGAGTATCTCGAGCGCCCAGGGACCTTGCTGGCAAGGCCCCTGCGCTTGCGCCTGGGGCACCGTAGCCTGAGGCCTGCCCGGGGACTTGCGCCCATGGGGCCTTGTATAGTGTGACTTATTTCACGTTGTAAAATATGTGTGCCCTTTTCTGTCACGCTTGCTCTTTGTTTATAGTTTTATCAAGTCTTTAACCATACTGCACCACTTATCACTCCATTTCTAATGATGGAGAAATCACTACCCCTATTAATAATTGTGCTTGTTTACGTTAAAATATGAAATGAATTGCAGATTGGGGTGCATTATGACTATGAGTGTTGCAAGATGTATGTTTATCAGATTGGTACCCTTCCTAGCTGTTTAGTTAATTTGATTGCACTCTGCCTCCCCCCCCCCCCCCCCTCCTCCTCGGGAACAACATAAGTCGAGGCCCCTGTGATAGAGTGCACTGCCCACTTTTTTACCCTTAAATCCAAGCATAGTTATTGTGGGAGAGGGTGAGGGTGGACATGACCCCTTTTAGGCAAAGGCCACCTGTCCCTCATTTTAGGGGCATCAAAAATAGGAAATTGAGGGAGAATATTGGCTCACCCTTTCAGGAAAGCATACAAAAGCAAGGAAATAATTGACACTGAAAAACTATTGCCACTTTTTAACCCTTAAATCCAAGCATAGTTCTTGTGGGAGGGGTGAGGGTGGGCATGACACCTTTTAGGCAAGTGCCACCTGTACCGCATTGTAGGGGCATCAAAAATAGGAAATTGAGGGAGAATATTGTCTCACCCTTTCAGGAAAGCATACAAAAGCGAGGAAATAATTGACACTGAAAAACTATTGCCATTAGAATATAAGGGTAGGAACCTATAATGATTTAGAAATATTAGTTTGGCCATTAACACCAATTAGAATTCAGACTCTTTGCCAGATGCTACAGAGGTAGGTACAAGACTCATGGAGATGGAATTAAATCTATAACAAATCGCCATGCAAGCAATAATTAAAGTGTTACCTGTCAAGTTGTCAACACAAATAACAAAGGTAAATGCCACTCAAAGGTAGGTTATGAGGTGTAAAAATGCATCACCTCCAAGGGGACAAGTGTGAACAATGCCGTCTGAAAGAAATGCAAAGAAATGGAACTTGCCTGCGGGGCGAATAGAAATAGAGAGAGGTGAAACCGATTGAATTGAACACAACAAGCGAATTTAGAAAGCGGACTCGCCAGAGAAGAAGAAACTAGGCCAGCGATCTTCCTAGTTGATCTCTTTTTTCCTGCTGCTTGGAGATATCAGATCTAGACATTTCCAATACAAATTGTGGCCAGCATTTTGTTAAAGGGCAGGGGCAGGCGACAAAAGTAATGTATATAAATGAAAAAAGTGCGACAAATTGAAAAACCAGGGAAAACTTACGCGAGACTTATGAACTGTCAAAACAATCGAGATAAGACGTCTTCTTGTTTTACCTTCTTTTAACCGGTAACACGAAAACGGAGGAAATCTCCAGTTTAAAACTGCATGCACATTGCAGGCTATCGTTTCTTTACTTACTTTTCAGCGAAGTTTTAAGTCAAACGGGCACGACCGATAATAGACGAAATCTGTTCTTGATCCAGCAGACAACGTTTCTTCTCAGCTGCTATTTTGTTGTGCTCTCTCCTCTCGTTCTCTCTCTCTCATTTCGGTTTCTCCTTTTTCTCCTTTTTCTCCTCCACTCTCCTTCTCACTCTCCTAATTCTCTCTGACGTCATTTTCCCCTGCTTTGTTCACTGTTCGCGGGGTGGGAGGACCACGATCGTCTTGAGAAGTTTGATTGTTCTCTTCTCCTATTGGTCCTTGTTTAGAGGACGCTCACAAATTAAATTTGTATTACTATTTTATGAAATATTTTAAATAAGATATACGCAATAAAAATATCAAAATAATTGTAGGGACTAAACGAATGCTACAATATGATTTAAAAAATCTTTATACCCAATATATGAAATGATTTTCACAATATTATGCAGCGCAGAAGCTAGTGCGCATATATTTCCCCTCATGCGGCATCCTCTCAGACGACATCTTTCGGCGTTTCATTCGGCACTCGGCAGTCGCGAAACAGGTTTTTGGAGTTTGAGTGTGACTCGCACTGGCGTGAAGAGTTTTGTTTTTATGTTTGTCTTGGTTTTTCACTCTGTATGAAGCTGTTAACAAATTAGGTAAGCGTTATAATTATTCCCGAGTGCTATTTATTAGCTGCTAGTGGGGTTATAATGGATTTATGAGTGCTAAATCGGTCAGTTTCCTGCTACTTCAAATGGCGTCTCTTTTGTTTGAGAGTACCGTTAGTCTGTTTCATAGCAACCTGCTGAAGGTGTGTACTGCTTGAGAAAGCCATGCAATAGGGTTTGATTTGCTTTGCAATATTTTCAATAGAATGATGTGGGGACAGACGCGTGGAGTTCATTGGGCTTAGTTTCAAGTTATTGACGATCGATAACTAGGGAGTGTTCGGCCGCCATTGTGGTTTCGTTGGCGTCCTACGACCACCATGATGCATGTACTTTCAGAATTCACTGACCCAAATCGATTGGCCGAGCTTACGTTCTGAACCCGATCCTTGTTCTGGCAGGTGCGTGATGGCGGATCAGCAATACTGCCTGCGGTGGAATAACCACCAGCCGACATTAGCGGGATGCTTTGATCGGATGCTAAAAGATGACCAATTTACGGACTGCACTCTGTCAGCTGAAGGAGTCAACATTGTGGCTCATCGAATGCTGCTTAGTGCTTGCAGCCCTTATTTCAATGTAAGTACCAATGCAGCTGCTGCCTGTTGCAGAGTTCATATTTGTCTGCTAAATTAGAGTGGCTTAATGGGATTTAACTTATTAACATAATGATGATATTTCCTCTCTTATAGGAACTGTTCAAGGAATATAACAAACAGCAGTTCCCTATTGTGATTCTTCGAGATGTTTCTGTTGTTGAACTGAAAGCGCTAATGGACTATATGTATCGTGGGGAAGTAAATATCTCACAGGTAAGGATAGTCAGTCTTTACAGCATTGAAACTTGTGGATGACCTTCTAAACTAAGTCGGACTTGAGGGCATAACTGTTTCTATCCTTCCAGGATCAATTAGCCGACCTGCTCAAGGTCGCGGAAATGCTCCAAATCAAAGGCCTCTACGAAGCAGGCTTCTCCGAGTCCCGTGCCTCTGCCCCCGCCCCATCCGCCCCTCGCGTTTCTACGGGGACGGCCGTTGCCCGCCCCCAACCACTAGATCTGCCCCCTGACATCACCAGCGACGGTGCCGCCTCCCCTGCGCCCAGACGCCGCAAGCGCGCGAGGCGTCGGTCATCGAGCGACGACTTCCCAACGACGATCGACGTCGCGGCCGAACCGATTGGCCAAGCTGTCGCCCCTGCTGCTGTGCAAGCCGAGCCCGTCAACAACGTCGCTTCGGAATCTGTGCTGCCCGTGCCGCCGAAACTCGAGGAGCACCAGTTCGACGTGGTTCTGCCAAAAGAGGAGTATGTCGATGACCAGGACAGCATCGAGAACATCACCTTGGACGACGACGACATGGACGAAATGGACCAGGCGGGACCCTCGCACGGAGACGGCTCCTCACAAGGTAAGCAAACGGAATGGCTGTCCTTGAGATTGTAGCTTTGAATGGCGACCGTGAAATCCTTGCATCCTTATCAGCATGACCTGGTGAATGTCCATTAAAATAACATCATTGTGGGGAGAGGCATCCTAATGTTTGTGTCCTGAGTTTTTAATCACCATCCCAATTACCAGTAGGTAGGTATTTCCATTGTCATTTATCAGCATCCTTAGATTTCTTTAACTTCGGTTCAAAAAGTATTGAGTAGCTCTTCCATGAGAAAAACGTGAATTCGTTTTTCAGGTGATTGTCCAATCAAAGGCAAGTGGCCTGCGATATTTCGACGCAGCGAAACGCAAAAGTTGAATTAACTTTAGTAAATTTCGCAGCGTTTCTGCGTTGCGGCGGAAGTTGTTGAGTTTCCTTTAAAAACCGCTAGGTTTGCATTTGGCTGTAAAACTGATTCTGGTTTAAATACAGGCAGGTATTGTTGTTGTGTAAGCTGAGCGCCGCAATTCGATATTTTATGGTTTTGTTTAGTGTTCAAAGAAAAGGAAAATAAAATAATTGTAACTTTTCATTGTTCTGCTTAATTATTTATAGACGAGGTTAGGTATAGTTCGTGCCTTTAGGACATTAAAGATAAAGCGCAAAATACGAATTGGTGTAACTTTAAAGATACTCATGGAAGCGTCTGTTTGCTGCATATTTTATTCGATGCGAATTTCGCTACGAACCTTGCAGTGCGAAATCTCATAGAGGCGCTAGATGTTACAATTTGAGAAATATAACCACTTTCAACTTCCAACAAAACTGATAGCTAACAAATACTTAAGGCATCGAACCAGGGTGCTAAATGCCACCTCTCTGTTGTCATCAGGCTACCCCCCCTCTTGGCACCAATCCGACCGCAGCACTGAAGACTTATTCCTCTCCGCTCAAGACTCTATCAACAATGCTGGCGGTGCCCAGCGCGACTCCCAAGGTAAGCCACAGCCCCCTCTGGACCCCACCCCTGGTCATTGGACATCCCCTCTCGAAGGTAGCGCAAGGTCACTCTTAACCCCCCTTCTGCCCTCCCCTATTAATCTGTTGGCCACAGTGGCTAAAATTATAACTCTTTTTCAAGCCCACTTGCATTTTCTTGCAAACTGAGCTCATCCTGACTAGTTACAGATATTTCAATTAGGTAATAGTCAACAAGGAATCAATGTTCGTATTTTTGTGAATGAAATAGAAGAACAGAAGTTCTGAGATTTGTTATCAACAATTACAAAGAGGCGATAGGCATTGGGGCATGTGTAACAAAATGCCAATTAAAAAATTTCTGAAGCGTTTTGTCATCGAGCTCACTTACCTGAACGCCCTCCCATATTGCCCAAAGTTGTGGTGACCACAGGTAAGAGCGTGATAACGGTTTCGAGAGAGGATCGTGGGAATTGTGGTGAAGCTCTAATTACAGTCAGTTTGGATGTTGTGCACTTTTTTCAATGCTGTACCTAGTCAGGTCTATAATGCTTCCGTCTCTAGGGAAGTGTATTTCTTTATTTCTTCACTTCAATGCCCTATGCTCCACACAACCTTCAAAGTTAACTGTAATTAGGGCAGAAAATTATATTGTGGGTGTTGAGCTGTACGAAGTGATCTGCTGTATATTAAAGTTCCGTATGATTTTTATCGTTTGGTGTCGGCACTCGAAAATCTCTGCCAACTCTAGTAGTTAGTGAGATTCGCGATGTCGACACCTGTGCTATGGTTTCTATGTGACTTGGTGTTTGTACGTCATTGAATCAAGGATTCTAGCAATACTTTCTGTCTTCCATTGCCTGTCGATCTCACACATGTGCATGCTGCTTCAATCATTACCGCCTTTCTGTCGTGTACACTTGAGGAGGCCGGTGCAAATGCGTTTCGTTTCGAGGCATCAGCGAGGGGCGTCCATATGTTTGATGTTTTGTGCAATTTCATCCCCTAGCATTTAGCTTCGAATGGCGCCGAGTTGCAGACACAGTTTCCCTGCAGATTTCACTTCTCATTGCTAAAGCTTCTCTAACAATGGTGAATGCATTGACCTGTGCTTGTTTCTACCTATTATTTCATCGCAATTGTCGTGGGTGTTGCATCTGTTATTCATCGATGGTACTAACAATTTATTGAGACTTGGTTAGAAGATGTGTGTACTCGTGAAACAATCTAGCTAGGTACACTGCTACATGCTTGTTGAAGGCGTCTCGTGTGTGAAGATCACGCAGGTCACTCGATCTTCGCTGAAGGAACAGTTGTAGGTATATCGGTTTATCACCGCTCAACTTACATTGAATTTTGTGTAAGCAACTTCATAAATATGTTCCTTAAAATTGCCAAGTTCCTCCCAGGTATCTCTGAGGTTTCCTATTATTCCCATCCAAGGTATCATGGTATCCCAACTCCATCATTTCCTTGCAGGCTCACTACATGTGAAGATAAGAAGAGAAAAAGAAGGCTCTATACATGTGATCAGAATAGGACGCCTTCCACATCTGCTACGAACCTGGTGAAATCCTCCAAGGTATCTGTTCCATGTATCCAAGGTATTTGTCCTGGTGCCCCTGTTCCACACCTCCCAAGAGGGATCAAGAGAATTCGTGTTCTTCCCAGCATCTTGGTGGCTGCATTTGGTATAGTATTGGTAACAATTCTGTTAAATAACATTTTTGAGCTGGTCTTTTGTGATGTTTTTTCTATGGTTTTTCTCTTGTGACGTTTTATAGCTGACTGCGCGACTACCTGACATTTTTACAAAGACTTGACTTACTGAAGAAGCGGACCAATTTGAGTTTTCACCGGTCACCGTGTGCGGTTCTTGTTGAATCATTTGCTTAAAAATCGTGTGAAAGCAGTCGTTTGCGTGTTCTCTGCACTACCGGCATCTGACATTGTTGCGAGTATTGTGGCTGATGTGTGGTAGTTTCGGTCCAGACATTCCGAGAGATGTGTGACAGGTGAATTGTACACTGTGAGTGTTTGCCGATTGTTTTCCTATCCCTATTTCTCCTTGTCCTATATTCTTTGACAGGTCGGAGCTGGGATGAAATTTAGAAAAGGTAGTGTTGATTGTTGCGGGTAGGTATCGCCCATGTGCGCCCATGATTTTGCCGTCATCAAACTATTCAACAGCCCTGCCGGTAGTAGTTGATACGTTAGGAACTTGCCTCACCATTGTGTACATGATACGGAGAAAAGCAAAAGAATTGAGAAGCTGGTAGCCACCTGCTTCGTGATCAATTTGGTATAAAAGCGGCGTCCGGTCCGTGTAGTTGGAATTCGAACAGCCAATATTTCTAACCGTAAGTTGCGGGTAGGATATTTGGGTGTATTGTTGGTTGGCTGGTATGATTCTGGTAGTCTTTTTTTTTTTGTGCTGGGATCAGCTTTGCATTGCAATAGAATAGCCTCGGTAAGGTAGCAAGCACACGTTCCTAGGGAAATTTGGAAGGGAGTTGATGTGGGCACAATTTTGAAGCCACTAGCAGCCTACGCTAGCATTTAGCCACTTTTTGGGGATCTCTTAAGAGTACCACAAAATCAAATGAGAGTTTTCGTCGTTACTAAAGAAACGGGTATAGAGGCTCAAGTCTTTACAAATCGGAAAAGAGTAATGATAATTTACTTCAAAGTCCACTGGCTGTGGTGATTTTAGGCTAACACGACTGTATGCTTCCAAGTTCTTGTGTGTGTTGGTACACTGATTGAGGCGCTGAGTTTGCTCTGAACATCGTGGCTGATGCTTCCATTTATTGTAACTTGGCAGCACTTGCGCAACGTATCGGGACAAATTTGATTCTGGACTGCTTCACGTATTGTGGGGTTTTGTGTTCGCGGGCGTTCAGAATTAAACTAATGCGACTGTCGAATGCGTGTTTCTGTTTCCCTCTCACCAATCCCGTCCGTATACTACACGATCAGGCGGTTTACGCACGCAGTGTTGCCGAGTCTTCACTAAGGCGCTATATTTCCCTCTGCGATGAGGGTTTCATTCGGCCGTTGAGTCTATAGTTACTATAGGGAGCTGACATCGTTGAAGTTGGGTAATTATTTATGGTGTTGCCGAGGGTATTTACGGTATATTACTTGCTGCGTTGATGATTTCCGCAGGGAGTGTTTGTTGAGGTTGGTACTATTGGTACAAGCTGTCGTCGTTATGGCCGCCGGGTCGGCAGTGCGAGTGCAGTGACATTATGGAGTGTATTAACATCTCCGTCGTCCGGCGTTTAGATTGGGTGCAGTATCTGTTGAACTGTGTTTAGGTTATAAGGTCTCGTGCTCATCACCCTATGCTGGCTTAATTTTCACCTGGTACTAAAATGCTCCGGGTCTGCATTGGCGTCCTGTTCCAGACATGGTTAGCCGTACTGTAATAATTGCTAGCTATCGCACGAGATTCTTTATTTTGGAACCTAGATGTAAATGCCGACAACTTACCCTGTAAGTGTAGGTCAATTTTGGTAAAGCGTTTAGCCAAAATTTGTATCAGTCTAGATTTCGCAATGGCCACTGCTCACCATTTTCTGCAACTAAAACCAAATTTTTGTAATTAATTTATAACACTGCTGTTTGCCTTAGATGGCTTTTTAACAGCCAAGAGTCAACTTTCTGCCCAGACTGAACTGTAATAAGTGGAGATGGTCAATTGGTAGGTAGATCGCTGATGTGCAGCTGGTCATGCTCATACCTTGTGTATCAATGCCACGACTACCTGTCGGTGCTGTTTTGCCTACAACCATTAGCCTATAAATTCAATGCTACAACAAGAACATCTGTATTATACATCATGGTGTGGTAATTACAAGCTTGTTGGTGGTTTTTGAATGCCAATACATTTAACTTATCAACCAATGTCTTTCTTTCAGATGCTAGGAGGCATGCCTGGCTACTACATCGCAGTCTCCAGTTCCATCCCTAACTTTCGGGAGTGGAAAAATGATAGTTATTAGTCTAAAATGTGTCTACTAATTACTAACCAAATACAGTGATGGCTACTAACATCTTATTTACAGCGCTATCGTTGCCAATGCAAGATTACAGACATTCTTCTTTTTTCTTTTCAGGTCTTGTAATTTCAGAAGATGAAGTAATTGCAAATCCGGTACAAGTTCTTGTCAAGGAAGAACCTCACGATGAAGCGCCGGCTGAGAAACGACAGCGAGTTTCGATTTCTGGAACATCGCTGGATGGCATCAAGCCGTACTCGAATATATCGGATATCCCTGGGTTGGGGGACAAGGTGCCGATGGTTTGTCTTAATAGAGTCGACCTGCCTGTTCGGACGAGCGCACGACTCTCAGGTAATAAGACTCTAGTATTTTTGGCTGCTAGTGCTATGCCCATGCTAGGTATGAGACAGTTTGCTTGCAGCTGATATTTATACCTTGCATTTGCAGCTAACAACAAAACTTGAATTAATTTGCAGCCAGAAAATCCATCCCTAATCTGCAATCCACTAATCAAGCTGAAGAGGACAGGTTTCCAAACATTGCTGCACAACCACCAACTACAAGCCGCATCTTTATGGAGCCACCTCCCGACATGCAGGACCTGAGTGAACCTGTCACCGCCAAAAGTCCTAATGCACTCGAGCACCCGAGCGCCACCTTGCTGTCAGCTGGCTTGCGTCGTTACCAGCTGATCCTACCTAAACCGACGACGCCTGCCACTGCTACGGAAAGAAACCGGAAATCAAAGGCCGCACCCAAGCAGCGGCCAAAAAGCCACGATCGAACGGTTATGAAACCTCCTTCAACCACTCTTCAAACGGAGCTGCCATCTTCAACAACGGTGCCAAGACCTTCGCCACAAACTAAGATTCTGCCACACCCGTCCCCGCCGATAATGATTTTGCCTCAACCGCCACCACCCACAATGGTAATACCAGATCCTCCTGCACCGACAATAATGATGCAGCAAACATCTCAAATGATAATACAACAGCAACCCACTCAGACTATGATGATAGCACCGCCAATGTTTGTGACACAACCACCGCCAACTACAATTATGATGGCGCATACAACCCCGCCAACAATGATAATGTCGCAGGCGCCGCCGCCGCCAACATCCATGATGATGTCACACTTGGCGGTTGTTTCGTCTACCCCTAAGCCAAAGAACGTTAAGTGGCCGTTGCCACCGAAACAAGCAGCGAGTTCGGCACCAAGGGTCAACGTTGCGTCCGTATCGTCTACTCCTTCAGTGGTAAACTGCGAGCCTGACATCATGGGGAGTGCCAACGCCAAGCAATTGAAAAGGCTGGCGGCGATCAAGGCACGGCACAAGCCAGTAGGTGGATCGACTCCGAAGGGGCAGGGGGCGGTTTCGAAGGAGGTGGGACGGCCCGTCACCAACGGCTACCAGTGCTGCTTCTGTAACGACCTTGTCGGAACCATGTCGGAGCTGATGATGCATCTGCGAACCTGTCCGGGGCTCGCGGCTGCTAAAATGTGACTGAGAGAATCAATTTAAAATGGCTGGTCCATAAATATGGTCATGATATTTTTTTGTGCTAATCTAGTTTTGACAACCGCATTGTGGGACTGGTTATTTATTAATTGATATTATTTATATTGTGAACGTGAGAGTGCTGAAAGTCTTGTTATGCATGTCCATTTTAGTCTGATATTAATCTGTGCATAATTTGGGTTCATAATTGGTAACCGGCATCAAATTGTGTTGTTAATATGTCATATTTTGTTCCTAAGTAAATTGAATATCGTATTAAATGTCTGGTATTGTACTAGTTCAACTCTGACCTTATATTTGCTTCCAAAATAATTATGTTAACCATTTCTTTGCAGCTGCTGCCAAACCTACGGCAACCTGACTCGGATCTTTAATAACATTACACCAAATCTTCATGAGGCGAGACTAAGAAAGACTTCTGGTTGCTCTGTTAAGAACTTGGAAGTCTAATTCTTTTCACTGATCCAGATAACTTGACTTAAGAGCAATCTGGTCCGCTGCCTCTGATTTTGTGCTCTGGTGCTACAAACATACTAACTAATCGACTCACAGGTCCAAGCTAAGTACCATGAAAAGTCTTTATTTTTTCCCCTAATTCTTGTTTCTTTTACAGTGCGCAAGCTGAAGTCTGTTACAATCCGAGTCATCACTGATGTCTCAGCGCCACTTCGTCAGCTTAACGTTCCATTCAGCGTCGTTTCTGCGAGCGACCAAATCCAGATTGCCTCAAGCAACATAAGTGTGGAACCATCGAGTCGAATCAATGTTTTGACGAAAGACCAAATCAAGGTGGAAGTCAGCGCTGGTCAAAAGACTGCAAAAGCGACCGCAAATCCTAAAGTAGTGACGGAACCCGTGGAAGGTCTTGTTCGCTGCCCTACGTGCTTTAAAAGCTACACGAACAAGCACGTGTTGATACGGCACCTTCATTACGAATGCCAGAAACCTCCGCTGTTTCAGTGTGCACTGTGCACGTTTCGAGCAAAGCAAAAGCATATGGTTACGCTGCATATGCGTAAAAAGCACTCTCTCAAGCCGGCTCAAGCTTGAAGTGATGAGAAAATTGACTTTCAAATTTTACGTGAATATGTGTTAATCTGATAAACCTTTGCGGCAAGCAAATGAAGTGGTTTTTCGTTCTAACCCTCCGGCTTGTTCGGTCCTTGGATAGTTGAAGTACTAACCCCAGGGATCGGATATACTCCTTATCCATTCCCGAAATCTGTAAACTAGTCTAGGACCTGAAAAGCTCCAAGTCTATGCTATTTAGTTATATATATATTTGTAATTTGTAAATTATGTGTAAAATATCAGGTGCTTGTGCTTAGTAACAACTGGGAGAATTTAAACTCTCCAAAGTTGGTTTGCTTCGCATACAGAGTCTTCTCGTCTGCCGTGCATTTACCTACACTGTTTGATAGTCATTGGTCGATTTGTGTCGCTTGACACTAATCGATTGTTGAGTGTTGAACAGTGCTGAAAACGTGGCTGACTATCTAATCTAACCTTGTTTTGTTTTCAGATCTCAGAAATGCACCGATGGATGCCCAGGACTTGAGTGAGGAAGACGAATATGGTGATGAACTCCCATTCACTATGCTAAAGGTTGCTTACGATTATTATCAAGATGACGAAGAATGCGGAGACCTGACAGCTTCTGAAGGAATGCCTAACGGCGTTTCCAATGTCAACGGAAGCACTTTGGCTGAGGAGTATGTGATGTGCAAGTGCGGCAATCGCTACCGATACAAGAGCTCTTTGAACCGCCACAAGCAGAAATGCAGAGGCAGGCCTGCGTCAAAATTAACTGCCGTGACGGAAGTTGCCCCTCCTGACCAAGCGATTGTTCGGTTCAATTGCGAGAAATGCACTGCGAGCTACTCGAGGGTGGGCTCTCTCAACCGTCACATGCGAGAGCGCCATGGGGATATTTTTGAGAATGGTCATACTACTGATGAGGGCTAGTGCCTTTAGAACTCTTTTTTGCATTTCTTATGTCATAAGTTTCTTTTTTTATCTTTGTATTACTAATCTAAGTGCCGATTCTTCTGTGGCCCATTAAGATTGAACGGTCCATTAGCAAGAAAATTAAGGGCCGGTTTTACGATATTTTTCAACTCTGGCATCTTATTGGCGGTTGCCATGACAAATATCTTAACTCCTACTTTAACTCTGGGTTGAGGCACTTGTAAAACCGGTCCTAAAGGCTCTAGTTGGACATTGCTAAGCAAATAGCAAGTTAACAGACCATTGGATATTTAACGTGCCACTGAAAAACCGGGTCTAAATGACTTGTGTTAATTATTCCTGGGCTTATCAGCTTTTCATTCCTCAAATATCTTCATAATTTGTTACAAGTTCTCATAGATATGAAGAAGGAAGAAGCAATGACCAATCTTAGTTTGACATTGCATTCAATTAGATAGATACACATGTGATCTGATACAAGTTTATGTTTGATTAGCAATTTTGTTCAAATCCCCCTCATTACCATATTTACATGCTCGGTTTCTTTTCATACTTCACTTTAAACACGATTAAACATTGTTTATCTAACCAGGTATGTTTTGCTTTTTTTGCTGTCTCCTCGGCTTAAAATGCCCTTTCGTTGCATAGGATTTCGACAATCAACTGCTAATATAAACCACTGAAGCCTCGTTACTGAATGCGTATACCTGCAAGCTTATAGAGTTGGCCAGGAATGAAGAAACAGACACAGTACACAGTGGAAACATTGTCCATCCTATGACGAAAACTTGACCTGTTTGCCTAGTGCCTGAGAGTTAAACTTTTTTTGGCTAATGCTTGAAATGGTATTGATTCATTTTGATCTTTTAGGTTCAGTGTCAACACCATTTTGGTCATAATTGAGGTATTTCAAAAATCTTGTATCTAATATAAACCTCGTGCTAATGCCAATTTGTGAAGGATGCTTACGGTGACAGTAAGTTGTTTATAATACTAATTTACATTTCTGCGAATGGATTCTGCACTGTATCTTACCAGATTGGTTTTAGCAAAGGGTGCTAGCAATATTTTTGCTGTAGTCTTGTCTTAATGTGAATTCATATTTATTTAAATGTCGTATCATTTGAAATCATCAAGTATTTATATTCTGAAACATTAATTTATTTTCAAGAGCAATCTTTTCCGAGTAACGTTAACCCGTTCAACATAGTAACAGCCGGCATTACTTCTGTTCCAGTTACCGTTCCGACGTGGCCATGGCCGGGCGAGGCCCCACTCGGCTCACTTCGTGAGCCAGGCTTCCGCTGCGAAGGTTGTGGGAAAATCTACAAGGAACGGAAGTCACTGAACCGCCACGTCAAGTTCGAATGTGGCATCGAACCGCAATTCAGATGCCCGCTCTGTCCTCACCGAGCGAAGCAGAAAGCCGCCCTGAAGAAACACCTTGCCCGACATACCGTCCAAGTCTAGGTACAGGCTGTTTCTTGCGAGGGTACCTGTTAGATTTCGATGCAAGAGATATCTTTTACTAGTACATAGTTTTTTTTGTTGCTGATGGGAGAATCGGTCGGTCCCAGCTGCGAGATTTTTGGCAGCAATCCTTGTGAGAGATTGGCTTGCTCATACATCAATTTTGAATGTGACGAGCTTTTTGGCAACTTTTCCACCGTAAAATGAATATAATTGATCGGTTCTCCTCTACCAACACCAAATAAAACGTGCATAATGTACATCGTCTCTTCAAGATTAGATTCGTATAATCTCTTTTGTCGAACAAGGTAACCCTTTTTAGAAACGGACTGTGCCTGCACAAGCTTTAATTGATCTTACAGGATGGTGTGGTTTTCTAATCTTCCTAATTACTACAAATATAATCATATTAATGGTACTTTGGTTACTTTCCTAACTGATCAGAGATTGATTGTAAATAACCTTTGTTTTCATAGACTTTGCAAAACTGTGTCACTGGACAAAATCAACTGTCTTGCATCTGCTTTCAATTTGCACAACGTTCTTCTAGCATCCAAATATCTTGTCTAAATCCAAAGAAACTGTTTGCAAAAATTTCATTGTAATTATTTCGGATACCTAAAATGGTATCTAAGTTCTAGGCTACAAGAACGATGTGTTTATTACATGCCATTGTTTGACTCCAGAATGCTGATATAAGCAGCATTTCTTTAATCTGTGAACCATTTGCAATGAACCATTATGTTTTAAAAATGTGGATGGAACACGTGTTTGTATCTGGCTACAAAGTTATAATTTGTGTTGTGTGAATCTCTGCAATCTCTGAAACATTGTTCCAGGCTTGTTCAGGCGTCGATTCGCGTGTGCCGACTGTGACCGAAGTTACCTTCAGCAAGACAACCTGACGAGACATCGGCGGTATGAGTGTGGGAAACTTCCGCACATATCGTGTCCTCTTTGTGTGTACCGAACCAATTACGCGAGCAGTTTGAAACGACATCTGAACAGTAGGCATAAGGAGGCGGTGGTCACTGGCGTCTGGCCTCATGGCAGCTAGTTACGAATGGAAATAGATCTGGGGATGTACGGAGTGGTTTAGACAGGAACAAAACTTATTTAAATGAATGCTGAGTGAACTATGACAAATACTTGTAATATTTTTAGATTTTTAAAATTACCTATTGTATTGTTCCCAAATGCCTGTGTTATGCAAATGAGTGTTTGTTTTATTTACAGCTAAATTGACATCTACCTCTGCCTTTTTTTTATTTAATTTGTTTAATATAAATAAACATTTTAAAACAATAGATACTTAACTTTGTAAGCCCTTACCCTTCTCTCGTGTTGGAATAATACAATTTATAGTGACTCAAATTGTACTGTATTAAATATCAATAATTGTAATTGGTCTATTTGCTAAAATCAGTTTTGAATGCAAATTTCAATGTTTGAAAATACGCACTATAAAATATGTATTCGAAGTACCACTCAATCGCTGATTATGGGAAAATAAACAAATGATAAAGGTACTACAAAATGTTGTAAACGTTATTCCAGTTGCAGTGTCCAGGCCAAAACAAAAGTAAGTGAAACGTTATGTTTTAAAAACTGCAATGAGTATTATTGAGTGTAGCATCATGATGCAGAGAGCTAGTCTACAATCGAGTTGCCGTAAGCAACTCACGTTCACTGTCCAGAAGGAATTAAAATGGTGAGTTGAACTATCAAGCAATTAGGAGCTAATTCTTAAATCTTTAATTAAATATAACAATCCAGTTTATAAGGTTACTTATTTCGTGGAGCAAGATTTGCTTGATCATATTTTTATATCATTGGTTTACAGTATCTCGTCATAAAAATTAAATGCACTACCTAACTGGAGATGAACAAAGGCAGATGATTGGCTGTTGGAAAACAAACCAATTTATAAATCCTAGTTTTTTTCTTAGTTTTGATTGCGAAACAAGATGCTCTGATATTTTATTCTAATCAGTTATAGTTTGTAAATGCACAAATTTTCATAGTGCCGCAGCACTCAGTTTTGATATACACATCTCTCTACGTTCATTTAGCAGTGAAGTGAACA
The DNA here is from genome assembly GCA_921293005.1 of Nemoura dubitans. Taxonomy (NCBI): domain Eukaryota; kingdom Metazoa; phylum Arthropoda; class Insecta; order Plecoptera; family Nemouridae; genus Nemoura; species Nemoura dubitans. Next base: position 17,674,800 of record OV121076.1, on the reverse strand, counting down.
ATCGTGTCTAGGTACCTTCTTTACAGGTAAAAAATGAAACCAAAACTAGCACAAATATATCTATGCGATTTGCAGTATAAGGTCTGGTTCCTATTAAATTCGTAATTATACTTTCCATAAACAAAATAAATAAAAAATTTTTCTTAGATTACCTACCTACCTACCTTAAGTGATTAAATAACTTTTAAAAATAATCCTGCAATATATGTCTTGAGTTGAACTATAACTTCATTATGTACCTATACCTACATCTGGAAACCATGATTGCTAGTAAAATTTTTAAACATTGCACCTTTTAAGGAATCAATCTGCTAAATGCATCCTACAGACTTCACAAAAATTTCAGTAGTGAGAGTGTCTCCGAGGACAAGCGGATGACTTGGGACTTTGCCAGGTGGCATGATGATGGGATCTGGCCAGCAAGGAAGATGCCGTTGGTAGCCACTCGAAAGCGAACTGGGAATGATCAGGTTTGTATGTCAAAACTGAGCATTTATATTAATCAAACAAAATCCAGCAATGCAAGAAAGCTGCATTAGAACATTTTTAATAATTAGATCGAAGTATTTATCTGAACAATGAAAACATTGATTGCAAAAAGAACCCTTGCAATTTCAGTTGTTCCTACCAAGTTTGCTCTTTTTATAATTGATTAATTAATATATTAAATAAAATATACTCATATCGTATCATGATAATAACCAATAGGAAATCATGTCTATTTTAGCATATCGTTGTCGACTGCGAGATGAATGATATTGACGGTGACGTTATCCAAGACACCCACCGTCAGTTGATCGCTTGGAAATTTCCACCGAACCGGCGAACACTCCAACTCCCGATAAGTTCATTAGCTCGCAACATCGATTATCAGCAACCCATGGACTACTGCGACAGTTCAGATGCAGACTCAGAGGTACATTCATTAATCCATTCCCCAAGCGACTCAAAAACATTATTTGTTTTCAAGGAGTGCCATTTCCAAAGAAAACCTACCACATGAAGTAGTAGGTACCTACATCATGAGATTAAGTTTGCAGCATTTTTCAATCCTTCTGCATCAGCGTTATTTGAAATAGTTCCACCAAAACTTTCTATAATTGTCGTAAATGTACCAAATTTTTATTTCATTTAGATTGAGTTACGCCGCACCCAGCGGTGTAATAATATTTGCGGGTCACATACTGATAACGGAGAAATATGAGCGTTTGAAAACTCGAAATTTAGCAAATCAGGTCAAATGCAGTTTATAAACCAGGATCCCACTAAAATATACAAATGACAATTTAAGCTAATTTCTAAATTGTTGAAAGGTGAATCTCTGCTGAAAATTCTTGACTAACGAAAAACTGAGGTCACCAAACTAACTTTAGAGAGAATGGTATTTTAATGTCGACATCGTAGCTGAGTGTGCAGTTTTTGGTGCATTTTTGAAGAAAAAATCCATGAAAGTATAAAGTGGAGGTACTATTAAAAGAAACAAAAACAACGTTTTGTTATGATTTATAAAGATGTTATCAAACTAATTTAAACGCAGGTTTGTCCAAGTTCACACACAGTTTCACACTGAATTATATTGCAAAATTGGCGTTTCATGCGATCAAGACGGTTTGATGGAACTACTTTAAGGAACATAGCCACCACAAGAAAAAACAGTATGATTCCTATTTCTCGTCAAGAATACAAATTTCGAATACAAATGATATATATATATAGGAGTCAGGAGAGTATTAAAATTCTATGGATTCGGTTTCTATGGATACGGTTTCTATGGATTTTAAAATGTTAAGAAAATTATGCCAGGATTTGAAAATTATAGTTTTAGATTTTAGTTCCCTCTCCCAACTAATTTTCTAATGTGTAAAATTAAAAAATTCATGAGGAGCTTTACCTACCAAGTATACATTGCCAACAGAAAACTTCCAACAAGCTAAAAACTTATACAAATAGGTATTTAAAAAAAAATAAAAATTCATGGAATATTACGTGTTTTATTATGTTGTTGACTGCCAGAGTTTAACAAGACTGACTTCTCGCAGGCACAAGGGGCAAAGCGTGGCCGACGGGACTCCGATTCGGGAATAGACGAGTGATCTCTGGCTTTCGAAGTCATTTCAATTGTGTATTCTTCGTTGGAATGTCTTCACTATTGTCTTGGCCATTTAAAGTCATTTAGTGCTTGTAATTATTGAATGCTACTGGGCAATGGACACAAAATTCGGTGGCCTTTTTGTGGATTCCAATAAAGTTTATTGCGTTTTCATTCGAGACATATGGCTTGAAATTCGAAGCTGCAGTGTGCTTGATTGATAGATGCGTCTTACGGTGCAAAAAGGGCAGCAGTATGGTTTGTCAACAAAAACAGCTTTCAGGGTAGGTAACAGAAGATATATAGGTACCTAGCGAAATCATGATGTTTTAAAAATGATGTGGTCATTGAATGTGGTTCTGTGGACCATAGAAAATTCTGACAATATATACCTATCTAGGTCAACGAAACAGCTTGCTTGACAAAAACTATGTATGCATCCGTTAAAACATTTCACCAAACATCCAAACACGTCCAGACAATCTGCTGTAATGTAACTTTGATCCATGTCTGTATCTGTGTAATATAATAATTGGGTAAATATTGCAGTTATAAAGTGCAAACAAGCATAAAAAAAAGATTTTTTAAAGTTGACGTGCATTTTCTACAATAAATATTGGAAAATATAATATAAAAGATACCCCCAGTTACAAGATATGAGAAATAATTGGATTTGGATTCTAGACACATGACTGGGGGACATTGAAAATAGGTATGTTTGTGTAAACTTGGGGTGAAAATAATATACTGACACAACTCTGAAAACTGCTAGATATCACATTTATTTCACAGGATGCCTTTTAGCTATGTGTTTCTTAACATCTTCCTTCCACTTGCTGCGGTATGAGCAGCTCGGACAGGGAAACCTAGGCAAAACCCCGCACTCGCTTTTGAGATGCCGCGTCAGATGCCTTCGATTCTTATAGCTGCGTTGACATTGATGACAAAAGTGTCGCCGTTTGCCTGCAAAATAAACCAATGACATCTGACAGTGTAGGCATTTCTGGTATCACACAACCAGCATTATACAAAAGCCTAGTAAGAAGAGAAGGTCCCAAGCTTAGGAATGAAAATATTTTTTGGATAAGGAAATGTTTCAATTTGATTGGTAGGTATTATAGTCTTATAGAGCATTGGTCATGTACATTTTTCTATGATATTTAATTACATCCAGGTTTATGTAACATATAGGAACAATATTATTAAGAAATTATATAAGAAATGCCTTATTGGCATGTCTATTTCAGTTGCACGGACAGATTCCAATAAATTTAATACCCTGCAGAAATGCAACTATTTAGCTCTTTCCTAGGACAACTCTAAGGGCAGAAAGAAAGTTCAAACTAAACAAAAAGCTAAAGCTCAACAATAATAGCAAGCCTGCATTTCCAACAGAACTAAGTGCCCACAGGTTTTTGTGATCATGATTGTGTCCTCTGAAACATCGCAGTCTTCAAAGCGTTTTCGGAAAAGGCGTTTGATGTGTATCTTCCGTCGGAAGAAAGTGCTGAAGAAAAGGCACATGTAGTTCGTCTGCTGGCAGCATTGGGGGTTCAGATGTCTGTCAAAGGAAAAATGGATGTTGAGATGAATGCAACTCCAATGGCAGATCTTCTCCACTATGGCCAGAGCTAGCATGCCTTAATAGTAATTGAAATGGCAAAGTGATCAAGAGCCGCTTTCAGATGCTGCTGTAGTTGACGGTAGTGCTCTGTTGGGATGGACTTGTGGTCCGAAAAAAGACTTTGGTCGACTTTTCGTCGGCTACACCGCCAACCGCATCACCATCAAATTGTAATTGCAAGAGTATTACTAACTAATATTTACCAATTAAATACAAACATGGTATGGTACCTACCTTATATACTTTAGGTCTATCAGAGTCTTTTGTAGAACAAAGATAATAAACAAGAAAGAGGCCAAGTACAAATTCAAGCAATGCATCATTATTAATTACCTAATGAGCTAATTTTTTGTGGAGTAGCTCCTGTGACATATTTTCCATCGGAAAACATTCTCAGCACGTATACCGCCCAGTTTGTGAATGTCTGCAACAAGAAATCCAAGCAACTTATTTTGTTCTGGGGTCCTCCCACATATAAATCAGCAAATGAGAAAACTGTGGTGTAAAAGTAGGACCCAGTTCAGTGTACTGGTAAGCAGGTTTAATAAATAATATCTTGAAAATTTACAAATAAATATATTTGAGTAACAATGAACTCAACAATGCAAACTTATTAACGCACTGCTTACATATGTTTTGACCTAGCAAATTTTTTTGGAAGCAATCATCTGTAACTTTGTAGTACGTAATAGGTATGGGTAATTCTAAGTTCTTATTGAATATCGAAAGTAAAACGTAACATTTTTATTTCTGCTAACTATTATCAAGTATAATAGCATTTCATATTTCTTAAAATTTCACAACTCAAACAAAGATGATATCTATCTCTGTCCATAAGAGTGACAGTTCCGTCAAAACCACATTTTCTTGCCAACAAAAGTACATTAACATTAGTCATCAGTCATCACTCATCAATTTCATCCATAAAGAAGCAAAAGCCGCCGACCAATCATGCCGAATCTGGTTCTTTCGGCGGCTGCTGTCCGTGAATCCGAACGAGATGTCTTCCTAGCGAGTCCCTCCGCGTGAAGCAGCCGGCGCAGAGTACACAGTTAAACCGCGCAGGCTTCCCACATTCGCCGCGGTGACGGAAAAAGTGCTCCTTGCGTCGGTACGTTTTGCCGCACCGACGACATGGATATCCACCTGCAAAAGAATGAGCCAATCAGAGGCGGTCGTTGTCGTGACAACCAATCGCTGTAGGGGACTTGTGGGAGGTGCATTGAGGGTTTAAAATCAGGTAACATTTAAAAATTAGAGTAACTATTATTAGTAAGAGTAGACATATGGATAAATCATTTGCATAAAAATTTGGTACTCTGACAACACTTGCGTTTTAAATAAATAAAGTGATCTGCTGGTTTAATTTAACCAAAGTTCATGAAATCAAACAGAAAAACATACTAAAATCTGGATGCCACAGACGAGGATTTAGCCGAAATTTCTGTGAAGCTAGATATCCACAAGCAAACAGAAATTAGTCAACGTGAAAAAAAAAAACGTGCTGACATCGCAGAATAATTGCATTTATGTATATTCTTCATGTCTCTTCCACTTGGTCTATATTAATGTTATGTGTTTTGAGGCAGTGTTCTTTGAGCGAAGATTTCTGTTTATAATTCTTTTCGCAGAGGTGGCAGCGGAATTGTGGCTCGAGACCACACTCGTAGGTAAGGTGCCTCGTGAGCAGGGACTTTCTCGAGTACTGCTTTGCACACCGCTGGCAGGGAAATGGCCGCGGTAACGTCAGCTTTCTACGACGATGTGCTGTGAACAAGGAGAGAATATTTCTACGTAAGGATGGCTGTGGTTCCACATCTGTAGGTCAACTGGTCAGCTGCAGGGAGAAAGTAATGGCAGATAGTTCAGTGTGGATGGTACGTACTTCATTTCATATTATAGTCACACAGGATATAGCTAACAGTTCACATCTTAATATCTGCAAAGGTAAGACTGCAAAAAATGAATAAATATATTTTAAAATCATAACTGGTTAGCATTTGAATGCTAATAGGAGAGAGCTAATGAGAATTTAGAAAATCTAAATGAATACTAGTTAGAAGCGGTTTGCAAGCTACAAAAATCTGCTAATGTTACATTGAGAACAATGATTCTAGCTATACTGCTACAAGTTTTGGGGCAGAAAAATTACCAAATCTGGATTTTTAGCCTGTGAGAAAATGGGCTTATCAGATGCTTTTTAGGACCTGCAAGCTCATTTCCACCTTCATATCTCCTTTTATTGCCAGGGGCAATCTACACGAATGGAGTTCAGAGTGACCAACTGCGTAAATCTCAAGACCAAAGCTGGTGCTCGAATCTGGGTAGAGTGTCACAGGTGAAATAGATGCAACTCAGGCATGCAATAGCAGCTCCGAAGGCATTTCGTGCATGGGGAGATTTGACCTTCAAGTCAAGCCCCAATCTTTGAATCATAGCGTTTACATCTGAAACAAAGCAAGTTGTAAATCAAGAATTGTTGTTGAACAAACCCAATATTTGAAAAATGAAGGTTGCTTAGGTCAGTAGAAAACACAACTTTAACACATTCAACCCAAATGTATCTAGCCTTGGTATTTTCCTCTCCCCTCTTGGGTTGGTTATTTATCATTTAATTTAAAGCAACTAGGTAACATTCATTCTCAATACATTCTCCTCCACCTTAATTTAAATTCTTAATTTAAATTTAATTCATCATAGAAACTTAAGTTTCCATACATGAGAATCTGTCGAGACTGGGCACCGCACAATCAAAAAGATAACTCTCAACGTAAAGGTGCAACAAGATTTATTGTGATGCTGTGGCAATTACATCGTTGTCGCATTTGATTGTAAGCTCGATTCGCGGCTTGCTTCGACAAGCATTGACAACTTGCAGAAGCTGTGAAGAACGCTCAACGTTCCCAAAGATTAAATTTCAATTTCGATCACAAAGCGCATCGGCATAGGTACCTATCTAAATCTTGATTAAATATTCAACCTTCTAGTATTATAAGCAATGGTTGTCAAGAAATGAATTTGTGGGCCCCATTTATTGGTGAAGGCCACTATTAATTCCAGTGATGTGAATGGATATTCTGCTTTCTTCCGTAAAACTGCGTAGCAAAGACTTATTTTTTTACGTATAGGTTCTAATTGATAAAATCCCTATTGATGTCAATGTTAATTTCTTGATTTGGAAACCTAGAACGACAAAGCTAGAGTTATGTAATCACAGCGCAGGGAAGTCACCGAAAATGAATCAGCATCAGTGTAAGACAGAGTTACGTAGCTTGGGTTTCAAACCAAGCCACTAGCTTGCACATTCTGGTCAACATTCATCATAACATCCCAGAGGAGAAAACAGTCCTTTTTTACTCTTCTTTCTTCTCCATTTGAGGTATCTAATCCAATCACAGCCAACGGGCGGACGACCCGACTTAAAAACTATAATTCCGCAATCACACTCCGCTTTCACTCGCCGCTAGCTGGATCCTGATCCAATCTCGTGCTTTCTCTGCACATGCCGTTTCATGTCGCCACTCTGTTTGAACCGCTGGGGGCAAACTGGGCAGCCGAATTGCGGAGCTTTACCGCACTCGTATTTCACGTGCTTGCCGAGGCTTCGACGGTGCTTGTAGGTTTTCTCGCAATCCGAGCAACGAAAGATTGTACAGTCGGGAGAGCCAAACGAGATGTTGGGCATAGAAGCGTAGTCCACCCATGAGGCAACTGCAACAAGAGGATGGTCCCATGTAACGGATGCTCAAAGAAATAAAGTGAAATGTTAGGGAATAGGGGTTGTTTTCCGGGCTACTGTTTCCAAATGCTGTTGACTCATTCCCTGTAACAAGAAAAATACCTAAATTAGTTTCAATTCCATGAAGAGGATTTGTGCTAACATTTGGAATGGATCTGGAATATTATTAAGTTTTATGTTTCGTTTCATATGTCGATACAAATGTTGAATACACATACGGATAGACACAACAAATAATAAATGTATTAGTTCTCTTACAAATCAAATCTTGAAGACTTAAAATGAGTCCTAAAGAAGCACGTGTTTTTGTAACTGTAAATAAGTTTATTATTGCAAAAACGTAATATAAGGCCAATTTGGTGGAAAACAAAATAAGATGCGAGGCACCAATGAAACAATTCTTTGGGAGGTGCACTCTACCATATACTTAAAAAGAAAACAAAAACATGTTTGTTATAAGAGCTTAACAATCACAACGCATGGAAGCCCCACCTTCAATATCTTGGACGTTTCAGTCATTAATTCGTGCCATATTCAGAGTCAGCTCTGTAAGCAAGGCTGTTTTTGGAATGGAGTCAGTTAATCAGTTCAAGCCACATTTAACAATGTCGTACCATTGTATCAAACAAACGCAGACATAGATTAATCATTTGTGTTTTACAAACACAGCATAAAAGAGCCGACTATGAATGAAGCATCAGTCGAAGATTGCCACAGAGGCAAGAAATACGTCAATATACATTTTTGGAAGGCATTTGGAATAAGTATTCAAAGGTCATCAGGCAGCAGTTGCCAGTGTTTGTTCTTGATGTGCGTGCAGAGGTTGATCTTCTGCTTGGCGCGATGCGGACAGAAAGGGCAGTGGAACCGGGGTTCGACATCGCACTCAAACTTGATGTGGCGAGTCAGGTCGAACTTGTGCTTGTAGCTGCGATGACACTTGTTGCACGGGTGCCGGCCTGGAATCAACATGCTACCGTCAGATCGTTGCACAGGTCTCGGCAATCAGTGGCCAACGTGACGAGGCTTCAAGGTTTGTGATAATGTCGACTAGAGACCCTTTGCCAGCACAGAGTAATGAAGATAACAGAGAACCCCAACGAGTGCTTATGACTATGTACACAATGTGATTTCAGCGTTGTGAGTGGGTAGGTCATACAGACAAAGGATCAGGGAAGACATTAATACCAACCACCTCCAAAATTACATTGGAATTTCCTGGAACCACAAGGAGACAGAAGATACAAGACAAAGAAGCAAATGAATCCAGCAATAGTAAAAAATAATCATTTATTAACAAGAGTGCAGCCAGAGTCAGCAGTTCAACTGAAAATCAAATTGTACATATTTCAACAAAATTCACTATGGTTATAACTAAGTAATAACAGTAAAAAATGATGTTTGCAAATCTAAATGAATCTGAATCTGAACAAGCAATATCCCCTTGATAGCAGAAATGTTGATGTGCTTGGATTACCTACTACCTATGCCTAAATGATTAATGAAATTCTTAACTAAATTGTGATTCTCGAATTCTGTAAAAGCTGTCAAGACACTGAAGATTTGAATAGTAGCATTCCCTAAAGTGCTTGCCTATATTTATCAGTTCCAAAAATATTCTGGAAGTACCTACTACGACCTAAATCTTGTCAACTTCCTATGTAAGAATCTCCTGAATCTCCATGCCAGCAACTTAATAACTGCTACCAATCTTGCTATCTGAACCTCTCCAGCGCAATGTTGGACTCTTCTCGACTTATCCGGTGAGTGCCTTCAAGATGGATTCGCAAGTTTCCTTTCAGTTTGGCAGCATAGGGGCAGATGTGGCATCCGTAGGGTCTCTGCCCGAACGGCTCCAAGAATAGTTGGTGATGTAGGGCTGAAATGTGAAATGTGGAAGGTATCAGTGATTGGTGACTGGTTTTTAGTTGGTCTCCTGATAGGTGTCTTTGATACAAATGATGAGATCCAAAGATATCTGGACCAAGCGGATACAATCTGTAGATGAGTCAAATTTGAAAACACATTTAAAAAAAGAATGCACAAAGCATACAATCCAATAGCTACAAATAGCCTTTACTACAAAAACACAAGTTACAACCCTATTTCATGGTAGTGCATAGAAAGCATCGAGTAGTCTACTAACTGGTCAAGCTGTCAATCATATGAGCATAAGAGAGTGCTGTCACAATTTTGAATTGGATGCAGACTTCACGCCTTTTCACGCAGCTAAATATCCTGAAATACTTGTCGGTCAGTCTGGATTCGGCCTCCAGCCTTAGACACTCCAATACAGCTGCCGAGCCTTTGGGTACCTAAGAAAGGAAATAGGTACACTGAATTTGGAGCAGGTGTGCACTAATGCCCTGTCACGGATGTGTTTACATTGGTCGAAAATAATCACACGCTCTGACTGGTGCCAACGTGTGCATGGTCTTAAATTACGCTGAAAATTGTCGGTATCCGCTCACTGAATCACGTGCTAGCTGAAAAACTCACATATTTGCAGGAAATCCAATAAAAACAGTCAAAATTTCTATCACCTGTACACCTACGACAGCCAGACAACAAACTTTATCGCCTAATGGTTACCAACCAAAGCAACTAATCACTCAAATCACGAAAGGATGCAAACTACAGTTTTCGTGTAGTTTTAGGGGGGGGGGGGCAAATTTTTTTACCAAAAACATTATTTTTATTATTTTAAAGCTTTCTGGTGATATTTTAATGACTGTATACGTGTATTTATACGAAGACGTATTATTTCTGAAGTAGAGGGATTTAATTTTTTTACTCTTACATTGGTAGTGGCAATGACGCCACAGAGCCGACATGCGATAATGGCGGCGGCGCATGCGCACTCCATGAAGAAATCAATGGAGAACGCCACCCATTTCTGTCGACGTCTGTCTAGAACTGCAGTCAAGTGTATTTTACGGTGTTTATAAGTCCCCATGGGGAGATTTATTACTTCCAGTGCATCTATATTCGTGTTTTGTCAGTATACCGTGAATTTGTTGGGATTGGATATCACAGGAGTTGAAAAAAGTGCAATGTTTGTATTTGGGCAACCATACATTGGGCCTCCAAGGAAATAACTTTTTGTTAATGTTTGCAGAAGAATTGTATTCTACTATTTAATATTAACCAGTATTCTCACTTCTGAATCATGACACAGCTATGATACACCCGGTAATACAATTATTTGAGGTGCTCCACTGCTGTGATAGACGTTTAGGTAGTAGTGTACCTACCCTACTACCTACATATAGGTAGTACCTTTTTCATGACTACTAGCATTGGTACTAGCATTGAATTTGAAGCCTTCAAATTCAATGGTACTAGGTAGCGACCGAGTACTGAATTCCTCCTACAATTCGCCTGGTTTTGAAAAAAATGAACAGCAACATTAGAAGACATTAACTTTTTAGGATTAGTTTTCTGTAGGTATTGTTCATCTGCACTTGTCAGGTATAAATGCAGCCTTTAACCTAATCTGAGTCATAACTCACTTAATCATACCTTTTTTTCTAGTTTCACATCCACAGGCGATCATATCAAGAATCGTTGGCGATACAAGATATTCTCTTAACAATTGGCCTAGTTTGATACGTTGTGTACCTACATAAATTCCCGTCCAAACAGCGTTTATTGTACTTAACCAGAATTTTTCAGATACTTTTTAGGATGCATCTATAAATAATAATTTAAAAACATGCACCAGAAATTAGAATGCCTAAGCTACAACGTATGTCCTTCTTCTGTTCCAGGTGTTCTATATAAGTGTGCGACGTGCAACCTCCAATACCGTTCGCGCAAGAGCCTCTCGAGCCATAAGACCTACGGGTGTGGGAGACCGCCACAACACCGCTGCTCCATGTGTTCATACTGCACGAAACGTCCCAGAGATCTCAATCGACACTGCCAAAAAATACATAAAGTGAACATACGAAACAAGAGCTAGATGAGGACTTCAGATTTCTGTCGATTTTTAGTAGATAACTCACATCCTTAGCTTTTGTGAATTGTCTCATGTGTGTGAATTTAATGTCTATTTTCCAAATGATCATCACGCTATAATAGCCAAATAAACGTTTACCAATCATTTGCTGCAATTTGTGACTTATGTGAATCTAGAAAATAAGTAGATGCAAAGCTGTTATTTGATTATGATGTCCAATACAGCTAGTTGACTCTTTTCTCTTTACAGGGCTACAACATTCGGAAGAATAGTGCTGATTGTCCATGCCGCTGAGTTACCGAATTATGAAGAACTTGTGAAGACTAAACCATCTCTACTAGTTCTGTTATTATCTCTTGTTACTCTGTTATTATCTTTTGCAGATAAATCCACAAAATATACCTTTTTTTCACATTGTCCGTTGCATAAAATAGCCCATCTACTCAACTAATGTGCTGATATTTCTTTGCAGTCAAACAAGAAGACCTGTTCACTCCTGTGGTGAACTTTGTCGAGGGCAGATTATATTCGAGCTGCACGTTTCCGTGTCCGAATTGTAAAGCGGTGTTCAAGCAGAAGTCGTATCTGAACCATCACATGAAGAATGTCTGCGGCAAGGACCCACAGTTTGAGTGTCCACTTTGTCAAAAGCGCTATCGTCAGAAAGAGAACCTGGTAAATATACCGTCCTCTGCTTCTCTGGGTGTGGATAAGTTTGTTTGCTTTTTGACCACGTCAATATATTCTGGCTGGGGTTGTTACTTGGCAGCTACACCGTTGAATGTGCGTAGGTGTAACTGTAAGTCTTCAACACGTAATTTATTCCAAGTAGGTACCCTGCAGTATTTTTTACTTTTTAAAAGTTAAATTGACAGTTATACTGATAGTGACAAAGAATCAAGATTGAACCATTTAAACACCATATTAAGAAATTGAAATTTGTCAATTTTTGTCCAGCTTTGTAGATAATTACTGAAAGGTCATCATCTTGAAAATGCGACCATTAAGAAAATACCCTCCCAGCTATTTTGTTTTACAAGACACTTTCGAGCAGATTTTATGAAACTAGCTGAGCTGAAACTAATTAGAATATATAATTAGATGTTATAATGTTACGTACATCTAGATTGAAGGAATATGCAGTCTGAATGATTAACCTCTGCTCTAATCAATTAGCAAATCAAATTCATTTCATCCAGAAAAGTAATCCCAAATCTTAACTGGTACTAATTCAAAAAACAAAATGTCAATGAAACTACTATTAACTAGAGATTCCGTCAGATATTCGGATAACCAGATAGGTAGCAGTTCCAAATAGTTGCCAAACCGGTTACAATTCAAACTACCCGAATAGTTGTTTAAAACAAACGTTTTTGTCAAAAGCGTCTGGAAACACTGTAGAAGTCATTGCCTCCCTCCACTTTGTGCCAGGAAACCTTGACCAAAGCTGCCATCCCCTTTGGCCAGCTTCATCCGTCCACTCTTCTCGCTTGCATTCACGTCAACATCGTGCAGGCCGCGTGTGCTGTTACTTACCTGGTTTTCACGGAGCTATTTCTGCATGGTAGCTTATTTAACTAGAATTTAAAATCAAATTGATTTTTTTAGTGTTTTGTGGGCGGAGGGGGGGGGGGGAAGAGGGTGGTATGGATACATGGATGATATCCGGATAGTTAAGCATCCCTACTTGAAACGATAGATATGTAAGGTTTTCGAGTTGGTCACGTTTAAAAGGTTTCTACTCTGCATGTAACCACATCACGAGCAGATGACTGACCTAGTTGCATTACAGGTGAATCACATAACCAACGAATGCGGCAAAGCCAACCACTTCCGGTGTGCGGTCTGCAACAAGAGTTTCAAGCAGAAGAAAGTGCTGAACTCTCACACGCGCTACGAGTGCGGGAAGGAGCCGCAGTTCCAATGCCCTTACTGTCCACATCGGTCGTTCATCAAGAGCAATCTGAACCAGCACATGAAGCGAAAGCATTAGCCCTCCGCCGAACGTATGCTCTAACCAGCGTGTTTTACAATCGGAAAGATTGGGTTTTGTGGCGTCGGTGTCAAACACTGGTGGTGTGTCACCGTCAGACTAGAAGTTAAGAGACAATACCTAAAGTCAGATTTTGGAAACGTTTGATTAATAATCATGGAAATTAAATTTCAAATCAATCAAATTCCTGTTATGTTGTGACTTGTGAGAAAGACTGTAGACTGAGAACTTTTAAAATGCTGCAAAGCCTAAAAATAAAGGATATAATATGCTATCCAAGTCTGTGTTAAATACGTAAAGATTTTTGTCCTGTGCTATAGACTGTGTTAAAAGGTGGCTAGTAAGAAGTGGACCCATTTGAAGAAATCGACCTGAAGCCGTGTTTTTAAAGCTTGTGTAGTGTGTGAAGATTCGAACGATAAAGTGCATAGGTACATTCTGTGTTGTTTTATTCGTAATCTCTCATGTGCCGTGCCATCAAAATAATGACCAAGCTTGGTCGAAAGCCAAAGCGTACTTAGATTCCTTCGTGGTTGAATGTGGGAGAGCCTAGCCCTTGTACCTTGTCTGAATAGTCGAACTACAGCTAATAAAACATTCAATGTGTCAAACCAGTATCGAGGTGTAAATATCGGTGTAACTTTTGAAGCTGGCATAAATGAGCATGTCTAACACCTGTGAATGAATGAGTGAATGACTGATTCTTATCCTGCGAGGTTTGATTATAACATACGTCTGTAACGTAGATTCTTATGTAGTGAAGATGATGTTCTGGAGTGTCCTGCTTATTGTTGTTTACAGTTTGCTATGTGCAGTAGGTACTTACTGGCTACAACTTTACTGCTCGGTACATAAAAATTTGGGGAAAGTTTCCAAAGATGTACCACATCGAGAAGAAAGAAATAAGAATTGAACAACTAATCGAGTGAAAGAAGCTTCCACAAAAGAAATGTACTTTATAAAGTTTCAAAAAATTCTGTGATGTCATTTTTACCTTCGCAAAGCTCGGCAAGTTACATGCATGCTTCTTTTTTCCTTGTTCTCGACCGGCGCATCAAGTTTTTTGACATCTTAACTCCACTACATACAGTGGTCATCGAATTAAATGCACTTTCATCTGACACGGTTTCTCTTTGCAGCTCGGTTCGAATGCGGGGCATGCAGACGATTGTACAAACACCAGTGCCATCTGAACGCTCACCAACGCCACGAGTGTGGGAAACAGCCCGACGTTCGGTGCCCACACTGTCCGCACCGCACCAAGCAGAAGAGCAACATGCGGTCGCACATTCTGAAAGTGCACGGCGCTCTCAATGCCCAGCCTAGACTCTGTTAATCCGTTGCCTTCAATGGCGGGTTGCGGGGAGTAAGTTACTTGTTTCGGTGGATGTTTACACTTCTCTCTACTTCCTTTAGTTCTTTCTTGCTTAGTCTTTCATTGCTATAAGTCATTTGCAGTCAGGAATTTTGATAGCAATGTTGTGATGCATAACGTTGCGGCTCAAATGATTTCCATTTTTTGGGTTCACATTTTGTTGGACACGGAAACTATTGAAACGTTTTCTTGCAGTATATTTCATTGCTCGATTAGTTTATTGATGAGCGAAGCGAAATCTTCAATTTCACTACAGGTAAAATAAAACACTTATGTATGTGTTTTTGTTTGTATGTGTGTTTGCGCGCACTCTACAGACCAAACGCCTGCGTCAATTGTGATTACAATTTCAGGGTGTCTACTTTTGTTCTCAACTTAGACCCCCTGGGTTTTTCAAGAATATCCTCCATACCCCTCCCCTTCGTATCAGAAAAAAGAGCAATATTCGAAATTAGGAAAATTTGGGAAAATACCAAAATTTTTCGAAAAGTGCGTATTTTTTCCAAATTTTCCCAAAACTTTATTGTGACTTTGTGTGTGACCAAACTTGGAAATACTAACTAACACATCGGCTGTTTAAGACATTCTGCATTCAACATATCTGTTCCAAACAGCTAAACAGCTACGCTCATCTTCAATGCGAATGTTGCAGTTCTAATGATTTCCGTTCTTTGGGTTCACAACATTTTGTTGGAGATGGAAACTTTTGAAATGCTTTCTTGCAGCATATTGCAATTTGCATTGCTCGATTAGTTTGTAACCTTAATGGTGTTAATATTTCTCACTTCTGTTTACTTTTGTGGGTTTAACTCTTGTACTGTTTATTTATTTTGCATGCTTTCTCACATAAATTACCTATTACCGGCACTTGCAAGTACTATACATTAATTTGACGTAGCTCAAATGAACTTTGGGCTTCAATATTGTACAGGTTTGGTTATGGCACTAACGTCGTCAATTTCACATATGAATAATAAAATATCAATAACTGTACTAGACATTTCTGTACATACAAATACTAGACATTTGCTCATTATGTGCCATTTTAAAACTGTCTTCTAATTTTTGATCAATCAATGTCTGCAGGGACTAACCTTTGTTTTCCTTTCAGATGCTGTCGTGAATCGTCCATCCACCTCCTCCAGTCGCCCTTTCAAATGCCAACGCTGCGGCCGACGTTTCGCCAACGGGCCGTTCCTCCTTCTCCACCGCAACAACGAGTGCTCCTTGCAGAAGAAACGCAACCTCAAGAACCACTGCCCAAGCCGTCACCGGTGCCAGTTCTGCTCGTTTCGAGCGGAACACAGAGCCCAGCTTATCAAACATGTCACGACTGAGCATAAATAACTTGAACAAACGCGACTGAGCAGTGTTGCAAGAGACTAAAAGAACTAGTGAAAACATTGTATTCTTTATTAATTAAATTACTATCCTTATTCATTTATCAACGTTTCATGCTGAGTGTTAATAAATAGATCCAGTTTTTAATAATGTTCAGTGTGCTAAATCCACGGCTTTAGAATGTTTCTTCTTTCCTATTTTCTTATTTTGTGATGTGGTGGTTAATACTTAATTTTCACAACTTTTGATCGTATATATACACTATTGACTATTGCGTGATTGACGATTGTCAATGTCTGGCATTCAGTGTTACTGTTACACAGTTGCCTGATATGTGGCCAAGAACTTCATGTTTATCTTGGCATGTAGATTTGAATGTATAGCAAACTCTTATTATTCGATCAGCAAGTCGGCAACAATTGCTGCATAAGCTTTTATTTAGAATGACCATGTTAGATGCTAAATTGGATCTGACAAACACGGTTCTGTTTTCCCAATCTGTTAAAGCCCAGTTTTACCAAGTTTTTCAACTCCTAGTTGGGATCTCAACTAGTAGTTGCAACTGAATTTGCTGCATGTGATAGGCTGAATTCAGTTGTAACTCCTAGGTGGGATCTAAACTGGGAGTTGAAAGATTTGGTAAAACAGAGCATAAGTACTCTGTACGACAACAGCATCGTAAATATCTATTTTCAAAGCTTGTTCCTGATGGTGTCAAACTTTAACCGCACTAACAGGTGTTTACGTTTGCAGGCCACATCATCTGCCTTCGATGCGAGCGTCGGTTCTCCCAACGCAGTCAGCTCAAGACGCACTTGCTGAAGGAGTGCGGCCGCCTACCGCAATACTTCTGCGGCGCTTGCTCTCAAGTGTTCGCTGATCGCGAGACCTTGATCCATCACACCGATCTGGAATGCGACGCAAGGCCAGTGCTCGACTGCAAGCGTTGCCGCTACCGAACAAGAAACCGTGAAATGCTCTTGAGTCATCGTATTCGACAGAATCATTGACATTTTAAAATCAATCTACTTGATGCAAGCCTTCGTTTGACCTTAGATGTAATAAATCATTCCGTATTTATCTAGTGATATTACATTTTGTTTTTGTTTATTTTTCCAATCCCTCATCAATGTTCGTCAGCATTTATAGTGGTTTTCTGATAGGACGTTGGTAGTTCTTCAAAAAACATCGGAACACTGGGTGCTTTTCAATTTGTTTAAGTGGTTTTAGGGTGAAAAGACAAAGTGTAGTACATCGAAGGAGATAATATTAATATTGTGCCGTTGTTTTATTTCTCGTATCGTTTAGAGACATTTCAGGATATGTTGTGGTTGTACTAACTGTCTATGGTTGTCTTTTTCAGATGCTCTTCGATCACTCCTGTTGGCTCAGACGATTCCACTACCAAAGCACGCCTGGGAAACAGCAGGTTTCGATGGCACCAACACATAGCAAGCACCATGCCACTTGTGTATCTCATCTTTATCTTGCGGAATTAGTCCTGTTTAGAATGAGTTCTGTTTGAAAATATGTACATTTCTGGGAACATAAGTTTGGACTTGCCAGAATATCAAAAAAACTAAACACCAAGCCAGAACAGGCCGGCAGTGAAGTATTAACAAACTGATTTAATTTTTAAACAGAACGCTTCTCTATTTCCCTATGTCGACTACCTCCGCTAGGTTTTTGCCCCGATAACACATCCCGTAAAATGAATTTCGTGGACAACTTCTAACCCGTTTCTGTTTTTCAGGCGACCAATCTCATTCGGTTTGGATTCCGATGGAGAGGCGGAGAGACGAAGGTAGCTTTCCGTGTCCCGGCTGTCAAAAGACGTACCGGTACCGAAGGAACCTGCTTTCTCACGTGCGGCTGGAATGCGGTAAGGAGCCGCAGTTCCAGTGTCCTTGCTGCAAGTACCGAGCGTCGAAGAACAATCACCTCACGAGACACGTCAAACATGCACATCCGGGGTTTCACATCGTCGCCTCGGAGACATCACAGTGGTATCGTACTTTTTACTGGTGTTTTTGGCTCGTTGCGTTTGCTTTACGCGGCTTGTGAATATTATTTTGTAGTTTTGCAGCTGTGTTTTGTGTTATTGTTGAAATTTAAGGCAGTGATGATAGATAATGGTCCTGTTCCGAAACCTGCTGAAGCTACTGCGCAGTAACAAATCTTACTGTGATCCGTTCCGTAACCTATCACAGTGACTGAGCTGGACCCTGCTGGCCATTCTGTAACCTGCTGAAAGCCACTGAAGTTGAATGGTGGTTTTGGCCTCAGTTAATCCTACTGAGCTCAGACAATTCAAATTTCAAGATGGCGGGCTACAAATGTGATCCGACTTGTGGTGTTTGCGAGGTTACTATTAGTTGAAAGTTAGTAGAGATGAATAAGAATGTCAATTATCAAGTAAGCAAATTATTATTTCATATTTTTGTATGTAATTTGGTTGTGTTATTGAAAAAAAAACTCAGCTACTTGAGAAATGAGAACTTAGAACATTGCCGTTAAAAAAATTCAAACAAGCTGAGCTGAGATCGCGTATTGCGTTCCATTACTGAAGGCAGCAGACTTGCTGTACTCTACTGCGAGCCTACTGGACCTCAGTAAGCTCATCAGGTTTTGGAACAGGACCAATGACTTTATCTATCAAATTACTTTAAGGTTGCTTCAAAGTTTTACTTAAAGTGTTTTAAAGTGATTGTTAAAACTTAAATTTTTAATGATAATTGATAATGATAGATGCTAGCGTTCAATAGAAAACTATCAAACTATCAAAACTAAATTTGACATTATTTTCATAGTTGCACGAGTCAACGGCCTTTGTGCTGCGATCAACTGTTCAGTCAAACGTTAATGTACCTACGAGTTTTCTTCTCGCAATTCTATCAAACACTCTCTTTCTCGGTATTTTGCACTTCAGCACTGAATGTTTGTTTTATTTGTTCATTTACGGGCATTCAATTCCAAACAGGTTACACTTTCTGTCTTTCCACTAGAAGCTGTTATAAAGTAGTAAATTAAAGTAGTTATTAAGTAGTAAATTTTGTTATAAGTGTAAAGTAGAAATTAAATTAAGTGCTGAATAAGTCCAGTTGTGTAATAAAATACAGTTCTTTAGACAAATAGATATCCCGAATTCATGAGAGTGTTGATCAGGCATCTCACAGCTGAAACATGATTAACTTGAATGACTTAAATCAAGCTTTGATGTAGGAAAATACAAATTTCTGTAAAGTTATTCACCTCAAGAATGTAGGCTCATTGAATCATTGAACAACAAACCAATGAATTCCATAATATTTTTATTGTCTGGGAAACAAAATTAGTATACTTTTTTTTTCATAATAAATTCATTCCATTATCCACCAACAATTTTTCCCCGACATTTATACTTGCGTACATCTTAAACTAAATTTTTAACTTCATTTTAAATTTCTGCGTGCTTGTTTACAAAATAATTTCTTTGATATAACTATTTAATTATTAATTTGTGTTATTTAACTGTATTTATTGACATATTTGTGCGGACACATCAAAATCTTGGAAATGCGTTACTTTACATCTCAATTATTCCTTTGCAATATTTTCCCATCCACTTGATCGGTACTTTTAGCAAATTTTCAAACAAGTTGAATACCAAACAGTGTCACCCTTTGGTCCCGTTGCTATCCCTTGATACGCTTTACACCAACATTGAAGTAGCCATCACAAAGACGGTAATAAATCAAACTGTAAATATCCATAAGATTTGCTTGCCTCAATGACATGTTTTAAGCAATTTACTTTGTAAAGCTACTAACGAACTGTAAGTGTGAAATGAACCCTCATCTGCCAACAAATTCAAAATAATATATTCCAAAGTGCAGGAAACAAACCATTGCAGACAAATACTAACCAAATCACTTGTCTTTCCGCAGAAAAATGCCGAACTCAAACTACTCCCTCGACCACTCCAGTTGCGGTGTAGAATCTATGCCCGACGACGCCCTCATCAACAGCGTCGACCAACTCGCTCTGGCCAACACTCAACTGCGGCAGGAAAACGACGTCTTCCAGCTGTACCTCGGCCGCATGCAACCCGAACTCCTCATGGGCATACATCAGGCAATCATGTTGCTCGAAGCGAAAGAAAATCGGCTCCACGCTGTCGCATCGCTGATGAACCAACGGGTGCACAGCAATGATTCGTCGGTTTCATTCCCTCGGATGGGATTGGTGACTCCCACGAGCCGCACCTCCATTTCCCGGACTCGCCTTTCCGTTACTCCGATCGTTCGCGAACCTCCGCGAATCGAGATCGCTCACAAAGTGGAGATGGCTTCGCGCGAAACCGAAGAACTCAAGAAAAAGACAGCTTTGCTTAGAAACACCACCCGAACGGCCACAGCTGATCGTTGTGCCGCAATTGAAGGGCTTCGGCTCGCAAAGAAGGACATCGAACTTTTCAGCGAGGAATTCGTAACGAGGGTGCTCCAAGATAAAGAGACTTCAAACATCAGAGCTCCGGCGGAGAAGTTTTTGCGGTTCATCGAGTCGACAATCAAAATTGCCGAGTCCCAGATCATGAAGATGAGGCTCAAGGCGCAGGCGCTGACGATCTATGGGCGGCGCGTGCAGGCGAGACTTAAGTTGAGGCGCGAGCTTGGCGGCACTTTGCGGCCGGTAGACTTCAGGCTGCTCAAGATCGAGACGGACGAGAAGATAAAGAATTTCGAAAAATCAGGTGACTTTCTGAGTGAATTGAAAGGTTCTAGTGCCAAGGCTAAGTCACACCTGATCAACATGAAAAACACACTACAAGAACAAGAAGCAATGTTGGCTAAAGTCATTAAATCCATCATCAACTGCGACATGCTGATCAGGAGGACCTTGGAGAAGTCCGAGCTGATCCGATCCGAGGGCCGAGTGGCTGCCGCTAAGTTGGCCAAGGTGAAAGCACTAAGGCGCGAAGTTATTGCACCAGACACGATGGAGTATCTGAAAGTCAAAGTCGAGGTTTCCACGCTGAAGAAGGACATCAAAATGTGGACGCGGAAGAATCACGTGCAGCACGCGACTTTGGTCACTTACAAGAACAGGATCAAGATGTTGTCTCGAAGGAAGAAGTTGACGGCAAAGAATTTGAACTGATAATTAAATCATTTTTTGTGCAAAACTTGTTTGATGGTATCAATTTGCCACGTTTCTTGTTGGCTGTGTTGTGATGAAGAGTTGTGATTGTGAACGTTTCTAGTTTTGCATCTGGTCAGAATGTTGTTTAGGCAGGAATTGACTTATGGGCACGTGTGTGTTTTCAGAAAGATTATTTCAGTTGTTTAAACAAGGAATCCATCCTTATATTATAAGATTGCAGTTGTCTGCAGAGTCCAGTGTATTGTGCACTTTATTGACGATTAACCTTCTGTTCTCGTGATAATCAAGTCAGAGGGGCAAAATGAATAAATCGAGATCTCACGGTGTCACTGCATAAATGCTTTCACCTATCTGTTTAGCTTTCTTATACTTTCTCCGCTACTAATGGTTCATGGATTGGAGTCCGACTTCTTGAGTACTATTATTTTAAGACTTTGTCATCGGAATATGGAATGGATGACTAGTCGAGCTTCATATTCATGAATGTTTGTATGAACTCACATTTAGCTTTCATGAAAACGGGAGGTGGTCATCAAAAGATACTGAATCATTTCATTGCATTCCTTCAATTTGGGTATGGTGCCTAACATTTACATAACCTGGACTTCTCTAGCCTTTTCATGTGAAACCCCTTAATTGGTGAAAGTGGTGTGGACTCCTGTGAACTCTCAGTTTCCTAGGCCTGGTCTTTGAATTATATTGAGTATACCTAATCATTTTATCATTGATTTACTGACTTGTATTATTTTCTTGTGTCTTAATATTTGCGCATATATTTGTTTACTTAATGTTATTCCTTCCTTGCCTCGCTGGTTGGTGAAAGAGATGTTGTCTGAATAACTTTGTCTGGTTTCCCAAGGCTGGCTGCACCATGCGGCCGATCCCAGGCGACGGTTTGCCTGTCAGCGATGCGGCCGGAGCTACCGCTGGAAATGCACGCTCCGCAGGCATCAGGACGTGGAGTGCGGGGGCAAAGCCCCTTCTTTCAGGTGAGCCTTTGCACGCGTTGCGACGTTTTAATTGCAAACAGTTTGTTGAAAAGAAAAATTTTAAGATAATATTAGGAACTGTGCAATAACTTGCTTGTTATTTATATTCTTCCCCCTGATGTGTTACTTTGAAACTTCAGATTTGGGAAACAAAACAATGCTATTGGTGTAAATTTAAATGGGTCTAAAACATTTATCAAATTGGGAGACCAAATTTATTGGTTGATTTTTAGCTGGCGTAATTTTGTATCACAATATGGCTTATTTATGTACATTGGACAGAAGTAATGCGGCATGATGCGTTGTAACAGGTGCGTCTGGTGCGAATACAAGGCCAAACAGCGAGGCAATCTCATTGTGCACATCAAGAAATACCATCCCGAGCAACTGGCAGCAGGGAACGGAGTCCTCCACAGCAAATCTGCTTGACAACATCTTCGTCAAAGAAAACCATCAACGTTACCGGTGAATCAGGCTGGAAGCAAAGTTTGCAGTTATTTGCAATTTGATGCCATGACAGAATACATTGAGCTATGTTGTAAAGCTGGAAATGAATGCCAAAGATCTAAGATAATAATTCTGTTGCTATGTGAAAAGAGATATTATGTATATTATGCTCTTAACAATATTTTTCTCACAGGTTTATGGTGCTGGGGTAAAAGAGGTGTCTTGTTTACTTATTGTACAAATCAATATGTTCTGTGTTTCTTTAGTGAGTATTTATTGCTTTTTGACTTATAAGACCTGGTATATCAAGTTCGATTTTGCAAAAAAGAATAGGGCAGTGTATATTTTCTGAAATAAAACCGTCCTTCTCTAAAGTTTCAATTTTACCTCCTTTTCTTAACCAATTCGCAGAGGAAAATTTACTGCGCATGTTCATATTTTTTTTGGTTGGCGAGCCTGCATGTTGAGAGGGAAACTAAATATGGCGTCGTAGCCAAGCTTGTGAAGATGCACATGGATGTAGTCTATTCAAATCAGTTTCCGGGTGAATTGAGTGTTTTTTTGTGCCTGAATCCTGTGCGGTTTTCTTGACTGATTTCTCCGTTCGTCGTGTGAAAGGTGCCAACCTTGGTGTGTAGTGTGCTTTCCTGTGAAAATCCGTGGAAATTCGGAGGCCTGCTGCTATGGGAATGTTTTGGGAGGTTAGACTAGGTCATTGACTTGTGGACCTGTGGCGCCTAGAGCCTAATTAGGCTACCCACAAATATGGGATTTTCTTTATACTGAAACTCTCACGACTATGCATTTAGTGCCAATCTTTTATTGTATGTGTACATTTTCCGTGTGAACCGGGCCTAGTCGCCCCAAACCACCCACTCAGGACCCCAGCCCGCATTTAGCCTTGAAGCGCCCTGATAGCATTTTCCAGACCACTGCCCGGCTGTGCTACATTCCGAAGTAATTTTCCACGCTCCTAGGAGGATATATGAACTCTCACGAGATTATTCTCACAAATTGCTTCCTGATACGTTGAAAAAGTTTGTGAATATCCATCTAATTATGGCCCAGTGTCAATTTTCATGTGCATTTTCCACATGTGATGAATGGCAAAGCCTAGGTGACCCAGAAAATGCTATGGCAGCTGGAATTAATGGTGTCATCTGTATTTTCGCCAACTGAACTAAATTAGGGTGATGTTAAAGTCTTTTATTTTCTCATATCACCTAGGTGTCAGATATGTTGAAGAATATTGATTCTGATAGGTTGAACCTACCTAGGTCAGTGTACCCACAGGTAGGTACATAAAAGTTCCTAAGTAGGTATATAGGTAATTGTACCCTTGATGGGTTGTAGGAACCATGGTTAATGGCATGATAAATAGTTGACCTGGGTGGCATTAAGTAAAATTTTTGCTTAAGAGGCCGTTCGTAATCTTGGCCTTATAACATTGAAATACCTCTAAATGCCGTTCGTTTTCCCTAGAAATCAACAGGTAAAAAGTTACATAATATTCACTACCATGGTGACGTCACACGCCTGGTATGCTCGAGCCGCCCGCCGCAATGAATAGCATGTACCCGCAAAATCTTGTGCATTTTCCACAATAAGGAATTACATTTAATCTATAAGCATTAGGTTACTGAAGCCTAGGCTTCAAATTTTTAAAGAGCAAATAAAACTCACTTAATGTCAGATATTTTGCCAATTTTGAAAATAAACTTGAAAATAGATCAC
Organism: Nemoura dubitans; assembly: GCA_921293005.1. Lineage (NCBI taxonomy): Eukaryota > Metazoa > Arthropoda > Insecta > Plecoptera > Nemouridae > Nemoura > Nemoura dubitans. The sequence goes on along the minus strand of OV121076.1, from coordinate 17,650,366 downwards.
GCCCTGAAGATAGGAAAAGGCCCTGAACAGATAGTTGCGAATTGTTTAAATGTTATTTGGAAGTGATTCCCACTTAAGCACTCTAGGTTTGCAACAACTACCTCACTCGTATTAAAGTTAGGAGAAGTTTCCGTAATTCTGCCCCTGGCCTGCCTGGCCCTTGGGCCTAGGCACCAAATTACATCAAAGTAATGGCATGCATGATCTGGTTCGAAATTGGCCTGCCTGAGTGTCATACCTGGGTGACTGATCTACCTATTCCTGGCTTAATGGCAGTGAAATGAATTGAATTTAGAATTGTTTAGTGCCTACAATAATTTTACTTGAAAAATTGTGCAACTTTTAATAAAACTTCTTCAATAACGTGTTAATTTTTTGGCAGTGTGCCCATGCTGAAGAGTTACTCTATTATCCTGCAGGTGTTTTCTTGTTTCCGGCCTCTGCAATTTTTCGTCATTCACTATTTTCGATTGCAATTATTGTCATTTAATTGCAACAATTTTAATTTTTACCTGATGCCATTGCAATTACCAGTTGAATCTAATCCCCGTCCAGCTGCTTTCTGTTTCAGAGTACTTGCTGTTGCTTAAACATCCCGAGGTGATGAAAGTTCCTTTGGAAGTGCAGGAGCCGTCAATAATCATTTTAAATTAATGAATTGCCATCGCACTAGGTGTCAATTCTGATGTTAATCATACATAAATCTTCTCCAAACATCTCTTGATTTCATTCTTTCTTAATATTGATTTCTTATATCTGAAGTTCCAAAAATACCTAGAACCGCTGTGTCCAACGATACCTTTTCATTTTCAGTCTGGGTGTCATTGGGGCCGATACCTCAGCGCCGAAGCGGACACGCCTTTCCGTGTCCGCAGTGCGGCCGCAAGTATCGGCACCGCGCCAATCTTGGCCGCCACATGAAAGTCGAGTGCGGCAAAGAAGCGCGGTTCCATTGCATCGCTTGTCCGTACAAGACGAAGCACAAGCACGATCTGGCCAGGCATCAGATGTCGAGAAGGCACACACCGGAAGAATTTATTTTCGTCTAACATTCTAGAGATGTTTTGTAACCGCTCACTTCGTTTCCATTTTGAATTGGTTCGTTTTTGAAACTGTTTAAAGCTTCTAAACGTTCATCGTTTGTTCGTTTGTCGTTGCCTCCAGCCAGTAAGGTTGCTACAAGAATGCATTATTATTTCAGAAGCTTGGTTAATACTAATAGCCGTTATGGTAGAAGTGACCTGCCCTCAAGTAGCACAAGTTTGACAAGAATGATACCCAAGCAGTAAGCACAACATATTCTGTGCCATTATTGAATTTAAATCACTGTCTGTCCCTACCTTTACTAGTATTTTCATGAAAAGAAGTGAAAATGGGTGTTACAAACCTTCATAATGGTTGAAATGAATAAGTTATTACCAGCTTCTGCTGCACGGCACTGTAAGCATTATTTTTGTATAAAATTGAGTTGATTTTATGAAGCATCCAAAGGTTTTGAACATGTCTGGTATTAGATCTATAATATTGATTGCATTGTTATTGAAGTCTACCAAGATGATATATTATATGACGGTTATGCGTTACAAGCTATTTTTATATTTAGCCTTATGATAATTATTAGCGATGAAAAGACGACTTAATATTTCTTACATATTCTGTCACAATCTCAGGAGACCCATGACAGCATCTTATTCACAGTTGATCTGGCGCTAGCGTGCATTACTTGTACTGCCATGACTCATGGCTCTGTGGGCCAATTGGAAATAAACTTAAGCACTATCTTCAAGCCAGCGTTCGCTTATCAGGCGCTTTCGTTAGTATTTTGGGGTGCCTCGCACTTTAGCATACCTTTCCTTCCAATTATCAAAGACCGATTGTTTATTCACTTTAATTAAAACAGGAATATTTTTACACTAATAAGTACAGTTTCGATTTCTTGTGCTGGTACGTTTTTTTTTTTAAATGTGGCTGCTGTAAATGTTCTGAGTGTTTTCAAATCTAATAATAATCATTCTTACTAATTTTATTCTCTCCTAGGTAATCAGTGCATCGGTCAACAGAATGTACTAATTTGGGAACGCGTATGACTTGACTACCAAGAGAGCAGTTGACTGATTCCATGAAGAAAACCGAATTTGTTAATCTTTTGCTGAAACTTGTAGTGATTTGTTAAATGACATCTTTGTAGAGTACTTTGCAGTGTAGCTAGTTTTCACATCATTTTCCAACTGGTGCATTGTGCTTAGACTTATCCACTTTTGTTTGCGACCAGAATAACAAAAAGCAGAAATAGAAAACAGAGCAGGTACACGTCAAATGGGACGGAATTTCGAATTTAAAAATTAATTAAAATCTTTGCATCTTTATTTTTTCAACAAGCCAAACGTCTATGCACAACGTACCAAGACAAAAAGTAAATTAAAATCTAATCCGTAATTTCCAAAACATGACGACAGCTTTTAAAACTGAAGCCCCTCCACCACTTCTGACACGCACCGTTTCTGTCCGCAGACCAGAACGGCCTCGACGGCAAGCTCGACGGCAAGCGCACGCGCGGCTCGTTCTCTTGCGCGGCCTGCTCGCGCACGTACTGCCGCAAGGACTCGTTGACGCGGCACACGATGTGGGAGTGCGGGAAGGAGGCGACGTTCCAGTGCCCGTTCTGTCCGCAACGGTGCAAGCGGAGGTCGCACCAGCTTCGCCACATGCGTCGGGCGCATCGGGACTTCGTCATGGAACCGCTTGTTGAGTTGGGACGCGAACTGTTCGATCCGAAGTGCGATTCGGATTTGAGCTTCGATAGCAAGCTGGAATGAAGACGTTATGATTGTGGTTCAGGTTTTAGCTTCGATAGAGAGACATTGAAGTCCAAGACACTTTATTGTGGCGGTGCATGAGGTTTCTTTTGGATGTGATGTGAGTTATTGCAGCTTGATCGAGTGATCAAGCTTCGATTCGGTTTGTTTGATGTTGATGGAATGTCAACACTGCCACTGAACTGAGCATCAAATGCAATTAGCAGGCTGAGAGTTGGTTGGGAGAGTTTGAAGTGGTTTCCTAAATACTTACGGAGATGTCCCCGAATTTTAGTGTTGAGCGAGGAAAATAATGTATGACGATTGTGATAAGACAAACACTCGGACATTTTGTGTCTTATGTCATGGTTATTGAAGAATTTAGCTTCTCCTATTGTGAAATTGTTGCTTGACCTGCCTGGCGATTTTGTAACTTTTACGTTGTGCCGTTATCGGTTCTGTTCTGATGGATAAAATTAAAATCCCTATTGTTGTCCATGTTAATTTTTTAGCTTTGTAACCGAGAACGGCAAAGTTCAAGTTACGAAATCGCAGTGCTGGATGGATACTATATCACTGTGTTGTTTTGGTTGAAAATAGTTGTGTGCCATATACAGCTGTGGTATGTTAGGCTTGCATTTAAATTGAGGGGACAAAAAGTCTTTTCTTGTTCTGTAAATCAAAAAATATTTAGGTACTCGTAAAAGAAAAACTACTACTAAAATGTTAACAATGTTTTGAGTGACTGATTAAGATGTTTTACGATTTCTCGAGGTATATATGCTTAAAACTTGTTTTAATTGTGCTGAAGATATTTTTGGTATTCAATTTATGCTGATTGCATTGAACTGATGACAATGTTTGAGCCAATGCTGATTGTTTTCATTTAGAATATTAGGTAGTCAATAATGGAGACAAATTTTTAACGTATTTTCTATAAAACTTCTCGACACAAAATAATAAACTACTTCTCATTACCAATGTCTTCGTGGTCTTGTAGTGGAACCAAATCATGTAGAAGATGTACATCGAGTAGATTTGTAGATTGATGTAGGTCTTGTAGCGTGATGTACCATATTAGCTTGTTAGGAAATGTGGGGACTTAAGCTCCCTTGACAAAACCAAGACATTTCGTCTAACCGGTGTTTCCGTTTCAGGTCTCCGCGGTCCGGGCAGTGACGAGTCTCCGCTGGCAGCGCAGTTCCGTGCCGTCATCTGTGAGACTAACTTTGTCTAGTTTCCGAACTAGACCGTTCACTAGTGGAGCCTTCTTTTCCTCTGTCCTCTAACCGTAACCCTCGTTGCGAACCAGCTCTGCACATGACGCTATGCACAAGTCACTTTGTCACAATTTTTCGGCTTCTCGTAACCACCATTCACGGGGTTCAAAAATTATTTTCTATCTTGCAAAAACGTTGATCACCATAACGGTAACTTCTACGGGACCAATGGCCTGGAATAGCAACAGCGTTACAAAACAAAGCTGGTAGAATACGGAGCTCTGAACCCATGTACATAGGATATTATGTTTTTTTATGTTATATAATTACCTAGGTTATGTATAAAGGTTATAATATCAAATTGGTTAACAGTAAGGTATGTCAAGTCGGCACCTCTAACCACACGCCCGTTTCAGCGTTGCGCCGGCTCCTGCGTGAGGAGGGGTGGAAGGAGTGGCGGGCGGCACACCCGTCTGTGCCGACTTTCATGCTCGAGTCGCTGATCAATTCGCCGACGGCAATGCAGGCGGCGTCGCCCGCGCGGATTGCAGCGGCTGCCCGGTCCCCCGCCGTCAACTCCCCGGATTCGGTCTATGGCAAGATTTTCAGGTGAGTGGCAAAGTCGATGGCAAAGTTTGTCTAAACTCCATTTCACGCATCTTTCTCGAGGACCCACTACTGCTAGACACGAGCTAGAGTTCCAAAACTACTTAATATATATTATATAGCCTTATGTCTTGTTCAAGACATGGCTTGTAAGTTTTGGAACTCGAAGCTCATGTCTGGCAGCTGTTGGTCCTGTTGGAAGATGCGAATCCACTCTCCTTCTGAACGTGAAGTTATGTATAATAGGGTTGTATTATTCTGCTAGCTCAAGCTGGTTGGGTATTTTGCTTGGTTGAGCCAGGTGTCTAATGTTGTTTTGGGAAGATTTTCAGGTTTGTCGGTGCTGAAAGACAAGGTCAATCGGTCTAATAATTTTGCTGGGTAATTTGCTTGATCAAGCCAGGCTTGCAGTGCCATTTAGGCAAATTTCAGTGCTGTGCTGTAATGGGCATATAAGATAGTTAAAAGATTTCCCTAACATTTTTTATGACAATTTCTTGGCCTTTGGACTGGCTTCTGTTTAATATCCTAGCAGTTTCTCATCAGGCACATACCCGACTTGTAACCATCGACCACCAGCTTATTATAATAATTATTGATTATTGCACGTGCACCGAACAATAGAATAATAGAATGTTCATAATGCCAGATTTCATTCGATTGTGGTCCAGGGCACACCAACAAAGCTGAACTGCTCTCCCCACGTAAAGGATGCTGCTGGAGGGGTGTGGGAAATGTCAACGCTTAAAACGTTGAAGTGTATAGAATGCAAAGAAAACTCTGCCTTACATTTTGAGTGCCTCCTAAACTACGATTAATTGGAGATTTCCATCGAGGTCGCACACCCTTCTAGCTGGACCTGTTACATATTGGCTCTTATGGCCTTGATATTGTAAAAAAGGCTGTGGCCGTAAGCAACGTTAACCATGAAAAAAACCTATCGTAGTTTCTTTCTCGAGGGCTTCTCACGTTTCCCCTCGGTCCGCAGCTGCCCGCGCTGCGACCGCGGCTACAAGCTGAAGAGCTCGTTGCGCAACCACGAGAAGTGGGAGTGCGGGAAAGAGCCGCAGTTCCAGTGCCCGTATTGCGCGTACCGCGCCAAGCAGAAGATGCACGTTGCGCGCCACATTGAGCGCATGCACACCGACAAGCTGGGGCTGCGCGCGGAGGGCAACGCGGACGACACGCCCTCGCTGTCCATCATCAAGGAGGAGGGCGGCTGTCCGCCCGTCGACGGCGTCATCAAGGACGACCTCGAGAAGATCATGGACAATCCGACGGCGCTGCTGAAGACGTTCGAGAGCCAGATCCAGAAGTGACGGTTTGGCTGTGGCGGGGCGGTGTAGATGATAGGTAGAGGGTCGGTTTGGATGGCGTGGTCTTTTGACAAAGTCTTTGTTAGGTTGCCTAGTAATTAGTGTCCCATGCTGCCTTTGGAATATCAGGTATGCTTTTTTTCTACTTTATAGGGTGGTTTACAAACGAAATCTTTCGCCTATTCCATAGGTGCTTATTTTGTACGGGACCGTGTTTGAAAGAGAATTTTACTCTTCCCCACCGTTTTAGAAGTCGGTTAGTTTTTTCGTATGGCTTTGAAGCCCTATTTTCTATTTCAGACTCGTTAGTCTTCCATTGACCTCACGTGTAAATATATATCGAGTTTTCCCGACGCCAATGTGCCTTTTGAAAGCCGACAGCAGGCTACGATTGCCGACGTTTTGTGATGGCGCCGATCTGAAATTGAGATCTACCCGTATTGTTTCGAAAGTCGACGAACAATCCTGCCAACGTAACCTGTATATATATATATATATATATCACTGTCCTTACCTAGAGTGGTCATGTGCCTGGCAGCGGCGTTGTAATAGCCAGGGTCTATCGCCATATTAAATCATGACGCAAATCAGTAACCCTACCGTAACCTCGCGGTAACCGAGCTGATGGCCGCGCTGGGTACGGCCCCAGAATGTTATGTAAATAACGATGTGTGTCGTTTTAATCGTAAAAAGATGCTCAATAGGTGGCCTGCCATCCTCTTTACGGAACAAAGCAGTGCCTTACATTTCAGGATCTAGGTTTACGTCGTTAGTCGTTAAGGTTTTTGATATTAGAGCTGGGGGTTAGAACAAGTTCACTTTTACACAATCTTACAATGCGTCCGTCTGCGGTTGCATATGAAGTTTATGGTTCGTAGTTGTTTCTAAGATATTTATGATGTTATTAGTAAGGTATTAGCAGTGTAGTGTTACTATTGAAACAGTTGATATTTAGGCAGATGGATATTAGATCACCGTGAAAATACTGGGTGCCTGCGTGGGCAAATTAACATTGGCAATTTAGGGTTTTCAGGCTCCCAGCAAAACAACTGAATCATTTCATGCATTTTTGGTAGGTGGGCTTTTTGTGATGGTTCGGAGCCCCAACTAGCAGGCATTTATTTTCCATACCTACCTTATCTTTATATTTTCAAGTTGACTCTTACTACGTACCAGCATTTACCTCTATTTACCTATATATACGTAGATTATTTTGTGTAATATGGTAGAGATTAATTATGTACTAGAACTTTTTTACAATGCTACTGCTTATTTTTGTATCTACCTAAATTTATTAGTATTTGTACATTTTCGAGTGCCTTTGGCCAGCCGTGACGGCTCTGTGTGTTATAGTTAAGACTAGCGACGGTTTGCTCGAATGTCTCTTTGTTTGTGCTGACAGTAAAGTCCGCTTTGGTTTTGCATTTCAGAGGGATTTGAAACTCTCGGGGGTAGACAATAAACTTGATTTTACTATAGGAGTCCGTTTTTTTTCTATTTTCCTTTATTATCAAAAGATTACATGAAAAATGAAAATACAATACATTCATTGAACTCATACTAATAATAAACTGTAAAAGTACGTCCTCTTGCGTACAGGGAGATATATGTATTGTGAATTAAGAGAATGCATATGAAATTACTTTTGTCAGTTCAATGAGACAATATCATATTAAATGCAATGATCAGAAGTCAAAATACAAGATGGCTTCCCAGGTCTTTAAATTGAGCCAAACCCTTATCTCATCCAAAATAGATGTACTGCCCATTTGTAAAACGTGATTAAAAACATGCACAATCGTCCCAACTGGTCCCATTCCAACGTTTAATCTTTTCAATGGAAAGACTGACCATGACTGGAACTAATATAAATTATAACGACCAAAGAATCGTAAATTGTCCAAAACCCTTCTTTAAAACATCAAAACTGAATTCTGTCAGTTTCAATCGTAAAATATCGCTTGCAAAGTTCAATTTAACTCAACTTCCCAATCCTGTCCGTGGCCCGCTTACACTAATCAGTCTTCAAGTCCACATACTCCTTCAAGGACGTGGGCAGCCCCAGCTTGCCGATGCCCGTCGGCAAAGCCCACGCGCTGTACAGCGCCGACCTGACCACGATTCGCGCAAGATGTTTGAGTTGCGGTGGCTCCTTCCCTGCCGAGCCCGCGCTGACGACGCCATCGCGCTGCAGCTTGTCGAACATGGCGCGCTTGTTGGCAATGATCGTCTGGTCGCTGGCGAACATGGATTCGTCGCGGTAACGTTGTGCGGTCGGGTACGCGACGCGGAGGACGGCGCGGAGGACGAGGCGGAGGAACCTGTGAGTCGAAACGAGACGAGGGCTGGAATTGAAAAATACAATTTCGATCTGGGATTTGGATTCTAAATAAAAGTCGCTGCTTTCCCATAGAATAGTATAGGTATAAGGTTGACAGGAAACTTGTGAGACTATTATTTAGCATTTGAATCCTATAAATCCTAGTTTTAAATAGTTTTTTTCAAAACTAGTGCTGAACATAGGACATAGTAGACATGAGTCTATGAAATTTAATGAGGGTTGGAATGTTTGTGATTTAGAGGCCAGATTTGTGTTTTAGAGGGTTATGAAACAAATTGGTTGTCGTGTGTTGATAGTATTTCGATTAGAGATTGTCGTGTAGATGGGGTAATTTATTGATGAGCGTAGCGAGCGAAGCGAAATCATCAATTTCACTACTGCTAAAAAAACACTTGGTGGGTGTTTGTTTTTTTGTATTTTTTTGTATGTGTGTTTGCGCGCGCTCTACAGGCCAAACGCCTGCTTCGAGTGGGATGAAATTTTCAGGGTGTCTACTTTTGTTCTCAACTTAGACCCCCTGCATTTTTCAAGAAAATCCTCCACACCCTTCACTTTCAATGCAGAAAAAAGAGCAAAATTCGACAATTGGCAAGTTTGGAAAAGTACGGAAATTTATTTAAAAGTGCGTATTTTTTTCAAATGTTCCCAATTTCGATTTGCCTTTAGAAACCATCGAAACCAAATCGAAACATCACCAGGTTTTTCCCAATAAAAACCAACCCAATAAAACCCAATAAAAACCCTTGGGCATGAGTAACATCTATGTATTAACATGCACATTGCTCAATGATCTCAAAATGAGCATATTTCCGCTACCTGACAGCTCGGACAGAAACAAAGAAAGGTCAGAATCGTTTACATTTTCAAGTGATCAGAATCTTTGAGAAAGCATTCGTCCGGCTTGCTGCTCCATGATTTAGGCTTTTTGCCTCAATCTTTTTATGCGCTAAATACAAACCGCTACGCTCATCTTCAACGCAACACAAATTGCGTTTGCCCTAGTAGGTAATTTAACAGGCTTTCTAAATTCTATAATTTTCAGCAAATCTAATTAAATAAAGACAAAAATGGTTACTTCATAGTTCATATGAAGGCCATACTTTAGTTTCTTTTGGGCTGCCAATTCTATTACAAAGATTGTAGGTACCTATATTGAGCTTACCCATTCAATAAGCAAGGTAACTGGATGTACCCAAAGCCCAAATAAACGGCAGGCGCCTGCAGATGCTCACCCCATGTACGCAGGTAGTTTGGGCTTGTCTTTGAACCGATCGTTTTCCGAGTCGTAGTACCGAAACACGAGGTCCAGCGCCATCTGGGCGACGGAAATAGGATCGCCGAACGCCGTTTCGTAGTCGAGGCAGGCGCCGTAGCGAACCATCAACTCCAAGTTCTGACAATGGAAAGAAAGCCTGGCGTTACTCTGCTAATCCTTGTTCAAATATCAAGATGGAACTTCATTTTCTCCAAGTCGAGATTCCAATTCTTACCATGATTGTGTGATTGTTTTCAATAATAGCAATGGACTTATTACAAAGATGGAAGAAAAGTAAAGCTAAAAATGTCCAACCTAACCGGGATATGAACCCTTGCATACTGATTTTCTGTCAGGTGCTCTACTAATTGAGCTATTGCTATTGCTAGAGTTATTGCTAAATCAATTTTTGAAATCAATTTATGCATGGGTGGAAAAGTGGATCCGGATCTCCGAAAATGTAATTCTACTTTTCTACTTTTAGAGTCTATGTTGTTGTAGCATATGCATTAGTTTAAAAAATCAAATTGGGTTTTGCATTCTGAGTGAAGTCTTTACAAAAAATTTACAAAACTTTATAAAACAGTTGGACTTTTTTGCACAAAACCCAGTTTGAAACATGTTTGAAAAATCTCGTAGGATTGTCAAGAAGAAACGAGTAGAAAGCCGCTTACATCGAATCTCTCGTTGTCGATGGCTCCTTCAATGGGTCGGAATGTCGAATACATCCTATTCAAAGGACATTCCAACATAGGCTTCTTTTCATTCTGCACCGGAAACAAAAGCTTCATCCTCGTTGCTTGCTCGAGGAAATATTCGACGTCGGAATTAGTTCCTTCTTTCTCGAAGCGCATGCTGTAGAAGAGCTCGGCAAAACTTCCGTTGCATTCGTAGAGCGCTCTGAACATTTCCTCGAGCACCGGGTCTTCTAGGCGATATTCAAATGCTAGTCGGGCTGCGGTTTTCAATGGCTCGCAAGCGTTATAGCAGCTTCCTGTGGAACAGAGCTTAGGTTTTCACTGAACATAGACAGTGTGGTATTGCAATTAGTTGAATTGAGGGGGAAAGCTTTTATTTTTTAAGACTTGCTAGAGTTTTAAAGAAGTTTCAGTATCTCAGGAAGTTTTAGGTCTAGGTATGACTTTTTTTATCTTTTGGTTCACATTTTTGTCATTTTTTTAAAGTAAAATTTTACTGTTTTCATTCAAAATTCAATGAAACCAGTTTATAACTAAGATTTCCTTTGCCCAAAAATCTGCGTATCAATCTGTGTAGTAATCTGCGTATCTCCAGCCAAAATTGTACTGCAGCTTCTGGATTATCGAAGAAGTAACTTAAAGTAAAGCACAAGTGCCCTTATGTTAACGGCAGCCTTCATATTTTATCCACTGTAAACAGCTACGCTAATCTTGAACTCAACACAAATTGATTTGCGAAGCTCTAGTTTTAGAATAATGAACTGGTTGGTACATTGATACTTTGTCCCATTTTCCCCAGGGTTCACCCAGTAGAGCTGAGCCCTGTGCCTCCTTGGCTGGTATCTAGACCCTTGTGTATAATGAATGGGTCTGACCGATTTGAAAACAGCAGCATGGGAAAAATCATAGCGCTAGAGAAACAGCGACTTTTTGAGTCTGCCAATTTCTCCCCTAGCAGGCACAATCAATCTTGTATAGGTGAGAGGAATGCCAGGTATTTTGTGGGTTGTGAGACCCGTTTAGATCAAGCGTAGCCACTTTTCTGAGGAGACTCTATCTGTGGTTTCTCAGGAATGCATACTGAGCATCAAATTATCTTGTTTGAGGTCCGGTTAATTTTTCTTTTAATTGTTATGGTCATTCACTTGTTATTTGCTTGATGGAAATCAATCAGACACTGTTATTTTGTATTTACAGCAGGACTTTGAATCGGACTCGAAACCGAAAACCGAGAAGTCTTTATTTTCGGCCGAACCGTAACTAAAAACGAAATAATAAAAAATTGCCTAAACTGTAACCGAAACGAAACCGAAATTTTATAATGGTTGTATTTTGGTTCACGATTGGGGAAATTTTTCTGTAACATTGTTTTTTTCTATACTATAATAGTTCCTCAAATGAAGTATTAACACATTTTTTTTGTATTCGATGTATTTTTGTAAACTCATTTCTGATTTCTGACTGAGAAATTCTGTCAAAATATATCCCTCTATTTTCTCTAACAATTTCAAAGAAATTTTTAAACCCAAAGCTTAAACCCAAAGTTAAACCCAAAGCTGAAACCCATGCAGGTGCAATGCCAAGGAAACCATAAAAGGAAACACTGATTTTTGCCAAATAAATTCGTAGTGATGCTTGCAATCAAGAGACCATGTGGCTCTGAGACCAGGTGGATCATGGTGCACACTGAAAGTAAACTATCTTTTCCCAGCTTTCAAATTGTCATATCAGCAATATTTCCCATGTAAAACACAGTTTGAAGCTTTTGTGAGTTGCATCTCTGCTTCATTTGGCAAGTGAATGAATGGCAAGTGACGACATGTCGTCAGGATTTAGAAATATATATAGTTCAGTGCAACATCACTGCATAGTGCTTTTTTCGGTTCCAACAGGATAGGGGCAAATTTTCCTTCTGAACCGAAACGAAATTAATTTTTATGGTCGAACCAAACCGAAAACCGAACCGAAATAGTTCCCCGAACCATAACCATGACCGAAACGAAAAAACATTACGGTTCAAAGCTAACTTCTTTAACATTCCAAAAATGAAGTATTGGCTCTTAAACTAGTCTTACGACACAATGCCATTGGCATTGTTGAAATGATGACAATTTGTAAATGGGTGCCTATGTGTCGTTGAGACACATTTGATTTGTGTTGTAAACTTATCCAATGCCCGTTCAATTCCTAACGAGCCGGCCATTAGACCAGTGCCCCTGGGGCTGTTGTCAAAACTGTGCATCATTGAACTCCATCAATCAAAGAGGTCTCTAGTTTGCCAGGGATTATCGCGTTTTTGCTCACCACGGTGAAGACGGCGGCTGCGGCGATGGTGGGTCACGTTGGCAATAATCGCACAGCGGCATTGGGTGTTCTCACTTTTGTCCGTCTGCGAAGCCATGAGGCTCGAGAATATCGTGCGCACCTGTGCAGTGGAAGGAATGCCGTTGCAAATTTCATTGGCAGGAAAATAGTTACGAAGTGTACCTAGCACCTACCTTACAGAGATCTGTTTCGACTAACTACGAGAGGTTTGTGTTCAATACGAATATCAGAAGATGAAAGTTTTCTTTGCAAAATGTTTCCATCCAGTTTTACAAAATATCTCATCGCTAATACTAAATGAGTCGCTGCGTAGGTTTACGAACTATTTGTGGCGCTAGATACTACCGTTCCATGATCCCGTGGTTATAAAACTTACCTAGCTTTCAAAAGTACTATTGGTACTATTACGAAACTAAATGGGGTTTGAATGCTTTTTTAAATCTTTGTTTGTATTACAATTAATTAATTTTGAAATAATGAGACTCTTATTTATCATTCAAAATGTTACTATTAATATTTTTTTGAAAACTAGCATGGACTAAAGATAGGACGAGCAGACGTGTGTATAAGAAATTTAATAAAACTCAGCTGTTGGGGTTTTGATCTCCCAGAAATTCCGATTGCCGGCACAAAATGCACCTAAGGTAATGTGCATAAATTCTTCACTCACCTCTTCAATTTCTAGGTGAATTTCCATAGGATAATGACCCACTGTACTACATCCACTGTTCAAGCAATTGTTAATCTCGAGATTCGGCAATTTATCTGTCGATGTGCTTGTCATTTCGACCAGAAAGCAGTTATTTATGAGTTGTGACTATAAGCTCTTGTCTGAGTTTTAAATGTCAGAAAGCCAGTAAATCTGCAGTCCTACTATGTGATTGGCCGATGAGGGCTGCATTGTTGAGATCCTTCAGATTTGGATCAAAATGAAATTATGCTAATTTGCATGCAGGATTCATTGTTGAATTTGCATTTCAATGGAAGATGAATTAGGATTTTAGGATTAACAAAATATTAACTTGCATAACTTATTGTGTTTATTGGTGCACTTTTCAAATGTTTACATTTTGCAACACGACACATTTTGTTTTATAAGGGTTTCATAAAGATTAGTATTATTTTCTTGTTGCTAGAACAACTATTTCCCATTAACAAAAACACATGGACAACAGCGTAATTAAATGGATGCAACATCTTTGTGGACTTTTGCTTTCTAATGCACGGCATAAACTCTTTGCTGAAACCTTCGATCACAGCTCCGACTAGCAATGATCAAAGCTGCAACTATGCATGGCACACATTTTTCACACATTATTTCTCTACCATCCTCTAAAAACTAAAAACTAAAAACATCTACTTTCATAATAGTTATGTTATAAAATATTTAAACACATACCTGACTATCACATTTAATTAAAATCACAAAAGAACAACTTAATAGCAGAACCAGCCACAGTCACTTCATCAATGCAACTGGTCGAATACTAAAATAGACGGAATAGGGGAACATATTTATAGATACACACTGCTAGTGTGCCTGAGGAATGTGCCAGACCAGCATATTAATAACCTTTAAACAGTATCATTATCAGCTAGTTGGGATTGGTTTAAGAGGCAATTATCAAACACAGTTCTTATCACTGGGCCTTGCTATTTATCAACTGAACTGTTATCATGGGGGGGAAGTGGTCTTGATTCGCTTTTTTCATCACTTTTTGAATAAAAGGTAGGAACCAACTGAGAATATCTGATATCATGTCATTTTTCAAGTAGCTAGATCTACATTTCTATTTAAATCCATTCATTCCATTCCTATTTCACTGTTTATGCCATGCAATGCAATGGGTAGGTAATTAGGGGTGGATTTCAAGATTTGGGTTACATAATTACCCTGCTGATCCATTGATTTCCTTTTATCTTTAAATTATATACCTATTATCAGAGCTTCCTGACAATTATCTTACAAATAATTTTTTACCAACAAACTATTAGTGACAGGCTCAGCACAATAGCAAGGGACATGGGAAATATTAAATGCTTTCAAATAAAGTAAGAATCATTTTCATGTTAGGATAAGATATGCTGAAAATTATCCATAGCCATATGTAACACTTTTTAACTACTTGTTGGCAGCTGTGAAGCAAGCCTCATCATATAATGCAAAAATGATTTTTACTACACTATTTGAATTAATGAAGTGGGGCTTTAAGGCGCGTCAACCTTTTGGTCATTTTGCGCCACTACACTATTTCGGTTACAAATAAAAAAATTACAACATGAATATATTTTGTAGTTATGAGTGAAAATATCAACAAATAGGTACATAGTTGAGAGATAAAAACATAAGCTTTGGTGATTTTAGAAGGTATGAAGATGATGGCAGGATTTCAGCTTTGTCAAATTGGCGCTGAATATAATATAATATACAGTATACACCCTACCCTCCCTTATCCTCTAATACTGGACTACACACAATTAATAACATGAGGTTCATATTTAACGACAAGGTTAAAGACATCTGTTTTTGCTAGGTATCACATTTTACACTGATATGATAATATGTACCCTTTAGGGTTGTAGAACGCTTGAGCATCTTCTTATTGTGATATTAATCGCAAATTTCCTCGTAACCGAGTCGGGCATGTCACGTGGGACTTTCTAGGGGGTGTGACTGGCATCAGCAGGAAATCAATTGTAATTGTCCCCCCCTCCCCCCCCCCCCTCCCCCCCGGGAAAACGACAATGATCCAGACTTGCGTTCCTATCTTACGCTAGAAAAGTGTGATGCAGCATTCAATTCCTACAAAATGCTTGGGCATTTTCATTTCAAGACTATGCTCGATGAATGAATTTTGGCGTTAAACAGCACGTCAGCTCCGAGGCTAACGGTGCCAATAATAAATGCTCGAGAACATGCTCCAGGGAATATTCTCGCTTCACATCGCAAGTACCCGTTAGCTTGGCCGGCTGAGGCTCGACAGAGGTTTACCCTTCTCTCCTCGTCGGATCGGTGACAGCTTTTGTTTTGTCACACGTGAACGATACCGTGAGGGCCAGACGAACGCCGGCAGACACTCGCTCGACGAAGTGCTCGTTCTCCGAACCAGAAGTAAACATCGAGACACGACCTGGCGAAACACGACATCGGTAACTGAAGGCATTACTTTGGTTAGGTTTGAAATTTGGAGATTGTGTGGGCAAGGTTTGTAGCAAACTTTGGAAAAATTTAAGTTCAAACCCTTCTTGCCAAGGTGCTATCCTATTGTGATTTAATAGCTTCCACATGATTGCAACGATGCATGTCGTCACAGATAGGGGGCTGCCCGGATTATCTACTCCCATATTAAAGCAGTTACGTGAAAGCCCTCTGCCCGCAATTGTTGAGCCGGAAGTCAAGGGATGAAGTCGCTGTTTGTTGTTGACACCTGTAACCATTGAATATAATTGACCTTGTGCCATGGCCTGGTAGATGATGTTAATACACGCTGCCATCGCACCCCAGTGCCTGCTGGCAAAGTTGCTAGCTTCAAAATTTTGCCGTTGCCATACCTAGGTAAGGTAGAACATTTGGGTATCCCCTCTATCTGTAACCTAGCCAGGTGTTATGAACATTGGGATGGGAAGAAACAAAATGGTAACAAGTTACTTTAAATCTCTTGGACAGGAGGTTACAACATATAGCATCATAACAGGTAGTTACTCGATAGCAGAAGTTGGCATCATATTTTTCACTATTTAGGGATTTTGATGGCAGAGCCAAATGACAAGATCACAGTCGCAAGTGAGGGCATGGAAACCAACCTAGTCGTGGCTCGACAGTTCGGTTCGTGCCATCCTTGTCGACGAAGATGAAGCGGCCGCCCATGAAGTCGCTGGCGTGGTCGCTGAGATACAGCAACGAAGTGTAGTGGAATGAATCGTACGTTTTCTTGTCAACATGCGGGTGCCAGTATCTGGAATTAGGATTATGGTACTTGTATGTACTTACTGCCTGGAGTTGACTAAAATAGGCTGTAGGAGGTTTTTTTAATGCACAATTTCACCCAGAGTAAAGATATGATATTGTTTTAAAGCCAAGTGGCCGTGTGT
The DNA here is from genome assembly GCA_921293005.1 of Nemoura dubitans. Lineage (NCBI taxonomy): Eukaryota > Metazoa > Arthropoda > Insecta > Plecoptera > Nemouridae > Nemoura > Nemoura dubitans. Next base: position 17,633,718 of record OV121076.1, on the reverse strand, counting down.
AAAGCTGTATAGAAATTGCTATCACAGGCTGAAACTTACTGGTCATGTAGAGAGGCTGGTGGCAGAGCTGTCAGTCTTGAGAAAAATGACGGACTTGTGAGGTAGATTGCGTCCGCGACCAGCCCAAAGTGCTGCGCAACCGCCCCTCTGATCTTTTCTTTTACTGCGCTACGGAAAGAAAAAAAACAGCTGATTGCTGGGTTTCTACCAATTCAGAACACCTTCATCAAAACACTATCAGCTATCATCCTTGAAAAAGTAATTAGTAGGTATATGAAACGAAACATCGGGCAACCAGTGAGACTTTTATTTAGCATTCAAATCCCAGGTTGAAATAGTTTTTTTCAAAAGTTGTGCTAAAGATAACATAGAAGACATGAGTCGAAGAACTTTCATCCATCATCGTATCTTCAACACAAGTTTCCGAGTTGCCTCTTTCGTGGCTTCTATCCTGCTCTTCACTTACTTGTATGTTTCGTAGTCTTCAGGCTGGAAGATGCCTTTAGCAGCTTCCAGCTTGTGAATATTGACAAATGCACCGCCAAGTGATAAAGCTCCAGAATGGAGGTCTAAAATTGAAGCAGCTCCTTGAGTGCCAAGAGCCAGGCCGCGGGAAGCCAATAATGCTAGAGCTCGTGCCTCTCGGACAGTAACCAGTACATCCGAAACCAAACGACCGCAACGAGATGGAACACAGCCTGAAATAGAGATCAATGACCTCGTAGACTGGACTTGAGAGGACAGCAGTAGTCCGAGCTGGAATCGTTGCACAAACATGTTGGTCAGTGTACATACCTGGGAATTTCTCCATCTCAGTCTTGTAGTCATCGGAGCATTCGACATCCTGAGCTCGACGTTCCAATGTGTCTTTGTGTCGAGCAAACGCTAGCTCCCTGCTCTTTCCAGCATTCGAGAAGTAGACTACAGCAAATACGCCAACCATCATGACCCCGCGAGTCCAGAGGCGCTGGTAAGGGATGCGTGCAATCGGAGGACCGTTCTTTGGAATGCTGAAATTCCAGTTGGAGGTTGTTATTGAAAGGAGGTTCATTCATAGATAGCAGCATACAGTAACCTTCATTACTCTATGAAAGCTGCATTGAATTTTTAAATTCAATGACGGAACGATGTCAATGACAACGAAGGAGTGTCTAGCATAACCTATCTTAAATACTTCGATTGAACTTACATCGGTTTGTCGGCATCTTCACTGGTGGATATCGTCTCGATCTTTTCAGCTTCTTGTAATTTTGATGCATCCTTCCTTTTATGTACTTGTTTAGAGCTGCTTTTTGAAGAAGACATAATTATTATTGTCGGAAAATCTACCTCACAATAAAATGACAGTTTCTCCAGTTCGTGGTTGGCTTATGGCTAACCTGCTGTTTAAATGCTCATGCGCAGCCGGCCCAGAGCAAATGTCAGAAAAGCGCGCGGAAGCAACGCGGAAGGGTCGTTGTTGTGCGTGATAGTTGTTGGTCGGTGGTAGTTTTTCAGTAACAATAGCTAAGTAGCAAATAAATGGCGATAGCGATTTGCGGAAGAAATATTTCCTTGTGGGATGCAAAAACATGTACATTATTGGACACCTTCCCCAAAGAGTCAGTGGAAGGTGAGGTTATGGATGGTTCCATGTGCTAGAATTCGAAATGTCAAGTGTTTTCCACGGACTAATTTTCAATGTTTTTGTTGGTAGATTGGGAATACACGGACATTTCTTGGTCGTGTGATCGTAAAAGCCTTGCCGTTTTGCGATTGTTTGGGCCAGTTGAAATACTAAATGTTGAAGATGGAAAATTTACATCTTCGCAAAAGGTTAGCTCTTCAATTCCGGTAGGTCATCAGAGAGTTTTCTCGTTGTTATATATTATATACCTATATTGGATGTTATGGGTGCTGGCTGGGTTTTTATTTTTCCTAAAGTTTCATCTAGTTAGAGAGTGGTATCAATGATATTGATATATAATATATCATTGATATATTGAATAAAAAATTTGTATTTCCTAAAATAAAAAGGAAATGGGCCTCTTTGATGTTTTGGTCCAGGGGACCCCATGTCTGAAGTTACACAAGTCGAGCAAAACCACGAATAGTATAAGGTTACCCAGATGACCTCTGGTTACCCAGAGACCTTATGGCTTTGGCAAAATTGGATGCAAGTAATTTCAACAGGTGGTTATAGTTCTCATCTACCAGGCCCTGGCAAAAGGTCATTAAGAATCAAGGGACCCAATGTTCCACAGGTTACAGGTGATATTGTATTGTTACTAAAATTCCTACTTCTGTGCCGATAATACCTAGCTTGACGTTAGGTTGTAACAATTTACCAGGATCTAATTTTGAAAAGGCCGAAGAAGTTCTATAAAATATTCCTGCTCCAGTGCCGTATTTACCACTAGGCAAAGTAGGCTATCGCCTAGGGGCGCCGAGGTTCTGGGGGCGCCAGCCGCAGGCCGGCGTCAATGTTCCTATATTATTGCTTTTCTTTATTTTTTTTATAAACATTGTGCATTGCGATGTCATTTGTCTAGTCAACATCGCATCATATATGGGTCAGAACAAGCCCAATCAACCAAAAGTGTGCTTGTGGATTTTTAATTTTTTTAGGAAAATCCAAGGTTATTCCCCTACCTTTACTGAGTTCAGAACGTTTAAAAAAAAAATTTGTGAAGAACCGTTCTCCAGATAGAGCCCCTCAAAGTTCGGAGAAAAACGAATATTTGGCAGTTGCAGTGTGTCACAAAATCCAATGCCGATTCTAAACCGTTAAAGATATCAAAAAACTTCAGAGAGATAATTTGTTCGGAAGAGTCTGTTTTACTATGAACTGTAGCTCAAAAGTCAGAATTTTTACTTTTTTTATGGTAATTAGAAGGTCAAAACGTAGGGTAAATTTTTTGAATTTTTGCAACTTCAGGGTGCATTCTGAACAGCAAGGGATGAAAAACGGAAAACGATAATTTTTTTGTAGGTACCCTTCATGTAAACGAATGTTTACATATTGGTTTCGATAAGGGTTTCTACCACCTTCGTCCCTTTAAAAAATCATGAAATTCGAAAAAAACCGAAAATGGCTGTTTTCAGGGGTGTTTTTCGTCAACTGGGAGTGAACTTAAAAAATTGAAAATGTATGGATTATGTGCTTTACTATTTGAACTCAAATCCCTGAAAGTCCCGATTCCCGTATTTTATTCGTTTAGAAGTTACAATTTTTTTTTAAAGGGTCTACTACCTTCAAATTTCATGCACAATTGCATGGCCTGTCGGCGAGTGGCTTACATGCAGACGCGGATTTAAGGTTCAAAAAGTGGTCAGAACACACTATCGCAAGGGCTTCGGGGCCCCAGGAGTTTACGGGTGGGGGAAGTGGGGCGCAACGAAAAAAACTGCCTACTGGCGCATATTGTCTAAGTCCGGCCCTGTCCTGCTCTCCAAATATGATGTTCTTCTTGTTGGACGCTGCTCCTCATTGCTGGTTCCTCTCTGAAACACTTCCTGACTACACGAGTCCACCTGGGCCATTCAGTGATCGCCGATGCCGACACTACCCAAAACACGTCGTCAGATCAGCTCACCTAAGGCGCCAAGTGCAAATGAGCAATTCGCAATAATGTACTAACAAGGAACAGTGGCTCCCTCCCTTGACTGCCGTCAAAACGCGGAGGGCTTTCGCGTAGCTGCTTTAGTTTGGGAGTGGAAATTCTGGGTAACTTATGTCTTTGTTAATGTGTGTTCATTTTTGCTCATACTTTGTAACATTCTTATAGTTTGACAGCTAGTTTGTGGCTGTTATAGGTAATATGTTTTATTTTTCTCTTGATCAAAAATTTTTTAGATTTGGATGGTATTCCAGCTAACAACCCATCCACAATCCTTATAATGCACTTCAACATTCAAAACCGAGTTTGAAATAGTCTTTTTGAAAACTTGGCTGTTTCTCTTTTAATTTACAGCTTGACGGAGCCTCGTATCCTACGTCGATCGCGTTCATGAGGAATTCAAGTCGGTATTTGGCCATCGGGAGCAAGAATGGAAACGTCACTGTGTGGGACTGCAAGGCAAAAAGCTTCAAAAAGACTCTTACGGTAAGTCAAAAAAGACCTGGGAATTCTTAGGATATACAAACTGGCCAACTAGCTAACAGAAAACCTGATGTTAGGATATCAACCAAAAGAAATGAAATAATGATTGACTAATTTGTCTTGATATATTATGCACTCTGCACTTAACGTAAATATTGCAACCCCTGACAGTGGCTAGAAATGAAAAGTTACTGATTACAGATTTATTAAAAATTTATACTTAGATTTGATATACATACCCTGCTTTCAGACGAATGGTCCTCAAGGCGAAGTGGAATTCCTGGATTTCAACACAATCGGCAGCCACGTTGCCGCTGGGATGTCCTCGGGGAATCTGCTGGTACACGAGTATTCCAGCAACTCCACAAACAAACGATACCAAGTGCCACAGTCAACGGTTAGTACCCATCTCCCCCTTTGTTTTCTTATGACCAACTTGAAAACTAGCGAAGTTACAATGCAAGTTTACGCAGGGAGGCCATTGACATCAGAATAACAAACGAAATTAGCGAAATAAGTGTTCGAAAATTAATGACAGCAAAAGCATGGCCGTGAGTTTTTTGAGATTTTGGAATGGCTCTGACCAAATTCTGAATTAATTATCATTTTCTGTTGACCAGTCCAAGTTAATGGAGCTTTCAGTGGTACATAGATGATTAGACTTAGCTGCCCAGAAATTGGGAATTGAATATTGTTACTGAAGGGACCTTTGTTATGTTTCTACTTTCTAGATACAAAAATAATTCATGAAACGTGTTCAAGCAGAAATATCGTTCAATTCAATTGGTTTGTATTCACGTGCCACTTGAAACTTGTTGGCAGGGTCTTGCAAAAGCATCGAAATCACCGCTAGATGTCTCTTCAATTATGACAGTGGCGTATTTCAGAGGAGAGAGAGAATACAAGTGAAAAATACATATAAAATGAGCTGCATTTATAATTAAATTGCATTGTCGTATCAATGTCAATGACCATGTGTTATATTAAAAGCGCGGACTATCCTTGAATGCTTTGAGAAAAACCATTTGAAACTGGGATTTGACTGCTAAATAAAAGTCTCACTGGTATTTCACTGTTATCACTTTTATTTAGCATTTAAATCCCAGATTGAAACAGTTTTGTACAAAACTAGTGTTAAAGATAGGACATAGTAGACACAAGTCTAAGAAATTTCACATCCCTGCAAGCTCTCTCTGTGATGGCGCTTCTTTGTGTCTTAGCGCTTGACGTCGGTGCGCTACCAACCGTTGGCATGCGCAAGCGTGGTGGGCGCTGGTAGCGCCGAGGGCCACGTGGCGTTCTGGAACACGATCACCGGCGCTAAGGTGAACGCCTTTCTTGGCGCGCACCAGAAAGCCGTCACCGACATCGCGTTTGCACCGTCCAATGCCAAACTCGTCGCTACCGTTTCGTACGACAGGCGGCTCTGTTTCAACGACTTTGTTCAGCGGAAGTGAGTGGAGAGTTCGCATCTTTCATGGGGAATTTGGGCTCTGTCCCAACTGCGCGCCGTCCGAACTGTGCGCCGTCCGAACTGTGCGCCGGCGCACAGTTCGGACGGCGCACACTTCGGACTGGCCGTCAGTCCGAACGGTAAAGAAGGTGCTCGTTTTCTCGACAAGGTACAGTTTGTAGTTCACATCCTATCCACGTGTCACTCACCTTTTGGCCATAAACACAGAGAGTTGAAGCGTTCTTAGATTTGCAGTTCTCGATTTTTACATCGTCTATGAAGTCATTTCTATAATTTCTATATACGTACCAGACTGGTTTAATTGGTTGCTTTGGAATGCATATTATTATTGTATTAACAATTAGTTTTTTTTATAAGTCTAAGTATCTGGTATATGTGCTAGCTTAGCTGCATTTACAAGCATCGGTTCTTTGAAATAATCGAAGTTAGGCAACACCGTGCTGAAGCAGGTTTTGGATGGGTGGCCATCATGGTATGGTGACCATCATTTACTCATATGCTGCAGTGCTGTTCCAGAGAGAGGTTGTTGGTGTCATCTTTTTTACCAACCGCCCGAGTCTAGAAAGTGTGGACTATTGGAGGAATCCCTTTAATATTCGAGTTGTACTGTCCTTGGGAAGGGAATGGGTACGAGCCGGTGACGGATTTCTTCTCCTCTTCTAGCCAGGCTAAGCAAGTAAGGTAAGGCTAGAAATCTATCATTCTATGACGGATCGATTCATTGTTCCCGTACTTTTTTTTGTGCCGGAACGCACCGGAACGCCGTTCCCGCACTACACTTCGGTACACCTCAAAAAATTAAAATAAGCCGGGAATATTTTCGCTCGCCGATCGCTGGAAAAATCCAGCACACCATTTCATGTTGAGAAGGAGAGTGTATTTGCGCCTTCCTAATGGGCCCTCTGCTACTAGACATGAGCTAAGAGTTTCAAAACTTACAAGCAATGTCTTGAGCCAGACAAAATGCTCTATGGCTATGGGCAGTTTTGAAACTCTTTGCTTGTGTCTAGCAGCAGTGGGTTCTCGAGGAAAATGAGAAGATACTTTCCTTCTTACCGTGAAATAAGGTTTAGTGCGTCCATGTTGTTTTTCGTGTGCCCGCTTGGCTACTAGTTTTCGACCCAAGTTACTAAAAGGGCTCGTACAGGTGATGAAGTGAGTGTGAGACATGAAACGGGGTGTGCGAGTGTTAGATGAACTCCGAATTTTGGTCCTGAGATATCAGGAAACGCACTGGGTGGTGATCTTGAAGAGCAGCCTCTGGCTGAAGACTGGCCTTGCTGGGCTCTGTCCCAACTGTGCGCCGCAGCGCACAGTTGGGACGGCGCACAGTTGGGACGCTCCCGAGTAAAGACGGGTGGCACTGTCGAAACCCGTCAAGATGAACATGATTCGCAACGAAAGCCCGCATAAATGTCTCTTGAAAAGCGAGAAATTCTCTGCCCACCTAAATGTAGCGAATACTGGATTCATGTAGGAAATTGTTTATTTATTTTAGAATTCTATAGCATTATCTTGTGTGTTTATTTATATATTATAGCGTATTATCAGTGCCCGATTTACGCCTATAGCTGACGAGGCTGTGTAGCCTAGAGGCGCCGCGTCCGAGAGGGTCGCCAGAAAAGAAGCCGCTAAGGTGTATATAGTTTAGACTTTAGGAGGAAAAAATATAAATCTTTTAATGTTCTGTACAGTGCAGAGATCCCAGGAATTCAAGTTTTATTGAACTGCAATGTTTTACAATAATAAGGGCTAAAGCACAATGGTAGTAATTTCAAGGAAAATACTACCGTCAAGCCTAGGCAAATTTGAACAATTCCGAAATAGTGTGGCTTTGCTGGCACACGACAACAACGTTCTACCCGGCTCCTCGGGTACAAACACAAATTATGTACTACATATTGTTGGAAGGGGGGGGGGGGGGAATAATACTAGGGTGCCAATGGTATAGATCGGGCACTGCGTATTATAAGTTTTAGAAAACAGGCAAATGGTTTTAACAAATTAAACTTCACAGCCCTCGTGACTCGATAACCAAAGCTGATTTGCGACTCCAGCCTTACCGGTTGAACCTTACCAGAAAAGACCCATGAATTAAGTTTAAAATGGAAGTAAATTGTACAATGCCCTGCCTGGGCCCTTCAAATCACTACCTGGCAATAAAATTAAGGACCAGACCAGCTAAAAGAGTATAGTATTCAATAACTAATAGTTTTTATTCAGTTGAAGAATTTTGTCAAGAAGAAGGGAGAATGTGTCATGATAAAAAAAAAAAGAAACTGTGTGAGAGGGTTTGCTGTGAACTAAATGACCCTCCGAACAGACATTGGCATGCGAAAACTTTGATTCTACATCGATTATAATCAGCGATCAAAATCGAACACTATCGTCTCAACTCAATATACAAGAAATTATGTTTTTTTCTTTACAAACAAGTATTATATAGCTTCTACTTCTAGAAGCCTACGCTATAGCCTGTATAGCTAATACATCAATATAAATAGCTATAATAGGTGGTGCTATCTAGATATCTGCAAACATCTTGAATCTTTCTCAATTTTGGCACGCGATCATGTCCAAAAGAACCGGAACTTGGAACACGTCACACAATACCTGCAGTGTTCATAACGAAGTCACCCTCAGCCATTCCCGTCACACAGCATCAAAAGGCAAAGACACACACGAGATTGCAGATGATATCGAGGCTTTATAATATAGTATTGTGCCTGAGAGCCCCAGTACGTATACCTACTCTATATAAGCCTCCATCACACTGACTTGTGTGCTAAAAAGGTGATATTATTCCTACAGCTCTTTTGGGCAAAGTCTCGTAGAGCCTCCGCAGAAAAGGAATGCTATAAACTCGGAACCAATTATCGCACAAATAATCGCAATCAAATTCGGCTAAGCGCCATAGTAATCAGAGAAAAGTTTCATCATTTAATTCCCGAGTTTGGAGCTTTCTGCACAAACGCACTACACAGCTGACAGTGTAAGAAGTGAACCTATTGCCTTATGATTATTATCATGTGTATATGGCGAGTTTATAAAATTCCAGAGGCATGTGTACCTAAACAGCCACCTGAAATTTGGGATGCCTAGTTTCAACGAAATTCGGGCATGGAAATTGCCACCCCCATGCGCCAATTCAAACACGAGCAGATGCATTCATTTCGAGATAAGAGTCTAGGCACCAAACCAGATTTCATTTCTTACTGACACATAAATAGTGAGTAATTTCAAAATAAGATTGTAATCAAACTCCCAATCAAACACCCAACTTGATATAAAGAAAGGATATTTTATTCAAAACTTTGCGACAATGATTTAAAGGAGACATCATGGTTGGGAGAGCCTGCCGGACGAACCGTGCAGTTCTCAATCTCAGGTCCGTGGACCACTCACTCTGCTGTGCTCTCCCCAGCTAGCTTGGCCAACACATGGCACGTAGGGCTGCTGGGCTAATGGTACATAGGGGTGGGGGATAGCAAGGCTGGAATGCAGATAGTACAGTCAGAGCAAAAAACATTGTATAGGGACAGCCAAAGAGCTGTACCATAACAAAATGCAAGCATATACCAATCAAGTAAAACGAAAACAGTAACAATCGCGTGCCTATAAATTAAATAATATATACCAAATTACATTATATGTCATATAACTATTTCACATGCTGATTTTATTGGGATTGTGGTATAGAGGCTCCATTGTCAACGCAATTATTGTGTGATTTCATGATTAGGATCTTGTGAGGCCGAAGTTATAGTTAATTTACATGAAAGTGATTCTCGTGCTGCAAATGGCGTATAGAAATAGGTTGGCAGTTGCCTATCAACCTATAAAATTATCCCGTGGGTCATCCTACGTAGCCAAACTGCTCATAACCAGTGCCGTGTTTACCACTAGTCAGAGTAGGCTATCGCCTAGGGGCGCCGAGGATTTAGAAGTGCCGGCCGCAGGCCGGCGCCAATACCAATGTTTTTTTAAAACTAAACATTAAATGCGATATGTCATGGGTTCAGTCTACATTGTATCATATGAGCAACAACACTCCTGAATTTTTAGACTTAGTTTATGTGCCCACGTATATAAGTATACCTAGAATTGACGCGACGAAAATGACCGGCGAGAATTATGTGCGCTTATCCGCATTTCCTGTAGGAACGGCAGTTGCAGCCGGGAAGTAAGGATTGAGAGGTTTTTTGAACTCATTTAAAATAGGATTTGAGTATACAATTGCGAATTCAGCTCCCGAATTGGCAGAATGGCTAATCCTGCACTCCTGGAACTATTAATCGCTTTTTTCCTGTATCAAAGTTTGGGGAAAACATTGAGCATGGAGCACTCCAGTGCGCATTTTCTTTATTTGCGCATTTGAAAGTTGCGAAAATAAAACGATGGGCGATACCAGTGCCAGAAAAAAGTTGAGCGGAGCTCAAAACCAAAAATCGCTAAACAGCGCGACGATAAGGGAAAGATATGTTATTGAACGTTAAAGAAAAGTGTCTTCTTACTTCACACGAAGTCCAGGCGGGGGGTAACATCTGAGAGCAGGCTCTCTGCTTTGTCCCTTATCCCTACTATCTTCTCCTACTAGTAAAAGCCGTGCCTGTCAGTGTGTTTCATCAAGAATTTCTTTCTTTATGCGTTCTACATTTTTCGAGATTTTTTCTTTAAATTTAGGGACCATTCTAAATTTGACGTTCTTCAGTCATTTGTGAGGTTTTCTGGGCCGTCTGCCCAAAAATGGGCGCTTTTTTGGAAAACATTTCTCGAAATTTTCATTTATTCTCCGACTTGAGTTTTTATTATTGCAGAGCACTTTTCCCGATTACGGATCCCAAAAATAGCGGACCGATCGGACCCTTGGGGCACCTTCGGGGGATCATTTTTAAAGTCAGCTTTATGACGAGTGGACTGTTCACGTAGACGCATCAGATACCACACAACCCAATGCTTCTCTGTGGATCGTTGGTTCCCACGGTGAGATGCTAGTCAGAGACGCTGGATCGAGTCTGAGTTTGGTTGCAAATTTAGGATTTCAGGGAAACTGTACCGCGAGTTCGAGTCCGTGTTTTCTGACAAATTTTTGATATCCGGGAAATTTTGTGCGTCGTCTCGATACTTTACCCCAAAATTTGCATTGAAAACTAAGTGTTGAACTCGATTGACACAGAGTATCTCTGATTTACTTATTCGCATACACGTTTGAAAGTGCGCCACCGACTAATGTAGATAAAATCAACAATCTAAATCAGCCCGATCATGCCCAGCAGCAAGCACAATGCAGGTAATATCGAAATTATCGGTAATATCGTTATTATTGTTTACTACTTATGTTTTGGGTTACTCTACAATACCTGCAAGATAAAAGCCTACCAATCTATACCAGTCCACATACGAATCGACTCGTCTTCAAAAATTGGTTCCTTAGGCTTTACTGATATGCATTGGGAGCTTATAGGGGCGCAACGAAAAAACTGCCTTCTGGCGCATATTGTCTACGTCCGGCCCTGCGCAAAACAACATAACATTTCCATATTGCAAAACAGTTGCATATTCTTAGTAAAGTACTACCCCGTGAACCATACCTCCAATGACACTGGAATTTGTAATTCGTATGTAATAATTGAAGTGCGTGGTCTGCCTCGTGCTCTAAACGTAAGTGTATATTATTAAAATAGTGAACAATCTTCATATCATTTTTAAGTAAGGAATAAAACTAAATCTAGGCGGAAACATTGTGGACTCCCTGAATATTGCTCGCCAAGCGCAATATATTGCGGGATTTAAAAACAACTTCTTTATTTTTAAATCGATTTTGGATTTAAAAGCGTGATGTTGTAGAAAATGAAGCCATGTCTATAGCAACAACGCAGGAGTAGGTTTATGGATAAAATCACTAAATAACGAGATAAGAAGCAACCATTGTTATACGCTAACAGAGATTTTACGAAAACGTGCTTGAAATAACTAATGCTGAAGTCAAACCCAAACTTTTTAATAATTATATTAAAGTGAAATGTGAAAGTAAGAGTTGAAAAAATCACTTTTGTGCGACTTTTGGTATACTATACGAGATATATGTAATTAGTGCAGGGGAGCGCGTGCTTATATGGTTTGCAATAAATTGTACTCAAACGATTCTCAAAAGTTATGGGAGCGCCAACAATTAATTGGGCGACAAAACAAATCGTATAACTGTTTCCTGTGCTGTATCTTAATTGTATGAGTAGGTCCTCTGCGCATCCTACAGACAGACCCAGTAAATAATCAAAATCGAATAAGGACAGCAAACGCTCAAGAGTTCTCAACACTGATCTACCACCCACATAACTTACTAGCAACACTGGCTGCCTAACCCAAGCCCAAGGACCATCGCTCATTGTTAACATTCAAAGTGATCGGTGGCGCGCTCTGTCTCTTGTCAGGAGAAGAATTACAATCGGACGGCGCACAGTTGGGACCGGCCGTCAGTCCGAACTGTGCGCCGTCCGAACTGTGCGCCGTCCGAACTGTGCGTCGCGGCGCACAGTTGGGACGGCGCACAGTTGGGACGCTCCCGGGAATTTGCTGTCATTTTGGCATATTGGCATATTTTGGCATATATTATTGAATCATTGGAGCCGAGAGCAAAGCCAGCCAAACGTCAGTTCAGCTATCTGGAATAGATACGATACGAATTTATATATATTTATATATTTTTAATGTACAGACCAAATGGCTGGAAATAGCTGGAATGGATGGGAATGGCTGAATGCTATCTAATCAAAAGGAATGAAAATGAATGTTTATTATAATTACTGATAACGATTTTACTTTCAGGACACCGTTGAAACCTGTAACCTTAGATCTAGGGGCTACGTTTTTTAAAAGATTGGTTCAGAAAGTTTTCCACAAACCGATATGTACGATATTTTTTATTATCTCAAAAGATTGGTTGCTGACAGTGGTTTCCCCTCCCAGACAAGTGGTGAGCTGCAGCACGGCGGAGAGCCTGACGTCGATCGATCTGTGCGATGACGGCGTGGTGGCCGTCGCCGGCACCGAATCCGGCCGCCTGTTAACCTTCGACGTGCGCAGCCTCAGCTACCCGATGGCGTCGTACGACCTGCAGACGACGGCAATCAAGAAGCTGCGCTACGCCAGCGCTACGGTAAGGGAAGAATGAGTTGGTGTTTTTATATCTTGAAACTCGTGCCTTCTATCTTCAAATGTTGCACTGGTTTCCATGTAATCAGTTTGAAACTGGGTGTTGAATGCTGAGTGAAGGCTGTTGATCTTTTTCCAACGTTTTGCAAACTGAACTTCTTTATCAAAGTTTAGAGCTTGACCAAATTTGAAAGGGTAAACAAAAGATGCAGGATAAAAATTGATTTAGATTTCACAAAGCAATAAGCATGCTCTTGAGAGAATAAGCCACAAACGCAGCTGCCATCTTGAAGATGCAAGGCAAAAGGCATGCAAAAGTGACTGCTAGTGCTGCAGTGGAAAGCATATTCTCTAATGGGACAGAGCACTCTATCCCTTAAGAGAACATGCCACAGTGAGGGCCGCCATCTTGAAGATGTAAGGCAAAAGGCATGCAAAGTGACTGCTAGCGCTGCAGTGGAAAGCATATTCTCTAATGGGACAGAGCACTCTATCCCTTAAGAGAACATGCCACAGTGAGGGCCTCCATCTTGAAGATGAAAGGCAAAAGGCATGCAAAAGTGATTGCTAGTGCTGCTGTGGAAAGCATGTTCTCTCATTGTGACAGAGCACTCCATTCCTTAAGAGAACATGCCACCATGAGGGCCGCCGTCTTGATGATGCGAGGCAAAAGGCATGCCAAAGTGACTGCTAGCACTGCAGTGGAAAGCATGTTCTCTCATGTGACAGAGCACTCCATTCCTTAAAGGGGCACACAACCCGTTTTACGACTTTTCGGCTCCAGAAAGACAGTTCTGAGGCGAAAACAATCGTACACGCGGTTATTAGCGCCGCTCAGCGTATACCCGCCCGCAGCGCGTTGAGCGAAAAGAGTGACGTCAGCCTATCTCAGGCAGAGCCATGCTACGCGCGCTACAGCAGGCAGCAGCCTCAGTTTGTCACTTGCACTGGTGAAGTTCGGCTGCTAATTGGATTAAATATGGTATTTTGCTCGGTCTTCGGGTGCAACAGATTCAACGCATCACTGTCATTAATAAAATTTTGAGAAGATCGATGTTCGGATACACATGTGTGTCCCTCCCTATCTTTACGCACTGACTCGGCTTCCGAGCAACACAAGCTCTCGTGATAAGTGAGCATGGACACACAACGATTACAAGTACACCAACTATTGTTGCCTTTTCTCCCTGACTAAACATTTACAGATAATCCGGCGCGAACGTCTTGTATTAATGTTATATTTTCGATTTCACTGTCAGAATACTCCGGTTCGAATTGATACGGCTGGATCACTTCGTCTGCCATGACTGTACTATACGTACATGTGAACTCATCAGAATCTTTGTTTCGACTAGCAAGCATGGACATTTTATCATGAAGTTGACACAGCAAACCTAATTTTAGCTCGCTCTTTATAATAGCAGTCAAAGCTCAAAACACCCATTGCTAAAACTCTACGTCTCCGAGCAGCAAACGGAGCTAGCTGGCGCGCCGGCGGCCGCACGCTGGCTAGCCAGCATAGTAGTGATATAGTGATAGTGACGCAGCGCGCGGCTGCGCGCAAAACAAAAATATCAAAATTTGGTGCTTGCGATTTTTTTTCCAAGTTGCAACATTCACGAATCCATCACACGAATCCATCCCAACACGTGCTAAATGGTTTAAAAACACATCCAAACTTATTTTTTCCATCTTTAAGAGAACATGCCACCGTGAGGGCCGCCGTCTTGAAGATGCAAGGCAAAAGTCATGCCAAAGTGACTGCTGGCGCTGCAGTGGAAGTCTACTCTCCCCCGACCAGTGTGTACCGGGTTTATAATAAATCGAGGACCGTTCCAGGCAGCCGTGACTCTTGGCGCCAACACCGCCACCTCTACGCCGCTGAGCCAGCGGCCGAACGAAGCCAAAGTCTCGTCACCGCCGCCGCGATCGCCATCCGCTGCCGCCGATCTGGTCGATGGAGTCTTCTCCCCGCTGCGGTCGGAGTCCCGGCTCTACTCGTCCATGTCGTCGTGCAGCGGCTTCTTGACGCAGTCCGATGCACCCATGACACCCATGACACCGAACCGATCTGTGAGTAGGAGGCGCAGAGTTTGAACATTCGAAATTTTTCAGGATGTCAACAACAATGAAATTCTTGTCGATATAATCTTTTGAAAGTTCTCATTATTGTATCGATAAAATCGTTTTGAAAAAATGTTGTTGAATCCTCGTTTTTGATTATTTCGATAACATAACATCCTTAATTTTTAATACCTTACGACTGATAAGGTAATATCCCGAACCCCATTAGACTTATCTAAGAAATAGGACCTAAGAAATCTTACCTGGTACATTTCATAACCCGTTGTTGCTTTCGGGACGCAGCTGGAGGCCAGTAGGTAAGCCTGGCTTGTTTTTGAATGCCGCTTTGATTGTGAGTGAATGCTGTCGGGCAATGAACATGCCAGGATGCAGTTATTATTATTATTATTATTATTTAAATAAATAAAAAAAAAAATATATATATATATATATATATATATATATATATTATTATTATTATTATTATTATTATTATTATTTTATTATTATTTTATTTTGTTTTATTCTTTTCTATTCTATTTTATTCTATTCTATTTGATTTATTTTTATTTTTATTTTTTATTTTTATTTATTTTTATTTTATTTTTTTAAATAATAATAATAATAATAATTTATTCATGACTTTGGTACAATTATACTGGTGGTTAGGAGCTTGGATGACTTTAAAATATATTTAAACTTAACAATACTTACATAGGAAAACAAGCTGAATCTTTTGCCAGCACTGTGATGTGTCATGAGAGAGAGAGAGAGAGAGTAGGTTGAAAACTGTTATAAACTTAGTTATAAACTTATATAGCAACATTTTTGATATGAAACTTTTGGGATTTGTTTTTCCTAACCTATGCATTAGTTTTAAATATGCATTCAATTATTTAAATTACAAAAAAAAATGCTTGGAATCTGTGTGTGCTCTATCTGTAATAGAACTCAAAATAAGTTTGTGTACACGCAAGTTCTAATAATAAGATAAGCTTAACATTTTGCCCCTGGCTGTCTATATCTAGTATCTGTCATTAAGTCAACCGCGACAACTTTTTAACGTAACGTTTTCCTCGCAGGAGTATCAACCGAACATCTCCGGCGTAAAAGCGGAGGCCAGTCGGACACCGCGCAGTGCCAACAACTCGTTGCTCATGTCCGTGCTGAAGGCGACAAGGGATTGGACGAATCCGAGCGGGACGGAAGCTCTGAACGACTCCGCGGGGACATTCGAAGTTTCGGCTGTGAGCCCGATTGG
The DNA here is from genome assembly GCA_921293005.1 of Nemoura dubitans. Classification (NCBI taxonomy): domain Eukaryota; kingdom Metazoa; phylum Arthropoda; class Insecta; order Plecoptera; family Nemouridae; genus Nemoura; species Nemoura dubitans. The sequence goes on along the minus strand of OV121076.1, from coordinate 17,617,685 downwards.
GTCCAGGAGCCCGATTGGGTCCAGGAGCCCGATTGCGTCCAGGAGCCCGATTGGGTCCAGGAGCCCGATTGCGGCCCGCGAATCACAGGCCGTCGAAGGCGCGGAGTTCCGCTACGTTTTGACCGAGGATTCCCGTGCCGAGGATGGCCGCTGTGAGCTGTCGACGGCAAACACGAGTACGCCGTTGCATGACGTGAGTGTTAAATTTCTTTTACTCGTGTCTGCTATGTCATAACTTTAGCACTGGTTAAAAAAAATTATTCAAACTGGGATTTGATTGCTAAATTGACACCAGGTCCCGACGTTTCATAACTTCTTCAAGGCAGCTGGACTGACGCTAAAAACTCAAACAAAAGAACTAGGGGTGTGCGAATAGTGGTTTTCTTGGTTCGAATCGAATATCGAATATTTTAAAAATCATAATTCGAGGTCGAATCGAATATCGAATAAAAAGTTTTTTAAATAGTCAAATATCGAAGCTAATCGAATAATTCGCCAAAGGTTCGAATAATAAACCTTAAGTGTGAATTTTTGCAGCAAATTGCTTATCAGTGGTGCCAAATATTCAAACTATTCGAATTTTTCGAATTATTCGTTTTACGAATAATAAAATTTCGATTTCGAATACGAATTCGAATAGTTTAAAAGTCACTATTCGAAATTCGAATACAAATAATTCGAAAATAATTAGTCGAATAATTCGTCCATTTCGAATATTTGCACACCCCTAAAAAGAACTAATTGTGGTTTTTTAATCTAGGCTTCCTAAATTCAAATGATTCTGTCAAAGTCCAAAAATAATAAAATAATGAATTTTTGTGACATTTGTATAACATTTTGCAACATTGCCATTGAGATTCAGAAATAAATGAAAATAAATGAAGATGAAATCAGCTCTTGATGACTGACTGAGTCGACATGAGGAGAGAGATTCCTAAATGAATAATAAACAATTAAACAAGGTTGGAATAATTTAACAATTTTTCACTCGATTGCACTGAAAATCGATCGTTTTTATTTTGCTGCCCTTTTCAAAGCACGCTTGGGCAGTGTAATAAAAAATGAATGATTTTGGATTTACAGCCTTATGAAGTTATGATATTGAAAGTGGCCAGGGCATGGTCAAAATAATTTTTTTCCTATAACCGCGGTGATCATTAGTTACTGTATAGGCTCTTAAGTCTTTGCAATGCGACCTAAAGTTTGTTTTCTTGTCTTGCAGAGAAAAATGATAAAAAATGATAAATTATAATTAATAATCAGGTTTGCATTTGTGTTCACAACTTGACTGGTGTGAGATCCGTGCAAAATAGCTATGTTTCTCTTGGATCTCAAAACCCAGTTTCAAATAAGTTCCTCTTGAAATGTCTCTTGAACTAATGGTTCATAAATATAGGTAGGTACTAGGTACTACATTAATTAGTCTTGATCATGAACTTCCCAGGAACTTAGCAGGAACTACCCAGACTGAAAACCTGGGGACGCAAAAATCTTGGAATTCATAATGTGACTTCCTCAGGTCACGCAGAGTCTGTTTCCGTTTGTGGACCCTGCGAACCACGTCGAGATCTCTCCCATCGCTGAAATCTCGGCCTTGCACGAGCTCTCGCCGATGACTTTGAACGGTTCGTCGTCCGAACTCAACAAGGGCATCGTTGTCAACCAGGCTGCGCTTGCAGAAGCAGAAGGTGGATGCGCCTTCTCCGACGGAGAATCGTTGCGGTCCGGGGACAGCGGCAATCTTTTTGACGGGGAATGGCACTCGGATATCTCGAGTCTGAGCGGCGAGCTCGAGTTCCACTCGCAGCACGAAGGTGAGCGAAAATTATTTGGCTGATTTTTTAATGGCATCACAGGTAGAAGGGTTGCCGGCAATTTATTCCCTCGTTGTTGGGATGTTCAACTTTGGACATGTATCAATTGGAGGTTTCATGTTGACTTGTGTACTTACGCGGCGTCCCTCGTAGCTGGGCTACGGACTCTAGGTATGCAAGTCGAGTATGCAAGCCTATGTGCCATATGGTCATGCATACTTGCGAAGTCCGTGACCCAGCTATAAGGGTGCTGTGTAAGTACGCAAGTCCACATGAAACATTCTATTGAAATACGTCCAAAGTTCAACTTGTGGGTCATTTTTGGCAACGCTTGTACGTCAGTCAATAGCCTGTTGGTCATGAAATGTAACGTTTACTAGACGTCAAGGAAATCATTAATTAATAGTCCCCCTTCAGCTGGTTTTAATTTCTTTACTTTATTGCAAACGTATCACTGGATTTTATTTTAACCTGTAGATTTGGAAAGTGGAAAAGAATTTGCAACTTACTGAAATGCTGGAGAGTTGCTAAGAAATCACCTTGATAAAGTTCTTACTTCTGCCTAATGGAGAAGGATTGAGATGTGCCTAATACAGTAATACCTATTATAATTTATAATATCAATATACTTTCAAAAAAACTATTTCAAACAGGGATTTGAATGATAAATAAAGTCTCACTGACTTCCCAACGTCCCCTCTAGGGTGACAGCTCGATCGACATTCATCAACCATAATCCAGTTTAAAAGCTTCTTTTTTAACTAGTGGTACAGGTAGGAAAAACAGGCAGAAGTCTAAGGAATTGAATGAGATGATATACTGTGTGCCATTACAGAAGCAGTGGCGGCTGCGACCGTGGAAGCAAGACCTGACCTGGAGGCCACTCAACCGACGGGCGGCGCTGCAGGCGCAGGTGGCATTGAGCAGGTGGGATAGCGACTCAAACACACATACATTTCTAATTCTTAAACGACAGGGACCCTAACTAGGATGGCCGTGCCCATCCATAACGCCATAGCCCATAGCTATTAAAAATTCACAAATAATAAGAGACGTTCAAAAAATTGATATCAATTTGATAAACGATATTGGTATTTAAAACGATTATCGATAATATCTGTTATCGAATACGAGGTTAACAGACTGACAAGCACTCAAATGTACTGGAATTTCTGAATAGTATATTTTCATTTCCGCTGGAGCCCAAAATAATACTTAATACTATCTATACCTACCTACTTAATACTTAATGTGAAATGGTAGGTAATAGAGATTTCGGCGGGTACCAAAAATTGTACCCGGGTACCCGTGGCCATTACCCGGGTACCCGCGCGGGTACCTGGGTTAGCTAAAAACCCGAAAAAAAATTTCAAAATTTCAAAAAAAATTTCAAAAAAAAATTTCAAATTTCAAAAAAAAAATTTTTGTGTGTACCAACATGGAATATTGTAACTTGCAGGGTTGTTGGAGATAGTGTTATCCCCGTGGACAAGACGTTTATGAAGAAGTCAGCATAATATTATCAGACATGATTTTGATCTTCATTACCCCAATAAAAGAAGCAGTCAATCATGTTTGTGAGTGGTGAAGACATACAAAGTGATTAGGTGTCATAAACAAACTACCCTAACCCCACACTCAGCTTGGCCTTGGGCAACAGCCAATAAATCACTAGAATTGAGGAAACATACAAAGAGACATGTCTGGACAGTGTGAAGTGGCTCCCGCACTCTGCATGCCTTGTGCCATGAGCTTGACCATGCTCCAACCATGCTCGCGACAGCGGTACAAATCAACCCATATATATAGTGACTTGTACAGTCGCGCACAAAATTATATTTTTCAAACATTTTTTTGGTTTTGAGCGGTTCCGCGGGTACTGATTTGTACCCGGGTACCCGCCGACATCTCTAGTAGGTAATGCTCTAAAGTCTAAATGTATTGTCACATTGGGAGTTAGTTGACTTTTTGGGGTTGGAGAAATTATCTCTGTGTTATTCATTGAGATCATTTTTTTTTCTAGCCACTATAGTCGAAAATAGAAAAATTCCTTAAATTCGTACAGTATGATAGTGATCATTTTAGTTTCAGATGTAAAATAGTACATATAAAGAGGTACCTACCTACCTCTAAAATAATAATAGCCATTAGCCATTAATGTTGCCTGTAGTACTGAGTACTGACAATGCAATTCTGTTTCCACATTTCATAGGTCCTTGCGGGCATGCAGCAACTCCGGACTCTCATGTTGGAAAACTTCAGCCAAGTGAATCAAAGACTGGAAAAGCTGGAAGAAAGACTTGGCAAGCTATCAGGGTAATTCCAAGGTGAGCACAGCAATGTCCATTCAATTCCTTGTATTATATACATTTAAATTTAATGTTTATATATTGTAAATGAATAAGAATAATTTAATACTCATCAGTCATCACTCATCACTGATCAGTGAATATGGTTTAAAAAACAATTCCTGTGAACCGAAATGAAATACCTAATAATAAATAATAATAAACCTTGATTGTTTTTTATTTAGATTTTTGATGTGGATGAGGATTTTGGAGTGGTATGGAATTCATTCATTTAGGAAGCCCACCTTTGGAAGGATTATTATTCATTTATTGTTGCTCATTAATCATTAACAATTTGAGAAGCCTAGGTTAAAAAACAATCGGTTATTTTGTTGATGTTAGTCGAGCTATCTCCCTTGAGGAAGTAACTAATATAATATTATACTAGGGCGAACGCAATTTGTGTTGCGTTGAAGATGAGCGTAGCGATTTGTATTTAGGGCATAAAAAGATTGAGGCAAAAAGCCTAAATCATGGAGCAGCAAGCCGGACCCTTGCTTGTTAGAAAATTCTGATCACTTGAAATTGTAAACGATTCTGGCCTTTCTTTGTTTCTGTCCGAGATGTAGAGTAGCGGAAATATGCTCATTTCGAGGTCATAAAGCAATGTGCATGTTAATACGTAGATGTAACTCATGCCCAAGGGTTTTTATTGGGTTTTATTGGGTTGGTTTTTATTGGAAAAAATCTGGTGTGATGTTTCGATTTGGTATCGATGGTTTCTAAAGGCAAATCGAAATTGGGAACATTTGAAAAAAATACGCACTTTTAAATAAATTTCCGTACTTTTCCAAACATGCCCAATTGTCGAATTATGCTCTTTTTTCTGCTTTGAAAGTGAAGGGTGTGGAGGATTTTCTTGAAAAACGCAGGGGGTCTAAGTTGAGAACAAAAGTAGACACCCTGAAAATTTCATCCCACTCGAAGCAGGCGTTTGGCCTGTAGAGCGCGCGCAAACACACATACAAAAAAAAACAAAAAACAAACAAACACATACCATGTGTTTTTTTTAGCAGTAGTGAAATTGATGATTTCGCTTCGCTCGCTACGCTCATCAACAATATTTTGAGCGTTCAAAACCCAGTTCTGGACTTTTAAAACTATGAAGTGCTAAAGAATATGATAAACAGACTTGGGTCTTTGAATTTAAATAATAAAACTAGTTATTCTGTCTTTGATATGGGTCTATAATCTTTACATGTCTTTTGTAATCCTATAATACATCTTGTCTTTTGCTGGGTCCATTTATTATTATTACCTATCCTATCGTTATTCAAATTATTTAAGGTGTGATGCTTCTTTTGGCTTACGAATGTAAATAATTTTTTACACAGCCCCAACAAAATAGCTAGCAGTTACATACACAATCCAGCAAATCTTATCATAACACAAGAATGATTCATACTTTATTAAAAAGCCTCTCAAATTACAAAGTAGGTATTTAGCTATTTTGGTGGGGCAGTCACTAATTGTTGCGTGTAGAAAATGATTAGGTCAGGTATAGATATTTATATTTTGTAGGCCAAATGGATCATCCCACGTTCGTTGATGTTTACAATTTACAATTTACATACCTACGCAAATTCACAATTCAAGATTTTTACTCATTTCATACGACCAGTTACACGAATTTGTTACCCTACCATCTTGGTCCTAATAAACAGCAAGATCATAGCCAGACATATCTGGTTTTGTACCAGAGTCTGCAAATGGGAGTGGAAAATCTGGGGAGCCCTTGCAATAGTCTGTGATCTTGGAGATAACAGACAATTAACAATTTAACTGAACATTTAAAACCCAGCTCTTAGTGTAAGCACCCATCCATATTGATTTGATCCTCGCATAGCCTCTGGTCCAAACGATGAACACTCTGTACGAAGCTGTCCGTGGTCTCGTCGATTACTCCCGCGGTTCCGGTTCTCCTCGGATCTCCCAAAGCACGAGCTGCGGCGTGCGCTCGTAGTTGCACCACTGGGCGAAGTCGGTGTCGACCTGCTCGGCACGGATCCACGGGTTGGCGAGCCTGGCCGCTGCCAGCCGCTTCAGGAAATGCTCGTAGCACGGAGCGAGCGCCGCTCGGTCCGCCACCGTGAAAACGAATCTGCACAGACAGCGGCAAGACTTTACGTCTTCTATCACTGCTCCGGTACGGGATCGGCAACCCAACCAAATGAGAGTATCAGATAGCCTTCGACCACTGATCCGCTACTGGATAGGCAACTAGTAATCTAAAGCTAGCTCTCACTGTGGCCTTTGCTCGATACTAAAAGAGCAAGCTGACAATGATATTGTTTGACAAGTTTTTCTTGACGGCAGAAATTTTGGGTCAAGCAATTCCGTCGATTTTATGATAAACTATGTTTCTGGTGTTGCATATGAATACAAATATTACTGCAGACTGATCATTTTGAGATTTCCAGCTCTGCCAGCTGTTCACAATGGTTGTCGTTTGACCGATGTACGTTCGGATAATGAATGTTCGGGCTATGTCTTACCTTTGCTCGAGGGCAAAGTAGAGGGTCTTGTTGGGAGGGGTGGCCAGCACCCTGACCAAAGCCTCGACGAAAGCGTCCGTCAGATCATCGTGGTACACCACTGAAACGAAAACCGCAACCCGTTAGTCCGTACTTTTCTACCACTCTACGATAAAAGCGAGTCGGTGGGGTGCTTTGGCTTTTGCTAGGGTTTGAAAAGTTTGTGTTCTGACGATTGAACAGCACATGTGGTCGAGACATCTGGGTAATCAGGCCGTTTTTAGAACTAAAATCTTGTCATTTCAAAGCAAACCCCCAGACATAATTATGTAGGAAAACAGATTTAACTGATAATGTGGAAGATAGATAGGTACTTCTGCATTCTAAATTAATGGGACAGCTATGAGGAAAGAAGGTCCATGAAATCCTGGGTACCTACCAATATACCAAAATGAGCCGAGAAAAACCCAGACAAAATTTTGGTTACGGTTCGACCAAATATTACGGTTTTTTTGGTTTCGGTTAGGTTCAATGCCCAGGTGTAAAGTGACAATACCCATAATGACATCATCGGAATCCACATAAAAGCTATATGCCGACTCAAATTATTAGGTATTTTTTGTTTCTACCATGGCTTAGCATGTCCTGAAAAGCCCAAGTCTTCAGCCATGCACAACTTGTGACAGGATAAGAGGTCTCCTAGACATTCAATTATTATAATACAACACACATAATGGTACACAACTGTGGCCCATTGTGCTCGACTGGGTCAAATGTTTTGCACTAAACACCATGTATTGATTTAACACTTATTTTATTTTTCTGGAGCGTAAAGAAGCAAATTGGTGTTTGTCGAATACTGTGTAATTCTTCAAAATGGTTTATTTTCCATATATTTGAAACAATAACAACATAGCAAAATAAAGAAAGCAGCAGAGGGTGACTGTGATTGATACTGTGAGATGAACTGCAAGATAATGGTTGACTGAGAGAATGCTAGTGATTGAGCGATGAACTGATAGCGAATGAGCGAATTTTGCTTTTATAGCCCCGGCTAAGAGCCGATGCTATCTTAACAAATTATATTGTACCTACATGAAATAAAACATGAATGGCTTGGCCGAAACACCGTCTCTCACCATCGGCCGCCAACAGCACGGTCGTCTGCGCCAACTGCGCACGGAGCTCCACGCTAAACGGCGCAGTGAAGTCAAGCTCGAGGACAATGAGCGGCGCACGGATCAGCGCCGCATTGCGCCGGGAGTTAGCCGCCAGCAGCTCGAGGATGCCTCCGCGGTCCACGTCTGGGGGCGACCGAGGTGGTGGGACGTTAGCTCTTTAAGCCTGTTCAATGAGCTCAGAAGTCGAGCCGTTTCCTTCACCTCGTAAGGTATACACTTTCCAGGCCACACCTTTCGTCGGATCGCGACGAAACCTATATTTTCGGAATCTTCACACTTCGGACAACCAATTGAACCATTTTCATTTCGCAAGATTCACTCGTCAATTACCTACTTACAAGAGTTTTAAAATAACCATGTTTAGCCGGTATATTGAAAGATGTGCTTAAGGGTAAATTCCAGCCAAGAATTTACCTCTTACCGTATACACTTTCCAGGCCACACCTGTTATCCGATCGCAACGAAACAAATATCTACGGAATCCTCACACTTTGGACAACCAATTGAATATTTCAGAACCTCGATATATCTCTACTCTTGGAAATCCATAAAAAGTTGAATTCAATTAACCTCAACAACCATCAATGAATGGCCTTAAGGGCATTTGTTTTCATGACTTTTACGTCCTTGAAAAGTGTCCTAGAAGGGCATCTCCGGGCCAGGAGATCTTCACCAAATGTTGCACTCATTTTGCACACCTTATATTGATATTTATCATGTCTGAAAATCTATGATTCGTGGTTTTTTATATTAACATTTGAAAGTGTTTTTCGTGATTTTTGGAGTCTTTACGCCAGATTCTACAATTGGTTGGGTTTTCTTTTAACTCCATCAATATTCAACATTCCTTTTTTCAAGAAGTGAGTAGTTCAGGCCAGTCCATCACTTTCTTTAAAGGGCATGTATGTCTCTTGATTTCTCATCCTTCAAAGTGATATCGAGTGTTAAGCATAGCCCTAGTTATTTTAATTTCTCACAGTAGGTAGCTGCCATTTACAAGGATTTTGATCTTGCATGTTTAATTTAATCCATGGACAATTTTCTGAATTTTACTTAGGAATTATTGCCATACATAATTATTTATTGGCAAATTTTAAATCTTTTGTATTATTTTCTCTGTGTATGAATTCATTCACCTAGCCTCAAACCAATTGAAGAAAACATTGAACGCAAAACAGAATCTTGCAAGGCAGTTTCATTTTGCGTCAGCAGTTTTGGGCAAGGAGAGGGTTTAAATGCATTGTATAAAAACAAGTTCATTCTTGATTATTTTTAATAAGCACACTTCATGTGCAATTTAGTATTGACATTGCCCTTGGGAGGGATGCCTTCGAGTGATCAACAAAAAAACTTGTATACAAATTAAATAATATATTTATTATTTACAGACTTGAAAGTGGTATACAATGCAACTAATATGTACACACACATCAACACATTTCACGTGTCTAACATAAGCAACTGTTTAACAAAAAAAGTGGTGTACAGAAATTCAGTTTGTCAACTTGTATACAAATCCACTTCTGACAATTGCTTTTCTATACAACTTTATGTGTTTAACAGTTGACAATCTGAGAATTTGTATAAATTTGTAAACAAGTTTTTTTGTATACCTCTTGCAAGTCTCTGATTACCTATGTGATTTCATTTGTACACGAGTATACAAGTTTTTTTTGTTGATCACTTGCAAGGCTGTATTAAGGAATTTAGCTTGTATACACGTGTGCAAGTTTTTTTGTACACGAGTTGACGCATTCCTCCCTTGGGATATGAAAAATTCAATGTTTTGTGCATTAATGAAAGAGCTCACAAAAGATATTACTGAGGCAGCTAATTGCTTGCGTGCCGTGAAACTCAATGCCGTGTCATCGACACATTTATCAAGGTGACTCAATATTTGCCTGTCAGCAATTGTGTCACGTTCACAGTCGGCAAAAGCATTTCCTGGCCGGATACAAAACCTGGGAGCAATGACTGCTCAATGCTTGTGTACCTATTCAAAATATGATTTCTGACAAGTTACATTAAGAGCTATTAATTGTCTAAGACTCATATCTACTATATCCCAGCTTTAGCACTAGTTTTGAAAATAACTATTTCAAACTGTGATTTGAATGCTAAATCAAAAGTCTCACTGGTTTCCCAAACTAAGTCGGCCGACTAAGTCTGGCAAACTAAGTTTTGCTACATTAAGAGCGTTGAAAACGATTGAATTCACACGCCACGCTGTGTGGCCAGGGGTCGGTGCAGAGGTTCACGCGGGAACTTCCAACACCAACAATTATTAATGGAAAAATCTGAGAAAAAAAACCATAGACCGAGAAAGAATCAATTAATGTCAGATGGTAGTTTTTATTACAAATTAAGACATACTTTTTCCGTACGAGATACGTAAAAATGCCATAAAAATGCATTTTAGACAATTTTTGGAAAAGTACACCTTTGTCATTTTTGAAAGTATATTAATTAATAATAAGTAATAACCTAACACACCATCCGACATGAAACAACCCTTCAACTACACGTTTATTTTTCCCCCAAACTCTGTGTTAGTATTTGTGGCCAGGAGAAGTTCCCGCATGAACTTCCGCGTACGACGAAAATACTAGCGTTTAGTTTCCTCTTAATAGTGAACCATAAATGTTTTGGGGGCTTGCATTTCAAGATAGAAGGCTGGCTGTTGTCTTGGGATTGCAGTGATAGGATCTCAAAGAAAAATGTACCTAAGGCAAAGGCACAAGCTACACTTGGTTTCACTGGTATTTTTTTGAGAGCTCACACATTACGCTTTCCCCCCCGCTTTTGAGCCCTTAGGGCTTATGTTTTAAATAGGTACCTACCATCAAAATTATCAATTTTAATTAGTATGTATCTAAAAAGTATATTTCTAACCCAAATAAATAACAGATAATGAAATTAATTATCTAATGTGATTGTACAATCTTGTTAAGTTGTTCAAAATGTATCAGCTGACAGAAATGAATATTTTCTAGAGAATAATTTTGAGGGAAACAAAACATTTATGCTCCTAATCGACTCATTTTGAGCCAAAAAAAAAAAAAAAAAACTTTACCTTATGCACCGAGCATTACTATTTTGAAGAGATGAATCAAAGATGTGTCGGTCGTAGGAAGCAAATTCGGTATTTAGTGCATGACCATTCTGCCGGCTGCGACCCACCTGTGGCTATCACCTGCTTGGCGACCGTTGCTGCCACCAGACTCGTGAGTCCCACGCCCGAACCCATCTCCAAGACGACGCGGTCGGCAAACAGAGTCGGTCGACTCAGAATCAGGTCGGCCAACAGCAAGGCACCGCGCCAGACCTGCCGTCCGACCAGCGACAGACTGCTTTTCGGGCTGTGTTCTGTTGGCATCAATCGTGAACTCATTTCATGTGACAAGGGCTTCGCAAACTAAGTTTTGGTTGTGTGGTAGAGAAGCGTACACAAATGAGATGGATGATAAGAGCAGAGAAAGTATTAGGTACCATGTAACCCTAAGTGGGGGACATAATAGCTCAACTCTAAAGTTTGCTGGAAATTTGTTGGAATGTTGCTGAAAGAGCAATGGTGTAGGTACAGGCCTAAAAATGTCAGAAATGCCTAATAAAGTGAGGTGCAAAATATTAAGAACTTTCCAACTCTTTGGGCTGTTTACCATGGGTAAATTTGTGAATATCCTGAAATGTTTGTTAACTTTGCTTCGTTAAGTATGAAACTGAACAGGTCCACAGGGCCTTTCTGTCAGGGTATAGGGGTCATGCGTCTCATGCCCCGGTCAAATCGCCATGTGGGTTATCTTTATGTTTTTCCTTAATTTACAATCTTCATTTACAAGTTTGGCTAGGAAAATAAGAATCGGAAGGATGTTAACAGCTTTCACTATTATTTTGCGTAAAGTGCCGTGAGCGGGACACAGCACGAGTCTATAAAGTCACTTGGAAGTCGCGCTATCAAGTCAGTCGGTCGTCTAGCGCGTACCGCGTGGATTCTGCGTGAGCGGGGAGGAGGATCATAATCGGCGCCCACTCACTAGTTCTTGGGTACTCGCTCTAACTTGGCTCCACGAGGTGGCTCGGACCAAAGAGCTACCTCCAGTCCGACTGTATGCATTGCCAGCACCAGCACCGGCACGGGTACCATGCGGCATGGGTTTTACCCGCAAGCAGCTACAGGGGACAATGAGCAGCCACAAATACATATTTTGTCAATGGAATTTGGGGGGACACAATTTGTTACAATTCTAGCATGTTAATATGCATGTATATTAAGTTTAACATATAGTAAACATTACTTAAAAATCTGGAAATTATTATATTATTGCCAAATGATTAGCAACCGAACTCTGCACTTTGTTTTTTTATAAAGAAAATTATACTTGTTGACTCGGGTCGTTCTGGCCTGCAGCCGAAGAAAATTGTGTCGCAGTAAGCAAGTTTAGTATCGACCTAAGGGACCTTTGGCCTGGGGGCTGTGATAGAATATTCTGATGGAAAACAAAATGAGGATTTAATGGTGGAAATATGGGTATGTGGGCATCTGCCTGTAGGCATACATGGGAAAATTTGTGCAAAGCATACCCTCACAAAAAACCACCACTCGCCCCTGCGGGTGCGATATGCTGAAAAGAGAAGGGGGTCAAATCTTTATTGTTTTTCTTAAAATAAAAGTCATTGATCGTGTTGTGGGCTGTTTTTTCTAGAAGATAATCATCAGTCATGTGAAAAAACGACACCTAATCAATATTTAATTTTGTTGTCTTGTCATTTTTCCTGCGAGCCAGCCATGTGCAAAATAGAATGTGGATTTGCATTGAAAGCTTAGAAATCTGTTTATGAATTTGCACCATTGGCTACTACTCCTTGAGAAAATTGCTTTTTTAAGGGGAAGAAATAATTTTTGGTGTTGCATAACTTATAGTAGGCACCATAGAGTAATTGGTTTATTACTCTATGGTAGTACCTGCCTACCAATGTCGATAAAAGTCGCTTCGTGACGCCGGATGACTTCCAGGTCGCCGTCGTCATCCTCACTCCCAGGCTTTGTCACCACGAAACGGGTCACGACATCTAAGATCAATCAAGCATACCTATGTTAATAAGTCACCCTTATCCGCAACCGCAACCTGTTGCAGATTCTGCGGGCTTACTTTTCTTGGAAAGAGACGGCTTTTGATTTGAAAGACAGGGCTGGTAAATCTCTGATGTGACCTCATCGTCGTCAGCAGACATCTGCACACCAGGAAGTCCGTCCAGACATTGTTATTTGCCAAATAATACTTGGCTACCAGACAAGAGAAACTATTAATAAAACAGGCAGTTTGAAAAGTTGCACATCATTTCGCACGCCCCCTTTTTGAAAAAAACATGGCGGCGCGAGTTATTACATTCACAGCCTTTACTACCAGGATTTGATCGGCATGTTCCACGGTGAAATTGAAATAGATGCGGCTGTGAATTACGATGTTGACGGCCGCGACGGATCACGTGACCGGTTTGGGCCAATAAAAGCGTACCACGAGTTGGTGTCAAATCTGTCGCTGCCACGACTTGTACGCTACATTTCGCAGTCGTCTTCGTCTTGGTGTGGTCGTGTCTTGAAAGATGTTGGTGAAACTTTTACTTCTGGTGGCCTGCGCGACAATCGCCTTCGCTGACGATGAACCCGAAGTTAAGGACGGCGTTCTTGTCTTGACCGACGCGAATTTCGATAATGTTATCAAAGAAAACGAGTTTGTGCTCGTCGAATTTTGTAAGTTTCGGCCGGTTTTGAATCCGTCTACCTCCACGTAGCACTGAATCGACCTTTGCACACACTCATTTGCCCTATGTCATAGTGAATGCCTACTAATTTAACTCGTCAATTACCTGTGTCACAGTTGCGACCGACCATGAACCCGAACTTGACCCCTAGTGACTTTGACCGTAATGTCAGTGGGAGTGGGTTTGCCCCATGATGACATCCTCACTTTGTTCCAGATGCGCCATGGTGCGGACACTGCAAATCACTGGCCCCAGAATATTCGAAGGCGGCGTTGTCATTGGCAGAAAAAGAATCACCCATCAAGCTGGGTATGGTTGATGCCACCGTCGAAACCAAGCTCGCTGAAACACACGGCGTTCGAGGCTACCCCACGCTTAAATTCTTCCGATCGGGCTCGCCCATCGACTACAGCGGTAAGTGACTAGATGCTGAAAGTACTTGATTGCCTGCCCAGATTGAACCATTATTGGGGCTACCTGTTGCTTGCTTCTTAACTATTTATCACCATTCTTTCAATAGCTTGCTACAATTACAAACTTTAGGTTGATACAAAAAGGTCAATGGGAATATATAGCAACAGAAGATGTTACACACTGTAAATTAAGCATTAAGTTATAACATGTCACTCGATGTGCAACTAGTCGTTTAAAAGACCATGTTATGCATTTTTGTAAATAGTTTGCGATTTGCTATGAATACCACCTACCAGCATTCAGTTTGTTTTGTAATGAAGGCAAGTTATCATGGTAAGTCTGTTAGAGGATCTGGAAAAGGGAAATTATCTAGGAAAATTATTGCTTTTCTTGGATTTTTTACAAAATTGCATTTGGTTATCTCATGAACGAATGCCTACGAGCTGAATGTTATTCTCGAACTGGTAACAATATCTTTGTGTACTTTCAGGTGGCCGCACTGCTGACGAAATTGTTGGCTGGGTCAAGAAGAAGACCGGACCTGCTGCCGTCACTTTGACCTCTGTTGAAGAGACCAAGACCTTCATCGAATCCAACAACATCGCCGTTGTCGGCTACTTCAAGGTAACTTTGGTCTCTGCGATCTGCTTAGCATGTTGGCCCAACAGAGTGTGACGTGATAACATGTTATGATGACTGGTGACACTTGTTGCTCTAATTTGGCATTTGTTCTAACCGGCAATAACAAGGATATAACAGGCTCTGCTCGGTCGTTGTCAAGCAAATAACAAGTTAACAGACCATTTGCCACTGAAAACCAGGTGTTACTCTTATAGAGAGAAATATGCTAAAAAGATTTTATCCCCAGAAATGTTCATGATGATAGGATTGATAGGTAACTTCATTCAACATTGGGTCAAGATTGAGCAAAAACTAGTCTCAAACGAACAGTGCTGATCTTGTCTCATAATCGTTACCTAGAAAGAGCAATACTAAGATCACGCCTACAAGGGTATGGTATTTCCACGTGTGCCATTTGTCATCGTCTTATGTGAATGCAGTAATATTTAAAGATAAGAGGTCAGAAATATGCTCCCATGCTATACCTACTCGTATCACCCTGAAAGAACAACCTTCCAGTGGAACAGCGCCCAGCAGTCACTTTTGCTGTCTTTAACCTTGCATCTTCGAGATGATTTTCCTATTGTGGTATGTTCCCTCAACAAGAGTATACCTACCTTTGCCTTCATCATTGCGTCTAATATATACTACATTTAGTCGTCCCTGCTCGAATTTTTCACTTGGGAAGAGCGGTTGTGAATGTACTTTTTCTGCAGTCCGATGAAGAAGCTCCAGAAGTGGCGCCCAAACGCAAAGTGGCGCCCAAGCGCAAAGCGGCACCCGATCCCAAAGTGGCGCCCAAACCCGAAGTAGCGCTCGCATTCCCCGCATGGCCCGAACCCGCTGTGGCGCCAGCTCCCGCCGTAGCGCCCGCTGCATGAAACGCCCCTTGAGACCTCCACCGACCACGCACTGACTTGCACGAGACACAGCGCACTCGCGCTACGTCTCGGCAGCCGAAACTACGCACACTTGACTTATGCACAAGACCGTAGCATGTTTCTCGACTAAAATTATTGCACGTAATACTTGACATTTGACACGTGACCACAAAATTACATTATTTGGAATGCAGTAGGGTTGTCGTTCACCTTTGCTGATGTTCCCCTGTCTCCTCTCCGTGTAGTATGTATTGTTTGGGGTTGGTTTTGGAAGGTATTGGCACAGATCTAGTTTGTACAGATATGCCATCTGATGGAACACAGCTTAAGGGGATGAGAAAACTTGGCAAGCAATAGACAGTGTTATTGCAAAAAGTGTGCTGTGACAGTGCTGTGACAGTGAGTGTGGTAATAATACCAGCTTCTCATGAAAGCTTTCCCGTTCCTTTACCTTGGTGGTCAAGGGATTGCCATGGTTCCCACGATGGTTCACGCAAAATTTAAGTTTGAATGATCCCGTTGGCCAACGAATATCTACCAACCATTGTTTACAGGAAAACTATTAGTGACAGCCCCACCAAAATAGCACCCATGTCTTAGGTAATGTGTAAGGCTTTCAATTATGTAAGAATAGCGGCGACCGCCGCTAAGAAAATTTTTATGCTATTACTGCTATGTCTGGTGTTAAAAAATAACTTCCATTACTACGGAAAACTATGGTAACTATAGAAACTAATGATTGCCATAGTTACGGACGTTATTGTGCACAACTAGGCATAACACAAATTATTCTTGCATAATTTGAAAGCCTTGTATATTACCTAGGAGGTTAGCTATTTTGATGGGGCTGTTACTAGGTAATCTTGGAAACAATTGTTTGGTAGATTTTCGCTGGCCAAGGTGATAATTCGAACTTCAGTCGATTTTAAAATATTGAATTCGATGGACCATCTGTGTAAGCTCTTGTCTGTGGGGTTGTGTGGCGATTTTGAAGATGACATATTGTGCTTGGTGTTGGTGGGGTTCGGTAGAGTTGTTGTGACTGGTGCCTGGTGGTGAACCACACTCCCTCGTTCCACCGGCTCATTTACACTTCCTGTCCTGCTCGACTTCCTGTCTCCTGCTAATTGGTAATTACCGTTGGCTAAACTCTGGCCAATGCAAAACTGTGGTTTTTATAGTAGATGTGTTGTAATTGACGTGTTTGCAACACTATTTTTATGTAATTAATTTAACCTTGGTTTTGAACGGTAGTTGGGAAATGTGTGAGCTAGCTACCCAAAGAAAATACATTCGTGCATGCTTGGATCTTGTCCCATAGTTACTGAAATTTGAGCACACACAACAGTTCCTTTGGTTATTGGATCCATGTTTTGGTTGAGAGGTTTTTTTTTGGGAGGGTATGCTGCACAAATTTACCTACCTACCCATATTTCCAATTTCCACCATGTAAATCCGCATTTTGTTTTCCATCAGAGTATTCAATCACAGTCCCCAGGCCAAAGGTCCCGTACGCCAGTGTTAAACTTGCTTACTGCGACACAATTTTCTTCGACTGCAGGCCAGAACAATCTGAGCCAAAAAATATATAATTTTCTTTATAAAAAATCAAAGTGCAGAGTTCAGTTGCCAATCATTCAGCAATATTATAATGATATCCAGATTTTCAAGTATTTGCTATATTATATTAAACTTAATATGCATGCAATTAATTATCATGCTAGAATTGTAACGTATTATGTCCCCCAAATTCATTGACAAAATATGTATTTGTGGCTGCTCATTGTCCCCATGGCTGCTTGCGTGTAAAACCCGTGCCGGTGCTGGCGATGCACACAGTCGGACTGGAGGTAGCTCTTTGGTCCGAGCCACCTCGTGACGCGAAGCTAGAGCGAGTACCCAAGAACGAGTGAGTGAGCGCCGATTACGCTCCTCCTCCCTACTCATGCAGAATCCACGCGGTACGCGCTAGACTACCGACTGACTTGATAGCGCGACTTCCAAGTGACGTTATAGACCTGTGCTGTGTCCCGCTCACGGCACTTTACGCAAAATATTAGTGAAAGCTGTTAACATCGACCCGATACTTATTTTCCTAGCCAAACTTGTAAATGAAGATTGTAACTTAAGGAAAAACATAAAGATGACTCACTTGGTGATTTAACCAGGGCATGCTGCACATGTCTGGCATACCTTGACTGAATGCCCCTGCCTTTTAGGGTAGGGCAAAAGGGGTTTTGGGCAAAGGGTGGGTTTAGCTGTTTCTTACCTTTAGTGTATGGGTAGTTTACCCAGTGTTGTCTGTGCTGTTCAACTTTATCACACATTGCTGAGATAATGTTGGTGATTGCAGTTGTCCTATTGACCAAACAGTTTTACTCTCGCTTATGCACTACCTACTGTGACCATTGTTTGTGCTATCAAAATTGGTTGGTTTATTCAATGTCCACTGTCCAGTACTATCCACTATCCATTATTGGAGACACAAATGTACTGTAATTTGAATAAGATTATTTTGCATGACTATTCATGAAATCTTCATCATTTTGCTAGCATTCAAACTGCAATGCCTCCATGCCAACTGTTCAGTAAGGTTCAACGACCTTTATCAAGACATTTGCAACTAGTTGTGATATTTTTGTTTTATCTTGAATTTCAAGAAATTTTCTGGCTTTGTTGCTGTAAATGTGGCAATTTCTTGCCGGAATTACATATTGTTTTGGTATTGTTGCATAAAATTTCTTGACAACAATTCTCATACGTTAAAGCTTCATGTCTAACGAACAGGGTACAAAAACGTTGACATTCTGTGCATTTCGGGACTAAGACTTCACATGGCCTTTCCACAGCCTTTTTGCCACAAGCCGTCTTAATCATGGTGGTGATAATGACTGCTATCCATTTTCTATATAAGTTTCCATTATATCGACACAAGACAACTACCTGAAAGTGGCCAAGGACATCAACACAACAACACCTGACTTACCAAACCTGATCAGTGGAGAACCTGTACGAGTGGGATCTGGCCACGGTATCTGCCGAGAGCCACTCTCTGTCTCCATGTCCGTCCCTTTGAATTACAAACTAATGTTCGTTCTCAGATGTTTCTCAAATTATCTCCTCTCGCAGGATCTGACCTCGGAAGCTGCCAAGAACTACCTGCTGTCTCCATAAGCGTCCCTTTTGAAATCCACGCTAACGTCCGTTCTCCGATGTTTCTAACGTTGCCTCGTTCACCAGGATCTGACCTCGGAAGCCGCCAAGAACTACCTGCTGGCGGCTGGCTCCGTCGACGACCACCCCTTCGCCATCACCTCTGAAGACGCCGTCTTTGCCGAGTATGAAGTCACCGGGGACCAGGTGCTGCTCTTCAAGAAGGTGAGCGATTCATGAAGCATGCACGGGATACATTGGTATACCAACAGTTTGGCCAACCTTCGATCACTGTTTCGGTACGGGATTGGAAACCAGTATGCCGTGCCAGCTCTCATTGCTACGGTACAAGATAGGCTACCATTATAGCATTCCACGTATGTAATTGCACTAATAGCTTGTATTTCTACAAGGATAATCAGTTCGTGGATCAGGGGACCCTGAGCTGTGGCTTATGCTAGCATTAAATACTGCAAATATCTGCCAGATTAGTTTAGAATTTACTCTTCTTTTTTTAAAACCTTTTTGCAGGCCTGGAACACCTGTGCAAATAAGGAATGGAACAGTCTTAATGTCTTTGTATTTTTGCTCTGGTTTACTTCCTTTGGCAGATTCCTAGGCTTTTTAAAAATGAAATACCTAATGTTTCCACATGTTAATATTACACTCGAATGCACCAGGGGAATGCCAAATGAGATAACACAATGTGATTAGACTTACAATTAGGGGGCGGCCGACGGCAAGATATGGCTATCAATGGCCAATTGTTATATAATATATCATATCTTATCTTACTTTCTATGACCATGCACAAAATAGTAAAACCACTGTCCTGTCCTGTCCTGTGTGCATTGTTGGCTTATTAACAGTGCACACACGTACATAACAACAGTGCCACATTGCAAGCAATGATTATTTCAAAGAAGTGAAACCAATGCACAAAGCAAATTTTTGGAAGAATTTTCACTCAAGTGGTTCCCTTTTTAAAAATCTTATGGGGAAGGAGTAAGAAAGAACTTGAATCAGATGCCACCATAAAAAAAAACGTGTCAATGTTTCGACAATGCCTTTTTCACTCAAGAGAGGTTTTATGAGGAACCCGTCACATTGAGCCATTAACATCCGAGTGGTCGAACTACAAATACGAGTATCTGTGTCGTCAGTAAAGACGCTGATCTTCGGACACACAGAATTAATTTGGGCGACTTTTGCTGTTGAAGGGCTCGCATGAAAGATGCCTCCATAAGCAGATTGTCAACCCCTTGTATAATTGCTGACCCTATCTGTTGCTTAAGTTACTACATAGCTCTGACTATTGCTGTCACTATCTATTGCCGACCTCTTTGTTTTGTAACAGTACCTATGTTAAAAGAATGGATGAAGAGCCTTAAATAGTAAAGTAGTATAGTAGGAAAGTGGAAGGAAATGAGACAAAAGAATATATTCAAACATAATACAGTTTAGCCCGTGAGAGAAGATGCCACAGCAGGGACTGCCCCTTATGAACTACCAACTTATGAATTTTAATTTTAATGGCAGGCAAACAAAACTCTATTTCGGTGACAAATAAAACAATTACAATAAGAGTCTATTCCATAATAGTGAAAATATCAACAAATAAATAGTTGAGAGATAAAAACATTAGCTTTGGTAATATAAGAAGCTATAAAGATGATGACAGGATTTCAGCTTTGTCAAACTGGCACTTATGTAAGCTACAGTGACTACTAGCTCTCCCAACGAAATGGTATCTTCTTAAACAAAACGAAGTGTAGCATTAATGAAATACAAAAGTACGTCTTGCTGCCTTGCTAAAATGCATTTTTTTCAAGAGAGAAAGAGAAAATAACCACCTGTTCCTGTTTCCAGTTCGACGACGGCAAGGTCGCGCTGGAGGGCGAGATCACCGAGACCAACATCAAGAAGTTCGTGGCCGCGCAGAGCCTGCCGCTGGTGGTGGAGTTCAACCACGAGACCGCCCAGAAGATCTTCGGCGGCGAGATCAAGAGCCACCTGCTGATGTTCCTGTCGCAGGAGGCGGGACACTTTGCCCAGTTCCTCGAAGGAGCCAAGGAGGTGGCCAAGGACTTCAGAGAAAGGGTGAGTTGCTTCGTGTTCAGGTTGCCGATTTGGCATTTTTACCCGTCCGTTATCTAGAGGTCAAATTGGCTTCAGGAGCGACAGGTTTGCAGGTCCCATGGATTCCATCCTGGTGAGAGCGCCATGTCCAATCCTGAAGGCTTTCCTGAAGGATAACAAACGGTATCTTGGGGATTTTCAATGATATTTAGCAAAGACAGAGAACCATTTCCCCTGCAAAAATGTGTGTTGCTTTGTGGGCAGGATGGTGTCTTTAAAAAATGTGCTATCATTTTTCAGTTGTTAGCATTGGGGAATTTGTGCAATATCTGCCTTGAGCACAGCCTACTCATCTTTAGTTTTGGCTTAGCTGAGCAGCTGCACCTTTTTTAGCAACTTGGTGCATTCTTTTGAAAATGGCGAGTGGTATTGAATCGTTTCTCAGTCGTAAGATTTGGCTCTGGCTCTTGTGGCTTTCAAACAAGACTCTAGTTTATGGATTTTGTCCCCTTAAAACAAATGGCACGGTGGTAACACCCCAGAACAGAGCTGGCCCTCTAGAAGTATTAATATTTAAGCCGTGCCAAAAGCCGCGATGCTTGCTGACCTCTCTGATGCCCCGGCCTTAGGTGCTGTTCGTGTCGATCAACGCCGACGAAGAGGACCACCAGCGGATCTTGGAGTTCTTCGGCATGCGCAAGGAGGAGGTGCCCGCCATGCGACTGATCCGGCTCGAGGAGGACATGGCCAAGTTCAAGCCCGAGTTGCCCGAGCTCACCGCCGACAACATGCGCAATTTCGTCACGCTCTTCGTCGACGGCAAACTCAAGGTGATAACGCGGCCGAGCGTCGAGAAACAAATCTGCAATAACATAAGCGTAGACAAAACGCCACGGAGTCTGCATCCTTGGCCGAGGATGGCTGCAGTCGGCTGGATCTCTCGAGGCAGGAGTGTGTGCAGAGCCAAATTTCTCCGATGACGTGCCTAGACACCGTGTCACTTTAAGGAGGGTGGATTTGCATCTTCTTCGATGGCCGTCTGCCGCTAGACGTGAGCTAGACGTGAGCGGTAACCCTTTGCCGTCGGTTTCCGCAGCAACACCTGCTCTCGCAAGAGCTGCCCGAGGACTGGGACGCGACACCCGTGCGGACGTGAGCTAGGCGTGAGCGGTAACCCTTTGCCGTCGGTTTCCGCAGCAACACCTGCTCTCGCAAGAGCTGCCCGAGGACTGGGACGCGACCCCCGTCCGGACGCTGGTCGCCAGCAACTTCGACGCCGTCGCGATGGACGCCACCAAGGACGTGCTGGTCGAGTTCTACGCGCCCTGGTGCGGACACTGCAAGCAGCTGGCGCCGATCTTTGACCAGCTCGGCGAGAAGTTCAAGGTGGGCACTTTGGAGCGTGTTTACAACTCGGTTCCCGAAATGAGAAACGATTCCTTTTGGAATTGACTAGGAACCGAGAACTTGCGGTCGTCAATCACTGTAAGGCCCCAAAACATGGCAAGTTTCATAATTTAGCCAATCTAACATTGATTATGTTTCCCAATAATTGTGTAAACTGTTGAAAGCCAACAAAATCTTCCACATAAGAGTGGTATTCCTGTTTGTACCTACTTTTAAGAGCACACTTTAAAACCATGTAGCAGATAGAATTTCCATATCAACATTACCTACTAGTTTTTAAAAATCTATTTCAAACTGGATTTAACACTCTAAAAAACTTAATGGTTCAAAATAAAACGCCAAGTGGGACACGTACACTAACGGTGAAATCGGTGGGACTCGTTAAGCATTCAAAACCCAGTTTGAAATAGTTCATTTTGCAAACTAGTGTTAAAGACGAGAAAAGAAAACACTAGTCTCCGAAACGTAACAACGTCACTAGTCGGCCAAAGCCACCGAACCGCGGCGCAAGGCTGACCGTTTGCTCCGTGGCTTTTGCGCAGGACGACGACACGATCCTGGTGGCCAAGATGGACGCGACCGCCAACGAGCTGGAGCACACGAAGATCACGAGCTTCCCCACGCTGAAGCTCTACGCCAAGGGCGACAACAAGGTTATCGAGTACAACGGCGAGCGCACGCTCGAGGGCATGGCCAAGTTCCTCGAGTCAGGTACGCAGACGAGCGCGCTGAACGCGGGACTCCGTTTCACGTTGAGAATGGGAGGGGATTTGACCCACTGTCGCTTGGTACACATCAAGTAAGTGACGGTTTTACTATGTCCGGTTAAGTGTTAACAGTCAGTTAAGTTTGTTATCTTCAGGGTCACAGCCAATCGGATACCTCTCTTTTCACTTTAACTGACAGTTAAACACTTTAATTGACATTGTAAAACCGACCCTAAGAGTTTCAAAACTTATACAACTATGCCCCGAGCCGGACCAAATGCTCTATGGGCAGTTTTGAAACTCTTGGCTCGTGTAGCAGCAGTGGGTCCTCGAGGAAGATGCAATCCACTCTCCTTCTTAACATGAAATGGAGTTTAGAATTCTTTAAAAATGCATTTCTCACTGGGTTTTGAATGCTAAATATTTATTTATTTATTAATTTAATCTAGGAATTCCTAATACTGTGTGGGACAGTGGAATGTACCTACAGACTTATAATTACTATTGAAATTTGTAAGCCTACTAAACAGTGTACAAATTTAAGCTAATAAACAAATAACTGCACAAAAGAATGTAAAAAAATAAAAATAAAAGCTTAATAAGCAAAGCCTAGAATATCAAATTATTTGTACATAGAATAATGTTGTGTAGCACTGTAGCGTGTTACACTGTACCTACACAAGAATTAATATGAGTTCACCATTGCACAGCCTTCTAACTGAAGCTGGTGTACCTTGGCTCTAATGGCATTTTGTATCGCTAGAAGGCTGTGGTTAACTATGAATAAACTCTCCTGCAGTTATTTCTTCAAGAGTGATAGCTCAACTGATTTTGATTGCATGAACATAACCAGTTGTTTTTTAACCTTGGCTTCAAAACCCAGTTTTAAAGAGGTTTTTTTAAATTTTAACTATTGCAGTTGAAAGAAGAAGAGAGTTAAGAAAATATAATGTAGCAATAAAAGCAATAGCAATATTTTCGTTCTATTTTGATACTTCATCACAAAGGGTCTCTTCAATTTTTTTTCATTGCCTATTGTTACTTTTTAATTTCAGAAAAATCTATGTTTGTCATCATTAGCGGGTGGGGGAATAGTGATACATAGACTGTTTGGGATATGTAGAGGTGGTTGTTTTTAGGGATTTATTTGCATCCTTTGTGAACCCTTGTCCAAGTTTTGTTAATTTTGTTATAAAAGAGACTGGAAAGGGACAGACAGCAGAACAAGATTCCTGTGCAAACCTTGTCGATCCATCGTCTGATTGCAATTGTCTCTTGGTTTGCAGGCGGTGCCTACGGCCAGGCGGCGCCGGAAGAAGCGGAAGCAGAAGACGAAGACGACGACGTTCCCCGAAAAGACGAGCTGTAGTTTGCCGAGAACACAACTTTTGATACCCGAGCGAGCGACGAGCGAAAGAGAGCGACTACGCGTGTGCGAGAGAGAGAGAGTGCGAGATTGTGTTTTTGGGGAACTATAGTTTATTTTGCAAGGTGATTTTTATTGTGGCTGCCGAAAAGTGTTTTTTTTTTCTTGTCTAACTGTAACAAAATAAACTGAAAAAAAAAATTGCGCAAAACATAATGTGGTGATTTCAGAACTGTACCTATATTTAATCGCACAAAGCTTTTCCAAACAAAATGGTCCATCTTATTTTATGCAGGGGTTATTTTTTAATTTGATGTGTTTTTTTATTTATTACTAGAATTTCGCTTTTTTGTATTTCTTGGAAACGATTTTCGTAATTTTCTAGACTGATTTCCCAAATTAATTTAGGTGTTTTTCATGTTGGTATTTCTGTAATCTTCCATCCCTGCCTTCGCTGTTAACCTGTCATGTTGGCAACTCCGTAATCCATCAACCCTGTCGAATGTAATGTCTTCCCACGATGTCCTGCGAGTCATGTGGTATTTGGTTCGTGATGTTTTATTATAATTTTACATCGAGAATAAATTTCTGACAAATTATTGCTTTTTTTTTTTTTTTTGAGAGGAAGCCTTCTGGTCGTGTCTGATTTCGTTCAAAAAGTTTAAAACTTTGTCGTACCATCGATTTTCCCTATCTACCAACTCCTACGCTAGAACTCCACTTTTTATCTAAACTTTCCACATTAATACAATGCAAATTGCAGTGTGCAACACCAAGATAACAACCCCTCGCTTCTCCGCCCTTAATATTGACAAACGGCACTTGCCGCGCTGCTTCAAAAGCGACGCCGACGCACTCCACAGGCAGTCGGCGTCGAGACGTCTGCCTAGAGCGTCGGTGCGTGCAGTGACGTCACACGGTCATCGACAGTCCGGCCGAATAGTGCGACGATAGACGTGCAAATCGTGCGTACGACGTTGCGTAGACGGCGAGTGCACCGCTAAGCTGGGCCTGGGGAATCTGTCGTCAGGGACAGGGTCACCGCTGCCGCGCGTACTACGCGCTAACGAGCTGTCAAAAGGGGGTGTGCGTTCAAACTAAGTGCTCGAATTTGTCACCGCCGTCGACATGTTCAAACTAGACAGCTAATTTTCGAGCGCGACATGACGGATACAGTGAATTCGTAGTCATCAACATACGAAAACAAAGTGTCGCGAGGGTGATTGACTCATCGAACCCCTTTCGCCAGTCAACCCCCTATTATCGAGTAGTCACGTGTGCCCTGCGCAAGTCCCGGGTTCGATTCCGGTTTCCGTGGCAACGTTTGCGCAGCGGTAAATCAGGCAGATATCATCTCGTCGGCGGGCCGCTGTGTTTCCGCGGGTAGGTGGAGGGTGGAGGCAATGAAGCGTGTGCGGATCGATGGCGCGTATTGAGCGGCGGCGGCTGCCCGTTTTTCACGCTATGTGGCTGCGCAGGGCCTTGGTGGTATTGGTGGTCGCTGCGCACTGCTGCGCGAGGACTGCGCATCGTGAGCCGCGCGCGTGGACAACAGGTGAGACGTGTTTTTCTGCCAGGTGTTATTTGGCAGTTGTTTTTTTGCAGGTGTTTTTTTCAGTTGGAGTTTGTTCTATTTTGTTTGCATATGAAATTAATGCAGACGATTGCAGTATAAGTATGGTACAACTAAACTACATGAGCTCTTGCTCATCGAAATTGAACGAATCAATCAATTTCATCAAAATTGAACGAATCAATCAATTTAATCCAAATTGATTATACCTACAAGGCTATACAATTCTCAGATTTTCGTGTAATGGGTACATTTGGCGTGCTTTTCTGGGAATAGATAAACGAACAGCATAAAATTGTAGTGGAACCTAAAAAATATCTAAATAAAAGACAATCTTGGATAAAATATAAATAATAAATTAACTTTGGAAACACATTGTCACCCTCCTCCCTCTAAAAGTACGCCGTACACTGTGCCCCCGCCCAACGGTTATTTGAAATGGAATTCTTTCTAATGAAACCGATAAACGCCACCTAGCAAAATTTAGCCAAACGGAACAAAGCATTACATATATTATTATTCAACAGGAATGTTTAAAATTATTTTGCAATATCAATTTATTTTTGATTTTGAATGGTAAACTGAATTTAGTTATTATCCACAACAATTAACAGTGTTACCATGGGCATGGTATGAATAAATAAACGAATATCAGGAATATCCACACGCGGAATATCCATGGAATACCTAGCTGTAATGGCTGCATATTCCAGAGCATCGGTGGTTCAGTGTAGAATGCTCGCCTGCCACGCGGGTTCGATTCCCGGCCGATGCATCTTTTACACTTCTGCTTCGCTTTCATGACATTTATGTCCCATTTTTATTATTGTTATTCCAAAAAGTCCATAAGTGTCAAGAGTCCTGACCCTTGAGCAGTTCAATCACTAGAATGGACCTTTGGTACAGAAAGATATAACTGTCAAGCATATAGTGAAATTGACTCCATTATAGTGGCGACTTGCACTTTTCTAGGGGTAGTTACTATGTCCTGTGCAAAGTTAGGTAGGTGGTACACCTTTGCTGTAGGTAAGACAATCGATTTCGTGTGCCGGAATCACTCGTTACTCTGAAATCACCGAAGTTAAGCAACACTGCGTTGAGTCAGGTATTGGACGGGTGGTCATCATACAGCTTCTGATGATCAGCTCAGTTCGAAGCGTGAAAGTAAGTCAGAGAGAGGAGTCAGCACAACAGCTTCACTCGCCTGACCGTGCAGCATCCTCGAAGAATCCTGTTATTCCAGCTGTCCCGTCCTTCGGAAGGCTCCCATTGCTTGTCTTTTGTCAACAGTAGGCCAGAGTCGAGTAGGCTTCGTACCGGTGCCAGTTTTTCCCCGTGCCCTTCTAGACAAGAACCTTGGTTAGGTTCCATTAGCCCCTAATCGGGGATTCAGAATAGAATCAGCTGGAGCAAGGTCATCTAACCTGGAAGGAGGTCATCTGCAAGATGTTTTAAGTTCAGGAATGTATATAATCATTCTCATTATCTGCAGCCTGTCATTCACCCAGGTACCCAGTTGTGGCCAGGTACCCAGTTGTGGCCAGGTACCCAGGTGTGGCCAGGTACCTAGTTGTGGCCAGGAACCCAGTTGTGGCCATGTAGCCTGTTGTGGCCAGGTACCCAGTTGTGTCCAGGTACCTAGTTGTGGCCTGGTAACTAGATGTGGCCACGTACCCAGTTGCGGTCAGGTAACTAGTTGTGGCCACGTACCCAGTTGTGGGCAGGAACCCCTGTGGCCGTGAACCCAGTAGGTTGACCCTTCTTGTACCCCACTCTCATCGGCCGACTCTGCGCTTCCAGCGGCGTGGGGCGCGTGCGACGCCACTGGCTGCGGCTGGGGCGTGCGACTGCGCGAAGTGTCGTGCGCGGCCGAAGACGGGGACTGCACAGACGCGCAGCCGGCCGCGCAGAAGCCGTGCTTTGTGGCGTGCCGACATCACAGAGGTGCGTACTCGTATGAACGCTTTTAACAGGATTTATTGGTTTAGAGAGCCAAGTGACGTCCAACTTTTCCTCCTGGCGTTTTCTAGCCTGTGGTAGTTAGGTACCTACAAAAAGTAAGCAGTTTGAACAGTTTGAAGACCAACACTATCCTCTATTATATTTCCTCTTTTATCTTTAGGGGCGTCAGGCACTAGAGGGGATCAGGCACACCAGTTCTCGGGGGCCTCGGGCTCTGGGGGGCCTCAAAAGAAAAATTTTTTGGAGCCTGCAGTGGCCCAAGTTAATCCGAAAGCAAGGCGGTGAGGTTTTCCGGAACGTAGGCGACGACCTTTTGTTTAGGGAGTGGGTTATTTGAAGCGAGACTGGCGACTGGTGGGCCTCTGGTTTTTTGCTCTGGGGCCTCCGATTTGAAAGCAAGATTTTCATTCTCTATGCATTTCTACATTTTTAGAGATTTTTTATTCAAATTTCTAGATCGTGCTATTTTTGAAGTTTTGCAGTGCGTGGTGGGGTTTTCGGGGCCGTCTGCCCAGAAATGGGGTCTTTTTTTGAGAAAAATTAATACGAAATTTTAATTTTTTCTTCGTCTCGAACATATCATCAGTAGAGTTCTCCATCCGATTAAGGATCCCAAAAATCGCAGGCCGATCTTGCCTTTCGGGTGCCTTCGAGAGGTCATTTTGACTGCCAGATCTGACTGTAGGCGTGTTAATAATACTGTTGACTTCCGCATTGCCTAGACCAGACGGGTCAGGTATCGCTCTCGCCAAGGCATCTCTATGGATCAAAGGATACCACGTACGCTTACACCCTGAGACCCGAGTGTTTGGTATTGACACATTTTGGATTTCAAGGAAACTTAAGTTCCCTAGGGCTAGAGTTTCTCATCTTAGATACGCATTAATAAATTGATTATTGAAGTGAGTGTGATCAATGGTTTTTTTTATACTTTTATCAACGTATGTACCAGCTCTTATTTATCATATTATTACTGTATGCCAACCACATATTATACAATGTCCATTGACATTGTCCAAGTCCGCGACCCGCTATACTGGAGGATAAATTCGAGTTCAATTCGCGTGTGGAGCAACTATTTCCGTTCCTTGATTTGTGTTTCACATTTTTGTCAAATTTGAGGAACGTGTTTGATTTGACTATCGAGGTCCCAAATTGACCTTCCGGGCACAGTGCGCAGAAGCAGGTTCAATTTCGGGGGTCATTTCGACTAATTTCTACTTTTATACGGTTTGCGAAAACAATGCGATACAATTTAACGCAGTGACTGCTTTTTTTTGTTGTTGTTAAAAACACTTTTCATGCGAGAGAAGTTGCGTACGCCGCGGCCGAAAGCCACTGAGCCCGAAGTGCTCGTGGCAGCGTAAACAAATGCTTGGGTAGCATTTGCATCGCTCATAAATACCAACATTTCTACCGACTCTGTAGTCTCTATAGTAACACTAGGCCACAATAGGTGGCGCTGCCGGTCACGGACTGTAAACACCGAGACACTTCAGACCTTTCTTACGACGCGTTTTCAACGTTTTGGAGCTAGGGAAACGGTATAGACATCGCTTCTCGGCCTATGGCTAAGATCAAATGTGTAGTATCTGTTCTTATCAGCTTAATTTCTGATATGGTACACATGTGTACCTAGAAAGTTAACAGATTTTTGGGAAATGATAGGGTGATAGGGCTTGCTCTTCCTTGTCATGGGTCGTCTCAGCATTGCAGTTCTGCTGAGTTCGGCCCGCATAATAAAACAATGGTTAAAAATAATTGGAGCAAGTCGAAGGCGTGTTTACATATATGTAGCAACTACCAACATAGGCTTAGGAGCAGTAACATAACTAGAATGGAGCAGCCATACCAGTGCTTGGGGGCCTCGAGCTGAGGGGGACCCCAAAAAGAATTTTTGGGGCCCGGAGAGGACCACGACATCGTGGCGCGCAATGTCACCTGTGTGTTTGCGTTGCAGACAAGTTGCAGTGGTCGGCGGGCACGTGGGGTCCGTGTCTGAACGTGACGTCCACCCACATGCTGAACACGACTCTGCGCACGGACCACGGCATCATGGCGCGCAATGTCACCTGTGTGCTGCACGAGGGCAAGACTGTCGATCCTCCGCGGCCGCAAGACGCAAGACAGGACGCCAAGGCCGAGTTTCAGGTGCCGAAACCTTTGATACCTTTGCTGCCCATTTATTTGTAATTTTAACTGTAAATAAAAATAAATAAGTTCCAATATATTGTAAACAAGTAACGAGCATTACGGGTTTTAAAAGAAAGTGTATTGAATGGATGCAAAATTGAACCAAAATTGAACCAAGGCCTTTTTTAGGGCAGACATTCTCATTAAACTGAGCACTGACCTTGAAGCACGTCTTTCCATCCACCTACGGCTCTGGAAACCTCCACCAAACCAATTAAAAAGTAGTTTGATTATAATATGTTTTGTTAAATATCGAATAATTAAATATCGAATCGAACTGTGCAGGTGACCGTGGACGAGGAGAACTGCCACCGCGTCAGCCGCAAGCCGGACCGGTTGCGGGCGTGCGCGGTGCCGGTGGCGCAGGACTGCGTGGTTTCTTCGTGGATGCCGGGATCGCCGCCCACCAGACAAGTGCTGGTGGCGCCGAGGCACGGCGGCAAGCCTTGTCCGGAGGTGAGCACCGCCCTCCGAAGCGGAGTCTACTTGCACTGCCCTTGTACATAAAACCTACTGGGGCTAGTGAACCAGTAGGAGATCTGACAGGATCCATTCCGAAACCTTCTGGACCAGTGGTTCTGAAACTGTGCGTTGCGGCTGTCTGGGGCGTCGCGCATTTCGGCTGGGGGCGTTGCGGAATTTTCACTAGATTCCATGCAACGGTATAGAAATTATATTTATTACCAATATGTACGATCGACATGATTACGATTGACTAAAATCCTTTTCTTGTCAAATGACAGACATCTATAAATGTATTTTCATACACTTTCAGAAGTCCACTTAAAATTAGGGGTGTGCAAAAAGTGGTTTTCTTGATTCAAATCGAATATCGAATTGTTTGAAAGTCATAATTCGAAATCGAATCGAATATCGAATAAAACGTTTTTGAAAAAGTCGAATATTGAATCGAATAATGCATTTGGCTCGAATAATTCGCCAAAAGTTCGAATAATTGATGAGCGTAGCAAGCAAAGCGAAATCTTCAATTTCACTACCCCCAAAAAAAAGTCACTTGTGTTATTTTTTTTTTTTTTGTATGTGTGTTTGTGCGCGCTCTACAGACCAAACGCCTGAACCGATTTAGATGAAAATTTCAGAGAACCTACCTTTGTTCTGAACTTAGATCCTCCAAGATTTTGGAAAAGATCGGTTCAGAAAAGTTTTAATAAATCAATTTTTACGACATTTTTCGATTTTTTCAAAATTTTGATCCTCTGTAAATGTCAAAAGTTCTTTACATATCATCACCAAAATTTATAAACATGTCGACCTTATACATCTTTATTATGCCTGAAAATCTGAGGTCGGTAGGACTTTCCGATTCGTTTTTATTTGCATTTTTGAGTGTTTTTTCGTGATTTGGTGCCTGATTCAATAAGAGTCCGGATTCCTTCGTTACCTTGGTTACCAGCAATGTTGATTTCAGTTCGGCCAAGGCATAAATTGACAGTTATCAGAAGTTTAGTCAATTTCGTTTGTGGAAGTAACTGAAAGTAAATCCGCATCAGAATTTTATCTCCAATCTTATAAGAACCCTCGGGTATAAGTTATGTCTTACGTATTTACGGTACTAGGGCTTTGCGAACGCAATTTGTGTTGCGTTGAAGATGAGCGTAGGTAGCGGTTTGTGTATAGCGGATTAAAAGGTGCAGGCAGCAGTCACAAGAAAACCATGGAGCACCAAACCTGACCATTGCCTTCTCGAAAATTCTTATCACTTGAAAATGTATACGGATTCTGACGTTCCTTTGTTTCTCTTCAAGGTCAACAAAGCTGGTAACCAAGGAAACGAAGGAAACCGGACACGTATTGAATCAGCCGTCAAATCACGAAAAAAACACCACAAAAATGCTAATAAAAACCAATTGGAAAAACCTACCAAACTAAGATTTGCAGGCATGATAAATATGTATAAGGTCAACATGTTTAGAAGTTTTGGTGAAGTTATGTTCCGAACTTTGAAATTTACAGGGGTTCAAAATTCTGAAAAAATGAAAAATTTCGTAAAAATTGATTCATAAAACATTTACTGAACCGATCTTTATCAAAAACGCAGGGGGTCTAAGTTGAGAACAGAGGTAGATACTCAGAAATTTTCATCCATGTCGGTTCAGGCGTTTGGTCTGTAGAGCGCGCACAAACACACAAAAAAAAAAAAAAAAAAACATACACAGGTGACTTTTTTCTGGGGTAAGTGAAATTGAAGATTTCGCTCCGCTCATCAATCATTACTCAATGAGTTTATAATCTGCATTTTTTCGCTATCTGACAGCTCGGAGAGAAACAACGGAACGCAGAATCAGTCTACATTTCCAAGTGATCAGAATTTTTGAGTAGGCAATGGTCAGACTTGGTGCTCCATGGTTTCCATAGGCATTCTGCCTGCATACCTTCTTTTCATCTGCTATACAAAAACCGCTATCTACGCTCATCTTCAACGCAAAATTGCGTTCGCGAAGCCCTAGTATACCTTAAATGCAAATATTTGCAGCAAAGTGCTTATCAGTGGTGCCAAGTATCAAACTATTCGAATTTTGCATATTATTCGTTTTTCGAATAATAAAATTTCGATTTCGAATACGAATTGTAATAGTTTAAAAATCACTATTCGAAATTCGAAGACAAATAAATCGAAAATAATTTGTCGAATAATTCGTCCATTTCTAATATTCGCATACCCCTACTTAAAATGTATCAATTGCACAGTAGCTTGCAAAAACGTGAAGATAAGTATAGGTTGCAAATTGTAAAACTCGTGATGTTGGTACAAGGGAGCCGCAAAAATCAGTTTCGTTGTTAAGGGACCATGGATTCCATAAGTTTGAGGACCACCTTTCTAGTCTATGGATCTATTCCATCGCAATATGAAAGATGTCATAACAAAAGCAAAGTTAAGTATGCATTGTAGGAATCCCAATTGGCCTACACAAATATGCCCTAGCCTGCTCTGCCTGGCACTAACGGATGCACTTTGTTGCGCCAGCTATCGCAGGGCTGCCAGTCTGGCGAACCTTGCGCGGATTCCACCGAGCGTCTCGGCCCCGGTGAGTTTGCCCTGCGTCTGGGGAGTTGGCAAGCGTGCGTCCCCCCGGACTCCGCGGACGGCGCCGCCAGCGCAGGCAGCCCGACATCGGCTGAGAGCGCGGAGAACTTCGCTCCGATTGCACCGATAGTCGGAGCGCAAAGACGCGAAGTCACGTGCATCGACCATTCGGGGGCCGCGGTCGACATGACGTGAGTTGCCGCGTGATGCGCTATTTCCTTGTCATGGCTGGTTTTCCATGAACTTGTGCTTTCCTAGTGTACTTACAAAAAGATCTGTCCCCTATAATTTGTCAGGAGTGGAGAAAACTAGGTACAAATCAATCAAAATGTAACTAGTTTTCCCAATTTTTAAATAATTCTTGGTCTTTTGTTGCAGATTTTTTGCTTTCAACCTGCCTTTAAACCACGTGTTAATAAATGGAATAATATTTCCCCATTTTTTGTTAAACTTTAACTTGGCTGCAAGCTAAAAGTAGATAGGTAACAGTAGCAGGCCGAATTATTGGTACCTATTTGAAAGCTCCAAAGCCTGCAGACTGTCAGCAAACAATAGAAACAAAGCAAAGCATAATTGTTTTACTGTGCCAAACTTTCAAGAAGAAATCAATTTCTAATGAATTAGAGAAGGATCGATCCGATTCATTCTCTGACCTGCAGAATTTACCGAATGGTTTTGCATGTTGGAAATACCGAAGTTAAGCAACATTGCACTGAATCAGGTAGTGGTTGGGTCACCGTAGTTGGAAATGCTTAAAAGCCAGGGCTGCTAAATAACCCATAAATTTGGATAAAATATAATTTTAATGGGCATATTAGTACCAGCCATACAAATGTCATGAATCTTTATTCAACAAACCCTGGCAAAAAGCAGTGTGGTAACCCATCTCCTCCGACCCAGCCGCTGCTCCAGCCCTTGGCCGGCACGCATCCGAGCGTGCGTGGTGCCCGCTCCCTGCGCGGTCTCGCCGTGGTCTGCGTGGCGTCGGGCGCAGGAGGGATGCGTCGACGACGGCGGCGGCGGCGGGGGTCGCGCCGAACTGCACGAGCGCCGCAGAGACGTGATCCGGACGGCCGTCGGCGACGGAGAGCCGTGTCCCCATCTGCTGGAGACGAGGAGCAACACGGAACAGTTGCCGTCTTGCGCGCTCAGGTGGGGATGGGAACCGCTTGATAGGGAGAGAGTTTCAGCTACTGGATTTGGTGCATGAGACGTGATTCGGCATCTGAATTGAACGAGACCTCACGCTCTTAACCTTTTACTGTCGAGTTTCTCTTGGTGCGACCGAGCAGCTTTGCTAGGTTTTTCCCCCCAGCTATGCTGTCACATTACAAGTAGGTACCAAAACCACTGACAGAAGCTGATCAATTTGGTCATATCCCAGCTAGCAATGTTCCAAGGTTTGTCCCACTTGAACGCTCTACGGCGGCATCCCTTTGATTTCGAGCTTCTAAGCTAGTTGCACATCCCAGCTAGCAATGTTCCAAGGTTTGTCCCACTTGAACGCTCTACGGCGGCATCCCTTTGATTTCGAGCTTCTAAGCTAGTTGCATATCCCGGCTAGCAATGATCCAAGGTTTGTCCTACTTGAACTCTGTACGGCGGCATCCCTTTGATTTCGAGCTTGCTAAGCTAGTTGCACATCCTCAAAAACCTCAGCTGGTTGGGACAACGTCCCGATGAAACTTATCAAGCATTGTGGGCCACAGGTCGCTGCCCCACTGGCACACATTTTTAATCATTCATTCTGCACCGGGGCCTTCCCTGTGAAAATGAAGTTGGCCATCGTACAGCCGGTTTTTAAGAAAGGGGACAAATCACAGTGTTCAAATTATAGACCAATATCGCTGATATCCTCGTTTGCCAAAATATGTGAAAAAATAATGCATGAACACCTTATGTACCACCTACAAGCATGTTGCCTTTTGTCAGGGTCCCAACACGGGTTCCGGAAAGGCCTCTCGACAACATCGGCTACCTTTGAAATGCTCCTTAGAGTCACAGCCGCTCTAGAAGACAAGAAGAAAATTGGTCTAGTGCTTTGCGACCTGTCCAAGGCCTTTGACTCGGTAGATCATAGGCTGCTTGTCCGAAAGTTGGACTGGTACGGTGTGTCTGGAGTCTTGAACTCGTGGTTTGCCTCCTACCTGTCAGAACGGAGACAGAGGGTTCAACTCAGCAGGCATACACAGTCTTCATGGGAGGCCCTCCAGTGCGGCGTTCCACAAGGCTCCATCCTCGGACCTTTACTGTTCTCCATACTAGTCAACGACCTGGCCCCGAACATCAGGGGATCCGACCCGACACGCAACATTATTCAGTACGCAGACGACACCAGTGCTTCGGCACAAGCTGACGACATCAAGGCTCTGGACGCAGAATTGACCTCAACCCTCACGGATATGGCCGACTGGTTCGGACTAAATCATCTGCATCTCAATGAAACTAAGACTGAAGTAGTGGTGTTCAATCTCCGAGGGCCGACGTGCACACTGCCATCCCCCCTGAAAACTAGCACCACAGCTAAGTTCCTCGGTGTCATGGTAGACCATCAACTCTCGTGGACTCCCCATATTGACGGTCTACTTATCAAACTGGCCAAGGTGAACTACTTGATCCGGATCTTGACCAGGAAAATGGAACTTTCTGCGGTCCGAATGGTATATTTCGCATGCGCTCAATCATTGTTAATGTACGGGTTACTGTTTTGGGGAGCTGCCCCAGATTCTGGGAAAGTCTTCTGCGCCCAGAAGCGGATAATAAGATCAATGTTGTCAATCAGCCAACGAACATCGTGTCGGCAAAGCTTCAGGGACTTACAGATCCTACCATTACCGTGTCTCTATATTTTAGCGGTGTGTACCTTCACTTTTGAGAATATGGACAAATTTACCAAGGTAAAGGACATTCATCAACATCAGACACGAAGCGCAAGCAACATAGCACATGAATTCTGCAGATTGAAGACCTCGTCGAACAGTGCCATACAGGCTGGCAGGCGGCTATTCAACTCTCTACCAGTGGAAATTCAGAAAGCCAAAGATAAAAGCAATTTCAAGGCTCTTTTAAAAACGTACCTTTTGGACAAAATGTTTTATAATGTAAAGGAATTTTTACCACATTGACATCTCTGTAACAATAACTACCTGACATAGTCGACACATTGTGCAATGTATATATAGACTGAATAAATTACAATTACAAAAAATTACAAAAAAAAAATTACAATTACAATTACAATTACAATCCCAGCTAGCAATGGTTCAAGGTTTGTCCTACTTGGATGCTGTACGGTGGCATCCCTTTGATTTCGAGCTTGCTAAGCTAGTTGCTCATCCCGGCTAGCAATGATCCAAGGTGTGTTCTACTTGAACGTTGTATAGCAGATTTTGAGCGTTCGAACCCAGTGGCACTTGCAGCTAGTGATGATTGCAGCCCAAACTCTTTAAAAACGATCCCAATCCCCGCCTTGTGCCCGCAGATTCCGGTGGCTGGCGTCCCGCTGGTCGGACTGCGTCTCCACCGCGCCGGACGGCAGTCGCGCCAAGGTCGCGTGCGGTGGCGGCGTGCAACTGCGCACCGTGTCGTGTGCGCAGTTGTCGGCAACGGCCGGCGCGGAACCCGTGATGCCCGCACATCTCGTGCCCGTCTCCAGCGATCGATGTGCACAGCTGCCACCGCTTCCTGCGGTGCAGAGATGCGAACAGGTCAGTGCAGGTGGCGGCGTTGGGTTGGACCATAAACGAGGGCTTTTCCTATTTCATGGGTTTGCTTTTACTAGGAAATCACCACTCTAAACAACTTTTCTCATCTCCACACAAGTTGTTCTCAGATGAAAGATTTTAGCTTTCATAACCATGTCCATACAGAAGGAAATTAAATATATTTTTGTACACCAAACACTGTTTTGGTGTACTAACATCTTTCCAATTTCAAAATTTAATTTCAAAATTTAACTAATCCATTCCGAATTTTGGTACTGCTAAATGATTTGCAATACTTCCGAAAGTTTGAAGAGAATCGCTGCTAAGGGAATTGGCAATGGCCAGAAAGCAAATCCCAATGTCCTCGATGAAGTTGTAGAGGGCTCCACGAAAGGCTGTTGGCTAACTTAAATATTTATATTTCTCAGCTGCCATGGGTGATAAAAAGTCAAAATCTTTATGCTGAAAAGAAATCTCATCTGTGTCAAGATAAGATACAGCTTTAAACATCTGCTAGTAATTTCAGTGATTGAGTGTTGATCACTCTACCTATCACAAAGGTTTCCCCCCTGGAGATTACTTTCTCTAACACATCACAATTATTTGGCAACCTTGACTTGACAGAGATAAGGTTACCCAGATTTTCCACTCCCAAACCAAAGCAGCCACGCGAAAGCCCTCTGCCCGTAATAATAGTTTCGCTGGCAGTCAAGGGATGGAGCCACTGTTTGTTGTTATATCTCCTGTAACCAAGGTAACTAAAACCACCTGATGAACATTGGGTCCCTTGATTTAACCTTATGCCATGGCCTGGTAGATGATATTTAAACAGGTTGCCAACGCAGTCCAGCGATTGCCGGCGAAATTACTAGCATCAAATTTTTGCCGTAGCCATAGCTAGGTATGGCAGAATATCTGGGTGCCTAACCTTTTATA
The DNA here is from genome assembly GCA_921293005.1 of Nemoura dubitans. NCBI lineage: Eukaryota > Metazoa > Arthropoda > Insecta > Plecoptera > Nemouridae > Nemoura > Nemoura dubitans. The sequence goes on along the minus strand of OV121076.1, from coordinate 17,580,063 downwards.
TGTGTCGCCACGTTTTGTCCGCAGCCGTGCGTTCGAGACTGCCTCCTCTCCCCCTGGGCCGAGTGGGGTCCGTGTCTGCCCGCCAACTGCTCGGTGCCGTCGGTAGCGGCTGGACTCGGTCGCCGTCTGCGCACTCGGCGCGAGCTTCTGCCCCCGAGCGCGGGCGGGCTGGCGTGCGCGGCACTCACGCAGACGCAGGCCTGCGCCGAGCCGCGCTGTTTCCGATGGCGCGAGGCCGGGTTCGGCGCTTGCGTGCCGGCAGGACACAGTAATCGGTGAGCGCCAGAGCCGACGGGAACCTTGTTTTCTTTATTTTTCTTTCTTACAATGCTTGTGGCAAAGAACTAACAATTGAAACCACTTATTGATTTCCAAATGTTTCGAAGTGTGCACGTATACGGTATAATTGGCTGTATCAGCATTTCTCAAACTTGTTGGATCCATGACGTCCTTAAAAAGGGAACAAGATTTCACTGCTCCCTTGTACAAATATCACGAGTTTCACAATGCAACCTACATTATCTTCACGTTTTCGTAAGATACCTGTGCAGTTGATACATCTATCTTAAGTGGTCGATTGAAAGTGTAGGAAAATTTAAAATACATTTCTAGATATGTGTCACTTGACTAGGCAAGGATTTTTGTCGATCGTAACATGTCAATAGTATATATTGCGAATAAATATCATTTCTATACAGAATAATTGCAAAGCATGGTTTCTTCCAAGTAGCACAAAACCGTTATCACGAACGTTAGGTGGACGTTGCAAAGCTGACGGGGGATAACTTGCGTTCAATGTTCGGGTGGAACCAAATAAAAAATAAGCGCATGTGAACGTTGAACACAAGTTATCCCCCGTCAGCTTTACGAAGTCCACCGAACGTTCGAAATAATGTTCGCTCAACGTTTTTGTGCTACTTGGGCTTGTAAAAATTCCGCAACGCCCCAGGCAGCCATTGGTCCCGATCAACAAAGGCAACTCATTTCTGCAGCTGCGGGCCCGGCACGCGACGCCAGACAGTGGCGTGCACCGATGCAGAGGGCGAGGATGTAGACGCCGCTCGGTGCCCGACACCTCCGCCGTCCGCCACCGAGCCGTGTTGGCTGCCCTGTCCCACCGACTGTGTCGTCTCCGCCTGGTCCCAGTGGTCGCCGTGCAGTGCCGAGTGCAAGCGATCCGAGGATGGACCAGCGCCGATTAAGTGGCGGTCGAGACTGGTGGTGGCGCCGCCTGGCATCGGTGAGTCAATCCATCGTAGCTTTGAATCATCTCGTGCCACTTAAAACACTTTAATCCTAATCAGTATGAATGTTGCTGTCAAGAAAATTGATTAGCATATTTTAGCTTGGCCTTAGGCCATAGATATTTGAATTCTATCAAGTCTTGGTCGTGGCCCTATGCTAGCTGTTCATGCTTAATTTTCAACCTCTGCCTAGATTTTGCCTGGACTAGACTAGAGAAAATTGCTAGGCCTTGAAACAAATAAGATGCCTACAATTTTTTTGTTGATACCGAGTAACCAGTGAAAGCGTAGTTACACAGAGCTGGAAAGTGTTCCCGTAAGAATTTTGGACTGAAATCATGACCTAGACCTAGTTCAAAACAAGACCTAGAACTAGACCTAGAACAAGACCAAGACCAAGACCGAGACCAGGAGAATTTAGAGCAGAGGGTTTCTTGGGCAGGCAGCCCATCAATGTGTAGATGCACATTTTAAATGTAGGTGGGTATTTATTCATTATTATTGAGATTTTGAATTAGTTTTTCAAATGTGGTGCACGTCAATGCTACAATGTCTAGTGGTTGTGGAATTCCTTATTAGGAAGCCCCAAAACCAACACAAAATTCTGAACTAATTAAAAGAAGCCTTGCGTACGACAGTAATAGGTCCGTTTGTTCACGCTGTCATCGTCAGTCGATCTTTCACCCTTGAGTAACTAGTAAATTATGTTATAAAACATTGTGAAATCAGTGAGACTTTATTTAGCATTTGAAACCCAGTTTGCAATAGTTTGTAAAAAGTAGCTGTCTCCTTAAGCCTGTCCATTGAGCTGTGAACTTGGGCCACACCTTTGGTCAGATCGCGATGGAACCTATATTTTCGGAATCTCCACACTCGTGACAACAAATTGTCACCCGGCCTTTGCATTTCGAAAGATATCACCCGTCAATTAGTTCCAAGAGTTTTAAAATAACCCTGTTGAGCTGATTCGGTGAAAGATGTACTTATGGTCAATTCCAGCTAAGAATTTACCTCTTACTGGATACACTTTCCAGGCCATACCCCTTATCCGATCGCAACGAAACAAATATCAACGGAATCCTCACACTTTTGACAACTAATTGAATACCTCAGAACCTCGAAATATCTCTGGGAAATCCGAGTAAAGTTTAATACAATTAACCTCAACAACCATCAATAAATGGCATCATCACAACCAGCCTGTTGACTGTGCATCCAGACGGTCGTGCCTGCGCGTCCCCACTCAACGAGACTCGCGCGTGCAACGAGCACGGCTGCGGCGGCTTCACGTGGCTCGCGCTGCCGTGGACGGAGTGTGGTGCCGACGGGCGGCAGTCGCGCGACGTTTGGTGTGCCGACGACCAACGGGCAGACGAAGCCGATTGCGCCGGCATGCCCAAGCCCGAGACGGAGCGGACGTGCGAGCGTGCCGATACGGCCGAGTGTCTCATGTCGGGCTGGTCGGCCTGGTCGGCTTGTCCTAGTCAGTGCGTGCCCGGTGAGCGGATGCTTAGTTGACTAAACGTAGGCTCTCGCCTCTGATCTACTTCCTGTAGTCCGTCTAGTCCATCCATTCCTCTACTCCATCTAGAGTCATTAAAGTATTATTGTACGGCACCATGACGTAGTTTGTGCTGACCTACCTCGAAGGTAATCGGGTTCAGCAGCTTAAACTGCATAAACTGATGTGGGTTACCTGATCTACTGTTATCCTGATCTACTGTTACTGTTATCCTGATCTAATAATAATGACAAGAGGCTACGCACTCAATGCTGATGGTACATATCTTGTGTATGCACACCTGTACTGATTTTAGTGTGACGGACTCGCAATGCTACTACATCGCATTTTAAACTGCACTTTTGTTTCTTTTGGAAACCCTGTGTGTATTTTCTAGGCCTTGCCACTGAAGGCGAAAAACTGTAGAGTGCAGGGCTTACTGCAAACATTAATTTAAAAAATATATATATATATTCTCGAGAAAACAAAAAAACACTTGTCCAATGAAATGAATCATAGTTTCTCAATATGTAAAGTTATACTTATCTCTTAACTATCACTTTAAGGACTGAAATTACAATGTCTAGATACGAAGTCATCTACAGGATAACTTGAAAATTGAGGTATCTGAATGGCTGTGACTATGGAGATACCCAAGTTATCTGGTGGATAACTTCTTGCCCAGACATAGAAATTTCGGTCTCAAGAAACATACTAACCGGCCGACGTGTTTTCGCCCCATCGCCTGCCAGACGCCAGCAGCGAGGTGCGGGACGGCGAAGTGGCCCCGTTGCAGTTCCGGCACCGCCTGGCCACGTCCCACACGGCCGCCGCCTGTCCCGACACCGAGCAGCTGCGTCCGTGTCCGTTGTCCGCCGCTCGGTGCGCCAGTCTGGCCTGGGCCACGGCCGAGTGGTCCCGCTGCCAGCTGCCGGCGGGGCAACGCTGCGGGGCGGGATTCATGACCAGAAGTGAGGCTCGGGGTTACCCTTTCACTGCTGCGCCCGTCTAGTAGAGTTCTAATTGTAGCCGTTGTGTTACCTGGGATGCAATTGTGTAGAAATATATCGATCGGTAGCTTGGGCTAACCGGTCTATTGCTGAAAGTTGCCTGCTTATTTCAATAGGCCGTGCTAATGATGAGCATTGATAATACGTCGATAACTTAATGCAATCGCTACCCTGACTATTACACGTTCTGTCGCCCAGCCATACATTTGAATTTCTCCTGCTTCCCAGAAATGAGCTATTGAGTTGTGCGGACTCTATTAGCAAATGTTGTCCCTAATGTATGAAAAATTATCAACCAAACAGGTAGTCTTTCGTCAGCTGTTTAAGTGCTTGTAATGGGACTGCTTGGCTAAAAAATGCTTGAAAAAAATGGCTTGGAAACGTTATTTGTCACCTTCGCTCTGTCCATTAAATGGCTAAGCATCAAATTGCAGAGACTGGTAGTGGATTGGTGACCACTAATTCTTGAAGTTAAGCAACAAAGTGAGTAAACGCATAGTGGATTGGTGACCGCTGATTCCTGAAGTTAAGCAACAAAGTGAGTAAACGCGTAGTGGATGGGTGGCCGCTGATCGTACTCACGGGAATCTCTCCCCCTCGTCAGGCGTCTGGTGCTACCGCAACCGCCGCGTGTCTCGCGTCAGCCCGGGACTGTGCCCGGCCCCTTCGCCGCCTGGTTGGCAAGCCTGCGCCGTCGACTGCGCCAAACCGTGCGCCGTTTCGGCGTGGACAACATGGTCGCCGTGCCAACGCCGGGACTGTGATCTCAGCACCCGCACTAGACAGCTTGTCGGTAAGACTGTTTGCAGAAAAATGTGTCTTAATTTTTATTTTATTTTATAATATACCTACTATCTGCTGCGGCACTAGTGACACTTTTGCATGCAGTGGATCACGGTTAGGGTTGCCATCTTGAGATGGACAAAAGGCATGCAATAAAGCAACAATGGCCTTGTAGCAGAATGTGTATTCTCTCATGGGACAGAGCGTAGCTGGTAGATAAAAAATATGCCAGAAAACAATTGGGGGGCTACTTCTTTTAAGATTTTGAGCAGGCAATATTTACATAGGACAATGGCACAGACATAGGCATAATTTAAATATGCATTCTTCAAATCTTGTAATTTTAATTATTTGAATTATTTTTACATTAGAACATTTTTTGTTTATAATTTGGGACAATTTATCTAATAGGAGGTTTTGATACTTTTTATTTCTAGTAAGATAGGAAAACCTTTTTTTTCACGTACTGGATGGAAGAAAAATATAATATCTTAGTCTCCTGAAGATGTCGAGCCGTCCCTTGTTGAGAAACAAAGTCCTTTTCAAGGCCGCCAATCTCTGCAACTCGGAGTGAAACCAAGCAAAACATCTTATCCATTAATAAAAGACCCGTCGCTTCCACTGTTGAGTTCCCAACGCTTCCAGACGGATCACTGGCATCCGACTGCAGCCACCTGACGCTGACAGAGACCCGATCGTGTCCCTGTCTCCGTCCCCGCGCGGCGCCAGCCTCCGATTGGTCCAGCTGGCTGCCAGGTGACGCCTCCACGCAGCTGCACGCCAACGGCGGCGCTGGTGGCGGCGCTTGCGGACTCGGACAGCGCGTCAGAGCGCTGGCCTGCGTCGACGAGGAGGGCAATCTGCTGGAACCGAGGTGGGTGTCGGATTTCACTCGGATCCGAATAGCAGGATTAGTAACAGGAAGCAACCCCAGTAAATAAAAGCTCTGCAAACGTAATCACGAACGTTTGGTGGAGGTTCTGAAGCTAACGGGGAGATAACTTATGTTCATGTTCGCCAAACGTTCGATTAGGTGTCCCCTGTTAGCTTTCAGACCTCCACCAAACGCTCGTAATAACAACCATGTGCTGCTTGGGAATAGTCAACTAAATGCATTGACAACTGGAACATTTGATTAACTTTCTGCAATCCACAGTTGATTAGAATTAGAACTGAGATAGGCAGTGGGTTTCACTTGAATCAGATTTGTAGGATAAGTAACAAGGAAAAACTAATAATAGCCAGCTGAAACGTCGTACCAGCTTTCTACAATCCATGGTTTAGACTTGAGACAGATTCATAACATAGTTCTTAGATGAGTGAATGTCATAACAGTCCTCAAGGAAGTTGTAAAAACAACTGAAGTATTTCAACAAAGTCAATAGCAGCAAAATCGACAAAATTGCCATATTTTGAAAGTTCCATTTCCTGACAGTCTTTGCAGTTGGGACTGCAATGGTTCAATGGCAAAGTGTTTCAAACATATACACTCTGTGTATGTAAGAGAATAATAAGTCCCGTAAGAGAATATACTTTCCGCAGCTTATATAATGCTAGGGTCTATTTTGCATGCCGTGTGTCCTAGTAAGGGACACTACCTTTATGATGGGCAGAAGGCATGCAAAAACGGCACCAACGCAGAAGCGGAAAGAACATTCTCTCACAGGCCAGAGTACAGGTTCAATTCATTTCGATTCAATTTTATTTCCACAAGAACACATTGTGCCATATGGAATTGTCATCATTTAACATTTGTAGCATTTTACATTTGTGGGGGCATTTAAAAACTTGTTAACGGTTTAAAAACAATGTCCTATAAGATAACTCTTAAGTCTACGCTTAAATCATACACATTCTTATATTTTAGTTCTAGTGGAGTACATTGTAAAATAGGCAGCCTGCATATGAAGGTCCTTTTTTATAAATTTAGTTCATTCAACGTCTCCTAATCCTGGTTGTTTGTATGTTGCGATCGTGTCCTAGTTTGTGCACGCTGGACCGTGGCTCGGAGTCTGAGCCCGCCATGTGGTTGTGTCCCGTGGACTGCCTGCTCTCGGCGTGGTCGGCTTGGTCGCCTTGCCCCGGGCCGTGCGGGCCCGCCATCTCACAGGTCAGTGGGCTACGCTCGATACATTTATGTATTATGTTATTTTCCCTTCTGCAGCCCATAATCACACAAGCACTGCCTTACCTTTGTGGGCTCCATTCCTTTATTAATAATGCATATCTATTTTGTTGTTACGTAGCAATTTAACTATACCTACTTCGTTTTATTTAAGAAGATACCATTCCGCTGGGAGGGCTAGTAGTCACTGTAGTATCACAGGATTTCCTGGACAAAGGGAGTGGGGGAGAATCTTCGGGGGCAAGAGTACGCGGGTTGTAGCCCGATTTAGTAGTCAGATTTAAGTGGGGGTGTTTACAATAATTTTAATGTCAATAAAAATATGTTGGGTAATACAATGGTTTGTTGTTCAAGTCAAAGTACAGCTATGGCTCAGTATAAGGCTATGTAGTCAAACGGCAGCTTAGCAGAGGTAAATATAATGAATTTAATTTATTAATGAATTGTGTAAGTTTCACATACCCTTGTTGCGTAGAGATGGTCACAATTGAACAAGTACACTGTATGATCCTATTACTTAGTAAACAAACTCTTAGGGCACGTATTGGTTTCACGCACTGGTGTAGAAGGCCTTACGCTGTTCTAATACCAGAGGATATAACCAGTACAAATTTCTGTAACTAGTGTGTAGGTAAATGCTGACATTAACGAGGGCAGCTTGGTGCTGGTCCACATGCTAACAAGGACGTCTGAAGGATGGTCCACATGCTAACAAGGACGGCTTAGTGCTGGTCCACACGCTAAAGCAGATGGCTACCGCTATTATACACCTTAACGAGGGCAGCTTGGTGCTGGTCCACATGCTAACAAGGACGTCTGAAGGATGGTCCACATGCTAACAAGGACGGCTTAGTGCTGGTCCACACGCTAAAGTATAGTTGGCGGCCTACACACTAACAGAGACGACTTGTCCTAAGAGCAAAACTTACACAACTGACTTTCTGAGATCTGTGCACCTCTATTTATACGCCATCCCCACCCTCGAGAAGGGGGTGAAGGTGAGATTCAACGTGTATAAAAAACAGGGGATGGGGTTGCCATGGTTCCCCTAGCAGGCACAGGTTACAGATTGTTAACATTGATATGGGCTCAAGAATATAAATGTGTTATTAGAATAAAAGAATGTTGTTGCAACTATCCGGCTGTGGAACATGACCTACTCATATAGTTGGAATTCAGATAATGTAACATTACAACTGACCGGTGACATAGTAACTAGACATTGTAAATAATTAGGGCAATTAATTAGCGTAAATAATTAGGGCAATTAATTAGCGTAAATAAATAGGGCAATGAAGTAGTGCATTATACAAATGGTGCAAATGAAATAAAGTAAACAAACAATGGAAACAACTAATGCAATTGAATTATACAAGCCAGTAGTGCAAATAATTAGTACATCATTAATTAATCAATCAATAAAATAACGAAAGTTATAGTAGCTTACATAAGCGCCAATTTGACAAAACTGAAATCCTGTCGTTATCTTTATACCTTCTAATATTACCAAAGCTTATGTTTTTATCTCTCAAGTCTCAACTATTTATTTGTTGATATTTTTACTCAGAATTATGAAATAGATTCATGTTGTAATTTTTTTATTTGTAACCAAAGTAGTGTATTGTTTTCCTGCCATTAAAATTTTAATTCATGAGTTGGTAGTTTGTGAGGGGCAGTCACTGCTGTAGCATCTTCTCTCACGGGCTGGACTGTACCTACTGTAATCTTCGATCATTGCTCCGGTACTGGATGGGCAACCCGCAACTAGTATCCCTTTGCTTTCAAACTTGCTAAGCTAGTTGCATATCCCGGCCAGCAATGATCGAAGCTCTCAATAAGAACAAACAAGTGAAATGCACTTCCAACCGAATCGAACCAAGAGGAACTGAGCGCACCCGATGCCCCTCCGTAGCGCAATCGCACCGTCCTGCGCGAGGCCCGCGACGGCGGCCGCCCGTGCGGCGCCACGCAGCAGACGCAGCCGTGCTTGGCTCCGTGCGGCCGCTGGGAGCCGCTCGGCTGGAGCCGCTGTGCGATGGACGCCGAGTGCGGAGCGGGCGAGCAGGAGCGCGCCGTGCGGTGCGTCATCGACGGCCGACAGGTACGTGCTTTTGCGCGGCTCACTGCGCGAACGAGGCACGTGCCAACAATAAGACCATTACTTTGATCATCTATCTGCAATTATGGCGATTATACTTTTATTTCGCTTCTCAAAATTCAACTGTCCACCAACAAATCACAATCCTCAGTCACCCAAAAACAACCACTCAACGATACATGTTTCCTTTAACTGTCTAAATTAATTAAATAAATACCTGCCTGTAGATCACGTAACTTTTACGCCATGCCGTTATCGGTTTCGATGAATAAAATCCCTACTGCCGTCAATGTTTTTTTTAAACTTTGAAAGCGAGAAAGGCGAAATAAGAGTCACGTAATCACAGTGCAGGCCTTTAAATACAAGGCTCATTTTGATGCAGTACCGAAGCCAATATATAATTTGTCAGTTTCGTAAATTGCTTACTAACCCAAAATAATAATTTCGTTCTCACTGCCTCTTTCCAAATGTGAACAGAGGCAGTACAGGAACTCGGTTAATGAAACGTGGAACTGGAGTTGCACTATAAAATGCACGACATGCAAGAGAAATGGTTGTGGTTTGGAAACACGACACCAAGCGCACATAAACGTGTGCCGTTGCATTGCAGGTGCCGGACGAGCGTTGCGATCTCCGGGCGCAACCGGCTGACGTGAACCGCTGCCACGTCGCGTGTCCCGAACATTGCCTGGTCGGCACCTGGTCGGAATGGGCCGACTGCGCTCAGGTTCGTCAATCGTAATCCTCTCTGCAGTTTAAGATATTTTACGGCATTGAAAACAAATCAAAGAATTACACGTTGAATCGACTGGACACTTTGAGTGTCTTCAAAATAGCATTATTAGGCGAATCCCAAATCCCAAATCTCGATCATGTGGTTATGCAATTATGTGGGCAAATAATTGCCAATAGAAGAGCATTGCGTAAATGTGGGTGAATCAGTGATTGGACTCTGGAACTGTAGTCGTCTATTGCTGAACCTCTCAACAATGACCTCATCTACCAGGCCACGGCACAAGGTCAATTAAACTTACCCAATGTCTTACAGGTGTTACAAGGGGATTGTGTAACAGGTACGTTGTATGGGCTTAGATTACTGCTAGCTGTGATATGCAGCTCGAAATCAATGGGAACCTTGAGTCATTGCTGCCCGTAATTTGCAACTAGCTTAACAAGCTCGAAATCAAAAGGATGCCGCCACAGCATTTAAGTAGGACAAACCCAAGCCTTGCCAGCTGTTGCTAAATAATTACCTAGATTGTTTGTTGAATTGCATTTATGTTGATTCACTTTTGAGATGAAGTGAAACCCGATTTGCATGGAGAGCTGGCATACCAGAGCAGTGATCGAAGATTTAATTCTATAAACCTTGGTCCATCACAAGTTTTTGACTAGTACCACAAATAGAAGGTTACCCAGATGTTCCACTTCCAAACCAAAGCAGCTACGCGAAAGCCCTCCGCCCGCAATAATAGTTTCGCCAGCAGTCGATAGATGAGTAACTGTTGGTTTTTACATCATCTGTAACCAAGGTAACTGTAACCACCTGCGGTACGACCCAATATCCCCATGCGGCGGTGTTACGGCGGGGCTACCTTGGTGTTGCTGAATCCCTATGTTTTTAACATGGCAGTAGCACCGCGGTAGCCTGGTCGATTGTTGATATTAGGTCGGGGCCCTAATTAAAATTGACCTTGTGCCATGGCCTGGTAGATGAAGCCATAACTGTAACTACCTGAGGAGCATTGGGTCCCTTGATTATAATGGACCTTGTGCCATGGCCTGGTAGATGAAGCCATAACTGTAACTACCTGAGGAACATTGGGTCCCTTGATTATAAATTGACCTTGTGCCATGGCCTGGTAGATGAAGCCATAACTGTAACCACCTGAGGAACATTGGTTCCCTTGATTTTAATTGACCTTGTGCCATGGCCTGGTAGATGAACGCACCCCAGTGATTGCCGGCGAAACTACTAGCATCAAAATTGTGCCGTAGGCATTGGTTGGTATGGTAGGATGTCTGAGTAACCTTATGCCTGTGCTAATATGTTAGTCTGACTAATTCGAGTTATACTTCAGTTGAGCTGTCACCCTTGAGAAAGTAATTAGTTACAAAACGTTGGGAAATAAGCTAGATTTCTCTTATCATAAAAAACCCAGTGTAAAATATATATATTTTTTTAAAGTGCTGAAAGTGCTGGTATTTGTGCTTAGATCTACCAAATTTCTCAATTCGTAGTTGGGATCCCAACTACAAAATAAAACTGAATTTGATGCAAATTTGATTGGCAACTCTACGAGTTGAAATATTTGGTAAAACAGGCATTAGATTATGTTATTATGTTGCAAAACATCTGGAAATCAGTTAGATTTCCCATAAGGCTTTCAAAACCCAGTTAGCATTCGAAGCCCAGTTCAAATGAGTGAATTTGAGACGGTTGACTGACTTCTCCGTCGCGTTGGCAGCCGTGTGACGCGAGCCAGGAGCGCCAACGCACTCGCTCCGTTCTGCGCATGGCCGCCAACCCGAGCGCCAACCCGTGTCCGCCGCTCATCGAGGTGCAGTCCTGCCAACTCAACGAGACGTGCTTCGAGTACGCCTGGCACGCCACACCCTTCGGATCCTGTCTGCCTCTCGGTACGGTCAAATCATCTTCGGAATGAGATTCTATCCATAGTGTGCTGATGTTTTCTTTCGGGGGAAAATGCGGGAAACGGAGCACTGCCGCCAGCTGTTGTCAGAATGGACAACGCATATTTAGGATAATATGTGTTTCTATAAATGGGAAAGTCAACACAGATAAAGAAAGGGGATCATCGGACGGTTGACCGAAATATAAGTACTATTGCTTAAGGGTTGAAACACTATTTATTAATAAACGAAACAAATATTACATAAAATTGCATGTAAATATACAATATATAATAAATATAATAATAATATGAATATGAATATATAATGTAAATATATATATATATATATATATATATATATATACATCATATATATAGACTTAAAATAAGGCCAAAAATTAGGGGATGAATTTAGAAAGCAATGTAGATAATATTAGAACTCACGAACTCAGCTTAGCTGATAATCATGAGATGAAGATGCTTAGGTGTAAATACAATAACAGACGTTACCTTGCAAATACGGATAGTGATAATGGTAAACACTAATCACAAAAGGTATCTAAGCCACTGTAAATGGACTAGCGTCCAAGTCTTCCCTGCATCCAGTCCTGACTCCAAGAGGCAAGACTAGCGCTTGGGGGTCTGAGTCTTCCCACGTATGCTAGGCTGCTGAAACATAGGACACTGTATTTTGGCATGAGGCATGTCGGGCAGCATCAGTGCAGCTGCCGATCATGGGATGTGGTCGCAATCCTCGGTGTGTAATGAATATCGTTACACCACCCCTGCCCTGCCACAAAAGGTTGGAGCATTCCCAAAGGGGGTGATCCAAGCAAAAATCTTTAAAACACCATGATGTGGATTAAAACACTAGTCTACCATTGCTATGACAAAATGAACACAAGTCAGGTGGGGAAAAGAATATATTTGAAAAATTAACCCTTATAATGGCAAAAGCAAAACACACAAGGTTAAAACCCAAAAGTGCTGAGAAGCGAAAAGCTGTGCTGAGGCCATACAGCCAAAACTTGAAATTAGAATACAAAAATATCCCTAGGGATGTAAGCAAAATAGAAACAATATATGGAGAATTACACCTAACCAACTAAAGGAGATGCCTTGCCGAAAATAAACGAAATACAACATGTAAAACTATCAAAGATGATCAAAAACTTTGACAAGGAAAGAGAAAAGAGAAAAAAACAATTTTGAATTTTGATGAAAAACAATTTTATTCCAGAAACAGGAATACACATGAGGAACTAAAGTTAAAATACAAGTGACATCCTGGAGGACGTCTAGAACATTCGTTCAATCTTCGTGAGGCAATTAGAAGCCAAAAACTTGTGCAATGTAAAAAAAATTAGTAAAAAAAAATAAAAAAATTTGAGCAAGGGTAGTAACTGATGGCACTCACAAGAGACTTGTGAGAGAAACCATGAATGTTGTAATGGCAAGTTTAAGGTCCAAAATGGAATAATGACCGTGGCCAAGCTGGTTGGGCCAATAGGTTGCCCATTCACAGAGAAACAGTTGTGTTGATAAACAGTTGTGCTGATATTGCAATCAAATCGAGAAGGCGGGTGAGATGGGCATGAAAACCGCACGCGCTATGAACCTAGAGGAGACTGATAGCCTCGCGACATTTTAACTAGAACTCTACGATTCGATGAATAAACATGACCGGACAGGGCAAAATATATAACACGATATCGGACAAATTAGAGACAAATGGCCATCGATTTTTCATCGGTATTATTTATAAATGTGGTTAATAGAGATTCATAAATCAAAGTAAATAGCATGAGAGCTGAAGTTTATAAATGACCTCGCAATGGGACAGTATAGATGCATAGCGGCGATATGATCCTGCGTCGTATATATCAGCCAAATAGCACTTAATAATACAAATGTAGTAGATAATCAATAATAAAGAAATACGACATATACAAATGGCTGAAATATGAGTAATGAATAGTAGAAAATAAATAAGAAAAGAGGATGAAAGGTCGGGTGGTTATTGGCGCGTGGTGTGCGTCAGGCTCAAGATGGCAACCTCGTCCCCGAAATCGGTAACATCAAGTTGCCGGAGCGGCCTTAGCAGCGGCCATGCTGTGGCCAACGGTCCTCATCCGAGACAAACGGCGATAGAAGCTGTCCTGTCCGCAGAGGGCACGCGCCCCATCGTGATGCACGCGCCGTGTGAGGCTGACTTGCATGTCACTCAGGATGCGGCAAGTGTTGACGGGGCACGTTGGTGACCGGAGGCAGAGACTGCCCCGGGGTGGCAAGTGTGGCACTCCTGCTGTGAGGGCAAACCGCGCCGTGCGGTGCAGAGCAGCGGCACGCTCCACGTCCCACGGCCGGGGTAGAAGGCAGCCTTTCAGGGGACGACGTCTTAGGGGCACCCAACTGCGAGTGCTGCGAGTGGTGCGAGGTCCGTTGGTTGGCGGCCGGAGACGGGGACCACCCGAAAGCGAGGGAGCCTCCGATGGATGCGTGCGGAGATCCACACACGGTGGGGTTGTCTGCTGTGTACGCGTCCTTGATGACAGAGAACAGCGACGGGTTGACGGGCCCATCGTCCTCAGCAGACCCGGACGGGACTAGGACCGGCAAGTGGACGTGCGGCTGGATCCACATTCCGGTCAGCGCCCACGGGAAAGGCAGCAACAATAACGCCCGACCCTGGGAACGGAGGCGACACCGAATCACTGGAATTGGAACCAGCGCGTCGTGTTTTAGTCCAGAGTGTTTGCAAGAGTTTGCGAGAGATGGGGGCTACTAAGTTCCAACTGGACCAGTGGTCTATGATGGGCCTGGAAAATCTAGTTGTGTAGGCGGTGGCGGAGCATCATATCTCAGGCCCCAGAGAAAAATCTGAAGCCCCCTCCCCTCGCTGCAGGAGGAAAACGTATCCCTATAATTTTGTCACCAGTCTCCAGTCTTGCTTCAAACAAGCCACTCCCCAAAAAAAGTAATCGTTTCCGATTAACTTTTCAAAAAATTGAAAATGTCATCGCCTTCCTTTCGAATTAACTTTTCAAAATATCCATTCCCTAAAAAACGTAATCGCTTTTTTTTCTTCGTATTAACTGGCCTTTGCAGGCCACAAAAATGTCTTTTTGCACTAGTATGCGCTAGTAGTCGAGCGCTAGTGTGCCGGCTCCCCTCTTTAGTTACGACCCTGTGCGTAGGTGTCAGATTTGGAAATTCGGGAAGCTTTGAAGTTCCAATAAGATGAGGCGCAATTTGATCGATTATGGGACACATACCGCCTGGGTTCGAAATCTTGTCGCCGGTGGGGGGAGGGGGGGGGGGACCCTTTTCCGAGCAGATAATTTCAAAGACAGCGGGGCTACGATGAGAGCGACAGGTCGACGTTTGGAACTGCTAGGGCGAACATCCCATATTACTTTGGGCACTGCTGGTTTACCATGTGAAAGGTCTATTGGACTCTTTGATGCTGTTGAAAGCGGGTGTAAGCAAGCCAGACAATGGGCAATGGGTGGAGCCACTCCTTGTTCTTCCTGTGGTGGCTGTACCTTCGCGTAGGGCCGAAACGCTCGGACTGGCCATCAGCCAAGGCGCTGAGCCGGAATACCCCTGAGTGTGAGTGGCCAGGGGGGGCGGGCAGGCGCCGGTGAACTGCCAGCTGGTCGACGGGGCGTAGAAGTGTCCGTTCTGGGGGGGCAGCAAAATAACCCCGCAGCGTAGCAGCACCCTGGATATCCAGGTGCATTGAGTTCAACAACTGCAACAAGACAATGCATAAGAAAATCTGAAACAATGATCAGCGGAAAATCCCATGTCTGAGGAGGGGTAGCCGAGCCTTTTGAATCGACGAAATTTGTGGGGCAACGGATGAATGAAGTCAGACTCAGCTCAAGAGGTCAGAATCTGTGGCGTAACTTCAAATCGGAGGCTCCCTTCGCGGCGGGAGGAAAACTTACTCCCAGATTTTTGTCACCCGTCACACCTCCTCGCTTCAAATAAACCATTCCCTAAAAAAAAGTCATCCCCTTAATTTCAGTTTAACTTTTCTAAAAATCCATTCCCCTAAAAAAACGTCGTCTCCTTTTTTTTTCGGTTTAACTTGGGCCTCTGCAGGCCCCAAAAATCTTATCGGAGGCCCCCCTGAGCCCGGGACCCCGAGCACTGGTATGCCTGATCCCCTCTAGTTACAGCCTGGGCCAGATAGACACAGACGCGACTGGAGTTCCTGGAGTTCCTCGAATTGTCTCTGGCTAGCGATAGCGATAGCGGTTATGTGCAAAAACGGCGTACAAAAACCCGGTGGGCGGGCTGTGCTATGCGTAGAGAATAAAATCTGAACACACTCTGGAGGTCTGGATTGATCTTGCCTGTCACATGATGACACACAGTAGGACGAAAAATATGAGATGCACTGTACCTGATAATCTTCATATCTCGAGTATCCATTTAACACATAAATCGGTCACCGTTAGTTCACTAGTCGTGATGATTCTTTCTTCGGAGGCAAAATGCGGAGACATTTTCCAATTAGGTATGTCCCAATTATTGTCGAAAAGTAAATTGATAGCGTCGTGAAGATAGTCGTCGAAATCAAGTATCACGGCAGCCCAAGGCTAGAGCGTCCTCATCGATGATGTCCCAGTTGTCGTTTAAAAGATCGTAAAAATCAATGTCAACCGGAAGAAGTTGGTCTGGGCTGGGTCTAAGGAGTAAGGCGGCGAGCACGTCTGCGTCAAAGATGTCGTCTCCCTGTAGGTCGTCGTCAGTAGGGACATTGTCAACAGGGCGGCGTCGGCGTCAGTAGGCGCGTCTACGTCCATACCTGTCGGTTCGTCGGGGAAAATGGCGTCCAAAATGACCGCGTATCTGGCCGGGTCGTCAGAGTCCTTGTCGGATAACTTGATAGAAATTTGATCGTCTCGACTCATATTTGCTCTCGATACTGTCGAGCAACTCCGGACCAAAACCTTATATATGTGGCCGGTCATTAAACTTACAAAGATATCGGGGGTCGACAGACAACCATTAAGATATTGGGGGTCCGGGGTCAGCTATTCCGGACAAAGGGTCATCTTTCACCACTACGTTACGTTGGTGAAGAAACCTACGCATGGGCCCTGAAGACAAACATGCAAGACCAACATGCCTGATATTACGGAGGCAAGAAGAGATGTGCACCTACGTGATGAGAGAGGAAGATGTATTATGTCAATATGGGAACACTTTTGCAGGTATAAGCCCACCTGTGGCTTACGCGATTTAGGCGGTAACCAACAGAAGGGAGAAAAGAACCACTGCGCCAACCATTCTCCAATCGACAAGGTATGAAAAAAAACGAACATCTCTGATGTCCCCCAAAAACTAGTTGGTATATCGGGGACCAATATTGGCGTCAGAATGTTACGCAATCGTGACCTATGGCTTAAAAGCAAAGAAAAAATATGATTTATGTGTTTGGCTGAAATTTATGTGTCCAGAAGATAAAAGATCCAAGCGCTCATTAGCTGATAACGGTCAAGGCTAAAGCCAGATTAGCTCCAGCGGAGTTCATTCACAAGAGATGAGATGCGCTGTAGTGATATCCCTCACGGGCGAGCATGCGAGAGCTGCAACAAGGGGAAATGCGCCTGTTCAGCGCGGCGGGTCTCGTTCCTCACGCGGCCGGTTCATCGACGGTGTACAATCGTGTTAGCCAAAGATTACCACAGCTTGGTGGACTATGAAGTAAAGTATCATTTGACTCTTTTACGATTTATAAAGAGTCAAATGGTAAATAATTGTAATGATAAATACATTTTTTAATGGTAATGACAAAAACTAATCATTTGATTCTATGGTACCTATGGTACTCTATGATAAGAGATCCCCAAAAAATGGCAAACTCAAATTAATTCTAGTGTAGCGTTGTACATAGACTGATTTTCATTCCGTGCAGTCACGTGGAGTGTAAGACCAGAGCGCTACGAGAAAATGTTATTGTAATAGTATCTTTGGAGAAAATGAAATACATGGGACCACTACATGCACGAGTAGGTACTGCCGTGTTCACACAAGGATTATGTATGAATCCACTAGAGCGCTTCATGTTGTCTTGTGGTAGAGAGAGCACGACAGTACATTGATCTTCTCTCGGAAAACTTAAACATATCCAGCGTTGTGTGCACACGAGTAGCGCGGGGGGGGGGGGCAAACAGATGTGTATAAAAAGAAAAACACATCTATATAACGCCAGAAATATCAGTATAGAAATGAAGCAAACCGTTAATGAAAAGTATAGTATTATTAAAACATTCATTAATGAGGTAGGTTAGCACGTAATTGTTGATGAATATGTCACACATTTGAGACTGATAGAAGAAAGCGTAGTTGGTACCTACTATAACGGTTCCGTCGAAAGTCTATCAAAGGTCGTACATAGGAAAAATATCCCGCCTTTTCCTACGGCTAAACTTACGAACACCTGGACACTTGTAGTGAAAGCCAGTGTGCCATGGGCATTAAATATGCTTTCATATTAATCCTAAGAATAAAATTAGCAATGTGCAAAGCAAAACAGGCAATAGTTTATCAGTAACTATAAATGCAATAAGTAGGTTAAAATCTCGTATACTGAAGGTACGTGCACTAGGTCAAGTGTCAATCGATAGACTGGCTTTGAAAAATGCATGGCTGTGCAGCAAGTGCTTGGTTCAGATTTGAAGGATAATATTAAGTTTTCATGAATTTGAAGGCAAACATATAAGAGGGACCCGGCACGGATTTCCTTACCAGCGTACCGGGCCAGTCCGCCCCTGGTCTAGTACGATCTAGAAAAATCTCCATGAAAACACCTCCATAAATCATCAACCATTTATTGTATGCCACTGGTACTCAACCTTTCTTTTTGCAGGGCCAAATTACAGAAATGTGCTACCTTAAGAGAGAAGTAAACGGTTGTCGTTTTGGTTGATTTTCGCCTAAATTTCACATTCGTTGGAAACATCTCCTGGCTACAAATTATTTACAAAAATTTTGAAAAAAAATACACATGTTGTGAAAGAGCTGCTGAATGGCGGATACTATATTTTTTCGTCGTTTTTTTAAAACTTGCAGCTGGGGGAATTTTCTAAAAGTGCCATTTTAGGCCATTTTAGGCACTTTTTGATGAGCGAAGCGAAATCATCAATTTCACTACTGCTAAAAAAAACACTTGGTGTGTGTTTGTTTTTTTGTATGTGTGTTTGCGCGCGCTCTACAGGCCAAACGCCTGCTTCGAGTGGGATGAAATTTTCAGGGTGTCTACTTTTGTTCTCAACTTAGACCCCCTGCGTTTTTCAAGAAAATCCTCCACACCCTTCACTTTCAAAGCAGAAAAAAGAGCAAAATTCGACAATTGGGCATGTTTGGAAAAGTACGGAAATTTATTTAAAAGTGCGTATTTTTTTCAAATGTTCCCAATTTCGATTTGCCTTTGGAAACCATGGAAACCAAATCGAAACATCACACCAGATTTTGTCCGATAAAAACCAACCCAATAAAACCCAATAAAAACCCTTGGGCATGAGTTACATCTATGCATTAACATGCACAATGCTCAATGATTTCAAAATGAGCATATTCCGCTACCCGACAGCTCGGACAGAAACAAAGAAAGTTCAGAATCGTTTACATTTTCAAGTGATCAGAATTTTTGAGAAAGCATTGGTCCGGCTTGCTGCTCCATGATTTGCATAGGCTTCTTGCCTTAATCTTTTTTTGCGCTATATACAAACCGCTACGCTCATCTTCAACGCAACACAAATTGCGTTCGCCCTAGTAGAAAATTCCCCCAGCTGCAAGTTTAAAAAAAACGACGAAAAAAAAATAGTATCCGCCATTCAGCAGTTCCTTACCAACACGTGTATTTTTTTTCAAAATTTTTGTAAATAATTAGAAGCCAGGAGACGTTCCCTATGAATGTGAAATTTATGCAAAAATCGACCAAAACGACAACCGTTTACTTCTCTCTTAAGTGCTACCTATCTGGCATCTGCAGGTCCCAAAGGGTAATTTGCAAATTACAAGACATAGCTTTGTGCTACATTGTTGGAAGTATTAATTGAACGCTTTTGAGTAACTGTACTTGCTTGTATGTGAAAGATGAAAATTGACAATGCTTACAACACAATTGGGGCATTGGGGGTTCAATCCACAAGAAAATTTTGATTTAGAGCATTTTTTTGGTGCTATGCCTCTATCTTATATGCCTTTAAGGAGTTTTGACCTTGAAAATACATTGAAATTACGCATTTGTTACAAAAAGGTTGTGGAAATTTCAGATCAATATATTTTCCGTTGAGAATTGCACGTTAAGTTGGAATTTCAAACTTAATACAAATTTTGAGGCAGGCCGCAAAAATATGAGTGGTACGCAACGTACCACTGTTGTAAGCTTTTATGTCCTACCATATTCACAGTTTTTTCCCCGTCATTTGACAACAAAACTGCGGTCTTATTTATGTACAAGCGTAACGCTGGCACGTTCGCGCAGGAGGCAGCGCTTGCGGCGAGGGCGTGCAGAGCCGCCTGGTGTCGTGCGTACGCAGTGACGGCCGCACGGTTCCCGATCCGCTCTGCGCCGGCACCGCGCGGCCCGGACCCACCGACAAGTGGTGCTACGTGGACTGCGCCGTCGACTGCGAGCTGTCCGATTGGTCGGCTTGGGACGACTCTCGCTGTCGCTGTGGACAGACGGACGACAACGAGGGAGGGACGCGATACGAAGGGACGACCGCTGAGGTATTGTGATATTTATTGGACTCGTGTCGATACTATGTCTTTTCTTTAGCAGTAGTTTGAAATATTTTAAACTGGAATCATAAGAGACATTATTTTACATTCTAAACCCAGTTTGAAATATTTATGTGTTGGATTGGGTTTGATTTCTATAAAATGCACTTTGATTTCAAATTTGATACAGTCCATTGATGTGTCCATTGATAGATTGAATGTTCCTATTATAGAAATTAAAATATTATTAATCTTGAATAAAATACTGTCAGCAGTAATATTATGGTAATGTACCATTCCGAAAAAAATATTTAGCACCAAAGTAAATACTTTTCAATCTGGATATTACTGTTATTCTGCTCGGTGGCTTCTGTCCCTAATTATTGGTAACTGGACGTGTGATTGGTTTATTTGTCAATGCTACAATGATCTAATAGGCATTACAGCATATGCAGCTGCAAGCGTTATGAAATTAGCAGTAATTTAAAATCCCGTAAATAACGCCACTTGATGGTAACTGTGATGCCATTGACCGACGCCAATGCCGCAGGACAACGCCATATCTTCCGAGACCGCCGTGCCGTCGGAACGGATCGTCCGCGTTGGCGTATCCACCCGTCGGCGACGAGTCCTCACGGCCAGCAGCGAGTCTGGCCGACCTTGCGCCTCTCAGCCACTGGAGCAGCGTAGGCCTTGCGAGGCCCGGCCCTGCTACGCGGCCGTCACCGGCGCTTGGGGAGCCTGTCAACTCGAGGTGAGCACATGCCGGACATAGCCTTTCGGGGCCTGCAGATAACATCAGGCATTTTCTTGCCTTTTCAGGGCCTTTCTGAATCTTCAAGGCCAGGCTTAGAAGCTCTGGGTGTATGAACTTGTAATATCATCTGTAATTGCGTCTTGATGAGTCAATTATTGGGGGGGGGGGGGGGGGGGGGGGGGGGGGACCAGCTCAAAAACACGTAATCAGTTCAGTTTGGTAATGCAGCTAGGGGCAAAGTTATTCCTACTGCTTTGGTCAAATCCTCTTTAAATATTTGCCTCTTTGATATCTACCTGTTCAATATTTGGATTGTTTGAGTTGTACTGTTCTATGAAAGCAACGCCTTTGCGGCTTATTATCAGTGCTTATTAGGCCAGACAAGGCTAGTCTAGGCTAGGCTACGCTGCGCAAGCCTAGGCTAGGCTAGGCTACTCAAGACTCGGCAAGGCTACGCTAGGCTAGGCTACGCAAGTCTAGGCTAGGCTAGCTGCTAGGCAAGGCAAGGCTAGTCTAGGCTAGGCTAGGCTAGGCTATGCAAGTCTAGGCTAGGCTAGGCTAGGCTAGGCTACTCTAGGCTAGGCTAGGCTAGCTGCTAGGCAAGGCTAGGCTAGGCTAGGCTACTGTAGGCTAGGCTAGGCTAGGCTACTCTAGGCTAGGCTAGACTACTCTAGGCTAGGCTAGGCTAGGCTAGGCTAGGCTAGGCTAGGCTAGGCTACGCCAGTATATGCTAGGCTAGGCTAGGCTAGGCTGCAAGTCTAGATAAAGTTCTTATCCCTGTCAATCATCAAAGGCATAGGTACACCATTAGACCATATTGGCCCGTTGTCAAAACAGTATAGGTACATTCATACAAAGACAGAAATCAATCACTCAAATTGACTGTTGTGCCAATTTTTAGGGATATAGTTTAGGGATTTTTAGGGAATTATTATTATACTGCATACAAATTTATTTAGGTGCTGATATTTTTTTATGATATTTATCACACTCACATTTATGTCACTGCCCCAGGTGCTAATTCACCTCCACGGTTGGCTAAGCAAAGCCTTGGTCGGGGTAATCTTCAGAGTGAACCATATTTTACCATCTTTCAATGATTCGGTTATGTCTGACGGGAGAACAAACTCCATCTTTCCGTCGGTTGAGTAGATCAGTTTGACTCTAGCCTCGTAAAACAATTTCGAGCCGGCGGTCTCGTCTTCGGGCCGAAACTCCACACTGTACTTGTACCTCTTGGCGGCAGATTCCACGCAGCTCACTATGCGCAGGGTCGTGGAGAAAACGTTAGTCGCCGAAGTGTACAGCAACTCCATCCAGAACACGTCTGCGCCGACCTTGAGCATGTAGAAGTACGGGTTGTCGTGCAAGCTCCCGTCGGCCAAGATAGCCGTCCAAAACCGCATCGGGAGAAGACTCGAAACGTTTCCGACGTGACAAGACGCGTGCCGAGACATTACGTGTTTGTCGAGAGCGTCCGGGGAACCTTTCCAATCCGGGCACATGTAGCACAGGAACCCGTGATCGCAGTGCGCCAAGTGTTCGGACATGTCGTGTTCGTTGACGAACGAGCGCTTGCAGCCCCACTTTTGGTTCTCGCACGGGTTCTGGATGAGCTCAGCAATCTTTTCGAGCTGGACGCATCGGGCGGTCGGCTTGCCGGGAGCGCGGCACTCGCTGCAGAACTTGAGCTTGGCTTGGCACGTGGCACAAACGCCGTGGCCGTTCTCGCACATGTAGATGGGCGGGAAGCAAGTCTCGTAGCACACGGGACACGTCAGCTGGCCGATGATCTTTTCTACGAACTCGGCCTTGGACTCTTTCTCGTCTTCGGTTTTTTCGCCGGCGTTCATTTTTAACGCTCAATAATTTTAGTGGCTGTCTACTCGAATGACTTTGTGATGTGAGCAGGGCAAGGAATCTCATGGACTTGTTATTGCGACCTTCTATCGTCACAAAGTTCTGTCAACAGGCACGTTTCAACTTGGCCCAAATTTTAGGGGCAGCAATGTAATACTAATCGAAAAGTATGGAGGATGATATTCGGAGGCAAGGTTCTCTCGTTCTTACCTTAACAGAGGGAACAAACAATAATTTACTCATGCTGGTGAGGATTTGTTTTGGGTTTTAACTTTCAAACACTGGGAATAGCGAATAATTTTATTTGACTATGATGCGTAAAATAGTGCCTTGCAATTTAGACAACTCTGTTACCATGGAAGTAATAAGAATATCCTGAAGTAGCTGATTCATGTGCTACAATGAACTTTTGGAGTCAGACAAACACAAACCTGGTGCAACATTTGCTTTGACTGGCATGATGGTACAGTGCTTCTCTCGTCAAACTTGACATGACCTTGAAGCTCCGACCATTGTTGGTTGCATGTTGGCTGTTCTAAACCAGATTAAGTACTTACCATTTTGTCCCCCATTATCTTTGGTGTCATTCATCACCACCATTAAACCACGAGCGCCTCAGGGCCCATTGTCAAAACCGTGCATTAATCATACAAAATAACTACTTTATTTTCAGAAACAACAGCCTCATTAAAGTTTCTTTTGTTGAAATACAAAATAACTTGTGACGATGCTTATTTCATTTCATGCTTAGAATTCATCGTCGAAGCACTTTAATATCAGCTATAACACTCGACCGAAGCTTGGATTGTTCAGTCCGATCTTCAACGTGAACCACACCTTCCCATCCACGAGCGTATCGATTATGCCCGGCGTAAGAATGAAATCCATCTTAATGCCCTCGCCGGAATCAATCAGTTTCACCCTTGCCTCCTGAAACATCCTCAACTCTTGGAGCCGGAACTCTACGCTGTAATAGTATCGCTTTGCATCCCATTCATCCCGGCTCACTATGCGGAGTACGGTAGAAAAGACGTTCGTCGCAGTAGTAAACAGCATTTCCATCCAGAAGACGTCACTGCCGACGTTCACCAAGCTGTAGTGCGGATGGTCGTGCAATCTCTCCTCTGTCGGTAGCGACGTCCAAAACTGCAACGGGATGTTACACGGAATGGCGCACGCCGCGAAAGCATGCTTCGATCGAACGTGTTCATTCAGCGCTTTCGCCGAACCTTTCCATTCCGGGCACATGTAGCAAACGAAGGCATGGCTGCAATTGACCAAGTGCTCCACCATCTCGTTCGCATCGACGAACGAGCGCTTGCAGCCCGTCGTACAGTTCTCGCACGGGATCGAGACGAGCTCCGCAATTCCCTCGAGTTGCAGCGATCGGAAGACCGGCTTGCCCGGCGCTCGGCAAACGCCGCACAACTCGAGCTCGACTCGGCAAGCCGCGCAAACGCCGTGGCCGTTCTCGCACATGTAGATGGGCGGGAAGCAAGTCTCGTAGCAGATCGGACATTTTAGCTGGCCGACGAGTTTCTCCACAAATTCGGCCTTGGATTCTTCGATGCCTTCGGTCTTACGATCGACGCTCATTGTGTATCCTTACTTTTTCACGGCAAAAGCCTTTAAGTTCGCTGGTTGAACAAACCCTGCGAATTAAACAACTCCGTTACCATAGATGTTATAACATGTAGTGGTTGGTTCATGTCCAATAATAAGACTTTGTAGTCGCAACACAAACACAAGTTGCAATGTTGGGTTGGTCATTCCCAGCGCCAACTCACTTTGTTGTCGTACATTTGAGCAGACCTCATATCAAATGGTCCCAAACCTACAAATCAGGATTTCTCTTGTCCTGAAAACCAGAAGTCCAGGTTTCCCCAGGACAGTCCTGGTCTAGAAGCCCCTGTCCCAGTGTCCCGAGAGACACCACCACCACACCTTAATGTCCAGGTTTCCCCAGGACAGTCCTGGTCTTGAAGCCCCTGTCCCAGTGTCCCGAGAGACACCACCACCACACCTTAATGTCCAGGTTTCCCCAGGACAGTCCTGGTCTTGAAGCCCCTGTCCCAATGTCCCGAGAGACACCACCACCACCATGCCTAAATGTCCCGAGTCCCGAGTGTTCACATTTTGTGAGTTTTGTTCATTGTTATTTGAAATAATTTGTTCCTAGCTAAAACGATACCAGACAGTCTTTATCAATACTGTTCCTTTACCAGCAATTGGTATGTGGATATAATGCTGAAGGCTATCACAGTTTAATTTAATTTATTATTATGCCTGTGGACAAAATTTCAATTCTGTTTGGGCTCGTCAGTGTTCAGCACATTATGAATCATAAATATAATAATTAATAATAACACCAAGTTTGTTGGCATTAGTTCTATATAGGTACTGGAAACAATGAGGTATAAGCATTGCTCAAAAACTGATGGTTCTTTAGCTTTTTGAGGAAAGCTGAAAATACTGAGACTGAAAATATGATAGTATTTGTATTTATATAGTATTTTTTATATGATAGTTCTGTTAAACTGAATTTATAATAGCATTGATATCAGAGGTACCCTTCACAGCTAAATATCCATTTTTGATGTGTTACTAAATAAAGCATTGACACACCTAATGACGAATTCTCTTTGCCTCACCTTTTGTGGCTATTCTTCCTTGAGTTTTCGAGATCTCCCCGCTCAGATTCGTTAATTCCGAGCTTTGTTTCAGGGCGCGGCATGCGGACACGGCGTGGCCTCGCGTTCGGTGTCTTGCGCGGCGGTCGGGTCACGACTCCGCGTGGACCTCCACCTCTGCGCCGGCGGCCCGCTGCCCGCGCAGACTCAGCCGTGCTTCATCCCGTGCCGCGGGGATTGCCATCTGTCAGCTTGGTCCGCGTGGAGCCATTGCCACAGGGATTGCGCCGCCAACGCCGTCGGTGAGATGACGACTACGATTCGAGATCGATACTGCATAAAATTTCAAAGGACAATGCCATACACACTCAGTAATCGTGCAATTTTCAGAGTTTAGTATTTTCGGCAATAGATGGCACTGTGCAGTAGCATACCGAGGATCCATTAAAGAAAATACTTTTGCCGGTGGCATAACCACTGACCTTCAAAGGTTTAGCAAACAATACCACTTAATATAAGCTATTTTATTCAAAAATTACATTTTGATTACAAAAATTAGTTAAATATTAGTGGCTAATTTTTAAATTCTCCCTCAGATGAAACCTACCCACATACTTTTCCTTGCCTAGTAACAGCAACGTGGGGAAATAATTTAATGTAGTAGTTGCCCCGGCAGCCACCAGGGTGCGGTGGCATCGCGATAAATGCTCCAGCCTGCGTTGAGAAAGCTTTTGCTTCCGCAAAGCAAAATTGTCTACTTTGCATATTCCGGTATAGGTACTGGGAAATTAAAAAATATGCATTTACATTTCTTTGGAGACTTCTAGGTTTTGAAAATGGACCTGCACTGCAATTTTGTAACTCTGACTGCCGTTCTCAGTTACAAAGTTACAAAATTAACATGGACAACAATAGGGATTTTATCCATCAGAACCGATAACGGCATGAAATAAAAGTTACAAAATCGCCAGGCAGATATCTTTGTTAGCTACTTTTCAATCGCTCACTGTTCTTGAATTTCATCGAGTAAAAAATTATTAATTTCCCCGGACTAACGCAAGCTCGTTGCGCAGGCGGCTACGAATCGCGCAGCCGCGCCATCTTGAAGCCGAGCGGGGCGCGGAGTGAACCGTGCCCGGCGCAGCTGTTCGAGACGCGGGCGTGTTCTGGCGGGCCGTGTCTGCGATTCCACTGGGCGATCGTAGACGGCAAACTCACCTGTGCGCGCTCCGATGGAGTCCCGGTCACAGGTACGATTACGCCGATCTGGAGCGTGCTCGCAGTTCTACGCTAGGATCTACAACCTTCTCTCGCTGCTCCGGTACGGGATAGGCATATGCCGTGCCAGCTCTCGCTGTTCCGGTACGGGATAGGCATATATATGCCGTGCCAGCTCTCACTGCATTCGATGTGCAGGCTGGTTTCCACTTCATTTTAAAAGTGAATAAACATTCATTTACAAACATTGTTGAATTATTTATCAACATCAAAAATACAATTTACTTTTAGAAGCCAATAGCATATATTTCAGCTTTTAAATATGAAAAACCCATACCGAAGTTGATCTGACAGCTGGATTGCAGCTGACAAGGCTTGGGTTTCGTCAACTTGAACGCTGAACCGCGGCATCCCTCATCAGCGGCAACCTGGGAGATTTTGGGCTTCCCTACAACTCCAAGCTAAATTCTATGAGAAAGCAATCAATCACTCCATTTGAAAGCATAGCTCGGAATTGTTTGCTAGCAAAAGTCATCGTTCCGTTCCGATGAGCAAGTTTTGGTTGGCTGCGCAGGCGGTTGCGACGGCATCCCGTGCCGCCACTGCGAATGCGATCCGCGCGAATGCGAGGACGCGACGACGGACAGAACGACCGCCGCGCCCGACGACCAGATCAGATCGTCGCTCTTCTTCCCACGTGAGTTCGAGGAACAATCACATTCACACTTAAGACGATGGTATTTTATAGCCAACACACTCCTACACATTTGAGCCCAATTGGGCGGAGCCCGTCGATTCTAAGGTGCAGCATGTATTTGTACTTACGTATTTTTGATTGTTGTGTGAACCTCGTCATTTTGTTAAGAATATAAAGATATTATAATTAGTTAGTATTGCGAATCCGTCTTGTTCTCCGCCTCTTCGAGGTTTCGGGCTCCGACAGACATGGACGGGAACAGCTTAAAGGGCGTGAAAGGCGAAAGCATAGGAAAAGCGTAATGTGTACTGACTTTAACTGGCAATTCTGGTAGGATACTCGTAATTTGTGTGATAAAATTCAGAGCCTTAGTTACCAGTAATGATTGAAAATACAGTTGGTAGGAACTAGGAGCTTGTTAAATTTCTCTACTGCCTGAGGAACAGGGGGATAAGAAAATAGGTTAAAAATGCAGTTTATTGGCTGCATTTTGGTGGCTGCATTTTGGCATCTTGGTGGAAACCTCCACCAAACCAAGTTCAGAGTCGTTGAATCAGCGTAGTCAAAAACAGGATATAAATTACATGAAATTATTTGTGATAATCACAGTTTCAAGATATTTGATAGTGTAGTGTTGCGAACGTGCTCCTCACGTTGATTTGATAACAAACTTACCCCTGTTGCCCTGATGCGGCAACCGATGAGTGCCAATGTGCTTGTTTGCTTTCAGCCGAGGACCCCTGGCCTGCGTGGCTTCACGTCGCACTGGTTTCGTCGGCCGTTTTGGCGCTGGCAGCGTCCTGTCTTGGCTGTCTGCTCTGGTAAGTCAAGATTTTACTAGCACCTTATGAACTCAATGTTACTTTCGTTTTAGATGAGTAGGTCTAGTTGGTTGTTTTGGTTTTAAAAAAAGAGAGGAAGATGCATCATAAATGCAGGATACTTCTGAAATAACTATTTTATGTCTTCAACAGAATGTTTCAACGGGTCTGATTCTGGCTACGTGAAAAATAATGGTTCTTTTGGGTTCCAGTTCAGATCCATGGTATTAGGTATCCTTTTATTCTCTGCTTAATTTTCTTATAATTCCATTGTTTCAGTGCCAGGGGCAGTGTCAGCGACTCACGAACGACGGCGGCTAAAGCTTGACCGTCACCAAAGAAACCATTCCGTGCATCTCACAATAACTAGCGTAGTTTCGAGTTTATCGTCGATGTGCTGTAAGCTAGAAATTGCTTAGCGATATTCGTCCTGTACTTAACATACAAATGTGTTGTTGTTCATATCGCTTAGGACAGGCTTTTAGCTGACGCAAATTGGAAGTAGGGAAGTGTGGCTTGGCAAAAGGCAGAGTGGCCGTTTCACGCACAATAATAAATTGTTTATTTAAAATAACATGTCTTTTTTATTTGCCCTGATTTACTACTGTAAAAGAGTAAACCGAGCGCTTAACAGTTATGACTATTTTTTATTCTTGGATAAAAGAGATGGAGAACCCATAAACCTATCTGCTTTATAAACGTCTAAAGATTTAAATATTTTATTGTAATATTTAATTATTAATATGATTGTTATAAATCCACGACCACACACAGAAATTGTGAGAATAATGTAAGTAGATGCTAATTTTGTAGACAGGTAACGGTTGTTGATTTTATAAAGAATCGAAATTGGCTGAAATTAGGCGTGTCAATCACCCTTGCCTGTATTATGACCATTTTGGATGGTCAATCAATGCTTTTGCGTTTGGTTTTCATGAATTTTTCGTTACAGACGTTAACAAAATGTTGCTAAAGAATTAGCTGGTATACCGATTTCGATTTTGAAATATGACTCCATTAGTGGTGCATCAAAATACCGCAAACAGCGCTCTACGCGATTCATCGTTCAAAATGGCGCTGTACTAAGTGATTTGACAGCTTTGCTTGACAGCTCGGCGCCGAGTGTTTGGTTGATTCTCGTTAATTGCGACGCCTAGCGTCTCGACGCTTCCAATCCGTGCAGCCGAGAATACAATGATGTCCATGATGTTACCATTTGTGGTAAGTTTGATGTCAATTTTCTTTGTCGGCGTCCGTTTCAAATTGCCGGTCAACCCTAACCTCACGTTTCACCTCTGATTTTCTGCGATTTTCTAGGATGTCGAATATAATCGGCCGTTCATCGATGAGTTATTTTCAGATGACCTTATGAGATGTCTTCAGGCAATCGTGTAAGTCTTACTTCGTAGTCGTATGCACAATTTTAAAGTTTTGGTTCCATTTCTTGGCATGACTACTGCCGATATTCTACCTACACACTTACCGCCTTTCGCTTGTCATTAAATCCACAATGCAGTGTGTAAATTGGAGAAAATCTGGGATACAGCTCCATATTATGTGTGTAAGACTCAAAGTAGTATGACAGCTACTTGTATGCTTCGAAGTAGGTTCCTAGGTAGGTAGGTGCATTAAGGTAGCAGGTACCTACCATAGATTAATGAAACCAAGTTGTAATACCTACTTACCACAAAGTGGCTCTTGACAGATAATCAAATGTTCTTCAATATGTCTGCAGATGCGTTAGAAACTCAGTGATTGGAAGCAACCGACAAAAAGGCTGCGTAATAAACCAGGGTGTCGTCCCTAAACTGCTGCAGTTGCTAGAAAATGCAGAAGATCCCAAGATTCGTGTCGAGGCTGCTGTTGTTCTCGGTTCGCTTGCTAAGGGTACACCAGAACATGCTCAAGAGTTGTTGGCTTTGGGAGTTGTGCCTGCTCTCATTAGAGGTTGGTTCATGGAATTTGTAAATCAATAATTTTATACTAATTATAATTTATATGATTAGGGATGCCTATCAGTTTCAAAATCTATTTATCGATTCAATATTTCATTTTGCACACTCACATCAATAATAAAATTCTAAGCCTGCTAAGTGCTAAGTTCTACTGCTTGTCCTTACTTAATCATTAGTTTTGCAAAACAACTATTTCTAGCTTGGTTTAGAATGCTAACTTAATTAAAGTCTCACTGATTTCCCAACATTAAGTTACCAAGTTATTTTCTCAAGCTATCACCCACCATTGCTCTATGCTATCACCGTTGAGGAAGAAACTAATATGTTACGAAATGTAGGAAAATCAGTACAGCATTCAAAACCCGGCTGAAAATATATTTGTGGCAGTGATAAAATCGGTATAAGTCGGTTTTACGACTGTCATTTAAAACTCCCCGTTGCAGTGATGTCCGGGCCAGACCTTGCGCTGGCGGCGGCGGCTCTGCGTGGACTGCGTTCGCTGCTGGCGCACCCGTTTGCGGTCCCCCCGCAGCTGGACGCGGCGTTGGCGACACGACTCATCGCGTTGTTGCCGCACTCAGTCGGAGTGCAGGCTTGCGTTGCGTCGGTGCTTGCGTCAGCCTGCGCGGTGAGTACAATGCAGCGGCGCCAAATTGGCTGCTCAAAAGTTGACTTGCTTAAAAGATGCCTCTCTTCTTCACCCAAATTGTAGGTCCACATACAAAAGATGTTGGCTTTATGTTACCCATGGCAGAAGCAAAAAAATTGGTTCTTTACTTTTAGTCCACAAAAAGCCATTTTGTCTAATCTTTTCAACTTCGAAATCAATTTGTTGCGTGCAAAAGTTTGGAGTGAATCGCTGCTAAGGAAAGGTATTATGGTCAAAACGCTAAACCTAACGTCCATATGACTTCTTCTAGGAATCCACAGAAAGACTCTTGCAGACTCAAATAATTTTAATAACATTTTTTGTTTTGGTCATGGGTCTAAAAATTTTCTGAGCACAACTTGTTTGAAGATGGCTTGACTGCTCGATAGTAAGTCTTGCTAATTGCAGCACCAACTTTACAAAGGTTCACGGGCCACCTCTGTCTTTAAAAGAGTCAATACAACAGAACGGATTTTGAAAGTTGGTTTGGTTAGGCGAGGAAAGCGTACTGAGCGAATAACGGAATGAACCCTTTCAATCCCGTTGCTTGCGTTGAACCAAGACTTTCCCGATGGCTCCAGACTGACAGACTGTTGTTTGCAGACCCAGCAGCAGCAGAGCCTTCTGGTGGAGGCCGGCGCACTCAAGGCCATCCACGAACTCCTGGACTCCGACGTCGAAGCGGTGCAGGTACGTCGGCCGGACCGCGATCGTGAACGCATTCGGAATTACGCTATTGCAATCTGTGCCAGATTTCAGAATGTACATATCGTCGGCGTATTGCTACAACTCACCAACTCCACTTTTCACGAAAACGAGTTTTATGTCATCTTATGTCTAGGTATTCTACAGTCTACCAAAGTTCAGTAGTAAATCAAAAGTACCTATTTGTTAAAAGTTCAAATGCCTATCTGGTGATTACTTCACATGCATAGAGATGTTGACTGGTGGTCTGTCTTGATAGTTCCAGAAAAACCGAATCTTGCCTTTTTTGGGGCCTGTGAAATTGAAGCTTTAGCTTTGCTTCCTTCGGTCATCAAAACATCAATTGCATTAAATTTCTTAGACTCATGTCGACTATGTCCTTTCTTTGGCACTATGTCCTTTCTTTTTTAAACTGGGATTTGAATGTTAAATAAAAGTTTCACTGGTTTCTCAACATTTTTCGTCAGGCTTTTATAAGGCTGCAATCACCCTTGAAAAGTTAATGTTACAAAACGTCGAGAAACCAGTGAGACTTATGCAGCATTGAAATCCCAGTTTGAAATAGTTTTTTCAAAGCATCAACCCCCTATCCTTTGGCCATCAGAAACATCAATCCCCTATCCTTTGGCCATCAGAAACATCAACCCCCTATCCTTTGGCCCTCGCAGACGCCAACGCTCCAGTGGCTGGCTGCGCTGGTGCGCGACAACCCGGCGGCTGCGTCGGCGGCTGCCGCGACCGGCGTCCTCGGCATCTTGCCACAGCTCGCTGACTTCACGTCTCGCAACCGCCCGCCCGCCACGCAGCTGGCCGCCGCGGCCGCGATCGCACATCTGCACCGCGCCGGCGCTGTGCCCCACGACGACCCACGCATCCTCTACCGCGCCCTGCCCTGTCTCGTGAGTGCAAGCGCCAGGGTCTCCGCTCAATGGACGACCGCAGTTCCACAGTCAATCACGGTTGTGGGATAATCATTACCGTGAGAACAGCATTGCGCTTATTTACCCACATTCGTGATTGACTATGGAACTGTGGTGGTCTATTGTTTCAGTCGTGTTAGCCTTACCTTGCCACAGCCTGGTGGACTCTGACGTAACGGGGCTCTATGATCTGAGTTCCCCAAAAAGTGGCAAACTCAAATTAATTCTAGTGTGTGATCTTCCTGCCAAAGTAGGCTTCCTAATTGGGAGCCAATTTATTCTCAAGCAAAAAACACATTTGCCACTATTATCCATTGGACTAATCTTACCAATTTCAAATATATTATTAGAAAATTGTAAAGTCAATTCACAATTTTGAAACTGCGTAGTGATTACTGGGAAAGTCACAAAAGGACCAAAAGCACGAAGCAAATCCTTTCTAAGGGAAGACTTTTAATAATTACTGCCGAAAAACTAGTCCCAAATGCCGTCGACGATGTCATCAAAGGCTGTTTAGCGGACTCAAATATATATTTTAAATCTTTTGCTTCGTGTGTTATAAAAAGCCCAACTCTTTCATGAGTGCCACATGCGTCGAGACGCAAAAAGCCCTTCAAGTCTAGCCTGGTGCCTCGGTTCCGTGCGCAGGTCCGCCTGTGCAAGAAGGAGTGTCTGCCCGAGCACCGTGCGGCAGCCGCCGAGTGCTTGGCCCACCTCACGGCCGTCGACACCGAGCTGCAACGACTGGCGTCCATCTCGGACCAACTGGTGCCCGCGTTGGCTGACATGTTGCGGCAGCCCGACACGCATCGACTGCGGCAGGCTGCGTTCAAGGTGATCGACCGGCGCTCGGTCGGACGGGGAATCATTTGCTGTTTGCTACCTCTCTCTTGCGAGAGGCGTTTCACCACGCTTCGCTCACTGCGCATTAGATCCTATTAGAAGTTGATCCGCCCCAAGAATCTAACTGGTGTTTACCGGGGTTTGCCGATAAATTTTGTGTCTTTTAAACTTAAATGTATTTTTTATTTATCAGTTTGTTTGTAATCATGTGCTTTGTATAAATGTTGTCGATAGAAATAAGATTCAGGCTTTACATCTGAAAACTTTGTTCATATTGTAGAATACATTTTTTACTAAATAAGCCTTCATGTCTCTGCTAAATTTTTCGATCTACGATCGCCGTGATCTTCCAAGGGAAGTGGTTGGCAATTTTCAACCTGCTATTACTGGGTGGTTTTGCCGTAGAACCAGTTCCTGCATCTGGGACGGCTAGAAAACCGTGTCCTCTGACAAAAAAGTCTCCGTTTAAAGCTAGGTTCCGCGTGACGTTTGCAGGCGTTTGCGTCGCTGGGCGCAAACGACGAGGAGATCCGCAAACGCATCATCGAGACGGACAACCTGATGGACCACATCGTGTCCGGCCTGCAAGACTCGTGTCCCGACGTGCGGCTCTCCGCCGTGCGATGCCTGCACTCTCTGTCGCGGTCGGTGCAGCAGCTGCGGACCACCTTCCAGGTACCGACACCGACCACCAGACTAGGGACCACGGAACGGTAACGTTATACCGCTATCGGTAGGGGTGTCAATCGATTACGATCAATCGATTATTAGAAAAAACAATTAATCGATGTCACTAAAATAATCGAAAACATCGAAATTCCAACAAAACCGTCATAAATGTGAATATTTGCTGAAGGCGCGCTTTTTAAAATGTTAGTTACACAAAATCCCACACAGCTGTGTAGCGCTGGCTTATCGGAAGCTTTGTACCAATGGAGGAAATCATTCTCTTGACTCGAACCACAAATTTGAGAGGGTGCGTCTTTTCAGAAAAATTGAAAAAGCGCCGTTTTAGATATTTATTAGTGCCAATGTGGCCCTGAAAAGTGAAAATAGCTCCGATTTACAGAATACATCATATCCTGCCTCAATTCCACGATCCACGAAAAAATCGAAAAAATTGATTATTGATTAATAATCGATTATCAGTTTTCATTTCGATTCGATAATCGATTTGAAAAAAATAATCGTTATCGGTACCAATAGCGTTTTTCGCGTGCCTTTTGCAGGATCACTCTGTGTGGCGGCCGCTGATGGCTCTACTGAGCAACGCGTCGGACGATGTGCTGACGGTGGCGTCGTCAACGCTGTGCAACCTGCTGCTGGAGTTCTCGCCGGCCAAGGAGCCGATCCTGGAGTCAGGCGCGGTCGGACTGCTGTGCGGACTCACGCGAAGACCAGACCCCGCGCTGAGGCTCAACGGCATCTGGGCGCTCATGGTGAGCTACGGCCAGGGAGGTCCCTTGGAAGGGGTCCGGGTTTCCGAGCCCGATTACGGAAAATAATAAGATTTGGAAAACATTGCGGAATGGGAGGGACGGGATTTGTTTTATTTGGCATAGCCGCCACGGTTGGTTGAAACTATTTCCGCTTCTGGGCCTGGATTCACGAAGCGGGGTAATTAGAACCCCATGGGTTCATTTGTAGTTTGCTTACTAGGGCTTGCTAAACCCAATTTGTGCGTAGTTGTTTGTAGGGGAGAAAAGAAAGGAAGCTGAATGTTGAAAACAGAAGGCCAATGTCTGAAATAACTACTTTGGTAAGATAGAGTCAAGAAAAACTTATTTCAAAAATATTTTGACTGAATTTTGTTTGAAAATCGATAAATTTTACCAAAAAGAATATCGAAAGATATTAATATACAGATAATGGAAAGTCGTCAAGCCCTAGAAACTTGTGAAATACTTGCTTTGATCTAACAGTCTCACCAGAAACCATCTCAACCAGGAGCTCGGTGAAGGTACAAGTCGGTCAACTTCCCCCTGAACTGGTCCTCACGAGCCATCCCACCGCTGACCGCTTCTCCCCGTTTCCCTCCGCAGAACATGGCGTTCCAGGCGGAGCAGAAGATCAAGTCGCAGATCCTGGCCGCACTCGGCACCGACCAGATGTTCCGTCTGCTCTCCGACTCCGAGGTCAGCGTACTCATGAAGACACTCGGTGAGTTCGTCTGGCCCGCGGCCGCAGCGTAAGCCCTCGACGGTCGCACGATGAGGCCTTTTACAACTTATATAAGCCACTTTTGATCATTGAAACGTTGAATTTATCGCACTCTATTGGTTCAAATTTTGTTTACACTTACTTGGACTATGTATGTATGTATGTATGTATGTATGTATGTATGTATCCGATTCATTAACAACTTAAGAAAATACAAAAGCATTGCTCTGGTGGTTGCTAGATTATTATATTAATGTACATTTTATTTAATGACTAAATCAAAATTAAAGTAAATACTGGTAACTGCATATAGGAACTTGAACATTTGTAGCTGTTGTGACTAAAAATTAAAAATTAAACAAGGTCTTGAATCAGGCCGGCTACTGCCGAGAATTCTGCCGGGAATGTTGCCATCACTGGCCCGGCAGCAGATTCCACCGTCGTATCGAGCGGCCCAAGAACGAGAAACGGCCTAGAGAGACTAGTTTACAGTGACGGACTTGCCACACTACGACCAATAAGAATAACTGCACTTTTGTTCCACTTGTAAACTCTGTATTTTTCAAAGTCTTACCAATGATGGCAAGAAATTGTTGTTTGCATAGCGTACTAAAATCGTTAACCAAACATACAACTAAAACTTGTTTATCGAAAAATCAAAAATACTTGTTTCCAATTAAACGAACTGCATTATCTGAATATGTAAAGTTGTATTTATCTCTTAACTTACACTTAAACACAGAAGAGAGGTCCCTAACCTTTTAGTCTGCTGTCGCCAGGCTTGCTGCGCAACCTGCTAAGCACCAAGCTGCACATTGACCACATAATGGGCCTGCACGGCGCGCAGATAATGCAGGCGGTGGTGTTGATCCTCGAGGGGGGTCACGGACCGCCCGTCAAGGAGCAGGCGCTCTGCATCCTGGCGAACATCGCCGACGGAGACACCGCCAAGGACTACATCATGGCCAATCAGGACGTGCTACGGAAACTCACTGACTATATGGTGCGCTTTGATGGCAACGCAAATCATTACATTTCTTGACTCGTGTCTGCTTGCTTTCCTTAAGACAAGTTTGCAAGATTGCTTGCATCTTCACGAGGGCAGCCCTCACTGTGGGATGTTCTCTAATAGGATAGAGAACAACCATTCTGTCAGGAATCGTGGCAACTTGTACATTTTTGGAAAAATTATTTTAAACTGGGTTTTGAATGCTAAATAAAAGTCTAACTGTTTTCCCTACGTTTCGGAACATACTAGTTGCTCCTCAAGGGTGTTAACTCGACTGGCAATGACAGTGTGAACAAAAGAATCGAACTAGCACCAAAGAAGTTAGTAAACATTTTATGAAACGTCAGGAAATTGGTGAGTATTTCATTTAGCATTCAAAATCCATTTTGAAATGGTGTTTTTAAAAACAAGCAAGTCGCTGTCAGTACTTGGCCGAATGGTGTTCTCTATTTTGTGAGAGAACATGCCACTGTACTGCCAGAACTGCCATCATAGTGCTAGGCAAAAGGCATGAAAAACTGACCGCTACTGCTCAGCGGAAAGCATGTTCTCTCGCAGGATGGGACGGAGCATAAGAGTAAAGAACCTATTTTGGTTTTAGTATATAGTTTCATATAAGCACCTCCAGTATTTGAATGAAACACATCACAACCTTGGTAAACATGTTTGCACACACAAAATAGACACGTTTTTAACAAACAAAATTTGCTTTGGCAAAAATGCCAAAACAATTAAAAGGCATATTTGTAGCAAACCAAATTTTCATGCGGTTTCCTGCCACATCAAAGGTAGAAGCTAGAATTCAGAGTAGGTACCTCACTATGACTCTAGAAAAGGCAAAAAATTAATATGTTGTGTGTAGAAAGAATATAACAGCATTCCAGGGGCAAATACTTGTCACAAAGGCTATGTTTTGTCTAGAATTTCTGGAATATTGGAATGCTAGTTTCAACGGTGTGGCCTTGAACCGTATGTCAACTTTGTCTGAATGCATTTTGGCCGTGGGGTGCTGGAGTGTTAAAATGTTACTCATTTGGATTCTAGATGCACTCAAACGTGAAGCTGCAGGTGGCGGCAATCTTCTGTGTTTCCAACCTCGCCTGGCGATCAGAGCCCGGTTCTGCCGAACGGCAAGCTAGGCTACGGGACATTGGCGTACTCAAATTACTGCAACAACTCGTCGTCACCGCTGACACCCTGCTCTTTGACAAAGTCAAGACTGCCATGACGCAGTTTTCTGATCAGTAGGCCTGTCAACTTGTTTATTAAACCAAATACACAAATATTTATGACGAGTTAACGCGTTTTTTATTTTGATTTGTAAAAAATGAAAATGTGTCCTTTTTTAAATAATATCGCCTGTAATGAAGGCGGTGGGAATGAAAGATGGCCGTGAACCTGGCCCCGGAGAGCGCTTTGCTTCACAAGAGAGCGAAATGCCGCGGTCAGCTGGCGACGTCGACCGCTGGTCAGTTGTTCGGCATTAAGTCGTGTCGGCGTCTTCATGCTCTGATTGAAACGTACGTATCTCCTACACAAATGTTAGCTCAAGCTGGACCTTATGTCTTCATATCAAGTGATATCTTCGTAACGCTTGAGGTTATAATACACGGAAACGAGCCAGACGCATAGGTCAAGTTTGGGGTTAGGATTGTTGAATGAGTTTCTTATCTGACTTCCTTTGGTGTAAATTTATTCTCATCCTGTATTGAACATACTGCAGGTGCCTAAAGCAGATATAGGCAACGCGATGGGGATTCTTATTTCAAGATTCAAGGTAAGCCTATCTTTATTCGGCGATGATGATGGCCGTTCGCCAAGTCTTCGCTAAAAATATAGTGATTAAATGTCATAGTTTGTCAGGACTAAGAATGATGTCTCTTACCATTGTGTCATTTTTTTTCAGAGGAAAAAAGAGACGACTTTCCAGTTGCTGGAAGGACTTGACAGTGTAAGTACTTCTTTAAATGCCTTTGGAGCAGTCCGTGCAGAAAGTGTGGATAGTGCATTGAACACCGTTTCAATTTATAGCGGATAAAGCGTGCCGAGGCCAAGGTACGGGACACAGAAGAACGTGAGCGTTATGTGATTGGTCGCTTTGTGCTCTACTCGTCCGCACTCTACCTCATAGCAGCGCTGACAGTGTACTTCTGCTACTTCCCAACAACTCGAAAGGGTCAGGCCATCGCCATCACGCCACTGCTGCTTTTCCCATTAGTGTGAGTTTGTATTCAACCATGGAAGGATGACAGGATTTAAGTTGAACAGTAAAACAGGGGGGGGCAATCATGTAACTTTGTGATTTCAAAACGATTCGTTTTCAATATCATTGCTTATGGTTTAACACGGGCAGTGATTTGATTTGAAATCGAGTGATTTTTTGCCAAATCGAACGGAAAAAAAGTGACATGATCGCTACCCAGGTACCTACCCATATTGTTAAAGGTGAAAGTAGAATTTAAAAAAAAACTGATCAAGTTAGGTCTCTACTTTTTACTAGTAGGTAGGTAGTCTTTGAAGAAAATGATTGAGTGGCTCTGTTTAAAATCTGAATTGCAATGCACAATTAGGTACCTACTTCTTTCAATAAAATATAGCTCCATGCTCCATACTTATCTATGAATCAATCGAACAAACCAAATTGTTGTTCTAACTTCTAAGTGAACATTGCACTTTTTTTCAATCAGTTACCTTCTCATCTTCAAATGTAGAATGAGAACTTATCTGGTGCAATTAGAATTTCCTGGCTCAAATCGCAACGCTTTACATTTGTGGTTGTGTGCCAACAGAATCTTCGGCTTGAGACGGTTGCTGAAATGGAATTACGGCCGACAGTCGACGGCAACTATGTCCGAGCTCAGCCGGCTCCGCGAAGAAAAGCGGAAGACCTTGGAGGCGGTGAAGGACACTGAGACGTACAAAGTGGCGCAGAAGATACTGGAGCAGTTCGCGCCTGACCAACTCCGAAGAGCACCGCTAGCGCCTCCAATATCAACGGTAACCCAATGTGCTACCTAAATTACCCAACCCACTGTTTAAATGCTGGATTAAAAATCCAGTAAAAATTATTAGTTCCATTCAAATACTTTTCTCCATACTTCTAATTTTTATTATTTTGTTGGGACATTCATTGTCCATGCTTTATGAGTTATGACATATGAGCATGCCTTATCAACTTGTTTGTTTGCAAACACATTTTGTTGGCAATTGTTGTTAACAGTCCCCTGAGTAAATACATTAGTATGTGACACAAAGGTCATGTTTGACTGTGCATACTTCAATTTTATGCGGCAATTTATCAGCATAATCTGTATATGCTTGCCGGGCTATCAACTTATATGCTAATTGTAGATAGTATTTGTAGATATTGGTGTTACTTGGAACTACAAAATTATGCAGATCTCTGGACTCAAGTAAACACTCTTCTGCCTGAGCAGGTAGGTAGGTAGGTAGATGGTAGTACAAAAATTATGTTCCAAACTTGAAAGCAAAACTTTCACACACATTTAAATGCAATGTGGAAATTGGCATATTCCAAAGCGTGTCTGCATTTCCGTTCGGCACAGGGCAGAAAGGTCTACGAGGACTGGCTTGCCTTGCCATGCAATGTGCTTTTATGTTGGAAATATTTGAGAGTAGAAAAAAGAAATGCATGGGCAGTTTTTTTACTTCCCTTGCCACCAAGCAACCTAGTCCAATATTATTTTTTATTGCTAATTTTTTCTGCTCATAAAACTTATGTTACCATTAGTTTGGTTCTTAACTGTTATTGCAGAGACAAAGTAATTACAGTGGAAAAGATTAAGTAAAGAATGAATGTGGCTTTGCAGCAGTTAAATGGCCATTGCAAAAAGATGAGAAAGTTTTTTTGATTTGGCCATACATCCATTACCAACACATGTTTCTTTTTGCAAGCTTTCGAGCCCGTGGGTTTACTGAAAGAAGCTGAGACCGCAGCAGGTTTGCAATACACACACGAAGCTTTCGAATCCGAAGTGCTCCGGCCCACGAGCTCAAAAGCGCAGTGTATTGACTAATTGGCCTTGTTCACTTAAAGAAGTGTAAAACTTTTGGATAATAATCACTGAGTTCAAACTTCTTATCCAACTCTCTAGATGAATCTTACGCAGTTGGTTCATCACCTGGAGCAACGACTATATGGCTTTTTATGTGCACACGGTCTGTCGGTTTTTCTTGTATACTAAGTCATGTGGGAGTGAATTATATCGAGGTGATCAACAGAGCAAGTTAGGCAGACGTTCCTCTCGGCAGTGCCAAGACCTCTCGAGCGTATCCTCATTTAAATAGTTTCTAGATGTGGCGACTGTTAAAATACAATTGCAACTCTCCCTCGTGAGTTTGCGATTTCGTGCTTGTGATTTTTGCGTGACGATTGAATGAAGCATTCTTTGAATTTCCATGGGGGCATTTGAGATTCTATGATTGTCAATTGTTTGTTATAAGTTTGGGGATTTCGCAGATAATTGCTTCGAAGCCATCCAATAAAAGGTGCAGCCTTTAAAGTGAATCCAGATTACAACCTGCGCTACTCAATGATCCGGCGTAATTAACATAGACATGGACGTCTCTGTAAGTCTGATCCGTGCCTTCACTAAGAAGACAGTTTGCCGCCTTCTCTCGAGATCTCACCGATCGTTTTGCCGGGCAGGTTTCCGTGCGGCCAGCGCTGCCCGCCACGCCGCGGCCGGGCGTCGGACCGGTGGCGATGGTTACTCCGGGGCCGCGACCGGGAGCTTTGCCGGGGACTCCCGGATTCCCGGACGAGCTGAGAAGGCGGGCGGTCGTTACGCAGACGCCACAACAATTGGCACAGCAGACGCCACGTGAGTGAAAGTTACTCGACAAAGTAAATATAGCCAGTACATGTTACAAAATGCTGGGGAAGCAGTTGGACTTTACTGAGCAATTTCAACATCCAGTTTCAAATAGTTTTTTGTCAATTAGTTCTATAAGATAAGGAAAAAGTAGATGATTTTGAAATATTTAAATGCAATAATGAAGCATTTCACATAATTTTTCGACTTAATTTCAGTTAAATTTATCATGCAATTGGGAATGACCAAGTAAACTAATGAGAAATGCAACTTACCCAAAGGTAATCAGGGTTTGGCAAAAAAAAAAACACTTAGGAAAATTTTTTGGTGTACCTATGAGGCTATGTGTAATTTAATTTCAATCTTGCTCGATTCACCTTGTTGTAACTTGCGTTCAGCTCCCCTATCTAATCTACTTCTAGTGTTCATTTTTATGAATTTGATATTGAAAGAACTTTAGCAGTGTGATATTTGTGATTGCCACGACAAAGTAACTCCCGCTGTTGCTTAAAGTTCAGAATGTATCTTATCACTTCCAATACCTATGGCAATGCCAAACCAAGAATCCATGTCATCCAAGTCATCCTAGAATCCCTGTGTTTGGCCGCACCGTATATTTTATCGTACATACATGTTACCTACTTTATCATTCATGTAGGTATTATATCATATGTCTTTGTATACCATATTTATATTATAGTATGTTATGTCATACTCATCACACTTGTGGAACTTTTATGTATTCTGTTGCCGTAAAATAAATACTAAGTAGAGGCTTCTAATAACCCTGACTCTGTGTGTGTGCGTTTGCAGGCCTGGTGCGACCCCTGCTGCCCCCGGACAGGGGGCTGGTGGACCGGCTCGTGGACTTCCTGGTCGGCGACGGACCGACCAACCGGTTTGCGCTGGTCTGCTCGCGCTGCCACGGGCACAACGGCATGGCGCTCAAGGAGGAGTTCGAGTACCTCGGTGAGTTACTATGGGCAATCCTTGAATTGGAATGGAAAAATGGTTCAGAGCCGTGGTTAGATGGTGTAGTGTAGTGCGGTTTTGCTCTGGTATGACTATGAGTGACTTTTGGTCCTAAAAAGGACCTTAATCGACGTTTCGTCGGCGTTGGCGCCGACATCTTCAGGACTGTAAGATGGAAGATGTTGGCGCCAACCCCGACAAAACGTCGACCACGGTCCTTTTTAGGACCAAAAGTCACTCATACCAGAGCAAAACCTTACTACACTTCACCATTCCTTGAATTGTGTTAGCACTTGTTCCTTTTCACGGCTCTCGCTTTTCACGTTAAGAAGGAGAGTGGATTCGCATCTTCCTTGAGGACCCAATGCTGCTAGACTCGAGCCAAGAGTTTCAAAACTCACAAGCCGTGTATTGAGTTGGACAAATGGCTCTGTGGGCAGTTTTGAAACTTGAAACTCTTAGCTCGTGTCTAGCAGCAGAGAATCCTCGAGGAAGATTATGTGAAATGTAGTTTAGTTTTGAATCGAGCACTAAAGTTCCCGCTAGCCCCTGCAAGGTTGAGACAATATTGCGAAACTTCTCCGTGACCAATGATAAGCTTTGTGTTATTCAACTGCAGCAAAAATCTAATAAATAGGAACATGACGATTGAGAAAAGGTGCCTTTAAAATGAGTCATGATTCCAGCATACCGCTGCTGCTTCTGCGGCTTCAGCAACCCGGCCCGCAAGCAGCGCCCGCCTGCGCCGAGGCTGCCGTTAGCGCCGGGCATGATGACACCAACAACGCCTTCCGAGTCTTCCCAAGAAGGTGGGCTCTCGCTTTGTAATCTTGGCGCTCTCTTTGTCGAGTCGAAAATGTAGGGAATGTGTGGCATGTGGCATTCATGGGTTGCTCGCGAACGTTAGAGTTGTTCATTTAACCTACCGTAGAAAACAGTAGAAAATAGCTATACTGAAATTTTAGCTTTGTTTCTTTTGTTTTTTATGTATTTTTATTTTCTTTCGTCTGGTACCTTACAAACATGGAAGTACCTTACTAGATGCAAGGAGATCAAATCTCCTCCTTGTTTTTAAAGTTGTCTGGCTGGTAAAAAACATTTTATTCATCTTAAAATACCATACAACCACAGACATAAGGTTACCATACCTACCCAGACATTCTACCATACCTATTACCTAGCCATGGCTACGGCAAAAATTTGATGCTAGTAGTTTGGCCGGCAATCGCTAGGGTGCGTTGGCAACCTGTTTTAACATCATCTACCAGGCATGGCACAGTGTCAATATAATCAAGGGACCCAATGTTCCACACGTGGTTACAGTAACCTTGGTTACACAACAAACAGTGGCTCCATCCCTTGAGAGCCAGCAAAACTATTTTTGCAGGCGGAGGGCTTT
Source organism: Nemoura dubitans (assembly GCA_921293005.1). Taxonomy (NCBI): domain Eukaryota; kingdom Metazoa; phylum Arthropoda; class Insecta; order Plecoptera; family Nemouridae; genus Nemoura; species Nemoura dubitans. The sequence goes on along the minus strand of OV121076.1, from coordinate 17,536,491 downwards.
CGCGTGGCTGCTTCGTGGAACATCTGGGTAACCTTCTATCTGTGATACCACTTAACAAGCAATAAAATCACTTTCAAAAACACATGGCTCCACCCTTGGCTCCTGTGGTATATTCTGTCAGGCTGTAGAAGTCATTTGTCATAAAAAATTGTAACATTAATTTTAGAAAGCTTCCTCTCACAGCCTAGATTTTTCATCTTATTGGCAGTTTGTTATAAAATATTGTCCCTATTACCATTAGATTCTTGTCATTGATCTCACGTCTACTTTTTGGTAGGTACTTAAAGGTTTTGATTGTTTCTTAGTATTGAATGCAAGTCCTTATTCTCTGAACATAAGAGAGAAGTAAACGGTTGTCGTTTTGGTCGATTTTCGCATAAATTTCACATTAATAGGGAACGTCTCCTGGCTACAAATTATTTACAATAATTTTGAAAAAATATACGTGTTGTTAAAGAGCTACTGAATGGTAGATTACTATTTTTTTTCGTCGTTTTTTTGAAACTTGCAGCTGGGGGAATTTTCAAAAAGTGCCATTTTAGTGCCATTTTAGGCACTTTTAGAAAATTCTCCCAGCTGCAAATTTAAAAAAAAACTACGAAAAAAAATTGTATCCGCCATTCAGCAGCTCTTTAACAACACGTTTATTTTTTTTCAAAATTTTTGTAAATAATTTGTAGCCAGGAGACGTTCCCTATGAATGTGAAATTTATGCGAAAATCAACCAAAACGACAACCGTTTACTTCTCTCTTAAACTTTTCTGGGTGATCTTTGACAAAAAGTAGATCTTTGAACAACTTCTTCCAAGAGCTCCTTCCCCTACAATTCCCAATTATGTGTATCGCCATAGATTAATGAGTTACACAAGATGTTTCAGGCCCATGTTAGAGGGTGTTCTTTAAATGGTCCGCGCCATTTGCCGATATTTGGTCAAGTTCCACATCTTGTTGTTACGATCGCTATTATTAGCGCTCTCTTTGCATCTCTGCAACATGGGGGTACCTGTCGGGAACACTCTCAACTCTGTGCAATTCAATCAATTTAAATCGATCACAAGAGACCGCGTACCAGACAATTCCAATGTTGCAATTTAAAATAAATGACGTGTACCTAAACGGGTTCTTATCTGAGCGAGCTTGGAATAGGATGGAAGAGTAGGTAATATTTGACCGAACTTGATATAAAACGTTTGGCTGGCCACATACAATGCAGGAGTGATATCATTTCAGAATGGATATTGGCATATAAAACACTATTTCACGTAAATAGAATAAAGAGTAAAGGGCAATTCAGTCAAGCGTGTTATTTGGCTAAAAACGAGAAAATCACTGAATATTCTAACTTTTTCGGTGTGCATCTAAAGCATACGTGTTTGGGCAAATCAACAATTATTGCCGGCAAACGACACAATTCGGGTTGAGCTGGTCAATGGACAATAAGCTAACCAGGTTGACTATAATTCATTATTGTTTATTGTTTTAAATATATATTTCGTTGAAATTTTTCTATCAATCAATATGCGGACACAGAATACGAGTATTCGATAATTTGTATGTTTCCGTAACGGGTCCTTTGCAGAGCAGAGTATGACGTGCTTGATGAGAATGTATGGCAAACCAGTTTCCTTATCAGATGGGATTCGTCTCGTGAAAGGAACAGTAATGGCAAGAGTTTTCGACTCTTTGTATGTGTTTATCCCATATCTCCTGGCCCAAAACGTGTAATTTTTGGGCTAGCAGTTCAATTTAAAAAATTCTTGTATCTTATCTTTGCAAAATATTCATTTGTTCAGTTCCTTCCGCAGTATTTTAGAAAAAAGTACGCTTCCACAATTCGATTTATTTTAATTGCTTCTGTTATCAATCGATCGAATTATCTGTCGTACCGGAGGGAGTCCCTACCTTTCTGACGGCTACCTCGCCCAGGCGGTTCGGAGATTATTAGAGGTACCTAACAAAGCAATTACAAAAATTAAGTAAAATCGCACAGTGATTACTTTCTTTTTCGCAAATGCCGAATAAGTAATGTAATAAACGTGCTTGCATTGCGTAGTGAAAACAGGGAGCTTTTCAAATTTTATTGTAACTTAAAAATTACGTCTTTTAGACCATTGAAGTGTGGGAAATAACAGTGCACAGCTCGATAGCATCCCGATTTGAAGCTTGATCGATTCTCTTTTCGTTTCACATGGAGCAAGGCAATTACCTGATAATAAAACTGGTTTATCATAACGAGATTTGACCCACCAAAGCACATGGCAGCCAGTACCTCCATTCGAGAGGGAATCCCCATTGTCCGCGACCCTTTTTAACCAATGTATACATATTATATTGACTTAGAACGCATGATATTGCAACAGCGTGGTAATGCCAATCGGAAGAGCTCGACTATATAAATTGATGAGGTCATGAGGCGATCGATTCGAATTGATTGACTTGCACAGAGTTGAGAGTGTTCCCGACAGGTACCCCCATGTTGTAGAGATGCGAGGAGAGCGCTAATAATAGCGATCGTAACAACAAGATGCGGAACTTGACCAAATATCGGCAAATGGCGCGGACCATTTAAAGAACACCCTCTAACATGGGCCTGAAACATCTTGAGTAACTCATTAATCTATGGTATTGCTCTCTTCTGGTTAACTTACAACCTGTAAGCTCATCTTCGAGAAATAAACACAAGCTCGTTGCTTCATTTGACGGCACTAGTACTGTTGTCCGTATAATTCTCGGTAAGAACAATCAGTTAAAAGTTGTCATGATAAAGGAACCAGAAAACGGTAGCAAATCTTTCAAAATTTTACTTTTCAAATACTAACGAGTAATGTTATTTATAGGGATGACAATAGATTCGTGTTACAAACAGCATTCAATATACCTACATATCTCAAAAAGTTCCATGATTCTTACAGCGTTTGGTAGGGGTAGAGAGGGTTGGAGACCGGCTACCAGCAAATTATTGTTTTAATCCATAAAAAGTGCTGGTTGTCATTATGTAGGCATCGCATTGCATCTTCGCACTAAGAAACGTAGCAATTCAAGGTTAGCTACGGATCTCTGTGCCTACCCCAGTTCCAAGATAATCATTCCATTGCACAATCGTTCACGTGGTCCGACCATTGCAGAGTCGGGCGAGGAGGACGGCCAGTCGGGCACCGAGGAATCTCCCGCCGAGCAGGCCACGTCTCCTGCCGAGACCGCCCCGGCACCGAGCGCAAGAGACACTCCCGTCTCCGAGGACACACCCCCCGAAGGGGCAGGCCCCGTCGAACCGGCCCCCGAAGAGGCAAAGGCTTGAACCGCCTTGCGAGAACCGCGTTCATCGAGCTCGTGCCTTTGCTGGCGACGCCCCCGCATTCTGGCGTCGACGTTTTTGACTACTCTCGGCGTAAAAGCCAGCCATCTTTTCTTTTTTATTTCTCTTTTTAGCTATTTAATCTTTTACGATCAGGATTTAATAATTTATTAATATAGGAACTTGCTAGAGTGATGTGATTGTTTTCAATTTTTGTAGCGACGGAATATTTTTCATTGTTCATCATGAGCGCTGGCCCTTTCGTTGTTACTCTTCTTTATCTGTTGTGAATACAAAAACTTTCGGAGGACTGTGATTTGTGATGAACTCGCAAAATATTCCAGTGTGGTTTGTCTTGGTACGTGTTATGTTCCATTTTAGCGTAAGTCTTCGGAATTGAAAGGATAGTCGGCAGAATCCAAGTGGGTTTGTTCCGCGACGCATCTGATTGTGTCCCAATCCTCATTGTCACGTAGCATAGGTACTAAATAGTTATCTAGGGGACCTTGAGAGCAAGTCAAGCGATACTAATAATTAAATCGATTTTCTCTAACTGCTTATCTGTTGTGCAATCAAGTAGATTGGCGTCCCTTCAAATTCTGTGTGACCGCATCCATTCGTTCACCATCCGCTTTCCTTCACTTTTGGTGGGAAAAATTGCCACAAGACAAAGGTGCTTTTTCTGGATCAGAAATTGTGTTTTTGAAAAGTAGGTAGAAATCACAGGTTTGGCAAAAAGGTCGCAAGGGCTGTGCATCAATTTTGCTTGTATATTACTTGCTTGTCTACTCTGCTCATGATGAGCCATCTAAGCATTCCTTATAGTTATCTTATAAGTTATAGATGTAATGTAATCGGGTTTTTCCAAAATTCCTTGTTATTTAGCCCTTAAGCCACAGTTTGGGCGAATCGTCTAAAATAAAGACGCACAATTTGCCAGAGCGAGCAAGGTCGGTAAACAAACCACTGACGTAGATTTTTGTCTCATTAACAAGATCTTCAGACCTATAGAGGCAAACCTTGATAGACCTCCGATCGCTTTTTCAGTGTTTCTTATCCGAAGGCTTATCGCTGTGAGGTAGACTGTCCCGCAGAGCAGGTACGTATCACAAGATGCATACGTAGCAGAATATAAATATTCAGGTACCTGGTACATATTTTACGAATGTGTGTTTTTATCTCTTTTTTTTTAGAGGGAAATGTGACAGACCAAGAAGAACACAAATTAGGCAACGCAGTCTCCTGGCAAAAGTGGAATTCAAATATATTTTTCGCACAAATTACGCGTTCTGAGAAAAATAATTCTTTCGATTCGGTATATTTGCATTCACCCCGTACCACGGTCCAGTATCTTTGGCCCAGTTGGCCCGTTTCCAACCAAGCGAGCTCCCCGTCCTCGCCTACCCCCGGCGTCCCAATATGCCAGTCCTGACCTTCCTTCTCGGCACGACGTTGTCCTCTACCCCGCGGCCTGCGTGTGACCGCTCCGGGACTCGGGAGGTCTGCACGGCCGAGCGGTGCCGAGGTCGTCGACCTCCCCGCGGTACAACGGCGTCCCCTGCCGGCTGCCCGCGCAGCGCGGTGCGCTAACGGGACAAGGTAACTGTACCGAAGATGGCGTCCACGCCAGCCGGGACCAGTCGCCGCCCACGCTCGACCGGGGAAGGTTGCCGTCGTACTGCTTCAGCCAGGGAAGGTAGGTGGACTTTGGGGTTTGGAGGCGTCTAGCCACGTGCTGGAGGGTAACTCGCTTGTGGAGGCGTTTAGCTCAGTCAGGGAAGGTAGGTGGACTTTGGGGTTTGGAGGCGTCTAGCCACGTGCTGGAGGGTAGCACGCTTGTGGAGGCGTTTACCTCAGTCAGGGAAGGTTGGTGGACGAATTGGGGTTTGGACTTGGAGGCGTCTAGCTGCGTTGGAGGCACGCCAGTGGAGGCGTCCAAGATTCCAGGAGGGAGGTGTTTTTGAAGACATTCAGAGAGCTCGATGCGCGGGAGTGCATGGGAAGGAAGTTAAAGTTAAAGAGAACCTCCCCTGAACGGGCTCTGGGAAATTACTTGCCGGGGAAATGTTACTGTGAGACTTAAAAGTTGCGCATTTTCAGAACGTGCCTATGGCTAGCGAGACAATCTATCTCCATACATTCTGCAGTGTGGTAGTTGTTGAAAGTTAAATTAGGTTGGTACCTATAGGTATCAATTTTGTTTAGTGCGCAAAATCATACCGCATATTTTCTCTCGTTTTTTTTTAGTTAATGATATCAAAACGCCTCCTATAAACATTCGAGATGTGAGAAGACCATTCCATTTTGAAAGATCCATCCATGGATGTGACTTGTGAATTCAGATACAATTTTAACTACATCAGCGCAGCGGCAATACCACTTTGATGTCTGCATTTACCCCTCGCTAAGATTTTTTCGAAAAGTAAATCATTCTGAACTCCATTGTTAGTGCAGATTTCGTGGGATATGGGGGAGAAAGGTATTTACAAAAGTTTAACGAACTTACGAAATCTACTAACTATAACTAACAGTTAAGCGTTCGTAAATATCCTCAGCATAATATAGCCACAACAACAGAGCGCCTCGTCCACCAACGGATAGCACCGGCAGTGACTGGAAGTTTGCATAATATGCGGACTAGATCCAAAGAAATACAGGAAAACTAGCTGTTGCTAATGATAAGCGGATATCCATGAAAATTGAAATGGGAGTGAAAATGGATTAATGCCATGGTATGTAGGAAAGTTTCTGGCTCATGTGTGTTGATCATGTGAGGTGCAAGCCCAGTGAGTCGTAAAAATTTCCCCCACCAATCCCTTTTGTACTCGCAGAAGCAAACGCTCAAGAAAAAGGGCCGAAGTTGTGATAGCTTTTTGTTTCATCATGGGCATGCGCTGAGAAAGATTCAAAATAACTTGCAATCACAAAATTGGCCTACCTATAAAAATCTGCCCATCGTAGCTTCAGTCGCTTTTTGCTATGCATAAAAATAAAATTCCCCAAATGGAAAGACTTCCGTAACAGTTAAGTCTTTTGCATCCACTTGGCTGCAATTTGAAGTGAGTGAGTCGGAAGTCGGTCCTCCTGGGCCACGGAAGGAAGGCTGACACCAGCCGATGCTCCCGGAGGCTAATCTGTCCGGGTCAAACCGCGCCGGCTGCCAAACAAAGACGGTACCTGTGCGCTCGACTTGGCCCTCTCGATACCGTAATGATGTAATCCCGTTGAGAGTGAGACTTCCGCTTTCAATTGTGTTCGTTCGGTAACGGGTTCCTCCTCGCATCGCTCGAACGCCGCGGCACATTCCGTCTCGCTCGGCCCGCGGGCATCGGCCATTGAAGGTCACGGTGTCGACCGAGATAGCGATATAAGTCACCGGGACTAAATCCGATCGGATCGGTCACTGGTTCGATCACCTCGTACGCTGGTCGCATCAAAGTGACGTCATCGCAGCCGTGGGCTCCACGAACGAGGGTTTCGAGATCTTAGGGATAGCAGTGACGGCGATGGAGACTTGGTTCAGAGGCGATGCCAATACTTTCGCCGAATGGTGTCCGGTGTCCAGTCACAACGGGGAAATGTTACTGCACTCCTTCGTGTAGGTTCCACACACAATGGGTTCTCCAGTCATTTCATACCACATCCCATCCCATCCAAATCGGCACATATTGTGCTGATGCTGAAGCTCTAGCGTACCTACCTTTTCAAGCAGCCTCCGAAGATGCGTGTTGATTATGTTGTAAAATAGCTACTGTCTAAAATGCTCGTCAACCGTAAGGTCACAAAATTAATTACACAATTTTTTTAAGGATAACTCGCAATTGAAAACTTGTAAGATATTTCCCGTTTATTGTGCAGTTTTTGTTCAAATCGAGGTGCCAATATACCAGGCACGTGAAAAACCGACGGTGACCGATCCAACACCTGATTGGCGTAATGTTGCTTAACTTTGGCTCAAAACATGGAACCCTTAGTTGCATACCTTTATGTCAAATGAGAATACGGCCAGACATACTAATCGTTCCTCGTCGTTGACTCATCGTTGACTCATCGTTCACTCATCGTTGCAGATGTTGCGTGCGTTGCTCGCCTGCGCATTCATCTGCGCGGCGCGCGGCCATTTGGCCTCTGCGCCGACAGAGCTGACTACGCACTGCGCAGACGACTCCTTGACCGTGTCGTTCGCGCAGCCGGGACGCTCGCTGTACGCCGTCGGCTTCCCGCGCGCCTGTCGTTCGCTGCGCAACGCGACGCAGCTGCGCATCCCGCTCTATGCGTGCGGCGTGCGTTTGGAGGAAGGCGACAACGAGCAGGTAGAGCGCGTGGCCCAATTTATGTCGTTTAACGACGCATTGTTTTACGACGGGCCCCGAGGGAGAGGTGCCGGTCTAATGGCACCAATGAGTGTTATAAGGTGAGCGTGAGGATTCTATGATGAACCCAACCTAGCGTTGAAGGGAAATCTGGTGCCGACACTAACACTCTTGTCGAAATCAATTTCAATTTGGTTTACGTCTCTCCTAGAAGACATTGCTGAGTACCATAGCCGGATTCCTCATCTAATCCACACTACAAATGAAAGTGAGAAGGGGTGCGAAATGTTATTCTCAAAAAGCAAATTGTTTTCTATGCACGTGACCGCGAGAGCAAGTGTTGCCTGGCATGACAGCCAGCGACAGCACAGATTTAATTTAGATCCGAGCAAACTACCAGGGCCTAACTAGATGAAAATTTTCACCATCGCTCTGATGGTCGAAATGTTGCTGCAGAGTAAAAAGATAGTAACATTGAATCTTGCTAAGGTCAAAGTCATCCAGAGACACGTATTTCTTACGAGAAAATCGAAAAATTCCATTCAGAGGTCCCTGGAAAAGTTCTGGCCCTGCCAAGGTGTTGGAGCCTAAAGTGCTAATCCCTCTAAGATACGTTCCGCATTACAGATACGTAGCATGAGTTGCCTATAACTAAGGACTGTGAGGTTCTAGGGTTCTGAGTGCTGTAGGGATCATGATAATAGGTATGCTAGGAAATAAGGAAATCCGTCAAGGCGCCAACGGTGTGGTCTGCGGGTGTTACCGTGCCATGCCTGCACATTACACAATAATATACTACCTACCTATTTAATTGTGTATTGTTCCGCTGTGATGAGGAACGTATCATGGGCAGCTCTGTCTTTATAACCTACAGACACCTGCTATAAACAGTTGCAAAAAATAAAAGAAATTAGGGAGCAAGTTTGATAGCGTGTATTGCATTTCAGCTGAACATTTTTCCTGCTTTGCTTTCCTTCCAATTTCACATCGTTGATCTCAATTGTGTGTAACCCTCGCTAACAACATCTTAAAACCTATCCTTGCTCGACGTCCAGGTCTCAGCATCGGTTTGGCTGCGCGTGCAGTCCGACGCTCAGCTGCAGCAGGTGGGTGACCCGCTGCGCCGGGTAACGTGCACGCTGCCAGCCGAGGGGGCGCTCGCCGAGGGAATGCCCACTAACGCCCGCCGCGGACGAAAGATGCCCGAACGCACTGCGCAGGTGGGGCTTGCATGATAAGTATAGAGATTGTTCCTTTTGAAAGCACAAATTGAAAGCACTGAAAGAGTTGTTCAAAGTTCCGAGTTTTCAGGATCACAATAGGTATGGACCTAAGGGGTGTTGCACTCTTCAAGAGGCTCCCCTGCTGTAAGAAGAGCTTAAGGTGCCAACATTCGCACAAGGTCCCATCGTTCTGCTAAAGCGTTGAATGGTCGGGATGTCTGTAGAACAAATTTTTTTTCACGAAAGACTACAATATGATGTTCAGAAGTGCTAGTAAGGTCACTCGGCGCTAGAAGCACTAGAAATTTTGTGTCCGTTTCATTCTAGTCTGATCTCTTTTTTGACGTAGAATTTTGGATAACGCTGGAGACCCAAGGATTCAAATTGCATTGGTTCCATCTCTTAACTCACCCATTCAAGCAATGGACATTTGTGGTTTACTTTCATCCCATAAGAATTCTCATAAGAACACTAGAAATAAATCTGCATAAGAAAATGACATTCCATGCCCGTGACGTTTTCGCACGTTGTCCCCAGGCCACTCTTCTTCTCGACGGTCTTGCCACGCGCGGCCACGTGTCCGTCGGCGAGACAGTCGTATTGTCGGTGCGTGCGCGGCTGCCGAAAGGGGTGGACGGCCGCGTGGTTGACTGCGCCGCACACGACGGCGCGGGCGAATCGGCGCAACCGCTGATCGATGCCGACGGGTGCGCCGTTGACAAGGCTCTTTTGCCCGAGCTCACGTATCGCGCTGTTACGCCGTCGCGGAGAGAGGCTGTCATTGCCACCGCACGGTGAGTCTGACCTTTTGAACCGTCCCAGCTTCACACTCACTACGGTAATGTCCTCGTGCTAGTTAGTAGGTAAGGGTGTTTGTCATTGATGGTCTAAAACGATGTGAAACAGTGCCGGCACGTGGCCTCCCCGATCAATTTACAACAGTGCTATCATTGAAATCCCAGAATCTAAATTCTAGGTATCTTTACCAGGTCAAATATTATAATAGGGGATTTTTATTTTTTGGTTGACTGATTTTGAATTTGTTTCAAAACAGTGTAGGGATCGAAGATATTACCTAGGTAATATCTTCGATCACCAGTTCAATGATCAAAGATAATATACAATAGGTACAGGGTAGGTACTAGGTAGGTACACATTTTTTTTGTAAATATCCTTGAAGAATGCTCATTTCATTTCTATACCCATAGCTTTGAAACATTTTGTGTTTCCAAAAGAAATAGGTGGATTGGATATTATAACTGGTCTCCGTTGCATTTTAGATGACTCTGATGTGCATGTGATTCCTATATTTTCAAGAAGGGATGGTGGAAAAGCCGAGTTTTTGTCGAGATGATTTAGTTAATTTATATTCTGTATCAGTTACGTATCACAGTAGAAAAACAACATAATATACAACACAACGCTGAAATCCTTTTCCCCATCCCCAGCTTTGCGGCGTTCAAGTTCCCCGACATGCGCAGCCTGCACGTGCGGTGCGCCCTTCGCTTGTGCGCGGGATCGTGCACGAGACCCAACTGCGCGACGGCCGCCTCGTCTCGCGCGGCGTCGGTCGCCGACATCGGTCGCGTGGCGTTGTTCAATAGCATCGAGGTCCGCGCCCCCGGAATCGACCTCGCGTCCGATGAAGTCCGAGCGCACACAGACGGTGAGTTGGGGAGCAAAGCACACGACTCCCGTCGTTGGGTGGGCTACATTTATGTATTATGTATACAAATATTGTAATTTATTTATTGTTGTAGGCACATTTGATTTACCTGGGTAGTGGGTACAATGTCATGATGTTAATATTAGCAGTGGTTTATAAAAGGGTAGCGACGCTGGAAAAACGTGCAACCAAACCTGGATACGAACCCAGGACCTGCTGATCGCCGGTCAGGTGGACTACCATCAGGATCATGTGACAGCGCTAGATCCCCTTATCCCACCCGGGGAAGCGGGAGAATTTGCCCGGATAGCTCAGTTGGTAGAGCACCTGACCGGCTATCAAAAGGTACCGGGTTTATATCCCGGTTTGGTTGCACATTTTCCCAGCTCACTTCATACATGCACTCTCTGCACTGGATACTGGCATCTGCTTAAACCAGTAAAATTCTCCTTCACAATAGACGTGCAGCACAAAATATGGCAATGACAAGAATTGGTTGACAGAATAAAGGCAAAGTTTAAAAAATGTTTTTGTGATAGTTCCCTTGGCAATATTCTGTGTATTGATTGCATAATTGTATTGGAGACAAATTCATAGCATTAATGTTCAAATCAAAGCTTTTGTATGCGGTTTGATGAATATTACGTGGTACACGATCGATCGTTCTGTACAATCACCGTTCCTGGTTCGTGCACACAGAAGTCCCAGCAGAGCGCACCGTGTGCCTCTCAGCGGGCAAGATGGCCGCCTCGCTTGCGGCGCTCGGTCTCGTCTTCCTGGTGGCGGCGGCAGCGGCGTTGTGCATCGCGCTGGGACGGCGCAGGGAGCGCTGGCCCGCGCCTAGATTCGTGCGACTCTGAACGTGATACGCATTAGCAGCCAGGTTTTGTGCCAGTTTTACAGTGTCCGGTTAAAAAATAGCTGCTATTTGTATCTGATTAATGCTTAGGAGATGACAAGTTTGTCATTGTCAATTTCACCTGGTTTAATTCTCGCAGAGACAAACCCATCGATAATTGCTTCAGATGCAACAGGCGAGACTGCGATATAAAATGATAAATTGTATCACTGTGTGGTGCACTCATTTAGAAGAACAGAACCAAAAAACTTCTATCTACATATTAAGCGCTGCGAAGATGGATCAGTTATGTTAGGAACGCGAACTTTCAAATCCAGTTTTGAAGAAAAAAATTGATTGTATTTGTTGGGATAACCAAGGGAACGTAGAATAACAGTTAAGTTGGATGGAAAACTGGGCTTTTAGACTGGCGCTGTTAACTGGCGCAAACGTGTGGCCGCTGCTCGACCAGTGGCAGTTGAGCGCCGGCCGCGCACCATCGGTGGTGGGGAGAGTACCTACTTGGCGTAGGGATCCTTGTTTCGGCAACACCATCCCGTATTTGTAATTCCCTGTGATATATTTTTTTGCTTTGCTTTGTTCATGTTTTGGTGTAGTAAGTTGTTATTGTACTACGTTCTGTAGTTGAAGTTTAATGACCAAGATAAATCGTACATATCACAAAACGGCCATGGCTCAACATTATGGTGCTAGTTCTCCTTGAGATTTACATGGATGTTTAAAAAAATTATATCAATCCACCATGTGAATAACCATGTGACCTGCTATAAAAAGCACTAAATGTTTTCCAATGAAAAAAGATTGCCAATCTACAATGTGCTATGTGATCAATGATCATTGATCAATAATTGTTTATTGACTACTACAGCAATTCGTTTTGGCAATCTTTTATTTCTACCAAAAATCATACCTACTAGCCATCATGAGTTACATTGTATATAATGTACTAGTATTTATTTTTTGTAGTGTCACTTTGACATCTTTGAGTGCTAGGGTGCATTATTGTGTACTTCTTTCAATGAAAACTGAATAAAAACACAAGTCTGCTAGTTCCATTGCCACCAGTAAGTGTTAGTGATCCTTTCAGTAGTAGGAACCATGTACCATCAAATGCTCCCGAACTAGAATTCCCAAGAGCTTTATTAGCTACATATTTACATTATACACTAAAGAACGTTGCAATTGCAACATTTTTTGAGTGTAAAATGTAAATATGTAGAGAACTTGTCAGTAATCTGGCGTAAATTTCTCCGCTTGAACCGACTCGATCATTGTATAAAAGATAAGCTGTGACCCTTTGCTCCTTCCGACTGCCCGATCTCTTCCACTTGCCCATTATCATAATTTCTTACTAACGTTTTGATTTTCTTGTTGCGGTAAGCTAGCTGCGCCCGCAATTTCTTTATTTCACTCGCACAAGCAGAGAGCTTCTCCCTCATGCCTGCAACCGGCAACCTCGAGTTAGCCATCGAAGAGGAAGCCAAACTAGCCCCAGGCCGAAATGTATGTGAACTATCGCTGCTTGATATTTGTTGGCCTTCTAGAGGTACCGAAACTAACATCTTATTTTCACGGCTATGCTGAACTTGTAAAGCTTTCCGAAAGTTAAGGCAACTCTGACATTTAGTTTTGTCTGCCAAAAGGCTGCAACTGAAAACCCTGAATGTAGGTTCCAAAGAATAATTAGTTTCAATATATCCTGTATTGATGTACCTATCATCCGAGCCTGACCAAAGATATCCATAAGTGTCTTCAAAATTGCCTGGACAAATTCTTTTTGATACCAACCCTGTGATTTTCAAAATAATTTTGGCAATGTCTAATGGAGATCCTTGTGTCAGCAGCAAATCCTGGAGAACCTCAGAGTCTATCAAAATATTACTGGGTAATGTTAGAGGTTTGTTGTGGATGTGAATCGTCAATTGTCCATCATTGGAGAAAAAAATACTTCTCTTGACTTGGCACATTTCGCCACAAATTAGTTCTACCATCTGAATGCCCGGCTTTGCATGCAGAACCAACCACTCAAAACTAACTCCTTTCTGCACAATGTTGAATATTTTTGACATCAATTTCTTCATCTGAAAAAGTAAACAACATTATTTGTACTATGGTGGTATATAGCTATTATTTGACTACAGGACCAGGATTCATGTCCATCACATTCACAAGTAACATCAGAGCACAACCATCAACCACCATCTGATTCATCTGATCGTGGCTCTAAACCACTCTGCCAATCCACTTATTTGTATTTAAAGTTCAACCTAGTTTTATCCACGTTTTAACTTTAAAGGAATTTCCTTTGGAAAGCAAATGCTCACCGAAACTGCCGAGGAAGATGGCCCAGCAGAAATGGGTGGTGAGATAGGCTCGTTTTTGACCTCTTCCATGTCAATGCTGGACTTAAAGGGATTTGACGAAGAAGTAAGAGCCAATTGCCCAGGCTCGACTGCGACCACCTGTAGGTAAAGCAAATTATTTTATTTCAAACTGAACTCTTTGGCCGCTAACGGTAGCGATAGCGATGGATAGCGATGCTCACTCTGAAGTCTGTGGGAGACTGTCTCGCAGTAGAGGGCGGAGTGACAGGCTCATGTTTGACATCTATGAAGTCAATGCTACCAGTGCCTGTAGAGGAAGTACCAAACAGGCTTGCCTTCAAATATAGCAAACTGTTTGAATTTTTAATTGAGCTTTTTGGCCTCAGAATTGAATTGCCTTTGGAAAGCCTGATTGAATTTGGTACGGTTGGATTGTCCGAAGGAGACTGCCTCACAGGCGAGGGCGGCGAGATGGGCTCGTGTTTGACCTCTTCGAAGTCAGCGCTGGAGATAGTGGTATTTGTAGTGGAAGAAGTACAGGCCGATTTCCCTGGCCCAATCTCGATCACCTTCGTAGCGTAGCGTATAAATACTTTCATTTTAGACTTATCTTCTTAACCACATGATTTACTCGTCCATTGATAGCAAATACTCACCCTGAAATCTGTGGGAGACCGCTTCGCAAACATTGGAGAAAAATTCTGGTTGGTAGTGTTATTGCAATCAATTGCATTAACTGATCTGAATGAGTCAGTTGAAGGTGAGCCATTCCAAAGTTCTGATCCAGGAATGTGTAGTGCATCCCTCAATATGGACTGTCAAGAAAATAACAACATTGCTTATAGCATAGAGTAAGGATAGTTCTTATAGGTAGGTACAGGTAGAATGACCTAGGCCCAGGATCTACCTACTTGACCATATTCGGCCTGCGAACATCCAGCTTCAATGAAAATTGCATCTAAACAATGCTTAAACCTACCTTAGCCTTATAAACCTTTTTTCGAATGCCGATTTTCTTCCGTGCTTTCTTCGGCATTTTGCAATATTTAGGTTATGTGCGGAGTTTGCAAACGTGAACTTGACATGACACAAGCACGCTGCTAGAATACACAAGAATTAATTTGAGTTTGCCACTTTTTGGGGATCTCTCATCATAGCGTACCATACCATAGAAGCAAATGATAAGTTTTGTCATTACCATAAAAAAAGGTATTTACCATTACAATTATTTACCATTTTACTCTTTACAAATCGTAAAAGAGTAAAATGATACTTTACTTCGAAGCCCGTGGTAATGACGCAAGAAATCTAGGATATTTAACAAAAATCAACAAGATCTCCTGCGAGTGCGGTGCACGCACCTTCGCCGCCTTCGTGTATAGCTGGGTGCCTACCGACCAGTGTTTGCGAGGAACACCTTGCGGTTGCCCAAAGACACGGTTATAGCAACTTGCCCGTGGTGCGAGAAAATGCCATCCCTCACCAATGTTTCGATTAGGAAATTGGTGCACTTAGCAAGACTTACCTACCGTTACCAGTTTTAACTTGTTTCTTATAGAGTATGATTGGACGGTACCTGGTATGACTGGGTGACCCAAGGTTTGTCGTTCACATCAACTACCAGCTCCATCGCTCTTTACAATTAAGACTTGCATGAATATTAGGTACTATGGAGCTCCGAGCTAGAGAGGCTCCCTATGTGTAGCTAACCGTGATTTGTACCTACTTTAGCAAAACCCTGCTTCTTATAATAATGCGCAATGCAATATCCAACAAAAAAAAAGTACATATACACATAATCATACCCCTTTGCAGATGCATTTGGAAATTTATCCCATACACGCTTAGATGCCATTATTTAACATCAGGAGCTTTGAGCACCACTTGACAAGAGGCAAAATTTTTTACCTCTTTCTTCTTCCCCGTCTCTTTTTTTCTCCTTTCCTTTTTTGGTGCCTTGTTATGCATCTCCCCCCCCCCTTGCTACAACTCAGGATGCTAGCAACCTACCTACCTACCTTTCACAGCAATGATTATTCTCTCCCATTGGGTCAAACTTATTTCAAAACACCACAATTTTCATGATTTCAATAAAAACATTTATATTTGTGTGCCATTGAAGTTAATAGTTGTATTCATTTCTTGCAATTATTTGTAATACGTACTAAGTATATTATCATTATATGAAAACTAAAACTAACATTGTAGCTAAATCAACTGATAATAAATCACGTAACAACATCATACACAAATATAATGCGTGCAAGAGGGAGCGATATAACAACAGTAATACGACACTCCCGAACTGGCGTTTCCAACAGCTTTATTAGCTCTATATTTACACGCAACAGCGTTGCAAGGCACTTGTCGGTAATCTGGCGTCAATCTCCCGTCGCGCCCAGATTCGGTCATCGTATAAAAAATAAGCTGCGCCCCGTCGCTCCTTCCGACGTCCTCTCCGGCTCGCCCCTCGGCCGTTGTCAATGCAGCGCTTGCACGTAGTTGGCCGGCAGCATTCCCGAGCGGCCCGTGCGCTCCACCACGCCCGTCATCCAGCCCTCGTCGACCGGCGAGCAGTCGAGCAGAAGGTCGCCGTCGCGGAAGCTCACTTCGTCGCCGTCCTGCGCCTCGTAGTCGTAGAGCGCGCGGCACACGCGGCCGCTCGACGCGGCTGGCGCTGGCGGCGGCGCCATCGAGCCGTACTCGCGGCTCAGTGGGTCCAGGTCGGCGATGGAGCCGACGCGTCGCTGGGGGGAGCTCGACACTGTGGGGGAAAAGTGGGGTCAGAAGATTCGGGATCGACGCAAATCTGCTACTTCTGATAAGCACACCTATATATAGGGAACCCGTATATCATATTATATTGCCCCCCCCCCCCCCCCCACCCTACTTAGTTGCATATCTCAAGACTAGGATTTTTTGCTTTCTTAAATACTTCCCAATATCTGGAAGGAAATCTGGGCTTCTTAGATATTTTGGTATGTGGACTCCCTCAGATTTTTTTGGATGACCCTCGTGTCTGAAGTTATGCCACTGTGACA
The DNA here is from genome assembly GCA_921293005.1 of Nemoura dubitans. Taxonomy (NCBI): domain Eukaryota; kingdom Metazoa; phylum Arthropoda; class Insecta; order Plecoptera; family Nemouridae; genus Nemoura; species Nemoura dubitans. The sequence goes on along the minus strand of OV121076.1, from coordinate 17,519,770 downwards.
GATTCTTACTTTAACACCTTCAATGCGATATAAACTCTTCGTACATGTCAGGAGAACAGATAAGGATGTATGCTGCATTTTATATGTCAGAAAGAGATAGAAAGTTACTGCAGTTCTTGTTTTCGTTGTTGATGGTATAAGCACGTATAGGAAGATAATCCGAAAGCAAATCTTACAATTAGGACTGTGTTTTGCCAACTGGGAAGGCCAAACCAAAATGAAGCCTTGAAGTAGTGGTATATTACGATTGATGCTCAAAGAAAAATGCAAGCGGGGTCTTTTAAGTTTAAATGCTATTTCATTGCTCCCTCAATCTATGCCAGCTCACTCCTGTGCTAGTCTAGTACTACATTGTAACCTGCGCAGTTTGGCCTCCACATAAGTGTCATATTCAAACGGTCACTCCTAGCTTGTGACTAAAACTTGTCTAATGTGACCAAAACTAGACGACCCAGATTAATGTAAAGCAAAATCAATCGAGCATGCCAGGGTGAGTGATGGTAGGGTCAATAAATTATTCATTCCTTTCCAATGCATGGAAAGCAAAGCAGAGTACAATATCTACAGTCATGCATTTTGATTATTGTAGGTCAACATTAGACAGAAGTTTAAACACATACATTTTATCATAATTAAAAAAGGAAGTAAGCACATGCCACCTACCTGCCATATAGGTAAAAAAAATTTCCTCGAAGGACACACTAGTATCAAAAGTCAAGACTCAAATCCATGCCAGTTCTCTATGGGCCGCAGTTGGCCCGTGGGGGGATAATAAATCTCGGAACGTGCGATTCACATTCGTGTACCGAATCAACTACTTGCGCCTGCATACGAAACACGAAAACATCTTGATCCAAACTTAATAGCACGAAACCACACCACCACCAAACACACGTCCACGAGCCCAGCAAACATCGAGCACACGTCCAGGAGCCCAGCAAACATCGTGCATACGTCCAGGAGCCCAGAAAACATCATGCACAAGTCCAGGAGCCCAGAAAACATCGTGCACACGTCCAGGAGCCCATCAAACATCGAGCACACGTCCAGGAGCCCAGCAAACATCATGCATACGTCCAGGAGCCCAGAAAACATTGTGCACAAGTCCAGGAGCCCAGAAAACATCGTGCACACGTCCAGGAGCCCAGCAAACATCGAGCACACGTCCAGGAGCCCAGCAAACTTCGTGCACGAGAGAGCAAAGCGATCGCCAATGGAGGACAGGTAACGGTTAAGTATCGAGTGGGCGGACCTGGTCCTTGGTCCGACGTGTAGATGACAGTAGAGCTCTGCCGAGCCGAGTACGGGGAGTCCCGCTGCTCGACGCCCATCGGCTGCTTCATGGGGGGCGGTGCGGCCAGCTCCGGGACTAGACCGACGGGACCGACACAAGCACTTCAGACGACGACACACCGGGAAGCCAGCAGCAACCACAAACACCCGACGTAATGGACTGGGTCCGCGAGACAGTCAACGAGAGGCCTTCGCATTTATTGCTTAAGCCAGCGGATCTCAAAACTGCACGTTGCGGCGCCGTAGGGCGTCGCACATTCTAGTTAGGGACGTGGCGGAATGTTGACTAGAATTGACAATGATTCCTGGTTTATACAGTTGACTAAATTTCAAATTACAAAAATACTTGTCCTGTCACAGTAACAAATTTTAAGACATCTAGGTAGCCAGTGGGTATTATTTTCCTACGCTTTGGGTCAACCACTTAAAATGCATAAATTTAACAGGCATTTTGCGCAAACGTGAAAATTAAGTCACATTGTAAAATTCACAATTTGTTCCCAAATTAGTAGTAATGGACACATAAGTTTGAGAACCACTGGCTTCAGCTATTTCGATACCCAGGGGATTTGTAGTAGGTTTGGGTAACGTATATTTTTCTCTGCATTTCTAGAACACTCTTGATTTCAAATACTGGGGCAATGAAATTCAGAAAAGCTAGGACCTCAGACATTGGCAAATAGCGTTTGAGACAGGCATTAAGCTGCTGCTTTTAACATTCACACTTAGAGCTGGAGGAAAATAGACTACAAATTATTTTCCAAAAGAAATCTGGCAATAGATAGCATAGCGCACAGGTAGTAAGCAGAGAACAGATTGTAGGAGTCACATTTGCCACATTTGACCTTTGCTAGCTTTTGTTGAGGACCTCATAATTAATCACTCAGTGGCAGTGCTATTAGTTGTGACATGGAATTAAAGCATTCTTATTGATTGGGATAATATACACAAATTCAAAACACAGCACACTGGCATGATAGTCACAATCCCAGTACCTATTGAATATTTACAGTGTGCGTGGATCGCGACCTCAAAGGGATCTGATTCACCGAGCGACCTTGACTCGCTCTAAATGACACAATCAAATGCAAAGGGAAGGGGAAATTTAGCAACACAAACCCTTTTAAGGCAACAAAATAACTCAGATCCAAAAAAAAAATGGTTACGACATTGAACCAGCCACCAAGAACAACAATGAACCTGGCAACATAATTAGATACTATGTGACGAACGTTTGAGGAACATATTTTACAGTGGGCACTTGAACATTAAAACAACACCATTACAAGACAAACATTTGAGGAACATATTTTACAGTGGGCACTTGAGCATGAAAACAACTTATTATATAATATTTAAATCTCACCCTGAGGTTCTCCTTCCAGTGCCCTCTTCTGCTCCATTACCGCCTTCTTGTGCTGATCTCCGTGATATGAAGCGTTACTACGTGGTAAACAAGGATAAAATATTAGTACCAGTGATTTACTGGGGATACCTAAGCTCCACTTTCGAGGCTAAGCTTCGTCCATCTTTTCTGGCTTTCCTATTCTACAATCACCGAGTTGAAACACAGTTTTGGGAAACGTTGGCCTATGAAAAAGAGAGCATGTCTTCTTGGATTTTTTCATGATGTGGTGAATGCTCTTTTGTAGCTTGCCCCCTCCTCCCCCCATTGCATTATTCAACAAACTTTGTACACATTGTTGGATAAAATATTGACGCACAGATAGTAGGGTTACCCAGATATTCAATTTCCATACTGAAACTGCGAAGCGGAGAGCCCGCAATAATAGTTTCGCCGGCAGTCACGGGATGGAGCCACTGTTTGTTATTACACCTGTAACCAGGTAACTGTAACCACCTGTGGAACACTGGGACCCTTGATTATATTGACCTTGAGCGATGGCCTGGTAGATAAAGCCAAAAATGTAACCACCTGAGGAACATTGGGTCCCTTGAGCCGTGGCATGGTAGATAAAGCCAAAACTGTAACCACCAAAGGAACATTGGGTCCCTTGATTATATTGACCTTGTGCCATGGCCTGGTCGATAAAGCCAAAACCGTAACCACCTGAGGAACATTGGGTCCCTTGAGCCGTGGCCTGGTAGATAATGCCAAAACTGTAACCACCTGAGGAACATTGGGTCCCTTGAGCCGTGGCCTGGTAGATAAAGCCAAAACTGTAACCACCAAAGGAACATTGGGTCCCTTGATTATATTGACCTTGTGCCATGGCCTGGTCGATAAAGCCAAAACCGTAACCACCTGAGGAACATTGGGTCCCTTGATTATATTGACCTTGTGCCATGGCCTGGTAGATGACGCCATAACTGTAACCACCTGAGGAACATTGGGTCCCTTGATTATAATTGACCTTGTGCCATGTCCTGGTAGATAAAGCCAAAACTGTAACCACATGAGGATCATTGGGTCCCTTGATTATTGTAATTGACTTTGTGCCATGGCTTGGTAGGTAATGATAAAACAGGTTGCCAACGCAACCCGGCACTTGCCGGCCAAACTGCTAGCTTCAAATTATTCCCGTAGCCATAGCTAGGTACATGGTAGAATGTATGGGTAACCTTATGTCTGTGATTGACGTAGATATTACAGCGATGATGATAAGGAGAATGCTATGGGGTAAATTTTCACTAACAACAACAAATACTCTAGATTTTGAAACTGCAGACACTCGTACTACCAGCGAAAGGTAACAAGTAAGAATGAACATGTACTCTGTACATGGTATTCAATTTAGAAGGCTTTAGTGGACTCTCTTTGGCAGATCCATGACCATATGTAATGAGTCATTTGGCATGCCTACAATAATTGACAATACCAATTTCACCAGGCTTTTGGCACTCTTCCAATTCAATGATAAATAGACTTGCTTAGGTAAGCTGCTTGCTGTGTGTTATATCTTTTAGATTGACCTCCTATGTAGTGCTACTTACTGTAGACTAAACTTGGAATTTCCCAGCAATTCTAGTGCTAATGCTCCATATATCAAGAAAATTCAGCTTCCTAGATGAGGGAGCTGAATAGAAACATTCCATTTCAATTTGACTAACAATGGCAAATGCTAGTTTTGGATCACTGATGACACATATTATTTTCAGACAAAAGCACTCACTTTTAACTCAATCTGACATCCATGACCTGGAGACTAGAAATAACCACATGCTTTGCTCACCAAGTGTTACCAATAGTACACAGATTGAACTGCCCAAAATATTATAATTTATTTTATAAGGGTGTCACATTATTAACCAGCTGCCAGCATATTTAACCTCTGAAATAACATATATATATATATATATATATATATATATATATATATATATATATATATATATATATATATATATATATATATATATATATATATATATATATATATATATTAACCGCTTCAAGAACAAACTGAAAAATATTTAATTAAATAAAGCATTGTATAATATTAATATTGAAGAATTTTATCAGATACCAACAAATATGACAGAAGTTTGTAAATTGTAACTAATCCTATAAAGTTTACCTTTCTTTTACTGGCGTTTTTATACACTCAATTTGAAGATCAATGCTATGAACAGTTTACACATACAGCTATATATGTACAGATCAAGAATTACTCTCACAGTCACTAGCAGTTTAGTCACTAGGCACGATAGAATTTCTGGGTGAATTTCAAAGTCTGTGAAGTGGCCTCGCACGCACCTGATGATGTGAGTGTTCTTCTTGATGCGCAGCGTCTCGGGGTCGTCGGCGACCTGCGTGCACTTGCCCTTGGCGCGCTCAAACTCCGCATGGTACACCGCGTTCGACTGGATCTTGGTGTTCTCCGCGATGCGCCGCAGCTCCGGCGTCTCGGCCATCGTCGTCGCCTTCGCCTTGGGGATGTGTCTGCGACGTCGGGGAGCAAACGTTACGTCACGACACGCGGGTAGTCCGTCCTTGTGTTAGCTATGGCTACGCAGATACAGATTGTCCACCATCCACGCCTTAGGTGCTAGATGCGTTATATTGGTGGGACGCTCTGCCAGCAAATTACGTTAGTTAAAGCTGTTGCACTAACTTTAATTCCTCCAACCCCTCTTTGTGGATCTATGATCTACACAAAAGCCTACGTTAGGGATCTGGTTAAAAGTTATTATTACCTTAGAGCTAATTTAATTTTTAACCCTTTCGGGACCAATGGGACACATGTCGCTCTTGCTTTGCATACCATCCACGTGAGCTATGAAAATGGCTTGAAATGTCTGACAGAACTTTCAAATTCCATTGAGAATCAACCGACAAGTGGTGGTCTATTTTTCTTCATTTAAATCCTGGTGGTAGTGTCTTGTCAGTTGTCAGTACCTACTCACCAACAAAAAATGTTACCCAACAAATATGCATTTTTAAAGTGTGGTACTGAAGGGTCAATATTTTCTTAAAAGTATGATCTAGGAGGAAATTGAAACTTGGTTCACTCCCCACTCTTTCTTACAACAGCTTTGAACACTTCAAATTACCATTTTTATCAAATTATTCATTTACTAAGAAAAATATGAACAAGTTAAAGGATGTTTCAATCCCAACTTTTCTATCCAAATTCAGGGCAGACATCAGTAACCACTGACCACCACATATTATTGTGGTCACCTTAAAGAAGTAATCACAAGAAAAAGATTACCTTCTAAAGGCCAGCTTCCTATCAAATTAAATTTCTTTGCACGGATGACAAAAAAGTTCATGTGGTAAGTGTGGCATTACAGAGTGCTTCAGGACTGTGGTAGATAACTGATAACTCTGTGTGTAGGTAATGTTGCTAGTTGCTACTTGTTGGGGCGTTTTGTTTGTAAGGCTAGCACATGCACTTCTGTGTCAACTAACATTCCAATATTCATATATTCTGCAAATAAGTTGACAAGTTGATACTGGAATAACATGTACATACATGTCCCTCATGCTGTGCATGTCATGCTTCTCCTGGCAAAATAATAAACATCTTTGTTTGTTCCTCCAGTTTTCAATTTCCTGACTACCTTACATCTTTTGGGGCAGAGCATTCAAGTCCTTTATGTGGTACCATTTGGTATCATTTAATTATCTATCTAACTTGATGCATACATTTTACCTTGTGCCAAGTGCAACAATAAATTATTGCACAGTTATAATCCTTTCTGGTGCCTAGTCCATCTGGAGTTTCTGAATTCAATATATATACAATGATTTCCATTCATTTCCCCTAAAGCCACTCAAGATTAGATTGCTACAAGTAGGTACCTACCTAGTTATTACTACAATCCAGATCTAGAATGGCAATTTGGCAGTTTGTTCAATGATAAGGACATCAATAAATCAAATCGTAGCCCACATGGCAGTCCAAGCCTTGTCAACAAACCATCTCATTGATAAGGTTGACCATGATAGTATCCAAGCAAAGATAACGCGTGATAACAAAAAATCCGACCTATCTGGATCAACAGGTGCCAAGGCGACAGATTGAGCGGCGTCTCCTTTGAGATGAACTCGCGAGAGTTGTAAGTGGGAAAAAGAGCATGTGGGCGCCAAGTATGGGCATGTATGTCATCCATGCACGTATGACGTAATTCACTTACGCCTCGCAGTAGGGCTGCTTCTCGAATCCCTTGTAGGTCCGCATGTTGAGGGTCATGCCGCACTCCCGGCATTTGAAACATGCCTTGTGCCAAACCTGAAACAGCGAGACCCACGTTATGTCGGTGGTAGTCGTCAAAGGTAAAGCTGCCGGGTGTCGGGATTTGGGTGTATGGACCGAATCGGAGGCTTAGGGGGGTCGGCGATAATGGTCCCGGATCGGACTGTTACTGCCTTTCACCGCAGCAGCCTCTCATGTCTAGACCACGCCCCCACGAGATGACGATCGCCTGAGGCTCATCATCTCCTTCTCCAGTAATTGGACCGACATTCCATCGAAAGGGAAGCGTCTTAGGGTGGTGGCCGATTGTGATCAGGATGCGGTCTGGTGACGAATCGGGTTTGTCGAGGACAGGAGGAGAGTGACAAATGAGACGAGTCACGAGTTAGTGGGCTTACCTTGTCTAGGCACTTGAGTTCCTCGATCGGATATACGACTTTCTGACAACGGGCGCAAGTCTTGTTCATTGCGAATTAGGTCGATGGCGGTAGGGGCAAGTCAAAAGTCACACTACTTTGCTCGGCATCCGAGTTTTACGCGATTTCGGATGAGTATTTGGACTTCTCACGCGCGCAGATGCTCACCAATTCGCTCGCTGACTGCAACTGCGGGAGTGAGTGGTGGGGATCGGTCGGCCAGTTTTCCAGCGACTCTGGATTCTCCAGCCGAGGCCAACTTATGAAAACTAAAATGTTGCCTACACTGGAGATGTACGCTGCTGCCAACAATCGCCACAAATTTGAATGAAAATCTTCGTACTAACATTTGCTTCGGTCACTGCAAGATTTTTAAAAATTAATTAATACTTCTTTTACAGATTTCACAATTGGTTTGACTTTGTTCACATTTTCACAGAACAGGACCAATCAGCCTATTCTTCATTGAACTAGGCAAATCTCTTACTTAAAAATCAAGAATTCTTAATCATGAAAGAAAAACAAATCAAGTGGAAATGCAGGATGCCTTTATTTTTTTATAATATATCAACATAGCTAGATATGACTAATATTAGCATACACATGCAAAAGTTAAAAGTAGATTAGCAACCTGGTTCTTAATATGCATATAATTAGAAACGCGAGTAAAAAAACGGTAATTATAACAATAAATACAGCGAATCACCATACCGGACTAGCGGCTTTAAAGCGAAGTGTTAGGGACGACGTTTGCTCACGTTCTTCCAGTTAATTGGTCGTCTCAAAACGTCACGAATCCTCCAGGGAGAGGATCAAAAAGCGTTTCGATAAAAAGCGTTCCCGACCACTCGTGTCAATGACGCGATAGCAAATGACTTTTAATGCTAAATATCGAATCTCATCGCGTGTCGTCAGCGCAGCCGTGCTCGCGTCGCGGCGTTACAAGTCCAGCGGATCCGGTCGCGGGCTAGACCTTCGCGGCCGCGACAATGGCGGTCACTCTTTTGGGCTGCTCGTCCGGCGGATGTACAGGTGCAGCAGCTTCAGCTTGGAGCTGTTCAACGAGCGCAGGTACGGCGCCATCTTGGCCTCGCCGAGCGCGCCGTGCAGCGCGACGATGCAGAACACGGCGCACTTGCGAACGGGGCTTTGCTGGTGGTCGTACGCCTGCGCAGAGGGGGCAGACACCAAACAGTAAATGTCTAATTAAATAAATTCATTTGAATGTCTTACTTACATTAACTGTACATTACTCTGATTTTGCCGTTCTCGGTTACAAAGTAAAAAAATGAACATGGACATAGGAATTTTATCCATCAGAACTGTAACGGCACGACGTAAAAATTACAAAATCGCTAGGCAGAAACTCTGACTAACTACATAGCCTCAAAGGTAATAAATAAATTTATAAATTAATAAACAATAAAAAAAATGTACTGCTTCTTCAATTGAATTCCAAGTAAATAATGCATTAGAACACTATGATTTGGGAAATCAGTGAAACTTTATTTATTTAGCATGCAAAACCCAGTGTGAACCAGTTTTTTTGAAAACTTGACTAGACATGAGTTTGCAAAGAAAAAACTACTTCAAATTGTCAATGTAAGTCGAGCCATCACCTTACTTAGAGCAAGTACCTAACTAGTAACTAGTAACTAGTAAACGCTCGGAAATGTCGGAAAATCAGCGAGACTTTATTTGGCACTCAAAACCCAGTTGGAAATAGTTTTTCTTAAAACTAGTGCTAATGACAGGATAAGCAGAGACAAGTATGAAAAATGTACTAGCAGCCACGAGTGTTTGAAATTTAGACAGAGGGATTCCATTGCAGTAGTCTCCTGGCCTCACCTCGAACAGCCCCGACATGATGTCCTGAAGATGCGGCTCCAACGCCTCGGCGCATCCCGTCTGCACCGCCCGAGTCAGGATCTTGATGGCGCCCTGGTTGACGGGGAACTCGCCCGTCTTGATCAGCGGCTTCACCACGCGCACCACCACCTCCGGCGGGAGCACGGCACCCATCTCACCCGCGCAGCTCTCGGCACACCGCAGTACCTGAGCAAATGCAGACGCTTTAGTATGCGGTGATTCACTCTCCGAGCGCTTCCCTGCTGTTAAAAGAGTCAAAGGTGGCAACATTCGCAGGCCGTCCCAATGTTCCGCTAATGGGTTGAATAGTCTGAGCTTCGAATGATTGACAGCCCGATTTCATCTTTTGTATCTTGTCGACTTGTGCCTTAGCTTTTGGTTACAGCTCGGTTGTAGAGCTGTCATAATGGAACAAGACCACACTCGGAACAAATGATTTTTTATCTAGACAGAAGTTATCTAGATTGCTTTTCTGATACAGCTAGTTTTGGGATTCGACCCAACAAATTCGCAATTGCTAGCTCCACATTGAATTGGATACTGAGAGCATTAATGGAAAATTTTAAGCCCTTTCCAGTTTTGCTACTAGTACCTACAAGACGAAATTAAGGAATCTCTAAATTGAAATAGAAATTTGTTGAGAATTGATGAGATTGTAAATTATATTCCTGAAGCAATCTATTGATTTGAACATTATGTATTGTATTACTATATTGTATATATAATATAATCATTTGTGTTTCTTAAATCAATATACAATTTAGACCCGGAATTGCAATGTCGGGATGAGAAGTCATCTCCTGATATCTCCGTAGTCACAGGCAAACAGACACTTCGATCCTATCCTCTAGATAACTTCTTATCCAGACATTGTAATTTTGGGTCTTGGATATCGAACAACAACCAGCAATTAGAGTTAGAAATGGCGGCACTCACCTCTCGATCCGGATCGCTGTGTGACTCCAGCGCTTTGAGCAGCAGCAGCTCGCTGAACGCGTGCATCTGCGAGCGCAGTTCCGAACGCTTGAGCAGTTCCGCCAGCACGAGCCACGACAGGGAACGGCAGTGCAGCACAGCACTGTCTTGCTGAGCCAGCAGCACCTTCAGCAGCATCCTGCACGGGCAGATGGGGACCAGCTTGGTGAGGCCCAGGACTTCACTTTTCGTTGTTCTTACGAATTTAGCGTACAGTTTCTAGACCTTCAAGGTTGTTAGCCCCAATAGGTAAGAAATCTTAGTGTCTTCAAGTTATAGCTCGGTTGAAATTCTAGAATAGCCAACTGACTACAGATCAGTAAAAGTTTTTGGGAACATTTAACGATGCCAACAGCAGAAATTATTGTTCGCACATTTTTTAAATATATCAAAATTACCAAAAATGAAAGCATGCGTTTGCATTGGTTTTACCCTCCGAACACCCCTTTATATTCTGGACAATCCATTATCATTACTCACATTGTTTGTCCAGAAACTGATATTAATCAGTTAAAACCGGTTTTGAAACCTCAAATTTTTGTACAGATGAGAACCAAAACTGGACGAGCGAAAATGTCAAGAACAAAACCGAAAACAAAATTCCAGACGGCCTCGGTCCCCGACAGCATCACACCCAAAGGCCCGGCGGCCGCGAGAGTCGACCCCCGCCCTACCTGAGACTGTCTTGGAGCGCGTGCGCGGGCGCCTCCGGCACGAGCCGCAGAAGGAACAGCAGCGCCACCTTGCGGGCTGCCAAGTCCTCGCCTTCCAGCGTCTTGGCGCACTTGCGGATCAGCTCGGCCAGGTCGGCTCCGCCGTGCTCTGAAACACCGAGCGAACGTTGGAGTTTCAGAGAGAAAGCACAGTGTGTTGGCACTGCAGTTGGCGTAGTCATCGATCATTTCTAGCCGGGATGTGCAACTAGCTTAGCCAGCTTAGAATCAAAGGGATGCCGCCGTACAGCGTTCAAGTAGGACAAACCTTGGATAATTGCTAGCTGGGATATTCAACTAGCTTAGTCAGCTTTGAATAAAAGGGATGCCTCTTTACAGCATTCAAGTAGGACAAACCCCAGCCTTACCAGCTGCCATCACGCTGTCAGATCAACTGTATGACCTAGATTATGTCGGTATGTATTGTCACTTGGAAGCTGAAATATATAATACTATACTAGTGGCTTCTAAATAAGTAAATTGAATCTAAATAGTTGCTTAATATCTTCCTAATTTGTTTGTATTCATGTTTATTCAATTTCTAGATGATGTGGAAACCAGCATGCACATCAAATACAGCAAGAGCTGGCACGGCATAAAAGTTGCCTATCCCGTACCGGAGCAGTGACAGCTGGCTTTAGCACACTAGTTACTAATCCCGTACCGGAGAAGTGATCGAATATGCAGCCATGCTATCATACAAAGCAATGACTATGTGAGAAGCATTGGCGCTAGTCAGGCGAGTTGCACTGATGCCAAGGCATGGCAGCGAGAAAAGTCAAGCCATGCATGATTGGTAGAGCTCCGTGAAAATGGTTTTATAATTTCACCAATTTCGTTTTTAAAAACCCAATTTTCGTTTTTTAGCGGTTTTATAAAATTTTGTGGCAAATCGTTCAATTAACATTTCAGGCAAAAAATATTAGTATACCCTATAACAGCACAATCAGTGCTAAACATTAACCACAAGACGTAGAACCCTTCACTTCTGAACTCTGAAGCCCTACTCTGGGCAGTAACTGTTGGCTTCGGCATTAAGCGAAGTAAAAACTGCACACAACGATGCAAAACGTGCCACCGCCGTATCAATGGCGGAATCACTGGCCCACGCGGCACGCGCGACTCAACCTGCTCTTAGCCCAGTTGCCAGATGTACAATGCTGAGCAGGAAACGTGCTCAGTGCGCATGCATGCAGTCACTGAACAGGGTGCACTGTTGATGCTGCCAAACTGGCAACAGAGCAGTGAGTTGCAGTGAAGGCCAAGGCAAGGCCATGGAGCAGGCGCTTGCTGGTCTTGGGGGGGGGGAATGTGGGTATTTCCATGAATTACGCGCAAAATAGAAAAGCTTAGGTGGAATTTTAATCTTTATATTGTTTTATGTATAAGGACTTATACTATTATATAATTATACTTATTATATGGGATAAGGACTTCCCCACTAGATGTAAATTAATTATTTACAAAATGTATTATATAGAAGGGAAATAGAGGAAGAAGAAAGCGAAATTAACGAATGAAAGATAGAAGAAGTGTACAAGAGACAAGAAGCGTCAGGCGTGGCTGGCCGGCTTCAGTAGATTGTGTTGGCCTAAAGTGATAAATGTCTGTACCTATGTTTATAGTAAAAGACAATAAAAGATCAATATATATATATATTGTTTTATGTAACAATTTCTGAGAACTGAAAAACATTCTTAGAATTTCGCGATTTTTTACGCAAATATAGTTGATTTCCTTGTTATTTAGCAATAATGGCAAATTTAGTTTTTTTTCGCGATTCAAATCTTGCAGAATTGGGTTTAGAATTACGTAATTTGTGCTCATATGCCAAGAAAATACAAGATAAAAGAAAATCACGTTATCGCGATGTGCGAAATATACGGAGCTCTAATGATTGGGAGCGTGGTTGAAATTATAACTTCTAATTCAATGGGCAGAGCAAAAGAAACAGAATTACATTGGTAGGAGTAGGTCTACTCAGTTCGTAGGCCCCTATTAACAAAGGCATGGGCTGTAAGTGCAAGCTCTATCTGTGCAGGTAGTCCATTTTCATGGAGGTAATCACGTCAAGTCACAAACAATAGTGAAATAAAAATGAAATATAAAGAAGACTGAACAACAAAAACAGATATAATAACAATCAGTGGTGACATCTCAACATTGTATTCTTATTTAACTAAGATCAAGGTGCAGGTGTACTCTGTCCCGTGAGAGAATATACTTTCCGCAGATGCGCAGTAGTCACTTCTCAATGCCTTTCGCCTTCAATCTTCAAGATTGCTACCCCCACCGTGACATGTTCTCTCACCGTCACATGATAAGAATGTGTATTCTTCTGCCCGTAAGATTTCGCACAGCTTATTATTATGCAGAAAAGAATATCAGTATACCTAGATCTAGGATATCCTCAATCGAGTCGCCGCTGCAAAGCAAACACCCCGCGCCGCGACCGTAGCGCTCACCGTGCGGGAAGCCGTCCTCGTGGCTGAGCGTGTAGTCGCTGGGGTCCAGCGGCGCGGTCTCGCGCAGTCGCAGCGTCGGCGAGGACAGCGCGGACGAGCGGCCTGAGCCTCCGCCTACGCCCGAGTCCTGCGAGGTCGAGTCGCGTTCGCAGGGCGGCGCCGCCTCGAAGCTGTAGCTCTGGATCTCTGCGGTCGTGCGACGGAGGGACCTGCACGCAGAGCGGAGGGTTCACATTCGGAATCGGTCGGATCTAAGCCAAGGATATCCAAGGATAACTAAGCCGAAGTGGATAATCGAAGGCTCCATGCTGTTTAGATTGAATCTGGTTTAAATCGGTATAATGGATGACTGTATTGGTAATGTCTGATACCTATGCAAACTACAAATAATGTATTTATATAAAACTAAATGTTCTCTGTCAGTGAGAGAACATGCTTTCCACTGCAGCACTAGCAGTCACTTTTGCATGCCTTTTGCCTTGCATCTTCAAGATGGCGGCCCTCACTGTGGTATGTTCTCTCACAGGATAGAGTTCTCTGTCCCATGAGAGAACATGCTTTCCACTGCAGCGCTAGCAGTCACTTTGGTATGCCTTTTGCCTTGCATCGTCAAGATGTCCGCCCTCACTAAGGCATGTTCTCTGGTAAGATTGAGTTACTCTAGCTAGATGAAATAGCAAGGCTAGTAGGTCCGTTTTGCAAGAGAACCAACGCAGTATGATACGCACCTATAGACCTCCTCGGAGGTGAATGGTTGGTCTGGCCGGGCGGCACGCAGAGTTCGCGACGGGGACTGCACCTGTACCGGCGTTCCATTACGACTGCGCGCCAGGTGGGCCTGCACCAGCGCTGACGCCGCTTCCTGCGCAACCAATGGGACAAGGGGTCAAGCGACGTCGGTCAAGCGACGATTATTCACGATTATGCTGTGTAAGTAGTGCATACGTTTTCAAACTCTGAGGTAAAATAAGTTTGGTTTAATACATCTGTCACTCTGTCAATAAGGTGCGTTTCCAGTTCAGATCGCTCTGCAATCAAATCTGCAATCGAGCATGTCGTCACAAGCCATATTACCAGTGCTCTCTGAGCATACCAACCGAAAATGCCATTTGACATAAATCAATGACAGCTGTTCATACTTATGGCAATATAAATTAAATTGCAATAAAAGAAAAACGTATATGTGTGTTGGTTGGTAGTTGCTACTTGCTAGTAATTATAAGTGTACTGCTTGGTTAGTTTAGACTTAAAGAGTCATGCTTTCTATTGCATTCCGTTCTTCAATCCAGCCTGTCACAAGGCAGCCACAAGCGCCGGCATGCAAGGAAATGCTCGCTTACACCAAAAGCATCAAATCGGTCCGTTACCTGCGTGTCCGGCGGCAGTTTAGCGAGAGCCAGCGTGACCTTGGGCGTGTCCAGATCGAAGAGCGCCTCCAGCGCAGTGGCGGCGGCCGCGCGGAGCTCGGGTTTGGCGTCTCCAGTCCACCCGACGAGACGCGCGAGCGGCGCCGTGATGTCGCGCGGAAGGTCGGTGCTGAGCGCTCCGTCGCGGCACAGCGCGCCGAGGAAGCCGAGCAGCGCGAGCTTCACCTGGGGAAGGGAGACGGGCTTTGTGCGTCGTTCCATTTTGCTACCTATTCATAGGATTTTACTTTAATGAATTCATTCTCCGATGGTACTTGGTAGATGATGGTAATTGAACAAAGATGAACTTTAACCGGGAAAGAGAAAGGAAATAACCGAGTTGTTACTGAAATTTCAGAGGGACTTTTAAACATGCTTCAAGTTGTCTAGTGGTTTTGGATTTCATTATTTAGGAACCCTACTTTGGCAGGATCATTAGAATTTTAGGAATCCTACTCGTAAGTCGTAGATGCTATTGAATGTCGGGAAATCAGTGAGACTTTCTGCGCTGTGACTCACTGCCCTGTGCATTATTATAATAATTGTTAGTTTAGTACCAAAACCAAGCTCACAGTCTAACGATTTTGTAACTATTACGTTATGCCATTATCGGTTCTGATGGATGAAGTCCCTAAAGTTGTCCTTGTAAACTTTTCAACTTTGTAACCGAAACCAGAGTTACGTATTCGCAGTGTGGGTGGCGGCGATCTGTGACCAAAATAACTCCAGAGGCACATGCAAATGAATGAAACGTGGCGGGGATCGGAAGCGACTGCTTTGCGAGCAGACCTTACCGGCCGCAAACACGAGTCGTACCTTGAGATTGGGCGTCTGCGTCGGGTCCACCAGCAGTCTGAGCGCGGCGGCGAGCACGCGTTGCCGCGGGAACGAGTCTCGCACCACCGACAACGAAAGGTTCAGCTTGTTGGCGATCGAGCCGAGCAAGTCGCCGCCGAGTTTGGTCAGCAGGCGCGTCACCAGCAAGTAGAGCCAGTCTTCGAGGTCGGCGCGGTGCGCACAGACTAGCTCGTTCAGCGCGTCCAGGAACATGCTGAACACCTAAGTGACGAGCGTTCGCTTCGAGTTAGTTCGTTGCATGGGAGAGAAGAGTTTCATCAGAGGGGCGTATCATTAGTGGCCGGGATGCCATTGTTGACGAGGTTTTGTCGCTAAATACCTTAAAAAAATCTGGCAGGAAGGAGGCCTCGTAAATATTTTGGTCATAAGTTCACTGCGTCTGAAGTTACGCTTCTAGCTCTGCTGTGTATTTCTGTTTTTTCACCAGATTAAATTTTTAATGAATTTTTGAGGATATCACCATTGTATTAACAAAATTACCCCCTGGCCGCGGATCCACGAAACTGGGCGACGATAAAAATAGGGGTACGTTTGTTCTCACCATGTAGTGAATACTAGTGAAAATCTGCAAACGACGACAGTGACAGCTGATCACCATTTGACACCGAGGTTTAATTGGTAACTCTGCTTTGTGGCTCTAGGCCCACGGCTGTGATAACTCCGCTGCAAGAAACCAGGCCCAGAGCAAGGGGATTGATAACCCCTTTCTGAGTGCGCCCACGCAACGAATCGTGTCAATGAACGGTTTCGGCCGAAGCCCTGACGTACCTTGGTGTGTGCGTCGACGAACATCTTGGCGAACAGATCGGTGACCCTCCGCAGCTCGGAGCCGGAGAGCAGCCGGCCGTCGGCGAAGAAGCGCTGCAGAGCGACCAGGCCGTCCTTGCGATCGGCCCAGTGCGTGCTCGATACGCGCGCGATGATGTCGCCGATGTCGCGCGGCTCCTCGCGCGAGCGGGACGCCCACGAGAACGACTGTCGGCGGAGGAACGAGGAGGCGTCAGACTTCGATTTTCTTGTGGGCCAAGTTTCATACACAGCCTTCTGCTCCAGTTAGAACTTAGTAGTGATGGTGACTCACATTAATCCTAGTGTAACACCCAGTTAGGCAGAATTTTTTGATAACTAGTGATGAGTACAAAGGGAGAAAGAAATTGTACTGTTTGTACAATTGGTAAAAATGAGTTTGAAAGTCTTAGTTTGAAATATGATGCATTTGCATTCAGTGCTTTTATTAAATGTGATTTATATCGACTTGTATTATTATTTCATGCACCAATCACTACCAATTGCAAAATGTCACCGTATCTCCATTTTAGCTGAAAAAAGGCTTGTATGGTTCTTTTTAGACTATCTTGTATTTATAACTCCAAAAAACCATATTTAAGGGTCATGGTAAGTGGTAACCATTATTTCGTACACATTGGAGAACAAATAGAGCTTGAAGGCCCCCAAATAGAACAGAGGCACTCCCTAAATTTCCTAGACTCATGTCCACTCGGTGGTATCTTAAGCACTAGTTTCTAGTATTTCAAACCGGGGTTCGAGCGCCAAACAAAAGACTCACGTCTCTGCGCGGCGAATCGAACGACCGCTCCGAGCAGCTCGACGTCTCGCTCTCGGGATCGCTGTCGCCGTCGGCCAGCGTCTGCTCGGCGTCGCGCGAGGCCTGCAGCATGCGCGCGGCGTGCGGCCTGGCGTTGGACGCGCGCTGCTTGAGCGGCCGCGAGGGACTGGAGTCGCGCGACGAGCCGCCCGAACGCGGCACGCCCCAATTGAGGCGGCCCGGTCGCGGCGTGGCGTGGTCCACCGAGTCGCGGCGGTCGACGAATGTCGCGTAGCTCAGTCGCGACGAGGGGGAGCCGGAGCGGCTCGACGCTGTCACGCAAACGCACTCGTTAGTTAGTGATGTGATGAGAATCGGTAATTTACTGGCCGTTTTTTTCAAAGTTAATCCTTTTCATCCCAGGTATGGGGCCAAGAAGCTTTCAATGAGAAAACTTGATGATATTTTAAAAGCCCCATTCATCTTGACACAAGTTGTGCTCAACAAATTAAAGATTTTTACTGTTTATATCCCATGACAGAAGCAAACAACTTAAAACAATAATTTGAGGCTGCGAACGGAAGTCATCAAGGGCTCTGGGATATAAGGTTTTTGGCCGGAAGCACCTTCCGTTACACTTCACGTTCCGTTTCACCTTCCATTTCCACTTCAAACTTTTGGTGGTGACATTTAACAGCAATAACTTGGCAGTATCAAAATTTTGAATCTCCATTAAAATTAGGGGTGTCAATCGATTACGATAAATCGGTTCGATTGCACACTCGAAGCACTCACGTTGCGACTGCGAGACGCCCGACACGCGGCCGCGCGTCCTGCCCGTGCGCTCCGTCGACTGAGCCGCCGCCACCGCCACGTCCGGGGACCTCCGCGGCCGAGCTGCAAACAACGGGTCGCGCGGTCAGCCACGATCGTCGAGCCACGAAGCCGCTGGCCCCTCCAAACACTCACCTTCATCTCCTGCGCGGAGCAGCGCCAGGTCCGGCCGCAGGGCAGAACACGGTACGGTTAGCGGGGGTTTCGTGGCGGGGGGTTTAGTCAGTGGCCGGGTACTTGCCTGTGCATTCTAGCTCAAATTGGAAGGCTGGGACAAAATCAACTAAAGGCTGGTATGCAATCAACTTAGCCAGAAGAACTCAGTAATGTCTAGTACAGGCATTTTTGTAAGCTTGTCTACAATAAACAAGAACTTGACTAAACCAGGCTTTAAATTAGGACTTCTGGCAAATTCAAACAATACAAATTTTTAACCAGACTTCCCTGTTCCGTCAGAGATCACAGGTTCATGATTACTCGAATGACGGCCAAACAGGACAAGAAAAAGCCTGCGAGGATTACGCCTCAAACTACACCAAAAGAGCTCCTGAGGTCCCAGGAATGAGCAAGCTACGTACTTTATCGAAGCGCGTTAGTGCCCGTGCACCAACAGCTTCTTTTGTGGCCCTGGTTTCACCTCGTTTCAAGGCCTGGTTACAGGCACTTGGCTAATCGCAATCGAGTATCCCGCTTGATGAAGTCAATAGAGAAATACTAAAGGACCCGTCGGCAAAACAGTGCGCCGCAAAGCGCGGTTTGTCGGCGTAGTGACTCACGTAACGAGGCGTTGGACCCGACGTTCATGCGCGCCATCGCGGCGTACTGCGCGCGGGCCTTGGCGCGCTGTGCCGCTTGAAGGTCGATGGCGCTGGTCGAGCGCAGAGAGACGGCGGGTGAGCGGCGCGGCTCTGAAACCAGACGCTGGAGTCAGTGCACTCGAAAATGTGGTCAAATTGGTATTATTCAAATGATCTAGAGAAAAAATATACCTTAAATCATAAGATACCGGTTTTTGAAAACTTCTGAAGTCTGGCGTGCATTTTAAGGGTTACTGGAATGCCTTCCGAATCACGGTAGCATTAAGTCGGCAGAAGGACCAATCACTTGTAGGTAGACACGGACAGAAGCTACAGAGCATAACCACTGAATTTGTGCTCTTCGCTTGGACAGGGTTTATGAGGATTACCCAACAATCTCGATTATACAGTATTTGCTCAGTCATGAGTGTAAAAAATTTGTAATATTGGGTACCGGAAAATTGCTCAGGAATGTTACCTGTATGGTAATATTCCCGACTTACATCTCTACTCGAGTCTACACTACTCTACATAACCATGGCTCTGGCTTTCAAAAAAACTATTTCCAATTGGGGTTCCAATCTCGGTTCTTTAATAACTACAGACAGTGATATCCCATGCCGTGTTGAAATTGGCTACACAAAATCATGCGTCAAGGGAATCCTGAAAGAAATCCGGCATTCTCCTCACCGACGAGCTGAAAGAAATGAGAATTCGAGCAAGATGCCAGATCTTCTGCCATTATTTATATCGCGCTACAGATAATCGCACTAGTGGCTTTAAAATTAAGTAGCACAGAAATATTCTGCGAACACAATAACGAATCTTCGGTAGAGGTCGTAAAGCTAAGGGGGGGGGGGGGGGTTAACTTGCATTCAATTAGGTTGTACCCGAATGTTGAACGCAAGTTATCCCCCGTTTGCTTTACAACTTACGCCAAACGTTCATGACTACGTTCGCTTGTGCTACTTGGGATAGCTCATATCGCTCGGTACTAGAGATGTCGGCGGTCTGAAAATCGGACAGCGGTTCCAGCGCCCTACACCCGGGCTTGACTGTTCGCACTCGAAATTCAAAACCCAGATGGAAATAGTCGTCTTGAAAGCGTGGCACGTACGTACGGGATGGCGCAGCATTCTGCGGCGGCATGAGCGGCGATGGGTTCACGTTTTGGCGTGCACGAACTTTGGGGAGTCCTTTCGGGATGCGTGCTTTATATCGGAAGTTCCGAAAGTGTGGAGAATTAATTTAGAGCGGAAAGTTACATGCAACCAACACTATAACTTTATTAAAATAAACTCTGCGTCTATTCTAAAATGCATTTAAAGAGTCATTCTGCATGCTGCATGCTTACAAGTTATACCTAAAACTTAGTACCACCCCAAAAAAATAACCAAAATACTTGAATAAACCAAATTTACTTGAAACTAGTACCGAATGAACCCTTAATTTATCAATTAAGTGCGGAAAATAATTAACGAATTAAAAATTCACCACCACAAAAAATCAAGAGACCATTGTGTGTCTTGCACGAAAACGTCGGGCTGATTCTAAAGTAAAATTAATTTATTTGAAGAGCACAATGTTCCTTTCTTATGACAATGATTAGTGAATACATTAAAATGAAGTCGTTTTTATTAAAATGATGACCAATTAAATTAAACTCGATAGCTTCCTATATTCTTCGCGAGCTTTCGCCCTCCGCGCTGCCATCTTCTGCTTGTCCTCTGTCGAATCGGGCTCTGCAACGAAACAGCGTCAGCGACATCGGCCTGACAACTTCCCGAGTAACCAAATCAAGTTCGAGCCAACGAGCACGCACAACTACGACACAGCCGAAAGAAACGAGCAACGAGAAATACAGAGGCATCGAAGCACCAATCCAACAAGATTGAAATCTGAAGCATCAGGAGGCAACATTTTTCTCCGTAGTGGTGTTCTTTTTTGAATGCGTATTCATTTTGAACCGTAACGGTCTTCCGAAGATTAAAGCTCGTTTTCTTAATGCAATTATAATTTACAATGCTCCTTCCTCTCATTCATTTCTACTTCTTTTCGGAGTAACGACTTGAGAGCATTGCGTTGTTATTGCTTCTTTCTCCACCCCTGAGTAGCTTCATTCCGACAATCATGACATCCAATCCAACCTCCCAAGAACATTAATTCCACAGAAGAAATTTGTCCTACAAAATTGAGACCTCTACCACATATAATCGACAAAGATCAAATCAGCAGCCTCATAGTTAGTACACAGAATATTCAACTATACACAGGACAAGTGAAAATTTTTCACTAATCTACAGCCAGCTTTGTCGGAAATCAAACTGATGAAGTCCCAGCGAAAAGAAATTTACATTGACAGAAGAAAATGTCCGTGGAGTCGTTGCCACACAGGGTTAGTTTACAGCTCCTTCAACCGAGAAATTTACTAACGACATTTACTAATCTGAAACCAGACATAAATCGACGTTGGAAACACAGTTACTCCTGCCAGCTCCACTGTGAATCAAAGCACGTCTACTAAGAAAAAGGCACAAAGGTATATAATTTTCGTCTCATCATCTAGAGCAATAGGACAAAAATGAATGAACGAGACTGATAGCATTTCAAACAGCATTTTTTAGCTTTTTGATGAAAACAATATAATGTCTGCTTTTCCTATCTTGACAACATTCTAAAATCCAAGAAATCAACCAACGAACCCGCTACAACCCAACTAAAACGCAAGCCCATCAACAGATACTATCGAAACAACCAAAACAAATCATAAATCAACTAAACAGTGGTTTACAACATGGACTACGCAAGCATCGACAACAAGCGACCGATCAACGGCAACTACAACAGCCGGAGCGGAAGTGGCCGCTACCTGACAGGTCGACCGAACGCGGTCCTGGACTCAGCACCGGGATCCCTGAGCGTTGGACGCGGCTCCGAGCGCCCGAAGCCGCCTGCAGGTTCTCTGTGCTCCCTGCGTTCACCGACGATCATGCACGTTAGTTGTTAGTGCCCCGTCACTGGACTCTTGTCTACTCGCTAGCTTTGGCGTTAACTTGAGGTGAACTATTTTAAACTAGGAAGTAAATGCTGATGGGTTTTAGCTGTCTTACCAACGTTTGGTAACCTGTCGACAAGTTACCAGGGTTATTAACGGGCACCAAAACGTTAAGAAACCAGTTCCGACCTCGCAGAGCATTCAAAACCCAGTCTGAAATGGCCTTTGTAATGTTTGTTAGTGATTCACAGCACAGCAACCTGAGTGTGAGACAAAAGGTAATTACTAACTAGTCAATGTCATAAAATCAAACAAATTTAGGGTCAAAACTGCAAGAGGCATTTCAAACCATTATTCAAACCTAGTGCCTACGCTATATTTTACGATGGTGGCCCATGTATTATTGTTATGTTTGTACCTAGTGTGACTTATTATTACAATAATGTTAAAGGACCTCTTTCATTTTTAACCACCTCAAGATAAGCTCAGGTGAAAGATGTTGACTTTTCGAAACCCATTCAGAAGCAAAAAATGTAACGCTACCAAAAGCACTTAAGTTTGCTAATTAATTACACTGACGAAACGGACTAAAAAAAAACGAATAATACAGACAGACTGAAAAAGGAACTCCCACTTTAAAAAAGGCTAGGATCTTGCTGTAACTGCTACAGAAATGTGAATAAGGGCTAAAAACTCCTAGTACAGCTGCTTGTTTCTGACGGATTATAAAAAGTACAAATCCGTCGTTCGAACCCAACTCTTGCACGTCGCGAGTCCAAAACGGTGCTCTGTCGATGACCCGAACCACCGTGCCGCCCGAGACTAGGAACGGGGGTAGACTGCTTACCGCTGGCTGACGTGGGCAGGTTCCGCGGCAGCCGTTGCGTCGCGTACAGTCGCGGCTGCGTCAACGAGCCCGTCGAGCTGGCGGCCGACAGTCCCGACTCCCCGCCGAGCGCTCGGCGATACGCCGGCTCCAGGGACGCCAGCAGCGAGTCCGCCTGGTCCGGGAACTGCCGGTGAAAGCTCCAATAGCCCCTGAGCGAGACGGGAGGCCGTGCAAGGCGTTAGCGACGTTGACGGAGGTGGCAGGCTTTTACGGATGCATTACTTTGTGCATGGATGTTGAAAATTCGTTGTGATAGCGACGCCAATATCAAAAAGTGCTTTTTGGCAACGAAATTTCAGTAATTTATTTGATCTAACTGTAGATCGTTTTAAGTTAATATTAACCCGGCAGAGTGGAAGAAAGTGTGCTCAAATAGCTCAGCGGTAGAGCATCAGACAAACAATTTAGGGGACCCAGGTACATATACTGGTTCGGGTAACAGCTTTGTCTCCCTTCCAGTGTCAGAATGTTGCATCTTAATTCGAACTGCAGATTGGTGTACCAGGGAAATAGGTATGCTATGAATTGAAGTTTAAAAATATTTTAGTACCAGCCGTACACAATACAGTTGGTTTCTCTCGGCATTGAAATAATGCGACAATATCATAGAACCAAAACATTTCAACGCAGAGGAAGGATGGAGGCCTACGCTCAAATTCTTTGAATTTTATCTGACCAAAAGTTTGTCTAGGATCGAAAAACTGCCATGAGATATTTCTTACTGGAGTTGGTTTCCTAAGCACCTAAACCAAAAAACACAGGCTCTAGAAATTTCTGCATGGTTAGCCGACGACACGAGATGTTTTTATACTGTCCAAAGGCCATTACCAAATCTTCCAAATCAATGAATCAATAAAATCAATTGAAAAGAAAAGCCGCTCACTGCCTGGCCGTGACCCTGACGTCGTTGTCCGCATCGGCCACGCCTTTCCGGATCGCCTCCTGCAGCGCGGACAGCTGTTTCTCGAGCACGTGCGGCGGCCAGGTGTTCAGCGCCTGGTGCAGCAAGTCGGCGCAGGCGCGGCGGATCTCGCGCGACTTGCTCGTGAGGCCGTTGCAGACGGCGGGCAGCAGGCGCGAGGACGGCACGTAGCGCACGACGAAGCGGGCGGCCACAGTGCCCGAGCTGGCCACGATCTGCGCGCGGCGCGGGTGTCAGGTTACGTGTTTTGTGACCAATTCACAAGTTGCCAAAGAGTTATCAATGTTTATTGTTAGCACCACAGACAGGCATCTCTTAGCTATCACCAATCAATATTAATCACTTTGACAGGTCATATCTGATTTGTGATTCTTACTATTTGGTAGATATGATATAAAAGGACCCAGTGGTCTTATTAATATTTCTCAGTAAAACCCCACCAGTAACACAACCTCAAAAGATTGGAGAATCCCAATGAAGGGCGTCAATGAATGAAGGTCGACGGGCTTCAAGAAAGGTTGGCATTCATTGATTTTATACACTGAATTTCAAAATACAATGAAAATTTGCAAGGTTTTCTTTATGAACCATTGAACCTCTTACCTCCTTAACATTTATAGAGTGCAGAGTGGTATATACCCATTTCAGGTTATATTGTTTGCGGGATTTGATTGCAAATTACAAATATTCGGGCTTTCAATCTGGCTGCCGAGCTTTCAAAAGCCAATGAAAACGATACAGATCTCTAAGGTCCCTTTTAGAACCACAAGTTTATCTCAACAGAGCGCAATCAACTACACATCGTCTCAAGTTCGAATGTCACTGCCAAGGGGCAAGGGGGCGTATACTTATTCTTTGAAAATAACGGTATGGTAGGACTTCCCAAATGGACTATTACAGATCCAGAGTCAATCATAAAGTGGGCAAATAATTGCCACAAGAATAGCATTGCATTTATGCAAGCAAATCAGAGATTGACTCTGGAACTGTAGTCGTCCATTTGAGACGTTCCATAAATTGGATTTGCTATGAAAGGAAATAAATAAATAAAAGACGCCGCCGCCTACCTTAGCTGAGTTCTGTATCAGATTGAGGAGATGGGGCAGCAGCGCCTCGGCAAAGTGCTCCAACTTGGACCCTCGCTCCTGCGCGAGGAACGCGATCGTCAGACACGCCTCGCGCACCACCTGCGAGCGCAGGTCCTTGACGGCCGTCGCCGCCGCCGGCTCCAGCAGACGCAGCGCCGGCGCCAGCTCCTCGTAGTTGCCGGCGCCGGCGGCGATCAGCGAGCGCACGCGTTTCAACGCCTCCACGCGGCGGGACCAGTCCACAGTCGGGTCCTGCAACGTTGGCTCGGGTCAGTCGCTCGTCTCCACGTACGCATCCCTCACTCGGGGTCCTGATTCTCTAATGGCCGGTATTACCTACGTTAGTGATTCTCTAATGGCCGGTATTACCTACGTCAGTGATTCTCTAATGGCCGGTATTACCTACGTCAGTGATTCTCCAATGGCCGGTATTACCTACGTCAGTGATTCTCTAATGGCCGGTATTACCTACGTTAGTGATTCTCTAATGGCCGGTATTACCTACGTCAGTGATTCTCCAATGGCCGGTATTACCTACGTTAGTGATTCTCTAATGGCCGGTATTACCTACGTTAGTGATTCTCTAATGGCCGGTATTACCTACGTTAGTGATTCTCTAATGGCCGGTATTACCTACGTTAGTGATTCTCTAATGGCCGGTATTACCTACGTCAGTGATTCTCTAATGGCCGGTATTTCCCACATCAGTGATTCTCTAATGGCCAACAACGGGTCTATGTAGCCACCTCAAGGGCCATCATTTCAGTTTGAAGGTGCGCGGAATGCTGGGAAACACGCTCTCATGCATCTTCATATTCTATGATCACAAAAGTGCGGTCCATCAGATTACGACGGATCGTGATTGTATGACGGACCGTGAGCAAGATCGATGCTACGCACCTGAAGTGTGGTCCTGATTTGAGTCAGACTCTTTTCCAGCTCGCGTCCGGAGAAGATCTGCACGGCTGGGACTTCCAGGAACGCCTGCTGGAAGGCGTCTTCGTCGACGGATCCCGCGGGGCCACCTGCAACCATGGCACACGTCGTTGTAGTCGGCTGATTTGTGGTGCCAGCAACGCACTATCTTGATCACCGGCCTTGCGGCGCTCATCTAATGGCGTCGGTTGATGGTAGGGTGCCGAGCATGATGAAGAACCTAAACTAGGCGAGATGCTAGTGGGAATAACTGGCACCGAAAGTCTACTTCAATTGAAAAGCCTCAAAGGAACCACAGGCTTAACCCGTTTAAGAACTTCAAAACTCGAACTACAGGATCCCTCAAATTATTCATACTGTCGAGATGCTGATAAGCAAGGGTAAGTGAAGGTGCTTTACAAACAGCTGTCCCTCCCGCCTCTCTCCCGAACAGAACTGACCAAAATTATGATGGTCACCCATCCAAAACCTGACGCGGCGCAGTATTGCTTAACTTCGATGATCTCACGAGAAAGGGTCTCTGTGCGTCATTAGACCATACATTGGGTATCACAGACATAAAAGTGACATCGTCGTCCATTATTTTAAAGGTCAAGTGCACTGAAAGGACTGACTTGGTATTTGAGGATTTCATGTATCTCGAGATGAAGCCATATGAAAGGTGATCACTAATTTATAGCCAAACGAGGGGAAGGAAGGGGGGGGGGGATACAGAGAACCAGTCAACAGCGAATGATCTGTACCAATGGATTGTGAATTCCTTTTAGGTCCATTATTTTTCAAATGAGTGGCATAGTAATGGTTTGGAACCACTTCTGCAGACTTTGAGGCTAAAATTACACCTATTACTTCTGCTTAGGTATATAATCTACAGCCTAATAACATAATATAATATCTGCCCACGTTTATAGTTTGCTAAAAATATCGCAGATCACAAAATATTCTCAGAGAAATTGGAAACCACGACAGGTCTGGACACGCATGGAAATCCACTTACCGGGCTGAAAATATCACGCACCGAACATTGAAAACGAAACATACACAAATCGGCTTTGGCTTACGGATTAAGTTGTTTCGAAAACAATTAGGTTATAATCACTAGCTGTATGCCTATGCGAGGTCGCGTGCTGCCGTGGGGATCTCGTTCGGAGTTTGTACGACTTCGCTGGGAAACCCGAAGGCACAGCGCACGACTTCAGTTTGACCGGAATAGGCCGAAGCGATACGCGTGCATTAGTTGCTCCAGTACTTTCGGTGCTCTGCCGGCTGTTGCTTGTGTAAACGACTCCGAAAAGTCAATTAAGAGGCCAGACTACCTCGCGAGATAGCGCGGATGCAGAGTCTCACGAGTATGCGCTAGTTTACTAGACCGTAAGAGATAAACTATTGAAGTATGCGAGGGAGTTGTAGGTAAAGAATCAATCTGTGTTGGTAACGGACCCGTTTTTCTATTTTTTGGGTCTAAAAGGGCCGAAGCCGCTTCTAAAAATTCTGTATTTTGCTCTTTTATGCGCTTTTTCGTGAATCGATCAAGAGATGGATATTAAAATTGAGAAAAAGGCTCCGTTAATGACACAGATTGATTCTTTATTTACAACTTCCTTTCTTACTTCAATAGTTTATATCTTACGGTTTAGTAAAAAAGCGCATACTCGTGAGACTCTGCATTCGCGCTATCTCGCTGCTGCGCTGCTTAAGTGATCAACTCAGGAACCAACTTCGAACTTAACCAACAAAAGGAATTTTACAGGCTACACATACTGGTACCAACACCGAAAAACAAAATGACGTGTATATACACATCGTTTCAAGGAATTGGATCCCATTACTAAGTCTCATTTATAGTTTCGTACTAATTTTGTTGACTATAGGAGCTCGTCTTAATTTCGAGGTTCTTGTTTCCTACGAAGCATTGATCAAGGCACCCTAAGGTACCGGCGATTAGCAAATAGCAAAACATTCTGAATGACCGTATTACGTATTGCCTTCTTTTGTGCCAGTACCAGTACCAGGCAGGGACAGTGCATGCTGTCACTGTCGTTTATTGTCCAACTGATCGGCGAAAACAAGTGATTAAAACAAACTGGCGATGAACTGATACATTCCCTTCAACGCCGTTCTAGATCTGTAAGAAGTTGTAGGTGTACTTTTCCTGATTCCCTGCTGATCGACAACGTTCATAGGCGAGTGAATGACAATGAACTCTGCCGATGATGTGCATTTAGAGATGACTATAAGAATGGATAATTTAACAATTATCTATGAACGACGAGGAAGTCGAAAAACAGAAGGCATTTGCATACGAATTAATTGAACGTAACTTGCAAAGGAGTGTAACTTGTGTGCATAGGGCAGGGGGCATGGCCCCCAGTAACGCAGTAACTACCTAACTAGTAAAACCCCTTAACTAGTGTAACTACCTAACTAGTGAAACCGCTTAACTAGTAACTACATAACTAAAGTAAAACCCCTTAACTAGTGTAACTACCTAATTAGTGAAACCGCTTAACTAGTAACTACATAATTAAAGTAAAACCCCTTAACTATTAACTACCTATAACTAAAGTGAAACCCCTTAACTAGTTAAACTACCTAACTAGTGAAACCGCTTAACTAGTAACTACTAAAGTAAAACCCCTTAACTAGTAAAAGCAAACAGTTGCTTCGATGCCATTTAGTTTGCGGAGTTGGCACGAATTGCGCAGTTCTAACACTACGTGTGCTAAGAATGCCTGGTGGCCAAGACTTACCGGAGGACGGCGTGGCCATGTTGGACCGAATGGCAGAGAACGAGCCCTTCCTGGGGATGGCGTTGGCTCGGAGCGGTTTGCTGACGGTTCGCTGTGGACAGAACAGAGGGATGTGTGGCTCAGAGGGAGAGATGTCACGTCATGGAATTTCATTTCCCTCCAACTTTTCTTTCGACTTTCGGCACGTTGAAAAGGTTTTTCGTTGGACTCGGGATTTGGACGCATGAGCGTTGATTTAGGAGTGATGCGATCAAAGATACTAGTATTACTGGTAAGCTATTAAGATACTATACTATAGGCGATTGGGAGTTTAGCCACTAGTAGTGATCGAAGGATGAAACCAGTCAGTATGCCACAACACTGCGCTCTAGGCTCCAAGGTCACAACGCACAAACGTCGCAGGAGTCCAATTCTCCACAGGCTTTGCGAAGAACGTTACTTGAAATTGAGGATCGGTGCATGCGTCCACTACCATCCCATGCAGTTCAGAGGTCAAATGGTGGTCACCCATCACATAAATCAACGCGCGAATAAATGAAAGTTCAGCACGCAGTTTAGTTGAGCGTGCGCTCGCATGCACGCGGTGAGCGCTGCGTGTCACATGTCACGTATCAGAGGGCGGAGCGACGGCGACCTCCTCACGTCTGCGGCCTGACGCCGACCTGGCGACGACCTGGCGTCGGCCTGGCGTCGGCAAGGTAACCGATCGCACGCAACACGTCACACACACAAAAACACACACACATACTCTTCGCCGAGCGAAGCACGCGACATACGAAACGTCACGCCTGGTCACCACTTTCAAACCCTGTGCGCTAGTTTCAGAGCTTGTGGTTGGTCGGTTCGTGTCACGTGACAGAAATACAAACCAATCACAACCCTGAACATACGCTTGTTATATTATCCAAGTCATTGAAACATGCAGAAATTTTTAACTGGGTATCGTAAATCTGACTCAGTAAAGGTACTGCATTTCCACCTAAAGGTAGATAGTTATTACTTTTCCAAGCATAGAAAAGCCACCTCCTGCTATGCCGTAGACTGTAGAGCATCACGTTCCGTACCTAACCGTCCACAAAGCTTTTTCGCTTAGCTAGCTAGACATGGCTTGCAAATTCATTTCAATGTAGGTGTGAGCTAAGGTGTAAGTTTTGAAACTCCATTTGAACGTGCAAACCACTCTCGTTCTTAGACTGAAACGGGGCATAGGTGGCAATCTGCACTACGCGCGGCACGCGGTCCCCGTTATTGCGTGCAACGTGCGGCGAGCAGGTCGGCGCCGTGCGAGAACACGCGTGCTCACGCGGCCACCGATTGGCCGAGAGCGCCGACACGCGGAAACGCATAGCGCGTCACGCGTGAGCACGCGCGAAGGGAAGTGGCGCCCGAATTATCAGCAGACGGACAGAGATAGGTGGCCCATGCCGATAAGCAGGTGATTGCCATTCGCGCGCTG
The DNA here is from genome assembly GCA_921293005.1 of Nemoura dubitans. Taxonomy (NCBI): domain Eukaryota; kingdom Metazoa; phylum Arthropoda; class Insecta; order Plecoptera; family Nemouridae; genus Nemoura; species Nemoura dubitans. Next base: position 17,489,899 of record OV121076.1, on the reverse strand, counting down.
ACATGTGCGAGAAGGGAATATCGGTTTGGAGGCGAACCTCGCCGAGGTGACTTTTCGACGCTATTCACCTATAAATGGTTCACTCTGTTGCGATGGTGGTCAGGGATTTCCCACGATAATTTCCAAGAACAGAGTGCATGTTGCTGGTGATGTATGCGCTCGGTGTTCCCAAATCGTAATTGGGCATCAGGTTGCTGGCGTCGACCTAATCAAGAAGATACTTTTCCAACCATATGCTTTCCGGTTGTTTATGTTCAAAACATGCAGTGCTAACCGAAACATCTTCTCCTACATAAATGTTAAGTCTATCCCCCCCCCCCCCTAACCTATACATTTCGTTAATCCTCTAGCATTGTGCTGGGACTTCAACGTAATCCCCATTTCACGAACTGCCGAAATATGCTGACAAACCTGTAGAATCGAAGAAAAAAAGCAGCAAACATGCGAAAGTGTCAGAAATCTGGAGGTCGCCGCACAAAATTTATCACTTTGTTTGTCTTTGATAAGAATCTAAAAAACCCACGTACAGCATTTGCATAAAATATCAACTCGCTATCTCCAGCGATGAGGTAATTATTACACCTCTGAGTAGGTATTATTGTTCGTTCTTTTGTAGTGGAGGTGTAGACGTCTATTATTCTCGTTGGCTAAATGGTGTTGGAATATAAAAAGCAGCTGATCGCGCGCGTTGGCCTTGAAGACGAGCGACGCGAGCGACGAAGGGCGAAGATGAGCACGGATGCTGCGCCGCGAGGCACGGACCACCGAACGGTGCGATGCGCGAATCCAAACGTTTTATTGGCACGCCTCGCGGCAGGGAGTCGCGCCCAGCTCGCGAATCGCGACATGGGTTTCATTGTGCCGAGCACAATTCAATTGCAATTTGTGTACATAATAATAAAATTGCATCCATTTCACCAAGTCGCACGATGTGATTAGAAATACTGAAATATTGTCGCAAGGTCTGACATCGGAAATCAAAACCGGGGCAGGATCTTATTTTTTCAAATAACGAAACCGCGAACAGGTCGTTATTTACGTTGCGGTTTATTTCGGGTTTGATTCGAGACAAAAAGGAATGAAAATGACACTTTCATGACCATTCCATCATCGCATTGTGATGGGGTTGGTCGTACGAATTTCCGATAGAAGTCGCACAATATGAATTGAAATATTGTTGCCCATAATCGATCTAATGTAAGTGTTTCGAGGGAGGGGGGGAGGGGGGGGGGGAATTTAAACAAGGATATAAAACGGGTATGCAAACAATGAATCCGCATCTGTGAGTGTGCGTATAATGCCTCCCCTGCCCCCCGCCCCCACACACACAACTAATTTGAATTCAATTTACTTCAAAAAGTGTACACTGCTGCAAGAATGGGGTTCGGTTTAAACTATAAAGGTGAAGAAAAAGGTAAGGCCAACCACCAGCAATTATCTTAAATCTGAAAAATGTCATTCACATTTTTAAATGCTTCGCGGGATATCACAGCCTTACAGGTTATAATAACCAACACAGCGACGAAGATCCCTCGAGCCGTGAGAGTTGACACAGATATCTGCATTGGCACTTCTGGGAGGTCTCTCGTGTCAATTCGCACGCAAATACCGGGGATTATTGCTAGCAGGACATGAGGTGTACAATTTGAGTATGGGTACTCAACATTACATAAGCAGCCATGCAAAAACTAAGAGCACAACGTTTCCTTATAGCGGGTTCATTTGCATGTCGTTGGCAATTTGCTAATCCGGGTCCTGCCTTTGGAAGGAAGCGGATCCGCCTACAACTCCCTTCGAATCCGATGGATGGCTCTCCAAAATGCAGATAAAAATTGAAAACCATGACTAGGCAACGATTTGGGCGTTTATTGCTAATTCAAGCGTGCCTACAAATTGCCTATTAATTCGCAAAATTGAAGGTTGAAGGTAATGTAGAGACGATTCGTCTTGTAAAGTTGAATCATAAACAGACAAAGTGGTTAAATAATTTACTTCGTCTAAGGTATAACCGCATAAGTGATGTGTGTGTGTGCATTGTGGCTCACGGACGAGTCTTGTCTCTTGTTTGATGGGCTACAATTAGTGTGATCCGGCCTGAGCGTTAGATTGGACATTATGGGCATATCACGGGTCTCCCCCTATCCAATTCTGTCGCGTCACTAGTTCTCCCTGACAATCACAGCCTCAGAGATTCGGGTGTGTCCTGTCCTGTAGACTCAATTTCACCCTAATGAGAGAGGATTCCAATCTTCTGGGCCTGCATTCACGAAGCGGGGGTTTTAAATGTTGGGACTAAAATCTGGATAAAATGGTTTTTCGATTCAATTTTCAGTGAATTTTTGTAGTCATCACAATGTTAATTATCAATCTCCTCCCCCTAGATTATGAAAACCCCGGCCAATGAAGGACCTGTAGCCTGTTGACTACAGATTATGACCAAAACTCAATTGCTGAATTGATGTTTACTTTCTGTGAAGTGTTTCCCGAATAAGTCGGTGTTCAAGTTCAGCCCTCGAGAAAGCAACCAACTACACCTTATTCAGGCAACGAACCGTTCGGACAAAATCCAATTTGAAATAGTGTTTTGATGGCCAAAATTATAAACTTGATTTTAAAATGCGTATATAGTTTTTTTAGGCTCAAGCCATGAGTTGTGTAAAATCACGTCGTGTCAAGATAGCAAGATAGCAATGACACGCCTGGTAGCAGACATTGGTCATTATTCTTATGGTTGAACGAAGTACAGCGTCTGCCAACAGCTAGGGTCCTGCTGAAATCCAGGCCCGCGCACGCTAACGAGGTGCCGCTCATGAATGGCACAATTCAATTACCGCCGGACATTAACCGCGCGATTGCAGGTGCTTACGGGACGGCACTGCGATGCCCGGCCGGCCGACACAACGAGTCGCGGACGGCGGACTGCGTGGAATACGCGGACGAGTTTTTGCGTCGCTGCGTCCGGTCAAGACTCGCGTCTGCGCCGTGCTGTGCGCCCAGTGAGAAGGGCAAAGGATCTCTGACGCGATATCTCCAAACAACCGCGGACTTCTTGTCGCAGTCACGGGCAACAAGACTGTGACCAGCGCACGGCGATTTTCGAACTACAACAATGGACACGGTCATCGTCCATTGTCCACGCCGGCAAACGGTTGACGTCAGATGTACAGCACACAGTTTAGCCGTGTATCATGTTATTGGCGTTACGTTCGACCTGTTGAAAGTTAGCCAGGGGCGTAGCTAAGTGTTGCCCTCCCCCCGCCCCCACTCAGCCCTTTGGGAAATCGGGTTCATGGGGACCAAATTTGGTTTATTTTTGCCCCCACACAATAAAATGGAAAAATTATTGCGAAAAGTTATGCGAAAAATGTCCTCTTTCTATAGGGCATCCGAAGCCAAATATTTTGTTCAAATTGTGATGTAACCTTTCACGGCCCTTTAGCCAATGCCCGTGGAACCCCTCGACCGGAAAAAGCCCCTGCGCCCAGGTGTGGCCGCACCAGTTGCACCAGCGGTAGCTACGCCACTGATGATAGTAAACACTTATAGCAGCAAAGTGGATGTCTTGTTGCGTCAAAGGTGACAAGGGGCATGGCAGGTCTGCAGAAGGACATTTTAATAAGATTGCAATCGGCCAGCTGCAATCCAGGGTATCAGATAGGAGATCCACAATCCACATGGATTCCGATGCAAGCCGACGCAAGCCGAGTGGCCACAGGATCTCACAAATCGGGGAGCCCTTTCATGACGTGTTCTCGTACAGGTATGCATGGGAATTTTATCACGAACGCAAATCGGCATTATACACTAGACAATGTGTCAAGAGCAGGCACCATCTAGGGAAAGGCACCCTAACGGGTCGAGAACAAGCACCCTAACACAATACCGACATGCCCCCCCCCCCCTCCCAAAACAAAGACAGCACCTGAAACGGCGTGGCAGAGCCAGGGTTGTCAACTTACCACGCAGGCTGCTTCCACCTCGTCGACGCCTCCGTTGCCGCGAGCATCTGCAACGACAAGCACATAGGGGTCAGTCACAGATCAGACGGGAGCATAGGAAGCTTGACTCATAGAAATAGGTGTGCTACGCTTAGCTTTCCACTTCACGCACAACCTTCCAGCGGCAGTCGAGCCATTAGAGTAATGGAAACACAAGTCCAATTACGGTCAAGTGTGCTCGGACCAAAACGGCAAGAAACGCGCGAGAACGAGCGACGCATCTTCGCCAGGGAGCACAGCATCTGCGGGAGAGACCCTCGGGAAGGGAGCACGGATCACGGAGCACGGATCACGGAGCACGGATCACGGAGCACGGAGCACGGATCACGGAGCACGGATCACGGAGCATGGAGCATGGAGCACGTATCGGGCAGCGCCAGTGCAGCTCGCGCTCCTCTGCAGCCTCCGCCCTGTCCGCGCTCCTGTCTCGAGAGCTTGCGGCCCGGCCGGCCATGTAGCACCACGGCCCGGCACTCGGCGTCGGCAACACTCGGTCAGCGTCCTTCGCGGCGACGTGACATGCGAGTCAAGTGAGCGTCGGCCCCGCGTGACCAGACTCCGTCACGAGCCCGTCCGGGCACGAGGACAGACAGGCCAGGGCTGCTCCAGTCGCTGCCCTACCCTGGCTTGGCCAACCTAACCTAACGCAACTGATAGTTTACGGCATGGGACTGGCCCATGGAAGGCGGCGACACGGTTTCGAATGCTGGTAGCGCTGTAAGGGTACCAGCTTAGATGGTACCAGTACAGTAGCTGTCTACCCGCGTACGGCTGGCCACGACGGACGGTGTCCCAGCACCCTAAGAGGACAGGGCTCGGTGCATGGGATAGGGAGTGCCCTGGTGGACCTGGCTAATATGCCCTCTACCGATATAATGTGTTACGTGTCCTGAACGGGTGGCTTCATGTTCTCCTCCCGCATGATCATCGGGGATGCTCTGGTGACGACCAGGCTGCATACCAGCATAGCTGCACTCACCCCCCCATAGCGCACTGCCGCCCTCGCAGCACTCGGAACTCTCCTTGCTAAATGACCGCCTGTGGCTTTCGTCCTGCAGCGCACTTTGTTGGGATTGTAGTCACCAACTGATTGACTACTCCTCCCCCTGTATTTGACCGAGTTAGCGTGTACGTTTAAAGCCACTCTGGTTGCACCCTCCAATGGCTAAAGCCGCGGACAGTCCAGCTGGAGTGCCGATGGACAGTGTTAGACGACCGGAGACGGACGTTCGAAGAAAACGCGCGTTCCGGGAAATCGGCCGGCGGTTTCTAGAAGCTTCGCGCGTGGATCTACAGGCCGTCAGTGCGACATGCTCATTGCTCGTGCACGCTCGTGCCATGCTCCATCCGGACGACATGCACGCGTCGCATCTTCGGCGCGAGGAGTGCCACAGTCTGCCCATCGCTTTCACGAGCCGTCGCACGCTGAATCCCAACTCGCCCGGTTCTCACGGTACGGGAAGGCAAGACGTGTGCCCGGTGTCGACTTCCCTTGCCCCAATCATGGGACCGGCACTTTCGCCTGCCGAGGGAAACACGCCAGAGGGAAATGAGGGAAGTTCCCCGTGCGTTTGAAAGGCCGACGCGCAATGAAAAGGCGCGCACGCACCTCTGACGATGTCGCCACTGCATGTCAGTCCAAACCATGATGGTAATGCCCCGACATCGCGGACTGTGTCGTACAACGGCACGAACGTTGCTAAGTTATGAAACTCGGCTCTTGCGACGAGCGACATGGGGGGTCATCTCACGAGTAGAGAAGCCCAAATCATTATCAAATACGAGAAACGGAATTCTCGCCAATTGCTAGACGCACTAAGCAAAGGGAAGCCAAACGAGGGGGGGGGGGGGGGACATTAGTCAAGGCAGTGATTATTTTCCAGAGTCATCCAATAATTGTAGTTAGACTATGAAGGAACTTTATAAACTTGTGTCGAGTTCACAGTTTCTGACGCATAATTCCCATTTCATATTGTGTTCTGCGGAAGAACGGGAAATCTGGCTTACCACGTGAGGCTACCCATGTGGTCAGCGAAAGTGATCATGATTTAAAAATGAATCGTCCTCTGGCCAGGCTCTTTGAGCTACGGTGCTACCTCCCAATTGAGTCTACCTGACCGCTGACGGCTACCCGAGAAGTAGGGTCCGGTCCCGCTAAAAGCCCAATTTACATGGAACAATTTTTGACATAAGGCTGAACATGGCTATATTACATATTATATTGGTGTGTTATGTCATATTATATAATAAATAATTTGTCATTACAAAAACAATTAGAGACATGTTATATTGAGATCATAAAACTTTAGTGGTAGACTTGTGAAAAAAGTGCCCATGTAAACGGGGCTTCAGACTGTCACGTCTGTTCCGAAATCCGATACGAGCTCGGGCCATTGTCGCCCGAACGCTGACTAGCGGCTACCTCTGATGTGGAGGACGGCGTCGAACTGCTGGATCCAGCGCACGTCCTGGTCCCAGACGACGCCGGCCGACATAGCGCTAGGCTACCCTCTCATGTCGCCGTAGAGCACGCGGAACCTAGCACGCGGCCGGCACTGTCACGTCGGAAGCACGCGGCGGTAACGTCTTGTCTCGAGGCGAATCGTCCTCTTAAGGCGAAGGAAAAATGACCACCGTTCACGGAAAAATCTTTGGCGTCGCGGTAAGACCACCCTTGCGACAAATCAAAGCCAGTGGCGAAACAATACACAAATGACGCAATCTATTCGACGCTGAGGCCAAATCAATCGTCACACACGATAACACTCGAGATTACGAGAACGGCTGGAAAGTCAACACACGATCCCCGAAGTTTCCGGTTCTGGTGCACAGAGAGAAAATGGGAAAATCACGGCAAATCAAAGGTGCGGACACAAAACGACTCGAACACACGAAAACAACACACGCTGGCGTTCCGCAAAAAGTCGACTGGACCCGGGGAAAATAGCGCACGGACCCGAACACCCAGCTGACCGACAACCGCCTCCAGTCACCGAAAACCCGCTGGCAGAAAACAACCTCCAGTCACGAGGAAACCAGCACACCACGGAAAACCACGCTTGTCGCGGGTCCAACTCCACCGAACGCAGTCAAACGGCACAGAAACCGACACAGAAACCTCGTCGTCGTCTTCGTGTTCGCAGCCCAGTAGCAACTCGTCCGCCAGCACGTCGCTCCTGGTTCTGGTTAGCAGCGACGCGCCGCTGGATGCAAGTTGTTGCCGCGACCGAGAGTCCGAGAGCCGTGAGAAAATCGGAGGCGCCGATGAGAGCCAGCGGTCGCCCGGTTTGCGCAACGCGGCAGCCTGCTCGGTCGCCGGTCGTGAGCGCACTGAGCCGGTACGCGCTCGGGGGACCGGGGGCCACGAGGCGCGGGGCACGAGGCACGAGGCACGGGGGACGTCGGCGCCGAGCGGCGGATCGCCTACGTCACTGTCCTAGGTCAGGGTGGTGCGAGGCGGGCTGTCGGGCACGCAGGGGCGAGACAGGTAGGGGGATCGGAGACTGGGCTTGGGATATAACGCCTCGGGGGTGACAGGATTTAATTCGGAGTGACGTGGATGATTGGGAAGGTTGTGGGAGGCCAGAGAGCGACGGAGGAAGGCGATTGCTGCGGAAGAAAACAATGAAGGGGCGGAAATGACAGGCTGGGCCAGCTGGCTTTGTGGTCCAAGGCCCTTTTATTCTTTCAGGGACCATTCCAGGCCCTGATTCGATGTACGTTGGAAACATGGGAAATTAGGTGTGCGCAGGGTACATAGTAAGATATGGCCCTGTCACAAATTAAATAGTGAACGGGGCAAAATGATGATCTCAGAACACATAGTTTTCTATGTCCGTGGCCGAGAAAGCAAGTGTTTGCTGAGCTCGCATTGCATATTATGAATCCGCGCACAGAACCGGGCCTTAATCATGACATTTGCTAGGCGGCTGTGGGGATTATGGCTCAAGGTCGAAGCCGCCCGGAGACATTTTCACCGAACGAGAAAATCGAAACAAATCCATTCGGAGGGCGCTGGCAGACGCTATAATTTCGTTTTAGTTAACAAGATGGCGAAATAACACATCTTGCTGTCAAATCTTAGATACGGCCTGTCACATCTGCAATTCCACGCGTATTTCTTGTGGAGGGGGAGAGGGTGATTTTAGGTCACCAGACACTTCGCTACAACTGGCCCTGGATGGTTTCAGAAACCTTGAACACTGTTATGCAAAGATGAATGTTTCAAGTCGGGGGTTGTCGAATGTAGTCGAATGAAATTTTATCAGAGCTCACACTATTAGGGCCTTCCAATTACAAATGCATTTGCCTCCCATTACTCCCATGGCTTGAAAGTTTAAGAAATCGATTGATGCTCACCCCCCCCCCCCCCCCCCCACACACACACAGAATACTTCATGCCATGATGCCCAGCACCAGGGCTTCACGAACCAGAAGAAATATCAGCGACTCAGTGGCGAATCCGTAGTTACACTGTTAAGCTAGTTGCATCGTTTATTAATCATTAGCCATCAACAAGTTGCAGTTGCATTTTCAAAATGTTCAACGTTTACATCATGCGTTTGCATAAAGACGAGCCGACCATGAGGGAAGTCTGCGAGTGATGCTTGCCGGAGTATTTCGGGTTCTTGTAGTTTGCAGCGGCAAAAAAAGTGACAAGTGAAGGCAACGCTAAGAGCGACATTTGGGTAGAAAGATGAGTGCATGTCTGATCAATGCCTAAAAAGTCTCACTAGCGATCAGCCAATCACAGCCCGCGATTTGGTCACGTGACACACTGAGGCTCATCTTGTGAGCAAACGTTTCAGACTTGGACCACGTTGAACTTTTTGAGTCTCAGCTTTTCAGACGAGGCATTAGAGTTGAGTGGATTGACAGGCATCATTGTTTGAACCACCGGATTTTCGGTCGATTACTTTCGTGTCGTTGGTTTTTGAGTAGGTAATTGGGTTTTCTTTGAGATTTCATTGCTAATAATATACCTCGCTTGTATATCAAGGTGACTGTTACAAAAACTTCGACGTTTTATCAAAATCGGTTAACGATACAAACTAAAGCGTCGCCTAAGGTGACAAAAATGGGCGTTTTAAACGACGAATCGAGACGCCCCGTGTGAAAGAATTGATGGCATGCCTTCGTTGAGATCAACCTTACGCAACATCCGCAATAGCAAAAAGTTTGTCTCATTTGAATAATAACCTCTGGCAATGCGTACATTAGCTATTCATCTATTTATATTTGTATTGCCAGTTCAAATCTGAATATTTTATGGCCCAATAATGATGTGCAAATATACCTCTGAGGGCCCACGCTAGCATTCATGATGTGGGTGGAATTTACACCACTTGATCTAGAAAAAAAAAACACTATCTAATCTTGAGTAGTATCGTATTTGCCATTAGCTCTGTTGGTTGAGCAAGCCGTACAAGGAAAAGCCTTTGGAAATGCCAGTCTAATGATTGTACCACAAACCGATGCTTGAGAAATGGATTGCAAGACTTTGCCTTCTAGGGTTTAATGCTAAATCATAATGCAACGGGTGGTACCTATGGAGGATAGGAATTTAGCAAGTTAGCCATGGAAGTAGTATTCCGTATCGTGGATTGTAAAATGACAGTGTTCTTGCTTTGATCTGATCAATCAGTGAGAAATTCATGATGATATTCATGATGCTAATTTCTGTGGTTTCACTGAAGTACAATACAAGATACTAAACGGTACCTGTCAGCTTTCAATGGGTATTGGTACGAAAGACACGCAGGTTGCATTTCCGTAGCAATTTATAGCTCGTACACATAGAATTTCTATCTATTCAAGGAGTGGGCCGAAACATCAGGTTTTCAGGGTCCATCCACCCCTTGATTGCCATTTACATCTTCTCAGTGCTGTGTTGCACAATTAGGATGATTTCTCCTTAAACAACAAATTACACAGCCTGTTGATTGCAAGGAGTTGCACATGTGCTTCCAGTACTTTGGAATCTAGAAAAATATCCAGCCAACTGACATATTATGATAATGCCTTACGGATTCATTTTGTGAGTCCCCTTTTATAATGGGACCACAAAATAATCTCCACCCATGGTATCGATATCATCATAACGCAGTTTTAAACACTTGGCAAGTTGGTGAAGAATCTGAACAGAACACCTCCTAAAACGAACACAAATTTGGCAAACTCGGTAAAATCGAGAAAGCAGCAAATCTTACAAAGCTGCTTCTCAAAATTTCAACAAAACATCAGTTTTCCAAGATACGCAGAGATGTAAAATGGCGGGCGATTTAAAAATTGGCAAAATCACTGGCGATCCCAAAAAGTCTAGATCTGAAAGTTTCTACACATAGAAACTATTGTGATTTTATTGTGATTTTCTAACGGTAAAATTACCGTAAAATAGTTTTATAATAAAACCACGCTCAAGCTGGAAGCTTTGCTTCCCATCCATCCATTGGACTAGTATCTGCTTCAACCAGTAACAATGTCATTCTCACAGTATTGCTGCGAATTTACACTTCAGGGCCAGTATTCACGAAGCAGGGTTATCGTAACCCCGGGGATAAATTAGCTGTTCGTTATTAGTTATTAGTTACTTCAATTATCATGGTGATAACCACAAAATTTCACTGAAAATTTAACCTGATTGACAGAAAATATACCTAGCCCAGATTTTAGCCCCAAAATGTTTTTAACTCCGCTTTGTGAACCCAGGCCCTGTTGGTCTGTACAACCGCAGTCCAAGAATAGACTGCTGGCGAGAGCTTACCATTGTGGTCAGCTCCGTTCGTCGATGCGACCACTTCCCCGTTTTCCAGAGCCTCGTCGAAGCGAGCCATCAACAGCGCGAGCCTGCAACAACAACACTCCGTTTAACGCTTCAACAACGGCACTAGAGCAATCACTTTCTTCCGAAACTACGAACAAAACTCAAAATAATTAAGAAATTGTTATATTGGATCTTAGCTCGTAACTAAGAATGAATTAATAAATAAATAGTGGAGTTTTAACGCGCATCAGCCATATGGTCATTCACTCTTGCAACCAAATTTGAATCAGTCAACTAATTTTAAATCACTTTCAATCATTTAGAATGCCATTCATACCTCATTAAACCCAAGATTGTTCTTTACAGACGGTGGCAAATTTAGGAAACCAGCAGTAAAAAACCTATTTCTTCTTTGGTTCTTTTGTTTATGCTGACAAATGACCCCTGTCAACATATGATGGATGACAACGGTTCCAAATTCAATTACTTTTGGGAGCAAATAAATGCAATAGGAAAAGCATAGCTTTCAAATCTTTCAAACTGGGTTTGGAATGCCAAATGAGGTCTCACTGTTTTCTTAACGTTCCATAATATATAATAGTTACTAACTCAAGGGGGATAGCTCGACTGACACATGACTGCAAGAAGAACCTTTTACTTTCTAAACCTAGGCTTTCTAGAATTGTAATAATCCTGCCAAAGAAGGCTCTGTAAATAACGAAATGCAAAACCACAAGACAACATTTGTAACATATTCCAATGGGCAATGTGCCAAAATCCCGATAAAGACGGACCCAAAAAATGAGTCGCGTCAATGGTGATAAGCTGAATTCAAAGGTGATTTCAATTGTGAATGGTGGAGCTTAGGTTTTGTTTGCCTACACAAGTGCTCTAGACTATAGAACTGTAGTAATTCATACTTCATACCCACATTGCCCATGTTGAAAAATTTATTTTCAAAAACTAGATCAAAGTAGCAAGGAGAACCGAGCACCAGAATTGCGATTATATTACTCTGATTTTGCCGTCCTCGGTTTCAATGTTAACAACATAACATTGACGGCAATAGGGATTTTATTAATTGGATCTGATAGTGGCATGACGTAAAGTTACCCAGTCGATACGCTTGAATGAAGCGAGATTAGAATTTAGGAAGCCTAGGAGAAAAAAATCCCAATTGGTTCTTTTGTTCACGGTTTTTACGTCAGTGCGGCTACCACCCTTGAAGAAGTACCTAGTATATGTAACGAAATGTCGGGAAACCAGTGAGACTTTTAAAAAGCATTCATACTTGAGTTTGAAATAGTATTTTTCAAAACTGGTTCTAAGATAGGACATGAGTCTAAGAAATTCAGATGTCAACGTACTTGGCGGCGGGCACTGAATGTTTGCGCTGCAGGTCCAGGCGCAGCCGCTCGCCAACCAGCGTGTAAATCTTGACGAGCACGTCGAACGCAGCGTCACGCACCGGCAGGATCGGATCCGACAGCAGCTTGACGATGCTGGGAACCAGCCGCGACACGCCCACGCTCGCCACGCCGTAGCTACGCAGGGAGGGCACGAGTTAAGCATCATTGTGTCGAGTCGGGCGTCGGATGGGTGACCCAAGTTAAGCAACGCAATGTCGAGTTGGGCGTCGGATGGGCGACCATCCTCAACGTAATGGTGCAGTATGACGACGAAAAGTTATGCAACTCTGCACTAAGATGGGTGCTGGACGGGAGACAAACGGCAGTCAGCAACAGAGTTTTGGGTTTGAGGTAACCCAAGTAAAGCGGCATTGTGGTCAATTAGTTTTTAATGGATGTTCATTTTCAACAGCTTCACCTGCCCTGGATAGCAACTAGGGGTTGTGTAAAGTTATCAACAAGTTATCGATATTCATCGGTATCATGGCCCACTGAAATAAGCAGGCAACTTTTAGCTATCGATTGGTTGTCCTTAGCTACGGATCGATATATCTTTTCACAATCGCTACCCTGAATGGATAAGTACAGAATCCAATGTTTGCAAGAAAAGCAAGAAGAGTTTGCAACAATAGCAAGAAGAGTTAGCAGACTCACTCTGAGAGTGTCTTGGAGAGGCACATGAGGACCTCTTCGCGGACCTTGCCGTTCTTGTGTCCGAACGCCGGGCCGAGCTTGTCGAAGAGGGTGTTCGGCGTCAGCACCTCCTTCTCCAGCAGCTTCAGGATCAGCAGCTGGGCCTGTTCGCGGACCAGCTCCTTGCTGTCGCCTGAAAACGGGAAAAAACGGTTACGTTTGAGCACAAGTGAAGTTTATGTTTTGTCAGATTGGCTCTTATGTAAGCTACAGTGACTACTAGCGTTCCCAGTGGAAAGGTATCTTCTTAAATAAAACAAAGTGTAGTACAATGTTTTTCTCAATCTTCATTTTTCCAAAGCTTTTCGAAACAAATTCTTTAGAGGCATAAAACCTCTGTAACCACGATTATAGAACAACAGTTAGAGGCAACCCAGAGTAGCCTACCTACAAAACAAAACCCCTAGGTTCACATTTAATTAATGAAAACATATAAAATTTGAATGGTTGAAGGACAGGTAGAACTATCTAATTAAAGGTAACAGTCAGTGGCTCGAAAAATGTGTAACTGTTTAATTTCAGCAATCTAATAATATATTGTGTAAATCAATCATGTCTAGCATTTTAACATGGCAATGTTCAAGTGGCCCCTCTAAAAGGCCTAAATGTAAAACTTAAAATGTGTGTCTACAACAATCCAAGAAGATAATCATCTAGTGTTTGATTGAGTGACAAGGAATTTACAGTGCCTTTGGTACAGATAAGAGATGGCAACATAGATGCCTATCATCAAATGCCTTCAATTTAAGATATTACCACAGATATTACCAAATAGTTCTGAGAAGATATGCCTAGCTTGTTGGGTCAAATTCTTAAACCTATTTCTTGGATCTAATTTTAAAATCTTTTCATATCAAGTGGATACACATGGCGAATACATGCAGGGGGCTGGAGGGGAGTAGGGATGCATATATCTCCCTTATTTTCTTAGCTACAAACTCCCTTGAATGTAACTGGGGTTATCTGGAAATGGAAGTGGGAGCTGGGAAATGGAGCTGACGTTATATCCAGCACCAAATATGGGAAAAACCTTGCGGGAAATCAAGAAAAATCATCTGCACCCACACCAAGTGGCCTGGCATAAAGCAGAAGTCCTAAACGCTACACAACTCACCAAAATTGCAAATGGTGGATAAGTACCTGGCCTGTGGTTTTTGCTTTTGATGCGCAATAATTTGCTTCAAATAATGACCTTGAACTCGAAATAATTCGGAGCTGAGCCCCCCCCCCCCCCCCCCCTCGATCCCTGTTTGAATTAATCCCTGCAACCATTGTCACCCCAGTTAACGACTTTTCATTCAAATAATAGCAATGACAAATGTTAACGTGCAAAAAATCGTGCTTTTCTATTGCCAATGGGTATGAGCGGGCGGTGTCACGAGCTCGTATTATTGAAGTAGGTATTCAAGCAGCATAATGCAGTGTAAACAAAAGTGTAATTACATTTCGAACTAATAACTACAGGTACAGTAAATACCGCACAGCAAAGACTTTCTTTAATGACATGACGTGAATAGGTACGTGAGATAATAGACGCTGTGCAGGTGTTTCTGTTTGTTAAAGACAGAAATTACCAAGGCTATAGTCATGTCAGTGTTATTATTAGAAGTCAGGTAATTTTATAATAATATTCTTGTCACTCTTTCTGTCAAGAGAAGCCAGGATTTTTTTAAACGCTAACTTAAAACTTAACAGCATACAAATATATTTACTTGACAGATTATATAGTGGAAGCTAGAAGATAATTGCAGGTAAGCAAGTGTCACTAATTAATTACTCAAATGGTTAAGGTGTGAACCAACCCAATAACTGACGTACCCGTTCCGTTGGGGGTATCGCGATGAGGATTGTCCAGGATTGACGGACGGGTGCGGGCCCTGGACCAGTAACAGGAGCAGGAAGCAAGTAGTGAGCTGAGGTCGTGGAGAGGCTAAACAGGGTGACGTAATTGGGCAATTAGGACGCCCGATCGGGCTGGGACCGAAGCAAAGACACGCGGGTGTCTTGATTCTTGATCGAAGGCCAACGCATAGCCCAAATTGCACGTCGAGCCGGGCCTTTCGAGTAGGTGCTAGGTAGGTACTGTGCGTAAGGCGTTAGCTGGCATTAGGCGACGATTTCATTGAGCTACTAATTGTCTGTTTTCTGAGAGGAGTTTCCTTTGTGCTCTTGAAATTTGATTTTTTTTGGGTAAATTACATTAAAGCTGAAAAGTGTGTAAGTTCCTATGTCACCCTGCGTCATTTCATTACAACTTGGTAGCTCACACAAGTGGACATAAGGGTAGGTTACCTCTCTGGGGCCCTCGGCTCTCCAAAACATGACTACAGTGACTCCCAAATTCTTTGTTTTTGTGGTGTATCTTAGTCGTGCTAAACAAAGGCAAAGAAATTGTGTTGCTAAGCTGCCAAGGAACAGGCGACAAATAGGTCAGCCGGCTTAGGCTATAGGAGGATCGAACTTGGAACAACTGATTTGCAGTCTTGGAAATCGACTTGTTGACGCAAGACTTGACTTGTAATTGAGGAGTGTATACCGCTAGCTAGATGGTAGTACTAGTCGAAAGCCCCCGAATTGAGTCCCCAAAAAGTTCCAAAGAATCCGAAAAAGTTGTATGTACCTATAGTTTCAAAGTGAATAACAAGATGAAAGATTTGTGCGGCGACACCAATGACACTCGTCCTGCGGGGTATTACGTTTCGACCCGACGGAAATTCGACGCCACCGTTGGCGAACCAGACTCGTGAAATTGTTACGACGCCTCGTAAATATGACCCTCGTAAAAAATATGAGAATAAAGCAAACTTCTTGCGCGCCGCGAAACCTAGTCAAGTTATGCACACAAAAGCAAGCAGTTGAAATCGTTGACCTCCTTCAACGGCAACTCACGGCCACTTCGATCCCGAGCCCGAGCGCGCGATGTTGATCAAAGAAACGAGTCTCAACGTGCGTCCATTCTTCGGAATCGTGTGCGCAATCGATTTGCGAAGTTAAGCAACACTGGAGCTGGAATCGGACGGGTGACCGCCAACGAACAGCCACTAGTCTGTGCGGGAGATTGGGGGGTTTGATGATGACACCAGCGCAACGTTCTCGTCCGGGGCTCGGGAGGTGCAACATCTCGTCTTGCTTATCGCCCCTCCCAAACCCTCCCACCTTTTTGAGAGAAATATGCATCGTGACACAATCCAACACAACCAACGAAAAGGCGACAACCCACATCGGAGAAGAAAGATCAGCTTTTTGTGAAGAGTTGGCGAGGAAATATGCCTTGGAGCAGGAAAAGTTGGAAACATGGTAAAGATGTGGATTTTTTTATCTACTGTGTTATGTCAAAATCATTATTCTAGAAGGAAACCTGTAGACTAGACACATATCACCTACTGCTATGAGAGTGCAATTTGACAGCTGACAAAATGCTGGAGTAATTCTACGAGCCAGTCGATACTCATCGGGGCGAGACCGCAGGGCTGGTGTAGGTAGGGCCTTCGGGAACGGGTAACGACAGGGTCGGGTTCAACCCAAAGCATCCCACTCGCAGTAAAGATCGTTCAGAGGGTCAGCCCCCCCCAATCGATGATTGGCTGGACCGTACGCTAACTAGCCAGGTCAAGGCGTCTGATTGGATGTCTAGCATAACATGCCCCATTTACCAGTCATGTCGCTAAAATCAAGTCACCAACATCGTGTCACTGACACACTGTTGGTACACTGACACAGGTAGGATTCTTGCAAGAAATATGGAGTGGATCGAGAACACAGCGAAAAATATATTAGATATCGAATATTAGTAATTTTGCATGACTCCCTCCTATCCTTCCTCGGGCAATTTCCAACACCACAGCAACCGACAGCCTAACAAGACCAGAAAGATAAATCATCGCTATGACCGAGTGCCACTGACAACCATCTCGATGCCGCGACCTTGGTCTCCGATTGGTCCAAAGCCGATGTTGTTGACAAGGCGTCGGTGACAAGGCGTCGACGGTGTTAGCACTCACCCAGGCGGTCGACGATGGGGGGCAGCACCGTGGGCAGGTACGGCCGGAAGTCGTGGCCCATCTTGCCCACCAGTGACGTCATCGCCTCGATGCCGAACTGGGACACCTGCAACACGGGCACGAGTCACGCACTGCACATTCACGCTCACGCACACGCAACACGTGGTCGCTGGAGGGATCTATCGCCAGGGGTGCTGGCTGGGTCGGGGGCTGCCACGTCCCGCGGCAGATTGAGATGTTAGCCTTCGTGTTCTGTTCAAACTTCAAACGGGCGTTATTTCAATCAAAGAGGGAAGTAGGTATGGCATCTGAATGCAGACCCACCACCCCAGGAAAAATTATGCATTGTCTTTATGGATTTTCTCGGTGGACGAAAGTAGAACTGCCTACACGTTGGCACTGATTTTCGTCAATATAATGTAACTGGACAGGCGCCAATACGGTAGAAAATTTATAGCGCCTACTGCCCCCCCCCCCCCCCGGAATCTTTGTGCCACCCCATGCACGTTTTTTGATCCCCTCGGTTCCCGGGACAGTCCTCTGGGGGTGTAATGTATACCGTAGCCTCTCCATCGGCCAATCGAGTTAAGTGCCTTACTCCTTCAGTTGCTGTTCAAATATAGGGCATCAATCCGGACTCATCCACAGCCACTGAGAAAATATATGTGGGCGCAGAATCATTCCCCAATGTATCTGGAATCCTGTTCTTGAAGGATTCCCACACACGTACAGAAATATTGTTTCTATATATACTCCTCATTTATCGCCGAAGAAATTATCAACTTCAGGGAAGCAATGTCCTTCCTTGCTTCCTAGTTTTTATTTCCTCCTCCCCCCTGGACTGAGAAACCATTCATTTCTCCTGTTCTTATAATACATGAAAGCAGTCAATTTCTCAGTATCCCTTATTTAAGCCTCTCTAGTGTACGTCACGTCCCACGCCCAATCCGATGAGAGATGGGATAGGGGGTACACACGAAGCCCGACAATAGCGCTTCGGACGTGATAATAAAGATTTGTGTTCCCACGAGGAAATCGCGGTACAAAATGGCCAGCACGGCGTTACCTAGCCGTGAGCTCAGCTAGTGCATCATTCGTCGCTGCCCGAATGTGAACCATGGGAAGAATACATTGTAATTTGTAATGGCGAGTATACGAAACATCAACGACATGTTCAATTTACCCGTCGGTTTTCAGCGAGGAACAAAGTATGGTTCAATTTGACGATAACATGTACAAATACAGGAATATACTTCGAGTTATGCAAGTTGTAGAGATTATTAAGAAATACATCATATAATCGTGAGAGAATGTCAATATTGATTAGTTATCGGATGGTTATTGGATCAAGTTCAAAACCCAATCATTCATACTTTATAATTTCTCGTGCTCTGCAAAACCTCGTTCGTGCCGGCGCTCATTTGGCCAAAACGACGTTTAATCAAGCGACGCGCGGCCAAATCAATTGGCGAGCCGCACCGTACCGTACCGCCATGCGGCCCAGGCCATGTGGCGTCTCCCACGGGTGCTATCAACTAGCGGCCCGCATCGCATCGGCGCGGGGCTGCCACCTCCTTGAACACCGACGTTCGCGTGCGATACTCCCGTGTGACCCGAGGTCGATGAGCCCCGGTCGCCGTTCGTGGAAGCGGCGGGCGTCGCACGCTCTTAGGGGACGCTCCTCCCGTCGCTTACTGGGTCACCGATGGGACAAAGGGATCGGACGTATCGTTTACTCACGCGTCACAGGCTGGGGTGCGTGCGTAAGGCATTTTCACCGGGAAACAACTCATTGGGCTGTGAATATCTATTCTATGTTTTATTACTGGCAAACTGTTAATGACGGGCCTAAACAAAATAGCTAGAGACCTAGGTAATTTAATAGCTTTCATATGAAGTAAGAATAATATTTGTGTAATATTACCAGATTTTTTTGCAAATTATCCACAACTGTCAAAAAGTAATTTTCATGTGTGTTATTATGGTTGTGAATATTTTTTAGCAAATTTAATCCATAGTCATAAAACAAAAATAATTCCTACTTTATTTGAAAGCTTCTTATCTTACCAAAGCCCTTAGCTATTGTGTTTAGGGATGTTCATAACAGTTTGCATGCAAAAAAATATTTTGTACGCCGTATTCAAACGTCTTTGGTACCCCCACGGTCCCACCCCACCTTAATTCGCTTATTGCACGGTATAATTACTGTAGAAACGCGAGAGGCATCTTAATTGTTTTGGGGTAAGGCAACTTCCAGCGTGTACCGGTCAATTACGTCAGCGTGGCGGTCGGCCATGTCCGATATCCGTGCTAAGAATCTAGGCGCAGCGTGGCCATGTCTGGCATGCAAATGCACTCGTTGCCAGCTACCTATAGTCTGCCCGAGCGAAGATACTTGACTACGGGTAACCAAACCTCATAGCAATAATCATCACGTCGCCGCCCAGACCGCAATGTTACCACTTTTCCTAGCCCAAAATCAGCATTATTGTCCGTGAAATGTCAGTAACCTATATAAAAGGCACAAAGCAGGCGCCCGGAGTTATAGGCGCCGGTTTGTCTGGCGCCTCCAACACACGCTCGACCCTCGGCTCTGTCATGAATCATGCAGTGACATCGAGCATTGCTCTCGCAGAGGGTACAAGTAGATACGACCACGTGACCAGGGACGTGATTGTTTTTCGTCCGATTTAGCTCGAAACCACTCGATTTGAAATCAATTTGCACCCTATACATATTTGTCAGATGTGCCAAGTTTGTTACAAAGTTGAGCCGCGTCCAACGGTGTAATAATATTGGGGGGGTCACCGGGCTGATAACGGAGACACGTGGGTTTGAAAAACGCGAAATTTAGCATTGGCGGTGTAGGAAATCAGGTCAAAAGCTGACTGTAAAACAGAGCCCACCCAACATGCGATTGAAAGTAAAACAAATTTATCTACACTTGAAAGATGAATCTCTGCTGAACATTCTCGACCAAAGAAAAACTGGGGTTACCGAACTAACTTTTGAGATAATGGCATTTGAATGTGGACATCGTCGTTTGGGGTTTGAGGGCGCAGTTTTTGGTGCATTTTTGGGGAAAAAAAGTCCATGAAAGTAAAGTTGTATTCTTAAAAGAAACAAAAACAGCATTTGTTGTGATTTATATTATTTTATAAAGATGTTATCATACTAAATATAACGTGTTTGTCCAAGTTCACACACATTTTCCAACATTATATTGCAAAATTGGCGTTACCATGACCATACGAAGACCATTCGATGTAACTACCAAAGAACTACTTTAACTACAGGCAGTGAAATTGAAAACGAATGACTTTAAAACCATAAAATGTACACAATCGCACCACTGGGGGGGGGGGGGGGGGGGGGGCATCAAACCGTCAAGTAAAAGACTATACACAACAATCACGTGCTACCGTGCCATACCAGTAATGCGCCAAACTAAATCAACCCGAAAAAACACGCTTTCGAACTGTCTATAATTGGGTGCATTCTCCGTCCAGCACGAGAGCGTGTTAGGAGCAATGCGTCACATTGTCTTAATTGTCTCCTTCGTATGCGCTTGGCGTGATCCGGCCAGCCGCCCGTGCCAAGTGCGAGGCACGAAGGCGTTTTGCAGAGGGGCTTGCCCTGTCAGAGCGTTGCAGAGTCTACATGGCGGACTGGCAGCCTAATTGTAGTGGAGACAATCGCTTCGAGGTGGCTGTCTGCTGCCAACAGATTGCCGAGGTGTCTTGCAGCCAGTGGCGATTAAGGATGGGCTAAATGGAATTATTTTCGAAGCGCACAGCGTCAATGTCTGGTCCAGCGTTCTTTGGTATCAGCAGTGAGGAATCTGTTTTGTTTCGAGTGTTTTAAATTGGGAGTCGTAATTTTACATTTTGTCTGGAAATTGAAGTGGTGGTCAATGGCCTGGGGTTTTTGCAGAGCATGCAGAGGTCTTCCCGAACGTGGGGACACAATTGAAAAAGAAACATTGAATGCATCACATTTCATTTGTTTTGTTTTGTTTGAAGCACTGTGCAAAGAGCATGGATCTAGAAAAAGACGATTAAAAATAAATAACAAAATGGGACTTCCTCTTGTGTCACATTCCTGAGAAATGTGGTGGCATCAGAAGGAAGGTAACTGATAGCCTAGATAAAACGGTCCAGAATGCAGTAAAAATTGAAAACATTTGATTAGAGTTTAATAATTGGTCTGCTATCTCCTATCTGCAGGCTAATATTCTTCTTGAAGTTGAGGTAGGCTTTTGTGCCATGACCCTAACTACCGCCTGGGGGACGGGCATGCCTGGGGGACGGGCATGCATTCCAGCGGCCATCAACGCTGGCTGGGAAGCCCCGAGATACAAACAAGGGCCTGCGAGGTCTAAGAGTGGCACAATTTAACACAGATTTTGAGACGATAGTTAAAACAATACAAAATGTTCTAAAACTTTTTCAAACTGGGATTTGAATGCTAAATAAAATGTGAAACCAGTGAGACTTTTATTTAGCATCCAAATTCCAATTTAAAATAGTTTTTTAAAAACTAGTGCTAAAGACAGTACATAGTACACATCAGTCTCAGAAATTTAATAACAGCATTTTTGATTTGTAGAAGTCCAAAAAGTGTGTTTGGTACACTAAGAGTTTTGACCTTTCAAGGCCTCAAAATGAAGAGCATAGTTTACAATAATTAATTTCCTAATTTCCCCAGAAGAAACCTGGAGTATCTCATGACACTCTTCCAGCCCCCTCCCCACTCCTTTAGACAAAACTGACCAGTTATTGAACCTTCATATCAAAGTCTGTGAAGGGTGGTCATGAAGATATTAAGGTACAGGGGAGAAGGTGATACATCTCAAGTCTCCCAGTTATCAATTAACTATTTTATTTTATATCTAATAGGGGCCTACTTTTCAGGTGTCACACTCACATCAGATGATGTCACTTATCTCAAACTCGAATTAGCCTGTTCTAAGCAGGACAGCCTCAAAAAACTAACACGTTATAAATATTTCCATAAATAAATGGGTAGCTCCAGCTTCCGCTTGGCATGTCAGTGTCATTTTGCGAGAGCAAGCGATGACTTTGCTTTCTAAGGAAATCCGGAACAGTCTAGAGGTGACTATAGGTATTATCTGCCATTACTCATTAGCCATTGCAACTAGCTACCTACCTACATAATTTTATGCTCAGAAGAACTTCTGACATCGGAAATTTCTTCTGAGGCTAGCCATCGTGTAGCTCATCCACACAAATACCACATACATGTGCAATATTAGATTACTGTGATCAGGAAACAATCATATGAAAGTAATCACCACCAACATGTGATGCATACACATTCACCAAATTCCAATAGTAAACTTAGCTACTGAATTGAGAAGCATTTGACCAACCACTACAGTCGAAAAACAGTAGCCCATCATGCTGCAAACTACGATGCAAATCATTTGGGGATTATGACAGCAATTGAAAGTTAGAAAACCATGTTGACATTTCTACATGAACTGTCATTGTCACTAGATAAAAGCTGTGCGCCTTAACTATGCTCTTCAAGTAGGTTTGCCCTCGTTTCCGTAAAAGTTGTTAGGTACTTACAGTATTAAAGACTAAACATGAAACTGACAACCCTTTAATAATCGATCAAAATACAAACCTTGTAATTGCTGCTTTGCATCCACGGGATGAGACTGTCGATGAACTGTCCAATGTCCGAACATTCTATCGACGAGTCTGGGGCATCCAGGTAAGCCACCAGATGTGCTGCTATACTAAGTTTGCTTTTAGTGTCGGTTGTGCCTAGCAAGGGCAGGTACCCATCCATGTCTTTTGGCTGTTTTAAGGCCATCCTGGTTCGGTGTTCGCAGCAAACGTTCAAAGCATTACAATTAACTCAGCCCTTGTGTAGGGCAGCGGCCGAGCCAGATCAAAACCGGGAACAATAAAGAGGCAAAAAGCAGAGTTCGAAGACGCAATTCGCGAAAGCCTAAAGCTAAGTAAGTAAATCCGAATGAAGCTCGGCCCTGAGGATAGAAGGCGTATGTGGGTAGGCGTCCTAATATGGATGCACCGCGAAAGTATGGGCGTCGACGGGTCACAATCACCTAACACAAACGATCGTTTTTAAACAACACTAAACGTACAAAAGGCGCGATTTGCGATTAATGAAGTTTTATTGGCTCAGTTCGATGTAGAATTCACATTTGCTGGAGACTTCACCAAAAACGGCAAACCGTAACTCAGCGGCCATTGCTGCGCTGCGGAATGACCTCGGAATAGAAGAGCAGGTGGGCCAACCTATGCGCGGCAAAATAAGCAGGGTCGATGGATGCAGAATACCTCAATCCATTGCGCTCGAATTTCAAAATGACTATTCGCGAAAATCTGCCAAGCACACAACGGTTGGATTTGTTTGCCATTGCTCTTAGGGCTCGAACTTGGCTTAAAGGCTGTGAAAAATGACAAAGTAAAAAAAGGTACAAAAAGTATGTAATTATTCCTAGTTGTGATTTGATCAAGTTCTCGTGGTGAAATCTTAAAGAACTCCTTGACTTAGAAATGTCTCATGCTGTTCGCTGTACTAAACACCCTGGCGTTCCTAAAGTGCCTGGTCGATGGATGCAGAATACCTCAATCCATTGCGCTCGAATTTCAAAATGACTATTCGCGAAAATCTGCCAAGCACACAACGGTTGGATTTGTTTGCCATTGCTCTTAGGGCTCGAACTTGGCTTGAAGGCTGTGAAAAATGACGAAGTAAAAAAAGGTACAAAAAGTATGTAATTTTTCCTAGTTGTGATTTGAACAAGTTCTCGTGGTGAAATCTTAAATCTGCTTGACTTAGAAAATGTCTCATGCTGTTTGCTGTACTAAACACTCTGGCACTATTCCTTTATGGTTGCGTTCCTAAAGTGCCTATACACTGCTAATCAAGATTACGATAATACCACAAGGAAGTGATTGTGTTAAAAATGTATCGATCAGTAGATATGGGCAACCGATCGATAGTTTAAAAAGGCTGTCTATCTCAGTGGGCCATGCTCCAATGATAGCTTTACACAATTACTACCCCGGAAATCATATCTCACTCGAGGCTCATACTTTTGACTGACCAGCGTCTTAACAACATTCTATGCATGATAGATCCAAAAACAAAATCCCTATTTAAAAACCACAACAAATACAACCGTGCAAAACCAACATTTAAATTTTCCCTGAAAATAACAAGATTTGGCTGAGGTTGTGTTCCAATGGAATCCCTTTTAACAAGCGATGCTAATGTGATAAAATTGCATTTACACGAAACACATGAAATGTTGACAATGTTCAAATCTGAGGAAGAAAATGCTCATTTAGAGTGTCTCTTGCATCCCCAACCTTCTCAGGTTCAAATAAGAGAACTTATCTGATTTCAGGGCCACTACCATATATATCTATAAGCCAAGCTTCAAAAGTAATTCAGAGTTGGCTCCTAAAGAAACAATAACTATTCAATGCTCATCATCACATTGAAAAGTTACAACCTACACTAGGTATTTATTGTATTCTTTGCTAATAGCTGTATCCGGTCAAAAGTAGGATTTCCCAATACCTGGTTGAAGTTTTCAGCAATAGATACGGGCGGGTGGGGCTATGGTGTCTTTGCTACGAACAGTATCAACACTGTCTCCATCACTGGCTATGGCCAGGACAGTCTCTACACCTTTCGAGGTGAAAGCCAAATCATTGTGCATTACTGCTGCTGAGATTTCGGCAAGCTTATTTATTGTAATTGAACTGACTGCCTTAGTCTAAGTTTCTGGGCCCAGCTGGGAGGTCTCCTGGTCATACTGGCTTGGTGAACTTTGTGAGCATACAACTGTCCATGCTTGCTCCACAACACTAAAAATACTCCACTGTTTTACTTGTATTTTCACCAATATCACATCCAGTGATCACATCACCCAAAACATGTGCAATTACTTTCCGACGGCGGCTATTGAACCAATGCTCATGAGCCACCCTGGCTGGGAGCTCCAAGGCCTCGGTTCGGTAGTTGATTCCGATCATTGTGATTCGTGACTATACGATCTGCCAACCGGATTGTTACCTGTGTCGACAATACATTGATATTCTCACGCTGCCAAGCAAATTCCTAGCATAGGTCATAGAAAAATGCAGTTTCTGGCAAAAGAGAGGTTTAAAGATAAGATTGGAGTTGGATATGCTTATGTTATAATAATATATACCTAGCAGGTAAAATAATCAATACAGAACAATTTATAATATTATATATTATAGGTACCAATACAACCTAAAAAATACAGTTCATTGAGCGTGATTCGTGACTTAACGTTACGGATGGTGCGAAACTATTGTGTCAGGCGGCTCGAAAAATCATAATAAAATTTCCACAATAAAGCTCAACACACGAATTGCATCTTTGGCTCGACATGGCCCACTCAAACAACACGGTTGCCGTGACAACGTCCAATCGCGCACTGACTAGTCCGCACGCTGCCGCCCGCGCTACGTTACGTAGCGGTGTGACCTCAACAAGTTTTCCAGACAAATGTCGAAAAGTTTAGGCAAAGTTTGAAGCTTTTTCAAAAAATTCGTGAGAAGTTTACGAATTTTGAAAAGTTTTGTTCTTCCCTTCCTCTCTCCTGATTCATTTTCCAATGAAAACTTTCAAAATTTCTTGCTATGGGAAAATTCTCTGCAAAAATATATTATTAAAAGTGACATTACAGCTGAAAAATTACCTTGCAGTCTGCAGTACACTCACGAATCAAGAGAAGCAACAAAAAAAGTTTTCCGACAGACTGAAATAATTCAACAAAATGAAATTCCTTGAAGTGTTGCGTCACTAGTGCTACGCTAAAGGCGGATCATCGTCTTCCTGTCCAAAGGCCACTTCGTCGTAACTTCGCTGCCGCCGCGCCCGCAATTTCGCCAACCAATGGAATC
Source organism: Nemoura dubitans (assembly GCA_921293005.1). NCBI lineage: Eukaryota > Metazoa > Arthropoda > Insecta > Plecoptera > Nemouridae > Nemoura > Nemoura dubitans. Next base: position 17,464,090 of record OV121076.1, on the reverse strand, counting down.
GCCTCGCGGCGAGCATCAGACTCGCTACGAGCACGGCGGCGACCAGACCGGCAGCTAGCCACCCCCACGCGGAGGCAGACGACTCGTGCGGGGGCGGTAACGTCGTAGAAGGCATCGGGGCCGGAGCAGCCGAACACGAGCCGTCCGGTCCGCGAGGTTTGCCAGATGCGCATAGACAACGGCCTTTTGTTGGGTCGTCGACGTTGATTTGATCGCAGGTCTCGTCTGGGGGACATTGGCTCAGCCGGTTCATCCAACAAGGAACATCTAAAAGAGGAGGCAGATGATTTTTGTGACAATCCAAAAGTACCTTAGTAAAATCTTTAAAAATATCAATGTGTCAAAAAACTAACCCAGGGTCATTAAATTTTGCCTACATTTCCAAGGTAGTACAGGTTTACAACAATGTGTGATCTCTAAACCATTGTAAAAATGTATTTCTTTTTATTAAGCTATGCAATGTAAACTATGAACAGCAGCTCTAGTAGTTCTGTGAGCCTTTACTAAGAGGAGGAACAAAATCCTAAACTAAATTAAAGACAAAAGATATTAAATTTCTGAGACTCATGTCTACTATACCTATCCTATCTTTAGCACTAGTTTTGAACAAAATCTATTTCAAACTGGGATTTCAATGCTTATTCAGAAGTCTCACTGGTTTCCCGACGTTTCGTAACATAAGCTAGTTACTTTATCAAGGGTGAATGCTCGACTAACGCTAAAAACGTGAACAAAAGAACCAATATTTGGTTTTTAATCTAGGGTACCTAAATTCTAGTGATACTGTTAAAGTACAATAATAACCCAAAAAAATGAAATTTTACCTCCCTACATTTTAAAAACCATCCAAAATCCCAATGAAACCAGTGAGACTTTTGATTTAGCATTCAAATCCCAGTTTGAAATAGTTTTTTTCAGGAACATGGATCTCTGCTAGTAGAATAGGTAGGTACTCTCATAGATTAATGAAACCCAGACTGGGTTTCATTGTTCTATGGCCGATGAGCGAAGCAAGCGAAGCGAAATCTTAAATTTCACCAGCCCAAAAAAATCACGTGTGTGCGTGCTTAAGTTTTGTTTGGGTGGCTGTTTGTTGGGACCTGTTTGTTTGCTATCTATCTACTAGCCAACAGTTAGTCAGATTTTGATAAAATTTGCAGAGGTTCTTTGCTTGGCTCTAGCTTAGACCCTGTGCTCTTTTCAGTAAAGTAGACCAGATAGTTTTAAAACTATGCAGGTTAAACAAAAGTCCCTAATTTCCAAAAAATTTGTCCAAGCAGTACCTTCAGCTGAAAGTTGTCAATATTTTTTTACAGAACTTTATTAAAGTAATGGAGCATGATGAAACCAAGCATTTCTGAAATTTTCAGTCTTAAGGACTCTCTGTTCTGCTTTTATTAATATCTTTAAAACATTTGTTTGAAACATTTTGGGATTTTCAAGCAAAAGTCGCTCAAAATATATATTTTTTTAAAGATTTCCTTGACCCTTTATAACAAGATTGTTATTTCACGCATTAGCCTTCCATTTTCGGTCCTCTACAAACTGCTACGCTCTTCTTCAACACAACACGAGGTCTTTTGACTAAGCCTAAGCCGTTTGAAAAGTCTAATTTATAGTTATCCATGACCAGGTTAAAAGTTCACAAATCAACAAAGCGGAAAAAAAATTGTCTTTGAACTATGTAGCATTGCGTAGGTATGTAGGTACTACATAAGTCTAGCGTTGCTCTGAGAACACATTGCGCAAATTGAGAATTAATACTTGTAGGTGGTGGTTTGTGTTCCTAAGATGTGTACCTAATCAAGATTACAAACAGGAAGGTAATGTACAGGAAACTATGTTAGCCCCAGGTTGCACAGGTATTACCAATTTTGTGCACCCAATGCAAAGAAACCAGCACAATGAAATTGAACGAAGTATCGGTAAAAAACAAAGGTAGGTAACTGCGACACAACATTGTCAAAAAGTCAACACAAAGAATGGGGACTCACCTGCTGAAAGACAAATTTGTATCCAAAACAAGCACAACACCGCTAGCGGCAACCACCAGTGGGGTCTCCCCATCGTAATCGTGAGGTCCTCAACTGGGGTTTCCGTCACGTTCTTTCACCTGACCAGTGTCCGGTGACGGTAAAAACTGCTAGAATGTTGAAAAGGGCAGACTGCTACTAGGTGATAACGACATGATAATCGGTCGCGCGACGTCACAACACAAACCGCGAGGATGACAAGTGACAGTCAAGTGGCAGCCATATTGGTTTAGCGCGGTTAATTAAGTACGATTTGAATTTACGACTGCAGTTTTAATTAGCGGTTAACAACGCTTGATTGGTCTTCATGGGTTTTTTGCTGTAACTGATAGCTGCTGAATTACCGAGCGAGTGGAACGCAGACATTTGAAATGACATCCGCAGAGCAAAATTTCTTGCAACTTGTTGATTGTGATTTGTCACTCAGCCAGAAAGAAGTACCTGCAGAGCCATCTGCCAGCTAAACTTTAAGTATCTCAAATACACAAAGCATAAATTAAGGACAATATTAATTACAAAATAAATAATAAAGTCTTTGCTTTAAAAACATTTAGTTTCGTATATTGTTGTACCAATATGAACAAAGTATATTACTTATCTCCTTAAAACTGATTAAAAGTACCAGATATTAGATATATAAAAGTTACAGCATAGGTATTTAATCTATCACTATCAGTCATTCTAATGGCTAGCATCTAATAAATACAGTTTAAAATTCGATTGCCAGCAATCGTTTTTGCTTTGTCACTCAATTTAAAACTAAAATCATCCCCTAGACTTGGCAATGACTTCGCCCCAAAGCAGATCTCCTTTGCAGCGAGGACAGTCCCCATTCACCGGCAACAGTCTCTTGGATATGGACTTTGCCAAGCAGGCAGCATGCGCCTCTAGGGGACAGTGATAGCAACGTAGCACTCGGCTCAGATCGACGAGCCGCGAGCACAGCGTGCATTCCACCGACTCTGCACTTTCCGGATTTTCGGGTTCGATTTTCTTCTTGGACTTCCGCCGGGTCGGAGCTGGACCGTAGGCGATCGGCATGTGCACGGGAGGACTCAGTCCCGGCTGGAAATAATGAAAAACTATTACAAAAAAGTATTCCAAACTGAATTTGACAGTGTCAGTAAAAGAACATATTGTAGTGATGCTATATGAAGCAAATTTTGTATAATTTTACGCTGGAAGCAAAAATTGCAAATTTGCAATTTATGTTATTCTATCAAGTGAAAAAAAAAAGATTTCGGCTGGCTGGTTAGAGAGACGCAATATGATAAAATGTGTATCTATCTCCTATTTAAATTGCAAAACCAGTGGAACTAGCAGGAATCAAAGTACCTACCTACGTAGTAATTAAGATTCACTTGGATCTTCATTAGCTTTAGAGCTAGATCCTAGAAAAATACTGTTTTTTTCTAGTACTCAGAAAGATACTCATAAGTCCAAATGTTCAAATTAACTACTTTCTAGGTGCCATTCACTTCATACATAAATATACCTAGATATATTTACATGTGAGACATTTATCACACAATTCTGCTCAAGTGAGTACAAACCCACAATTCTCTCACATTCTTGACATAAATTTAATGAAATCAAGAAATGTAATCAAACTATAGAGATTAGAGTAGAGAACTATCTTGATTTCCCAGTTACCACTACCTATAAGCACTTTTCACAATTTTATTTAAATTTTTAAATTTGAATCTTTCTCTATTACCTATGTACCTTTTAATGGAATTTAGATTCAGACTTTAGATTATAGTTAAGGAAATCATGTGTACCCTTGAGTACCTACACTCCGCCAAGAAAATAAAACTGAAAAAACTTACTGGAAAATCTCTGGCAAATTCTGGTAGCAGCCACCTGATTGTCAACGGCAGCATTGTCCAGGGACCAATTCGCAACATCGCGCTAGCAACTCGCAGCCGAAAGTCGAGCTGTTTCTCCCGCGCAGCTTTTCCCGTCACATGTTTCAGCCGCCGAGAATGGTTAGGGTGCTGCCACGCCCACTCAAACTGAGAAGAAATTTGACCATCATCAATAAGATGACCAACAGAATGTGTAGGTACAGAGGTATACCTACCTAGTGTTCAACTCCTATATCAAGCCCGGGTCGGGATTCACGAAGCTGGGTTTCGTGAATCCAGGCCCAGAGCAACTGTGTTGTGTAGTTCAACCACATTTTCTTCCGTAATCATCAGCTGTGACCAGCAGAGTTGATCCAGTCGCCTTGGTTAAACATTCGACAGGCAGCCCACGCACGATTTCTAGGTCCTAGGTCTTGTTCACCGTAGGTGGTAACTCACCCTGAGTGCTGATATGTCGTTAGGAAAACCATGGATGATCAGCACCATCTGCCTGCACAAAATATGTATATAATTATTATCTTTCTACTGCAAAGAGTCTAATCTAAAGCCGGCGAGGATGACACATAACCTAGCATACCATGGTCCTCTGTTGCTTGTTCGTCTGGCCCCTCCGGCCTGACTCCCTCGATTATGTTGTTTGATCCTCCTAACGGGATCAACAGTGTATCCGATGTAGGTTTGGCCCAGATATTTTGGGTTGGCGCAATACAGGAGGTAAACGCCGAAAAAGTCATGACAGTCCTCCACCGCGACGTCTTCTGCCATATTTGTTTACTTCACGGCCATTTTCAAATATCAGAGTGAATGAACTCTGGAAATAAAATAATCGACATTCGCCCCAAAAGGACTGATGATTGGAAACGAAAATACGGAAAGTTCCAAAGACAAAGCGATAACCCCACATCCTTTCATTGTACACACTGACAGGCAGTAATCAGTCTTGTATGGCTATTTCGGCCCCCATCTTCATTGGCCTGTTGGTCTAGGGGTATGATTCTCGCTTCGGGTGCGAGAGGTCCCGGGTTCAAATCCCGGACAGGCCCAGACTTTTTGCACCTTTTTTCGCAAGTGATTTCTGAAGTGTACACTTTGAGCTACAGCACTCACTTTTTGTTTCTAACATTCGAACGGAAATGTTATGTAAGAATTGTTTCGAAATACCAGCCTTTGCTTGTCCTGTTGCGACCACGCCCTATGCGCAACATTCACTTTTCGATCTGTGTCGAGCGGAGCTATGGCACGTTACTTACCAGGTACCCATCGTTCATACAGCAAGCTACGGCCACGGTCGGGTGTCGTTCCCGAAAAACCAAGCCGAGACTCCTCTGTAGAATGAACTTATCTTTAAATTCCCGACATAGACGGCCATATTCCTCCCCACCACCACCGGCCGAAATAGCTCAGTTGGGAGAGCGTTAGACTGAAGATCTAAAGGTCCCTGGTTCGATCCCTGGTTTCGGCAGTCTTTTTGCTTATTCCGATCCCGATAACTTTGATATGTTTTTATTAGAAGTAACTCTTTTAGCAGCTTCCAGATTAACTTAATCAAAAGAAAGGCAGATTTGTGTACTTTTACGTCATAGCTTTAATGTCAAAAAGCTATAGGCGATTGTTCTGCGCAAGGTTGTAGGTGGAATCACTTGTTCAGGACTTGTAATGAGGTGCCGTTCTTCTTCGCGGTGAGTTCAGCCATCTCGAAGAAGCGGGCAGACACCTTGAAGATAGGGTCCATCTGGGACAAAGGATAAGCTCGTCAAATTCGTCGCATTTTTAACATCGCTAACGTATACGATTCAATATGACTAAGACTAGGCTTTAAATCCTACTTATGAGCCACATTTCAACTTTCTGTTTATGCAAATTGCAAAGTGATTAGTTGCAATCCAAAATGATTGACTAGCCAATTGATATGAATTTGAGATGACCAAAGCAGAAATAAATTATATACTTAGGTACAAAGATTAAAAAGGGATAGAGCACTTCGACCAAAACTGTATCTGCACACTTTTCTAATTCGAATATTGACCGTACGCAAAGGCGAGCGCGTGGAGCTGAAATTTCAAATCTTTTTACCAAAAAAGGTGCAGCTGCAGCAGGCCTTATTTTAACACATTCTTGGTAGGGGGGAGGGGGGGGGGGACAGCCCCCTAGGAAAAGGATCGAGCTCCGCAAGTGCAAGGTTATGGTATTTGTCGTAAATCTACTTGCAATAGGGTAACATATGGTTGTATTGGATGTAATTTAATGGTTGTTATACGGTTGTTTATTACATGGTGTTTATGGCTTCGATCATTGCTGGTGCAGTGATCGAAGGTTAGTGTATCTGAGCAAAAGTGCCTTTTTCTTCAAACATGCAAGTGTGTATTTATTATGCATGGGAAATGTATGAAAGGCAAAAAATGAACAGTAAATTGGTGAAAAACAATTAAAGAACCTCATATCTGTGATTCAAGTTTTGAGCTGTGGAACCATCTAGGATTTAACCATCTAGGATTTGAGATGCGAGTCCCCCCCCCCCCTACACCTTGTGCGCAAGCCTATGACCTTGCATCATTGTACATACCATGTCAAACGTACCTACCTATACATAGTACGTGTACGGGAAAAGAAACGCGTTTTCTATCCCACACGTCAAATTGCTATTTTGTGTGACAGCCGGACAAAATCCTCGGTCGTCTTCGAGGTACGGATGGAACGGATGGAACGGATGGAACGTATGTAATCCGAGGTCGTCGCCTACCTTCCTCGCAAAGTAGCACGTCTGGTCGGCAGGTCTGTGCTCGCACTGGAAGCAAGTCAGCTTGACGCCTCCCCCCGGCAGCACGCGAGCACTGCACGATCGGCAATCGGCGTTCACTTGCGTCTCCTCTTCGAGACTGATCCGACATGCCGGTTCCTCAGCCTCTTTCGTTACCGCGTAGGCCTCTTCAGTGGCAGGATCGTCGACAGGACCTGATGGCGTCTTCTCCTCTTCTTTGCCATCGGCGGGACGACAAGCGTCCGAACCTTTCTTGCCTTCGGCGATATTGCAAGGGTCACCTGCACCGGCAGGACACTTTCGTTCACCTAAAGGTTCCTCTCCTTCCAAAACAGGGCCTTCAACTTTCTGAATGCCTTCGCATTGATCAGACTTCTTACAGGGGCGACACGCTTCCCCAACTTTCTTCATCTCTTCGCCGTCTTTCGCGGCTTCCGCGGCGGCTTCCGTGCCGCCGTCAACGACTGCTCCGAACTCCTTGAGCGCCTGTGCCTCGGTCTTGGCTACGGCGGCGGCCTCGCACCCTTCGTCGCACATGTTGACGGTCTCCTCGACGCCCTCCTGGTCGGTGCACTGCGAGGTGCAGGACGTCATCTTGTCGGCGGCCACGACGTCGTCGGTACCGGACGGGCTCGGAGGAACCACGCTAGCGGCCGAGGCGTCTTTGTTGGGTCGTGACGGAGGGAGTTCACGGGGACATAGTTTTCCCGACTGCGTGGTGAAGGGACATGGTCAGGCGGGGTGCGATTGTGGTGTTGTGAGATGGATTGGCATGATGACTGATGGGTGGTGCCAAAGAGTCAAAACGCATGCGACAGCGAGTCTCGTTGTTGTCTCTTTAAGCTGCGTTTACAGAGCTGCGAAGTGACGGCGTCGTAGACATGTTCACAAGCCCGGTTCCCAAGTACGTTCCCGGGGCGACGTCACAGAGCTTAGCGACGCTGTCGCTTCGCTTTGACTGACATGGAATATGTCTATCTTTTTGGTTGCGAAGCGACACGGTTGGCGACGCCGTCGCTTTGCCTCGCTGTAAACGTAGCTTTATGCCTCGTTTAGTGCTATCTAAAATTCTCGGCAACACATACGTGCAGCGACAGCAGTGCTGCGACAGTGGCGCAGCAAAACCGCGCAAAATGGCGGACTAACCTCGAAATGAGTTTTTCAGAGGTGTTTTCACATTGAAACAATAATAGTACAGACTTGAAATTTAAACTGAGATGGGCGCAAAATAGTGACGGCTGTCACCGTACCTTCTCGTACCTTCTCGCGTGGACGCCAAAAAGACGTTATGAAAACGCTGCTGCTGCAAGACCGTCGTGTCGCGTCAAAATATTGGACAGGTTCAACATTTTGCCCGTGTTGCTGCGCCTTCGCAACTTGAGTTGCGGGGGCACGCTGTTTGGCTGATTGTGTTGCAACGTGTTGCGAACCCTCGCCGAAGGTGGCACTAAACGTAGCTTACGTCTTTACATTACATTGTCTTACGTCATATCGATGAGAGCCTGGCCCATCCTCAGTGTATAATATATTATCATAAGTGTGATACAGGATTGCCATAGAGACGATAAGAGCTTTTTCATAATAATCTTGTCAAAACTCTTTTCTCTTATCTTGTTCCTCAATTATAGGCTACTTTTGACAAATATGACATTCGATAAAGACAGAGTACAGTATCTCTCGATTCATCGCCACTGATAGTGATAATCACCTAATAAAGAGGCGCTTACAACCAAGTAGGTGCACCAGATATGCAACAACAAGAAATGGGTCAGGGTCACCCATCCACTAGCTGATTCCACATCAATTTTGCTTAACCTCTTCACCAAAAGAGCCTGGAGCAACTTCATAAAGTATTTAAGGAATTGATGCAATTGCAGTTGAATTGGAATAACCTACCAACGTTTTGTTAACTATTCTTAAAGTTATGGAGCCACTCTTGTCAGCATGCCCTACCCTTCGCTCTCGCCCTCCCCCTTCCCCCTTGCCATGCACCCCTACGTAGTTCGACGTTCCCTACAAGTCTATCACCTCTGGCGGCTCGGCATGCGGCGACGCCTGCATATTGTGCGCCCGTCGTCTCGGTCCCAGCGGCGCAGGCCCCTTATCCCCGTCGTCCAGGGAGCGCAGTGGCGTCCCCTTGCTGTCTGTCGGCCTCAGCGTAGCGTTCTGCGACGCCTTGATCAGGTCTCGGATCAGGTCCTGGCCAACGCCCGGCTCGGCCGACACCGTCACCACTAGCGTCTGCGTCTCGTTGCTCGCCAACGCCCCTAAGAAGCCGCAATTGGGAGATGGGGACATCAGGAGCCTTATTATAAGACTACTTTGACAGTTGAGAACTCTCCGAGGCACACGACGTATTATAAAATTATTGCGTTCTTGGCCTGGAAGCGATGTGCTTCTGCCTTTGCCATTGAGAGTGAATCTTATTTATAATCGAGTAGGTCTGTGTTGATTGCAATTAGAGCTGCGAGTTTCGGTCAATCAACAAACAGAACTGCCAGAGCCAGACTGAAGGTGGATTTTCTGCAGACGACAGCAGATTACCTATTCCTGTCTTGGTGGAAACATTTGCCAATTGTAATGACGTTCAGGAACAAAATAGGATGTGTTGTATACCTCGACAGTCGACACAACATACCAATTCGATAATCATTTCGAAAATAATTTCGATAGGTAGTTATCGTTACGCTTTTGACCTTATCGGTCTCCCCTTTTAGTAACCTCCTCGCCTAATCTATTCCAACTGTCAAAAAGTCAACCACCGGCATGATTCGCTACATAACGTTTGTGCAGGGTGGTGGGGACAGCAAAAGTTATGGGGACTCCAAAATGCATTTGAACTTCCACTCACCGTAATGACAGTTGGAGCCGATTGGCTGGAGGCCCCAGTTCTGGCAGAAGACGGCCAGCACGAGCGTCAGAAGACATCTCCTCACGAACATTACCTCGAAGAGGCGATAGGAATTTACCAAAAATTTAGATGTAACGGCCGAAAAGTGATGCGGAAACAAAATTAAAGATTCTAGTTTTTACCGCCTTCTAGATGAATAACAATTCAAACCGATCACAGCCTCCTAAAGAAAGCAAGGATTAGGAAGTAGGAACAGACGTGATGGATAAGAAAACAGGTTGAATAACCATTCGATTTACCTATGCTATAACAGATTTGAAATATATTATAAATTGTAACAGATTATAATAGCAGAATACACTCTAGGTATGTACACTTTCCACCGGTCATGCTTCGCTGCAAGGGTAATACTGTACTAACGTTCATAAAGTAGGCGATGATGAATGAATTGTGGGCAATATATAAGTGCCAAATGTACAGACATCGATCTTATATGAGTTACGGTCAGCTCGGATGACTGCAAAATGCTGCGCTGGAATTGTGAGGAGACCTTCTCGCGGGTGAAAAGGAAGCTGCGAGAACGGCACCACCAGTTTGCGCTTATTATAGAAAACTGAGACGTGATCTCTTTAATTACAAAGAGAGTCGAACTCTCTAACGAGAAGTCTCCATGGTTGCGCGAAAAGAGTAGTGTTTTTTTACTCTAGCTGCAAAAAGGGGGGAGATTTTCCACGATAATTCGTGTTATCGCTAGTTGCAAAAAGAGTCGAGATGTTTCCAACGAAAAGTCGTGATCTCAGGTTGCAAAAAAAAAGTCGCTATTTTCTAACAACAGACGTGATCCCTGGTTGCAGAAAGAGTGGAGATTTTCCCCACGCGAGTTCGTGGCCTCTAGTTGCGAAGAGGGTCGAGACTCTCCAGGGAGAAGTCGTCGTTGCCGATGGACAGGCCGCGACTGAAGCCAGCCTGGAAAGGAAACTCGAATCAGTCCAAACGTCCGGGTTCGAAACCGAACGTCATCTTCAAATGCAACATCCTCTCGTTGTTGGGCTTACGTCGGCAACAGTTTAACCTAGTTGTTCGACTTGCGCAAAGAGAGAGAGAGAGAGAGGCTGCAATTGGTCTTGCGATAGAGTGCCTTGGATTGAACTAGGTGACAAGCTATCCTGTTTTGATTTATTTGATTGCCCAATGAGCAATTCTTAACATATTATTCAATTTTCATGAATATGCTCCACTCTACCAGTATATTATTATCCCAGCTAATAGTAAATCAATTTATTAAATTATATAAACATCGGGGATAACGATTCTAGGTAATGTTTGTAAACACTGTCCTATAAACATGATGGATCACGATCAGATTTATCGAAGGGTTTTGACCCGAAAGGCTGTTCTCATGAACGATTTAATTTTTAAATTAAATAATGGATTAACATCGTGTTGTAGAGCTGCTACTGCATGCCATTACGTTGTGTCATATTATACCGAAGCTATACGCAATATCCGAGTGTTATTCCATCAACGTGTTCCATCGTTGACATTGATAACACATTTGAGATCGTCTCGTCAAAATGAGAAATGTCACTCAAAGGCGTTCTACTGTTTGAACATTGAGGGTTCATTTCCTTGTTTCGTGCATAGTTTTCCGTCATTATCCACAACCTCCGCCGACGTGTTCCCACAAAAGCGTATCATCTTGGGTTATCAATCATCCTGTACCATCCTTATACATCCATTATAACTGGATTCCTCCACTAATCCATGCTGACAAGCAAATAGAGTGAAGCTGTTGAACTAACTTCAAATCCCTCCAACGTTTCCCCCGTCCAGAGCTGCCCATTAATGGCCACCCATCCAATTCCTGACTCGGCGCAGAGTTGCTTAACTTCGAAGAACCCTGCAGACGTTCGCTTTTTAAATTCCATTCTTTAACGTGGGGGTCGGCAAGTTATTCGACTGGCGGGCCAAATTCGGTGTTTAAAATGTCAAGACGGGCCTACATTTATTTATTAGCTCCCCAAAGAAGGTGGGGGGGGGGGGGGGCACCGACATACCTTCATCTCCAGCAGGCGGCGGTCCAGCAGCCCGATGGCGTCGGTCAGTTCCCGCGGATCGGTGTCGGGACTGGGCTGGAGGTTGCCGTGGAACCGGTCCATGCCGAACGGGTCGAGCGCCACTGCGGGGGTCGGCCGTCGCACCGCTTTGGGTGGGGGCGCCACTGGGACAGAGAGGGGGCGTCGAGGTCAACGAGGGCGTCGAGGTCAACGAGGGCCCTCAGAACACGTCATGCTGTCTGACACGAAGTGGTTGCACAGTGCACACCCAAAGCTAAAGGAGCGAAATCTGCCATTTGCTATTTTTCACTAGCACCGAAAAGAATCACTTGCAGTTGCAACGCGTGTGTTTACTTGTCATTTGTTTGTTTGTTTGTTTGTGCATGTCCGCACGAGCTCTAGTACGTACCGCTTGCTCAGATTCTTTGAAAATTTGCATAGGGCGATTCTATAAAACCACACTGGGGCTACAGAAAATATAGAACCGCTTGCAGTGATCAAAGGCTGCACCAGTGGCGTAACTTCCAAACTCGCTTCAAATGAGTCATTCCATAAAAAAATGTCGCCGCCTCCTTATCGGATTAACTTGGGCCTCTGAGGACCCCAAACGTTTCTTAGGAGGCCTCCGAGCACTGGTATGTCTCTCTAGTTACGCCCTTGGGCTGCACTTTTAATCTATTTTGGGGCTATTTTGATTTTTGGGACTATTTCGTGGGATCCCAGAGTTATTTTGCACCTATTTAGATTTCTTTCAGGTCATTTAAATTTCTTTTACGTGCTCTTACAGAGCAATTTCAGGCCATTACAGTCTACTCCAAAGTCCGAAGCCACGCATTGAGCGACGTGGGCGTGGCACTCACAGAGCGGCGCCGGCGACATGTTCCCGTTGGCGTCGTCCGTCTCGAACGCGCGCGGGTTGAAGTCCTCGTCGAGCTCGTCGAGCAGCAGTCCCTCTAGCTTGCGTCCGACCACGGGCTTGGGCGTCGGCGTCGTGACGCCTGGCGACGACGGCGACGTCGTGGTGGTCGACACCAGAGGAGCGGGGGACGTCGTCGACGACGCCGCCAACTCGAAGGCGCGGGGCGGCACGGGTGGGGCGGACGCGACCTCCACCAGTCGGCCGTTCTCCTGCGAATACTGACGGGGCCGTGTCACTTTGCTACGTTTTCAGTGAGAAGACAAAGCTCCATATCACGTTACGAAGGAGAGTGGATTTGCAACTTCCTCGAAGACACACTGCTACTAGACACGGGCTAAGAGTGACAAAACTTACACAAGTCATGCCTGAGCCAGGCAAAAGGCTCTACGGGCAGTGTGGGATCTCTTAGCTCGTGTCTAGCAGCAGTGGGTCCTCGAGGAAGGTGCAAATCCACCTTGACAGCCTAATCATGAGAATTAAGAAAACAAGGGCAGGATTATCAGCGATTTGTGGACCTTAGATGGCGGGTTCGATAATGTGGCTAATAAAGATAAGAATATTAATTAATTAATTACATTTTAAAAGAATGCAGGCCCAATTGTTGTATATTATCCATACCAAAGTCTTATAGCAATGTAAATAGTCTGCACTAGCCAGTAAACTTGTCGATTGCAAGACGGTCAGGGGTCACCCATCCAAAATCTGACTCGACGCATTGTTGCTTAACTTGTGCGTACCGGCAATGTGTGGCCCAACCAGACAGGGGTGTCCAATGCCCATACCTGCGACGGGATGGCGGTGTTGCTCTCTGCCGAAGGGGGCTCGAAGGCGAGCAGGTCTGTCAGGCCCTGGGCGACGAGGTAGGCGTCGACGGAGTCCTGAGGACGACAGCAACAGGTTGGCCAACATGTGCACACACTTTAAGATGGGGGGAACCTCTTGGCCTACGAATAACTACTAAGTATTGTTTTACGGACAAACTATCAGAGACAGCCCAAAAAAAAATAGCTAGTGCACAAGACAATTTATATAAGGCTTTCATATATCGTAAGAATCAATTTTGTGTTATGATTGGACTAGCTGAAATTCAGAAAAACATTCAAAACTAAAAAATAAAAAAATGCAGCTATTCTGAATTTTCATCATATCTAACCATAAAACAAAATGAGCTCATAGTTTATTTGAAAGCCTTATGAATTTCCTAGTGCAGTACCTAGCTATTTTGTTTTGGGCGGTCACTGATAAGACTGTCGGAAATTATTTGTTGTAGATATCCGTAGATATCCGTATCCCTTTGATGGACGGCACAACTCGAACAATAAGTACACTTCACTCCTTCATGTTGTCGAGGCGTTAATACGCAAGGTGAGGGAAGCTGTTGTACTAACTTTCACAAACAGAACTATAGTTAACCCAGTAAACACAAAACGGCTGGCCGACGTCGTGCCAATGTCGGCAGAAAGTATTATCCAGCATCGGCCCAGCGTTGGCCAAAAGCAAATGTCCAGCATCGCGCCAGTAAAAATGTGTCACACCTGCCTTCATCGGCCCGGTGCTGGCTGGCCAGCATGTCGGCTCGGTGAAGGACTGGCTGCACAGAGCCAGTAAGATTCCGACACCAGGCCAGCAGCTAGCCTTTACAGTGCCGCCGCGGTTGTCCTACATCTTGCACTTACTTTGCCTGCACTATGCCGTTGCCATACAAACAGTGACCATCGGCCACGGACAAAATTATGATTCGGGAAAATTAAAATAATAGTACGGGATAGGTTTTTCATTAAGACCAATTAGCGCTGTACGGGGTGGAAGGAAATTAATTAGTCTAATTCATCACCGTTGCGAAAATCGAATACATTAATTGGAGCTGGCCGGATTTGAACTGGGTACCCCTCGATCCGAAGACTTGACTGAAGACTCGGCTGAAGACTTGACGATTGCGCTGCTGACACCTGTGATGTTAGGGTGCGATTTTAATGCATAGCATCCCCCCCAGTTATGTTTTGAATTTGAGGTTCACGCGTAGGATGAAACCATCAAAAGTTTGTCTTAAAAATTAATATAATGCCAGTACTCGTATAATTCGATATTAATACACCATATTACATGTACATCCTGGACCTGATTCGCTCGAAATATATCGGTAGGGAATGGCAGGCTGACAGTGCCGCGAAAACCGCATGCCGCCGATACGATGCCTGCACCGATGACGACACGTAAATTTACGTCGGCCGTGTGCAGGCCAGCCAATGTCGGGTCGGTATTGGCAAAGTGGTGGCTCTAGTGGCCTTGAGTATGCTGGCCAAGCTACGTACAAGCGGCATTGGGCCAGCACACACTGGCCTGCACCTCGCCGACGCGCTGGCCAGCCAACACTTTGCCAATGCCTTGCCGGCGCCGTTGGCAATGTGTTGGCCTGCCACTGTTAAGCCGGCACAGGCTGGCCTGCACCGCGCCGACGCGCTGGCCAGCCAACACTTTGCCAATGCCTTGCCGGCGCCGTTGGCAATGTGTTGGCCTGCCACTGTTAAGCCGGCACAGGCTGGCCTGCACCGCGCCGACGCGCTGGCCAGCCAACACTTTGCCAATGCCTTGCCGGCGCCGTTGGCAATGTGTTGGCCTGCCACTGTTAAGCCGGCACAGGCTGGCCTGCACCGCGCCGACGCGCTGGCCAGCCAACACTTTGCCAATGCCTTGCCGGCGCCGTTGGCAATGTGTTGGCCTGCCACTGTTAAGCCGGCACAGGCTGGCCTGCACCGCGCCGACGCGCTGGCCAGCCAACACTTTGCCAATGCCTTGCCGGCGCCGTTGGCAATGTGTTGGCCTGCCACTGTTAAGCCGGCACAGGCTGGCCTGCACCGCGCCGACGCGCTGGCCAGCCAACACTTTGCCAATGCCTTGCCGGCGCCGTTGGCAATGTGTTGGCCTGCCACTGTTGGGCCAGCACTGGAAAAGCAGTGGCAGGCCAACGGTCGAGGGACGTCGGCAGGCTTTCATGCCGCCAGCATTTACCCGATACTAATGGACGATAGGTTGCCGCCAGGCAGCACTTCGCCAACAGTGGATGCGTCAAGCCAGAATAATGCCATCATGTTGCCGACAGTTTGTGTTTACTGGGAAGTGTATGATGGTCACCCTCCAATACCTGACTCAGCTCAGTGTTGCTTAACTTCGGTGAATCTGTTCCCCACATTCTAAACAGTAAACCGTTCGGTCGAGCACTTTATATTTTGAAAAAAAAACTCTTCCAAACTGGGATTTTAATTACTAACTAAATGTATCACTGGTTTCCCGACGTTACGTAAGATTCATTATCATGATAATGATCATTAACAGTAGCATTCACAAATCTCTTAACTAAAACCAAATTGCAATGGGTTTGGAAGCAGAAATGACTATCTCCTACTACTAATAGCCGTGTCTGTCAGTATGTTTCATCACGATTTTATTTCTTTATGCGTTTCTCCATTTTTTGAGATTTTTATTCCAATGTTTGGTCCTTGCTAATTTTCCCGTTCTGCAGTGCGAGGTGGGGGTTTCGGGGCTATCTGCCAAAAAATGGGCCATTTTTGGGGAAATTTTCTCGAAATGTTGATATTTTCCCTCACTTGAGTTTTCCATTTTGTAGAACTTTTCTTCCGATCTGGGATCCCGAAAACCGCAGGTCGAATTGACCCTCGGGGCACCGTCGGGGGGTCATTTTGCCTACCAGCTTTCACTGAGTTGACGTATCCATCGTGGACGTGAATGCGTCAAATACCCCTCTGCACACGGCGTCTCAGTGGCTGCTTGGTTAGCACGTGTCTGTTGGTCATCTGTGCTGCAACCCCGAGTTGCGGTTTCGAATACGCGCGGATGAAACATTTTGGATTTCGGTGGAAATTGGTTCTATATTTCGACACCTTCTCCTCTTTATTTCGTATTTCAAAACTTGAACTAATGTGACCATCGGGTTTATTTTGAAGTTTTTGTATACCTGCTCTCAAATTGATCAACACCCGTTAAGGTTCCGCACTCAAGATCGTCAGCATCCCGTTGCTAACGGATAGCACGTTCGCCTGCTGATAGGGAAGTTCGAGTTCGAGTTCGAGTCGCGAGTCGGTTAACTATTTCCTATTAAAGGTGTGTGGGAATTAGCATTTTTGAATTGGTCCACTTTTTGTGCAAAACACTTATAATATAAAATCATTTTCGTGCGAGAGAATTTGCGTACGCCGCGGCCGAAGGCCGCCGAGCCCGTATGATCTCGTTTTTGTTATAAAATGGAAACTTCATGTATGCAGCCCCTGCTTCCATTATGTAAACCCTGCTGAAAAATCTTACCTAAGATCTTGCAAGATCTTGCAAGATCTTCTCAAGATCTTCTCAAGATCTTCTCAAGATCTTCTCAAGATCTTCTCAAGATCTTCTCAAGATCTTCTCAAGATCTTCTCAAGATCTTCTCAAGATCTTCTCAAGATCTTCTCAAGATCTTATAAGATCTTGCAAGATATTAACACAAGATCTTGCAAGATCTTGCAAGATCGTGACACAAGATCTTGTGTCAAGATCTTATAAGATCTTGCAAGATCTTGTCAAGATTTGTCACAATATTGAGACAAGATCTTGCCAGTTCTTGTCTCAAGATCTTGTCTCAAGTTCTTGTCTCAAGATCTTGTCTCAAGATCTTGCAAGATCTTGACTCAAGATCTTGTGGAAAATCTTGCAATATTTTCCAAAATCGTGGCAAGATCGTGACAAGATCTTGCAAGATCTTATAAGATCTTGAGACAAGATCTTGCAAGGTATTGGCAAGATCTTGCAAGATCTTGGTAAGAATTTTCAGCAGGGAAGTCCTGAATCGATCCAGGTTTTTGTACTGGTTGCGGATGTTTGGGATCCTCCAATCCAACGGTGGCTGCGTGATTCATTTATTGTCTTCGTGAATGCACTCACTGTCTTTGTACACTGTACAGTTACGTCCGCAAGGCATTAAACAATATTATGTTTATACGTGCCACGGGCAATTTAATGGTGATAAAACTAGTCGTAAAACATCCAAGCGTGTAAACTTTATGTGTTCTGTGGTTAAACACGAGGATTTAAATTTCAGCCGAGAAACTAACAATAAAATGCAGATACTTTGCAAACGTCTGTCCCCCGGGTGGGGGCAGGTTTCTTTTCTGTCTTCCTTATCTTTGGTGTCTTGCATGGGCTATTTCCGCCTGTCACTCACGGACTAACTCACGGACTCACTCACGGATTCACTCACGGATTCACTTACGGATTCACTCACGGACTCACTCACGGATTCACTCACGGATTCACTCACGGATTCACTCACGGATTCACTCACGGATTCACTCACGGATTCACTCACGGATTCACTCACGGATACACTTACGGATTCACTCACGGACTCACTCACGGATTCACTCACGGATTCACTCACGGATATTCACTCACGGATTTACTAAATGGTAGCCAAGTATGATGCATAAGATGTTAGCAGAGTATGACAGTCGAGAGACTCCAGTGAACAACGCGCCAACGTGCCAACGTGACAACGCGCCCCCAAGCCAGGCAACGCAGTACGCACCTTCCCCGCCAGGGCCGCCACCTGCTGCAGCCTCGTCGCCAGCGCCGCGGCTCGCGCCTCGTGGTATCGCGCCTGCGCCTGCCAGCGCTGCTCCATGGTGGACGTCTCCAGGAAGCGTCGGTAGGCCAGGTCGAACGCCTGACCGATCGTCAGCGTGATCTCCTCGGCCTGGGGACAGCAGGGAAGGCGTTACGACGGCCTGGGGACAGCAGGGAGGGCGTTGCGACGGCCTGGGGACAGCAGGGAAGGCGTTACGACGGCCTGGGGACAGCAGGGAAGGCGTTACGACGGCCTGGGGACAGCAGGGAGGGCGTTACGACGGCCTGGGGACAGCAGCAGCAGGGAAGGCGTTACGACGGCCTGGGGACAGCAGGGAAGACGTTACGACGGCCTGGGGACAGCAGGGAAGGCGTTACGACGGCCTGGGGACAGCAGGGAAGGCGTTACGACGGCCTGGGGACAGCAGGGAGGGCGTTACG
This sequence comes from Nemoura dubitans, assembly GCA_921293005.1. NCBI lineage: Eukaryota > Metazoa > Arthropoda > Insecta > Plecoptera > Nemouridae > Nemoura > Nemoura dubitans. The sequence goes on along the minus strand of OV121076.1, from coordinate 17,445,550 downwards.
ACGGCCTGGGGACAGCAGGGAAGGCGTTACGACGGCCTGGGGACAGCAGGGAGGGCGTTACGACGGCCTGGGGACAGCAGCAGCAGGGAAGGCGTTACGACGGCCTGGGGACAGCAGGGAAGACGTTACGACGGCCTGGGGACAGCAGGGAAGGCGTTACGACGGCCTGGGGACAGCAGGGAAGGCGTTACGACGGCCTGGGGACAGCAGGGAGGGCGTTACGACGGCCTGGGGACAGCAGGGAAGGCGTTACGACGGCCTGGGGACAGCAGGGAGGGCGTTACGACGGCCTGGGGACAGCAGGGAGGGCGTTACGACGGCCTGGGGACAGCAGGGAAGGCGTTACGACGGCGTTGTGAACCTCAAAAACTGCTCCGGTATACGCATTGAGCATTGAGCTGGAGGGCGTTGGGGCGGTTTGGGATAAAAAGTAAGAATTAACGGACGCCCACGAGACTGACGATGACGATGACGATGACGATGGAACAGAAGAATAAATTTTGAGAATTTTGAGAAGATGAAAATGGCAGCTAAGTCCCTTTGCTGCGACATGGCTTCAAACATAATATGCATCGTTTAGTGCTATACGCGAAATAGCTGAGGCTCAAAAAGCTTAATATGGTTGGGTCAGCTTTATCGCATATAGCACAAACGAAACTTAATAGATGAAGTAATTGGTCCTTCAAGCCTTCGAGCGCTCTTCCCAACTGAACTGGTGATCTGTCGCATACAATGGTCACCCATCCAACACGCGATCTGGCATAATGTTGCTCAACCTTCACGACCCATTCTTTCTCTGTGTCACCCAGTCGATAATTTCGAGTGTTTTGTTCATTCTCGTCGTCGCCGAAGTGACAGCCAGTCATAACGCGACTGACCAACTCATCACTTCCGCCTGAGGCTTCAAATGTATAGCCGTGTTTTTTCCCTGCGACAGCCTTGGAATTTATGATTTGAAAAAAAAACGGAAGTTTTTACTACGTTGTTCCAAACACTAATTAGTATTCAGAAGTCGTCGCAAAGTGCGTGTACACTTTGTGTTACCTCTTCTCACGTGTTATTTGAGAGATCTCCAGTAGCCTACTGATCCATGGAAATGTCTTACTGACTGACTTGTAGAAAACCATATACATCAGCTTGCAAGCACGAACATATTAAACGTAATCTCGGCTCTTTCGCGCTATGTTAAATAACTAATGATGGTCAAGGAATCAAGATTGAACTGCGCTATAGAGGAATTTACCCGAAATAACTAGATTCTGTATAATTCTCCTACAATTTTCTCCCTCAGTGAGATGTGAAATAGGTCGTTCACGAATTACTGGTCAAAACCACTTCAGGGCTTCGGACAATACCATGGTTAACACAGATATGTATCTTGTCATGTTGCAAGAATTTGCACCAACTCTGTCCCTTTCACAGCCATACGTTGCCAATTTTCGGGGAACCTCAATTTTCGAATTAACCTCCGATGGTTTTGAGCCAACGCGTCGCATTTTCTCTGCCCGCTGCCTCATAGCTACGGTCAGGCGTCGCAGCAATGAGCGTACAGATTTCACTTCCACCGCATTTGGCATCTACGCGACCATTCATGGGCAATCCATCTACAGCAAGTGCCACTGGAAAGGAGAGCCTGCGACTCGAGCAGTGCTAATAGGCACTGCATTCCTCGTCGGAGCATCCTGGACTGATTGGCCAAACTGTGCGAGAAAGTTGCCGAGTGGAAACTGATAGGCCAATAAGCAGTGTTTATCAATTAGATAAACATAAGCTGCTTACATAGTTGACACAAGTACACTGTAATGGCCTAGTCTGATGACTTTCGGATGTGTGAAATTGGTGCTAGCGCATATGGGATGGCTTTTCGATCAGAGTGAAATTACTCACGTTCTGAAAACCTTTGGTCAGTAATTGTTCGTTAAAAACCGAACTTTCAGTTGATTAGGTTTTGCGCGTTTTTTAAATTTATTTACTCTTTGCTGTTGTAAACAAACTATTATGATATTCTGCTGGTAACTGGTATTCCAATAGACTCCATTTACATCTACTTTGGCTATATTTGGGTGCGATTGTGTAACATTTTTTCGTTCGATTTGGCTATAAATCACTCGATTTCACATTACCATAGGCAGTGAAATTGAAAATGAATGATTTAGAAACTACAAAAGTTGCGCAATCGCACCCCAGCTGATCTAGTAGACTCTCAGAATGATTGCCATGAACGGACAACTATACAGCTCCAGGGTCTATCACTTACATAAGAAACGCAGTTATTGACCCTGGAACTGCAGTCGTCCATCGTTGTTTGTAGCCATAATCATGCACTTGCTAGATTTTTACGGACAACAGCACCGTGAAAGGAATCTTCTGCACACAACAGTGTCAGGATGAGAGAATCCCTTAAAAAATAAAAGGACCCAATCAACGATCGACACGCTGTCCTATATCCCCTGTCCCCTGTCCCCGTCCATGCCCCTGTCCCCTGACCCCTGTCCCCTGTCCATGCCCCGTGCCCCATGTCCCGTGTCCCGTGTCCCTGCCCCTTGTCCCCTGCCCCGTGGCACTGACCAGCTTGTCCGAGACGAACACGAAGCACGCGTGCTGGTCGGCGACGGCGTCCTCCTTGGCGATGAAGCTGAAGAAGCGCTTCTCGCCCTTGTCGTCGGCGCAGTACGAGATGCGGTGCAGAGGGAACTGGTGCAGGATGCGTTTGGCCCCGCGGGGCTCCTGGACGGCCACCCCATCGACGCTGATCGTCAACTCGACCTGCAAGCGACCAAGTCACCTGTGGTTGCTGTCACAGGACCAGGTAAACTAGCTCAAAGTCATAAAGTAAAGAACGGAAAGACTCAAATTTCGTGTAAAGGGCGCAAAATACGCAACGTAGCAGGCCACACTGACAAATCCGAGGCTTGAAAACTCCCACTTGTATTTAGAATTCAATGGACTAGAGGCGCTGGGAAAAAGTAAGGAAACGACTTCCTAATGAAAGGCAGATATGGCGCTCTCACTACCAGGATAGCCGGCCACCAGGATCGAACCTGGGACCTCCCGAATGCAAGGCAAATGTAATGAACCTTAGGCCTTCCGAACCGGATGCAAGAAGAATGTGCTGAGCTCCCCCAAAAACTGCCATTTCAAACTGTGGGTTGAAATTAGTAAACACAGTATCGCTGATTTCCACTCATTTCTCACCGGTTTGGGAAATCAGTGAGACTTTATTTAGAATTGAAATCCCAGTTTGAAATAGGTATGTTTTTTTGAAACTTGTGGTCCCAATGATTATTGCTCATGTCAAGGGCCAAGCGTAGATCATTGAGCGGGGTTATGGGGGGGAAGGGGGTAGATTCGGTCCCGAGACTCACCTTGGGCGTCTTGGTGCCCTCTGCCTTGCGCAGCTGCTGCGAGAAGCGCAGTTTGCGGATGCCCTCCTTGACCACCTCGATGCCCTTGGGCGCCTCGACGGGCGTGCAGCCCAGGAACTGCACCGACAACACCGACAACATATCGATTAGACACACACTAAGTTACGGCTTGGGATGACGCCACGCAGTGATTCCCTTGATCTGTTGACAGGTTATGGGTAGCTGATCTGCTGCTGCTTCTTCGTCGACTGTCTTCAGTGGAAGGGAATCGTTCTTGACTCATGGAGTTTGTGTACCTATAGCTTTTACTTTCCTTATTTGCTTATCAACTCTCAAATGTACTATGGCCATCTCCCGAGTCGTGTTTTTCCAGTACGAAGTATGGAACTCTGGGGATAAACATGCTAATTAATCATTTATACAATCTTCTGATTTTCCCAATATAATTTAATCTCAATTTATGGTCATAGCTTCGCTTATTATTTATTGACAATTTTAATTGCTCTGTTTTGTTGCACAGTGCCCAAATATGGCTATAATTTTATAAAGACAATGTTTCAATAAAACTACATAATATGTGTTTACTTAACCAAATATTGTATATTTAGGTATTAAGGAGCAGTTGAAATAAAACGAGTATCTTACTCGATACGTGACATTGCCAAATAAAGTTATCGAAGAACGCACTAACAAAATATTGACTGAACGGCCAAACTTTCTTATCAATCGACTTGTAAGTTGAAATCCTTGAGGAAATAAAGCTTCGAGAATGGAGGAAGTCGCAGATTACCCAGGTGGTATATGATGGCGACAAAAAGGAGGCGTTGCACTTGTTGAACGACTGGCTGAGAAACCTCACATTGAAAGATAATACTATCACTGGGCATGGCATATCATGGCCTAGCATGGCATAGCATGGCACAGCATGCCAGACATTGATTAGTATTTCGTTGCTTTATTTCAACGAATTTGTCGATTTTGTTTTCCTCGTACTAGAAAGGAGATCACTGCAGGTTTATTGTAAGATACACTAATTTGAAAACTGCTCTAGAAGACTTGATTATAACTGAAAATGAGTATAGGTATGTCAAGCTCATTTCAGCTGAAATTAGCTAAACGTTTAGATTCTAGAACAATGCTTTAGAACGCCATGTTTTGGGACACGCAAATTCCCTAACCGGCTTTGAAAGAGGAAGAAAAAACAAGTATGGAGTCCACCCAATTCGAAAATCACGATGTGATCGCCTCCTTGTGGCTTAGCGCCAGGCATGCAGGGCGTGGGACACTCCTCGACATCTTGGTGGGTGGGTGGGTGGGTGGGTGGGTGGGTGGGTGGGTGGGTGGGTGGCACTGACCTTGACGAGGTACGCGATGTGGCCTCGCTGCAGGGCGTCAGGAGCGTGGATCCAGTTCTTGTTTCCTGGAACAAGAGACGAAGCCTCTACCTGAAGTGCGAGTCGCACACGATAAAAGATAACAAGTAACCTTATAGATTGAAACCACGTTAAGCAATACAGTGCTCGGGTCAGGCATTGGGTGGGTGACCAAAATGCAAAAGAGCATGGTTAGGAAGGCATACCATTCCACCACTTAACCCACGGGGTAAAAGGAGAACAACCAACCACAGACCGGCATTTGCAGATTACAGGGATAGTTAGTAAAGATTGTAATAGCAAACTTATCCTGTTTTTCCCTAGCCCAGTTTTGTGGATCCGCACCTCGATTCGTCTTTGTGATCGCGACAGACCAGGTATCATGGGAGACACCTGCTTCTGGATTTGAACTGATCTGAATTAGCCATTCACTTGGCAATTCCGAAATCCGAAATGAATGCTGTCCTGTCCATCCTAAAAGATGCAGGCTCGGTTTGTCACGACTCGTGAATACTTGATGCCGTCCGCCCAGAGCCTGGATCCACGAAGCTGGGCTAGGGTAAAAACAGGTGGTAAATTTGTTATCACCATGGTTACTATCACTGAAATCTGCAAATGCCCGTCGGTGAGTGGCTGTTCATCATCTTAAACCCTCGGGGTTAATCCACAAAGCAGAGCTAAGACTTAAGTCTTATAACTCTGGGCCCAGGAGAGCAGGACACTGACTGTTCGAACGAACTCTTCGTCGCATGTGAAAAGCAAAGGAAAAGTCGTGTGAGGAAGAGAGGAAGGACCTCAGGGTCTCGCGGCCGCCGCGGTGTCTCACCGTTCTTGGCGTTCGAGTTGTTGGACGTGGTCGAGACGGGCGGCGAGCGACTGGGCGACGCCCATTTGAGCAGCGCCGAGTTCCTCATCTGCAACCGGCAAATTAGAGTCTGTTGTCAATGAGACATGGTTGGCATGTTCCAAAAACTGCTGGAGTGTTCCAAACCCATCAAACCAATCTGATAAAACGTGTCTATTTTTGTTTGTGATTGTAAGAGCACACTTGACGCACACTTTCGGTACCTGAAACACGTTGAGTTACCAAATCTACTTGGTCAATAATGTCGCATAAACACCTCTCGCCGGAAGGAGAGTGACACTTTGCATCTCCCTCGAGGACCCGCTGCTGCTAGACACGAGCTGTAAGGGTTTCAAAACTTACAAGCCATGCCGTGAGCCTAACAAAAGGCGCTATGGGCAGTTTTGAAACTCGCTTAGATCTTGTGTATAGCAGCAGTGGGTCCTCGAGGGAGATGCAAATCCACTCTCATTCTCAGCGTGAAATGGGGTTTAGTCGACGCGCCGCGTGTTATCTCCCGGTAATCTCCCCGGCTGGCGGCTGACAACGCCGCCCCCGCGACAGCGAGATGCACAGCGACGGCGAACCTTGGGGACTGCACGTGCAGGAGTCACTTTCGATTCGCCCCCATTTAGTCTTAGTTGCGCAGCATTTAGTTTCATTTAGTTTAGTTATACCCAGATTTACTAACTTTTCAACTACAAGTTGCGATCCCAGCTATAGGAGTTGCAACTGAATCCAGCCAATCACATGCAGCAAACCCAGTTGTGACTCCTAGTTGGGCGAGTTGAATAACTTGGTAAAACCACGTGGTAAAACTGGGCATAAGTTTATAGTTAGTCTGCACTTTAGTTTCGCCCCAATGCTGGCAATTATTGTTTTATAATGCGCCGTTTTCGAAAGCCCAAAATTCATCACGTGGACCTCCTCTTCAATCCCTCATCCCCCAACTCCCGCTCCGTATGCCAACTTTTTCCATCAATACAGCACCTGCAACAGCAGCCTTCTTTAAACTCACTGGTGGACAGTCTCAATGTTAGTTCCCATTTAAAAACAAATGCCAGTAAGCTTTCCACCAGCGAGATAACATGCATTGCAGGAGCGGTTTTGGTTCACTATCTGAGCACTGATTTCGACCATAGTAAACCACTAGAACTTTCTAGTGCATTTATAGGAGTTACAATTGCATTTCCACTGTCCTAAGCTAAGAAACACATAGATATTTTGGTACAAGAAGAGAATACCTAATATGTGGACCATGGCCCATGCCACGCAAGTACCAATGAGCAATGGCCAATGGCATGGGTCATCACTGCTCCAAGCATCCAAGGCAAGCATTGTACCGCGTCCAGGACACAATGTCTGCTGACAATCGCTAGAGGCTTTGTCGCCGTTCGTTTGCTAATGCTGGCACCGTTCTGTTTCATGCTCGACACGCCAACGTCGTATTTGCATTTGTATCGGAGCACGGAGCACCAGCAGGTCGGCCTGTTAGCGAGCTTGTCAGCTGTGCAACTACTTGATCTTGATACAAACAATTGCTTTCAAACCAACTCCTGGCTAGAGATAAATGTGGTTTCTTTCTCGTCTCGTGTATTCAATTATCTTTCTCTGTAAGTCTACTCCATAGACATACTGAAGAATATGCATAAATGGACAGTTTTAAATTGCATTCCTATCCTCAACTGAAGCAGAAAAGTTAAATCTTTGCATGATTTAAAGTGATATGCAAAATCAACCCCCTTGTCGAATACTGAATGTTGCCTAATTATAAGAACGTTTAAAGTTAATAAGTTGCTCAATTCAATTTCTCTCTCAAATTAGAAACCTACAGTCGTGTTGGCCTTACTTTACCACAGCCTGGTGGACTTAGATGTACAGTATCATTTGACACTTAACCATTTCTAAAGATTAAAATGGTAAATAATGGCAATAAATAATGATAAATATAATTTTTAATGGTAATGATAAAAACTTTGTCATTCCGACTCTTTGGTATGGTACTCTATGATATGAGATCCCCAGAAAGTGGAAAACTCAAATTAATTCTAGTGTATCTCCTTTCATCCCCATTGAATCAGACATTCCCTTATATATCTCTTATCTCCATGAAACAAGGTCCGGCTTCTCTCTAACGAACTTCCCAATTATATGTGGGTAAATAAAGACTATAACTGCTGTGACTGCATAGCATGGGCATCAAAACTGCATGATCACTGTCTCACACGGTTCTATCTATACGTGTCTACTGTCTGTCTCACTATCGACTGGTTGTGTGAGAGTCTGGGTCCATTGCGAATCTCGAGACGAACAGAAACCCAAACGCAGCGAGAGAAACACTCGATTGAGTGGGAACCCTTTACCCCAATGGCATACGAACATCTATAAGACATTTATCCAGATAAACTAAAACTATAGATAGAAGAGACAACCCTAAACAAAATAGGCAGCACCCTCCCTACGTAATTTATCAAGCTTTCAAATAAAGCAAGTCATTTCACAACTGATAAAAAGTAATTAAAAGGTGATTTACAGGGTTGAGGATCTTTTTCAGCAATTAACCAGAAGACATAATTGATCCATACTTTAATTGAAATCCTATTAAATTACCTATACGGTGCTAGCTATTTTGTTTTGGGCTGTCATTTACTAGTTTTCCTGTGCAATTTTTTTTTTCTATATATTCGATAGTATATCTTTGTTCGAAACTAAAGCAGCAATGAAATAAAGTAGTTCTGAAGTAAGTAATGCCATGGTATGGCACCTACTACCTACTCGGGACACAATGCAGTTCAGTTCGCAATTTGTTTGCACAGCAGGTTTAGCGTATTACGCAACAGTGGTGCGATTCATAGAAACAAGCAACAAGACAACGTAATAGAAGAGCAGTGCAAAGTGCTACATTTCAAATAGACGCAGAGTGTGCGGTGTGCGATCGAGGCCACGTGACCTAATCTAACGAATCGCTGCAAGGTCATTCGAATCGGCGCCGCCGAGTCATCTGACAGTGACAGTTAGGTTGACAGCAGCTGTCAACTCGACGTGCTGGTAGTGCCTGCAGTCCACTGCAGTCTAGCTGCAGTGATTTGATTGTCGCAAGGGACTATGGGGCACCCGCCCACAGCACAAAATGTCATGTATTTGCAAATTACAGTTGTGATTGACGGTACTACCTAGAATGGCAATTACATCTACATAGGGGGTACTTTACAGCTAAAGGGACTTGATTTGCTAACGCGGATTGCTTTCCAAGTATCATGCATCAACTCATATCATGTGATAACGTATCATTCAAGCTCTGGTATTTTGTTTTGTAAGGGAGTTTGCCACGGTCGGAAGGGGGGGGGGGGGGGGTAATTCAATTCGCGTTCGACCTTTCTACGCGCCTCCACTTCATCATTTTCAGCTATTTCTACACGACCACTTTTGAATGTACAATTCTGGTTGTAATGGTGGCTCATACTAAGGATATTGCTCCCCGTATCCCGATTAGTGGAAGCAGGACGGGGAGAGTAGAGCAGTCTCACGCCCAAATAACCGTCGTCTTCTGGGTTCATGAGTTATTTGCTCATACGTGGCAATAGGCTCCTCAATAGGTACGCAAAGAAATCAAACACAGGCAACCGGGGCAACATTTCGCCAAGCGTCAAGTCTAAAGACACGCACGAAGACCGAGCACAAGACTGAGTTGTACTGAAGCCGACCGTTCATAATGCTCACCGCGACAACCACGAGTGCCCACACCGAAACCTAATTCAGTCTGATGACAAAATAACGGAGTTGGCGCGTTGCTCGAGCGAACTAGAGCACCGCGCGAATCCTCTCGTTGCAGCACTCGGCGTCTTGAAGAGCGCGGCCGTAATGGCCCATGATGATGATGATGATGATGATGATGAACAAGATGATGGTGATGATGTAAGTGACACCCTTCGGGGCCGATGGCTGGCTGGAGGTCCTCAATGGCGCGACCGACAAGTGGCTGATGGCTGCCACTAACGACACGCGACAAGTGGCTAACAATGGACGGGCGACGGCGAAAGACGTCGCGGCAATCTGGACCGAAGTTCGGAGTCTGGACACGTAGCAGCGGGAGACGCGAGCGAAACGGGTGGCCACATCAGCACGGCGATTACGTAACTCTGATTTTGCCGTTATCGGTCTCAAAGTTAAAATAATAACATTTACAACAATAGGGGTTTTATCATTCAGAAAAGATAATGAAGTTCAGGAAGTTCAGTAATCGGTATTATTTGGTCGTCTCCGAAAGCTGTTAGGTCGTCTATGTCTTGGTCTTGGTCTCGGTCTTGATCCTAGATTGCTAGCAATGCATTTTCCGTTGGAGATTTCCATTGTTAGCATTAAATAATTATAGCAATCAAGATCTATGGCAGTCGAGAGATGCTCAATCTATAAAGTCGTTTGGGTCCATCCAGAGAGAGAAGACGAGTTAACCCGCGGAGCACCTAACATATTTCTTCTCAGCATGCCGCTAAAAGGACGAGGGTTCGGGAATCGGTAGTGATTCGAGGACGGACATGCGAATGGAAATTAGCATACTTTAGAATCTGACAACTGATGCCCAAACGACTTGTTAGCGATAACTGAGTGATTTTTCTTTTCTGGAATTGGATCCGTCAAAAGGTTTGATTAAATTTGATATTTGATATTATAGATACATTTGAAAAATAGTATGGCATGTTTTTTTTAATGGCCAATAGCCGTAAGAACAGGAAAAGCTTCCAAAAGAAGCATGGGCTGAAATCAAGAGCGCAGACCCAGGAGCGTGCGCACTGCGCAGGGTAAATGGCTAGATACGGCCCAGCCAAAATTATTGTCACAAAAGGTAACTATAAAACACCATATTATATTCTATGCCCGTGACCGCGAGAGCAAGTGTTGTGACAAGGCAAGGCAGCCATCGACAGAACGAATTGAATTTATATCCGAATCGGAAGCGGTGGGTTGTGGAAAATGGCAGTCAAAAATATTAGTGCTAGAAACTCGCTCTCAAGGTCAAAGCAACCTGATGAGTTTTTGCCATACTAGCAAATCGAAACAAATCCATCCGGAACCGGAAGACGCTAACAAGGACCCTTCTTACGAACATAAATCTTTTAGATATTCAAACGGACAAGGAATGCAAAACAATCGGTTAGGTTAGGTTAGGTTAAATTTATACTTCCAATTCTACTTACATTGCAATAAAATGTTGAAATAACGAAACTAGATTATATACAATTTGAAATCTGGTTTCAGATGTGGAAAAACCAGACCCAGACGTGAAAAGAGATTTCGGGCGCGACCTATACGATTCGATGCGATGCGTTTCTTCTCTGATACCTACTAACGCTCTTTGTGGGTGATCTGAACTTATTGAGACCGATTTCCTAGTGCCCTTCTTATCGGAAGACCCAAAAAACCTTCGCCAAAAAACAAAACAATCCGCAACCGGCCCAAGCGAACTTTTTATGAGACGCAATATTTCGGTCGGCGAAAAGCAGCGGTAATACGCGGGATTTCGTTCCCATCGGTGTCGAACTGCAGTCGCTGTGAACGCGGCATGGCAGACTGGCATTACCCGCAAAGACATGAGATTGCAGCCTTCATAAATGCTCCATTGTTCATCTTATAGACAGTCGACACAGACACGAGTCCAACGGCTGGCTGTGGAGGAACGAAAGCACAGGCTGCAAAATGTCCTGCCGTTTCTGTAGGCACCTAAATGCATTGTCCAATATGTAGTCTTGTTTCCAATGGAATTTTAATAATTTCTTTAGCTAACGTTTATACTTCATTACCTAAGCAGCGACTCGTTTAGCCGAGTATCCATCACACGAAATCGACGGATTGCCAACCCGGGGAATGGATCCGTTGCGTTGGCAAACGTTGGCAAACGTTGCCAATCCATGTTTGCCAACCACAACAAGTAGGGATTGGCAACGAAACGGCTTCAGTCCTACATAGGGACTTCTCAAATTCGCAAACTGAAAACATTTTTTGCAAACTGATTCCCAAGGGATCAAAATCAAATAATACTTCCGGAGATATATTCCATTGCCCGAAGTATAATAGCTTACTTCTTATCTCCAGAAAAAAAAGAAAAAAAAAGAAATATATATATATATATATATTATTTGCAAAAGGTAAGGGAAGCACAAAATATGGCCGTTATACCCATGTAAATCAATTCGGGTATACGCTGGGAACTGGGTGGGAAAGGTGAGTGAGTTACACGTCGTATCGCATGTATACCCGCGTATACCCAGACTAAAAACACAGGCTCGCAATCGAATCCGCACCGCACGAGATTTTGCCCATCCCTGGCCGGCACGGCCCGCCGGGTCGCCGGCATCCCGCGTCTTCTGGCGAGATGCGGAGAAAGTGGCGAAGAGAAGACGCCGAGCATCCGAGTAGCGGTGAAAACGCCGGGCGATTCGTCGGCCGCCGCGCCGAGCAAGCGCCGTGCCACTGGCGAAAGCAGGCCAAGGCTCCCGACGAGGAGAACAGAGTGCTGGCCGGCAAAAACGACGCCTGGGACGACGCCTGGACTGAGTATACGACGCCTGGACTGAGTGAACAACGCCTGGGACGACGCCTGGGACGACGCCTGGGACGACGCCTTGACTGATGAAATGACGCCAAGACTAGGAAAACGACGCCTGGGAAGACGCCACTGATTAAGCGACGTCTGACGGCGCGTTGATGAGATAAACGACGCACATCGCGATGCCTGCAAGAGAAAAATGACTCCTTGACTATGGAAGAAGACCGACGCCTAAGACGACGCCTGGCTAAGTATAAACGACGTCAAGAAGAGGAAAACGACGCCGTTGTTGAATGAAACGACGCATAAGAAGACGACACCTGTAAGGGGAGGACCGACGCTGATGTCGACGGAGAGACAAAGAAAGCGACGTCTGTGTGAAGACATGGTGTTTAAAATCTTGTGAGAAAGACCCAAACGACAAACGACGGCAAACGAAATGGGTTTCTTTATCTCGGCACGGGGTGGGCTTCGGCGAAACCAGGGAAGTAAAGACCGAACATGCAACCCATGGCTGGACAATGTGTTCGGGGTTTCGCGCCACATGGAATCGGTTGTCGAAGTGGAATTATAGGTTAGTGATTTTGTTGTGCATCGTGTTGTGCTAATTTGTAGTCGATTGAAGCCATGGTTCCACCCGCATGACTCATTTATGGGCAGGCACCATGCTGTCTAGCCGTGTGGGCTACGTGAGTTATCTGTGCTTCGAGTGTGACCGCGGAAGACAGCGAAACAAACGAATCCCAGGGTAGCCCGCGTCCCGCCGGTAAACGTCAAACGCACGTCGGCATCCTCGCGATCCAAACTTGCCGCTGGACCGACCGTCCGGCTGACGTCAGTGCGCAAGTGCGAGATGCCGAGCGAGCGAGATGACTGGTCGCGGATGAGCACGGGACAGAGAGAGACCGCGGCCGCGGCGACTGGTACCAGGCACCGAGCGCGCGGTGGGCGTTTCGCAGCCTCGGGCAGTCACGCCGCCGCCGTCGTCGTCGTCGTCGTCGTCGTCGTCGTCCGGCAGGCGGCCAGGCCAGGGACAGGACGTGCAATTCATCGGTGCATCGCTGCCCTCGTGCGCGTTTAGCCGAAGTTGTCGGTGCGCGAAGTGCAGCGGGAAGTGCAGCGAGAAATGCAGCTTGAATGCAGTTCGAAATGCAGCAGGAACGCGAAGGCGACTCTTGGAACGCGGCACCTGATACCGATGTACAGTGACGATGACCAAAATGCCTATGTACTTTTTTGGAGTTTTTAGGAAAGATATAAAGTAACTAAATGTTCGTGTTTATGTAGTATACATGTAGGTACCTACCTATATACTTGTTTTAAAGTCACATTTATTACGTGACATCATTTGGAGTACTACCTGCTTTAGAGTTATGTATATGCCAGAGGCAGTTTAGGCTGAGAGCAGGATATGGTGTTGGGCATGGTTAGTGCTCGAACTGCACTTCGAGATGCATTGCGAGTTTGGGGTGCACTTGTAGTTCAACATTTTAAGTTTATTCAACTGCAATCGTACTTCTGGATCGAAGGCAACGCCGGTGGCTGAGGTTGGTACTCGGTACACCGTCATTTTTGCACAGTGAAACTAAAATGAGTTGATTGTTATGAGTTCCATACTCAAGAGAGGACAATATAGATCTCACAGTGAGCAGAGTCGTTTAAATAGCTACACACAGTCAACCACAGAGACGACGTTCGCAGTTCTTCAGGGATGCAGGGAGATGCACCGGGAAAACGCCTGGATGTTGCTTATAACTTAGCTACACAAAATTTGGTTTGAGGACTTTGTGGATCTCTATCTTCAATGTAGCCAATGCAACAAAGTCTCCACATCCCTCAGGATCCAAATACCTCGGCCGACACTGAAATAGTGTTTTTGAATGGTGAACGAAGGGTGTAAGGTGCTAATGCCAAAGGCTTTACGAGGATTCGAACTGAGACATCTAGTTTGTAACAATCCTATTACCTGGTGTTCGCACGGGTCTGCCGAAACCGTGAACAAATCAAATATGTTCAAGCGGCATGCATCCCATGCTGTCATTTCAACATCGCGGAATCACCTTTTAATGGCGGCAATTTAAAAAACAAGCCTTGCTCTCGGCTGTTTTTTTATGAAACTACATTTCTATTGTGTACGGCGTCCACCTACTGAACCACATTTTATGAACGACTATATACAATAGTGAATCTCGGTAAAATAAAAAACGTGCAAGGTTTTGGAGCAGTGATAGTATACAATTATATAACTAACATTAGTATTAATATTAATATTATAGTATTAATATTAATATTAGTTAATTAATAATTAATAAATGCGATGCACTCAAATTTTAGAGGAAAACCCAAGCACCACTAATTCCCGAGGGATAATTTGCCATTTCCCATCAGTATATTATGTATATGACAGCACTAACAACGTTTTTGATTACAGAATTATTCTACTATCGGACGAAACCAAACCATCTCGATGAAGTTAGCGAAAGCCTACTCATGTTCCCATTGACACCGTCTCCAACCACGTATTACCCCTTAGCAGGAAAGATCTCATTTTCTCCGGCACATACCGAGCAGTAAATCACACGTGGGTATTTCTCGCGCTCCCAGCCCGACCAACTAATGTCCCTTCCGTGACGAGCCCGCCAGTTCGTTACCAACTGCATGCAGACATGTCGATTACGATAGGTAATTAGTATGTGTGTGGAAATTCCTCCAGCCATTGTTTACAAACCGAGGGGGCCCCTGACCGTGGCTGGATTGCAGAACACGGGGACACATGTTGATAGACGGGCACCTCTGTCAAGTGGAGTCACAGTGCAAGCTAGATGTTTTCTGGGTCACAAGTATAGGTACCTACGCGGGTGAATGACTTTCTGAAGTCAGTCCTGAGCTCGCGGGACTGAGCTGGTTGGTTCGCGAGAAAGTGACAGTCCTTTTCGAAGGGGCACGTTACCGATTCGTTAGATCGAACCCGGTATACTGCCAGCGACAGCGAAATCTTGCCCTCATGCGGACAGAGAATGCTTCGGCAAAGAGTGGCCACTGACATTTGAAAAAGTAAATAAATGAAAATAGGTAATAATAAAAAGAATAACGAAAGGATTCGCTCCAGCTGTCTCGTTGAGTTCCGTCTTGATGTGGAATGAACTAATTTATTGGACAGTAATTGCATGAGTCGAATAATGTTCTCAAGCCATTCGCGTGTGTTTGAAAGACAATAACAATGTTTCTCAAATCACAAGCGTGGAAAAAGTTAATTATTACCTTTCAATACAAAAGCTTGACAGTTGACAAATCTATTTTTTAAACGCAACACGACCAGCATCCGGCATCTAAGTACCAAAGGTAAACACTGTGGCAAAATAATTATTTAATGATTGAAAGGTAACGAAACGTCGCGAAAGGCCCGGGGATCGTATCTCAGTGCCCAGTTAAAGGCCACGCACTATCATTTCACGGCAGACTTTCGCAAAAACTTTCCTCTTTACGCTGAGATCTGCATCGTCCCACCCTTATCATAGTCAGCCGTCTTTTCAGCACCCTACCAAGACGGCGTAACGCCTCTCTATTGCGTGACTTACCCAGGCGGCTAGTTGGGCGGATGTCGACGCTGACAGCAACGACGCATTGACGGTTACAACCTCTCGGCACCGTGGACTTACAGAGACTGACGAGGTGGATTCGAAACCGACGATCGCAGGTTTGGAATGTTGCGCTCGACCACTTCCTCCTTGGGCCTTGTTGAGGTACGAGGTTGTGTAGTGCGATCTAGCGGGTTTTGATGGAGGTAGATGTAGGTAAAGTAGGTGACGGATTTGTGAGTATATATTTTTTCAACGGTGAGTTAGTATGCTGGCTGAGAGGGAGCGCTGATAAGAGTCCATTTAGTTCAAATAAAATTTTATCTATTCTATGCCACATGTATCCAAATAACTGTTTCTCAATCCCCCATCCAATGGTTTTTAGTGTGAAATGGTTAATAATACCACAGGAATTACCACTTAGGGGGTATCGCACTCCGCGAATCGACAATCTCATTCCAACTATGTACGGTATATATTAGAAAGGCACTGTGTCAACAATTCGAATTGATTTCCATAAAATTTTAAAAATAAATGGTGTCAAACCATGGAAACCATGCACATAGTGAACCATGTAGAACCATGACATAGTATATGTTTAAAAGACTTGCAAAATTATAGTACCCAAATGATAAAAGTTTCCTCCTATCCTTAGAGAAGATCAATCAATCTATTAACCCCAAATAATGGTCAGTAATGCCGAGTTATTGTTTGAGCCAGCTGTCTTTGCCGGCGTACTCAACTTCTTCTGGCGGCATTTGTCTGACAAGCATGGCTATTCGCCGGATAACACCTTCGTGCCCGATGCGATGATGACAGTCGCCGCCACGCTAATCTTCGTGAGGATCAAGCTCTGGCTTGTCACGAGGCTGCCGGGAAGATATGCCATGCATTGGTTGTTCCAATATGTTTCTATCTTAGAGGTGACATTCTTTTTCATGTACCCTGATTTGCCCTGCAAGGTCATTAACAATGTTATTGCTCGGTGAAGACAGACTCTTTCTAAAAAAAACTTTGCCTCCGTCCATATATATAGCGACAAATCAAATTCATATAATATACAATTTATAAATTATATTTATAAATTATATTTATAATATATTTATAATATATAATATATTGTTTTATAATATATATATGTTTTAATATTTGCAGTTTGTCGCCGCACTCTTCGTTATTAACACTACGATACTGAATTTGTGGCTGCCTTTGGAACGAGCACTGGCCGTCTCTTTAATTTACATAATGAAATCGGTAAGCAGCAAGACATTTGCACGCTTTCGAGCCCGTGGGATGGGCCTGTTCGAGCCCGAAACGCTAGCTTTGAGAGGCCGAGAACGAGACGGATTCGCAATACTCACTGCGCTCTATAGGTATACAATCTGACGCGGGTGCACATGGGCTCGAAAGCGGGGGATGTGTTTAGGCTATAAGATGCAAGAACCAGTTCAGTGGGATTGTGACCAAAAGTATAACATTCTCTTTTTTAATCTTATTTAAATTACGAAAGCTCGTAATTGGCTATTCATTTTATTATTATGTACACAAATTAGCCTCCCAAAAGTGTTGGACAACACTTTTGGGAGGCTAATTTGTGTACATAATAATAAAAAGTATAACATCTTTCGACAGTTACAGGACAACACGGACAACTGCCAATTCTTCGCATGCCGAGCTTTGAACCACATATCGTTTGTCTTCCTAGACACCCTGTGGTGGGACCTTTTTGCTACAGCTATTGCGGCTCTTCCCCTTATGCTCAGCCTCCACGTAATCGGAATCAGAAAACTGAAAGTTTGGAGGTAAGGTTATAAATTGTTAAAACTTATAATGTTCCGCGTTTCGGGGATTTAATCAGCACATGAATCAAAATGTTCGACATCACTTCGCTTGCAGCTGACTTCAAGCAAAGCTACACAGGATGAAGTATATAGGCTCTTCCCATGTGTAAAACTCATGAGTGCTCAGTTCCGCATAAGCTGCAGTGGAACAGGTTTGAAGTTAAAAATCCCCTATTATATTAAAGAAAATAAATAAAGAGCTAGCATTTTTGCGTACGTTTTGCGTTTTTCTATTTTTTTATCTTTTATTAAGTTCCAAACTCCATTTCACGTTAAGAATGAGAGTGAATTTTGCTCTTTCAATAAGGCCTGATGCTACCGTCCAATAGCACCAAGGGCAGGCCACCGCTTAGCCTTGTCCCTTCGACACAATGTGTTAGCGCTGTCCCTGTGGCACTGGTCTATTGGCTGTCGGTGAATGTCAGGCTGATTATTAAGCTAGCTTGGACTGTAAGGGAGCCGAGGATGGACCCGGTGCCGGCACTAAGGCCTGCTACCGTCCAACAGCATCAAGGGCCGACCACCGCTTAGCCTTGTCCCTTTGAGACCGTGTGTTGACGCTGTCCCTGTGGCACTGTTCCATTTCCTGTACCCAGCCTGGCCTGGAAGGGAGGCGAGAGCGACAGTGAACCTGATGCCAGTGTGAGCCTGCGCCAGTTAAACAAACCAGGGGCCTGCCACCACTTGTAGCTTGTAGTTCATTTTGATCTTGTTGTTATAACAACTAGATATTTCCAGCAGTATTTTATTATTTTCAGAGAAACACATTTTCATGGAGAGACATGCTCGTTGCTTCATTTAATTGTTGTTTTCTGAACGGAATACAAATTAAAGGGGATGCAGGAATGAAAAAAAACCAAAGACAAGTTGTTATACTTACATGATATATATTATGTACGCGTATTGCACTTTATTTTCACGGCCCTAAAACAACAATGGGCCAAAAATATTCTAACAATCAAAATTAGGTTAAGAGTGCATAGTTCGTGCAATGGCCGGTTGGTGCGCTGTCGACATTTCGATTACAAACTAGAGGTTAGGTGAAACAGCTAAAGAGCCCACTTTAAGCTCCACTTAAGAAATTTTACAACCCCACTTTAGCGGTCTACTTAAGTTGCTTCTTCTTAGTTCCTATTGTTATTCGAGTGCAACAAGTTAGGTAATATGGCTCGAGCTCTACACAAAGAGATCGGTGCTGAACTAACAACGAACTCGCCGTTGCTATGGTTACTAACCGCCCAAAATGGCCTCCCTTTAAGTCTGGATTTCTTGTAGAGAGACGCGAGACGACCCATTCTTAGGTCTTTAGTCAACATTTTATATGGAGGACGAAAGTCAGGGATACCTGATCTAAGGGTTATCACATAATATTATGAAAGATTGTTGGAAAACACACAAACAGCATTATAGTCTCGCAATTGGGACAAAAATAGGCAATCGTAGACACTTTTTCATCTCGCAAATTCAAGTCAAATCTTCCGTTTTCTCCCAAAATATTTGACACAGAGTTCATTTGCTTTATTATTTATAACATTATTTTTCTTTGTCTATAATAAGAGTACCTATTTCTTCAGGGAATCGAACTTCTTCAAAATGTTCATCCAGTTTGTACCGCATTCTGGTATTGGCAAAAGTATGTATGCAATATATACAGTTGCAAAAGAGCAATTTCAGCATACCGAATTGATTTTCCACTGCAAATATGTGAAATACCGATGACCCCAAATCCCCGCTCAAGTCCAGAGCGTCAACTAAAGACCACAAAGAGGTGCACAAATCGCGGGCTCGCCTCATCTTCTGCCAGCGCGCCGCGAAGATTGCCCGGAGAAGCTGTGAGGTCCTCCGCGGCCTTCTTCGACGCACTCTCTTCGCGAAGACACCTCGGAAGTTTGTCGCTGTCAGAGAGGTTGCTTGGAAATGGTCGTGGCATGATAGACGCTGATTTACCAAAATATCATCGTGCGTTTCGTATAAAAACATGATTATAATTTATAAGTTCCTTAGCCCTTGTAAGCTAAATGATGCCAACGTCTTGTTGAGAATCGTAAGATAAAGTATTGTTTAAAGTATTTTCCCAACAAGTCCGGAAAAACTTGGTGCGAAAGGTGTGATCGTCCATATTTAAGAGAAATTCTTTAAAAATGCATACCTTGCGCTAGGTATTAACTTTAAAAATAGAATTTCAATGCTAATACGTTCCATAATATAGCTGCAAGGCAATTACTCGTGTTTTTTTGCCAGTTTAGCAACGTTGCGTGCATTTTTGTGGCCAATTTTGCTGTATTTTTGTTTATGTTGTGAATCTTTGATATCAGCGCAGCCAAATAATGCTTCGTGTCGTTGGTTTAGAGCCAGGCGAAAAAGCGGAGTCTAAAATTCTCAATCAGCCAATCACAACCCGCGATTTGGCCACATGACTCACTGACTCTCAACTTGTGAGCGAAAGTTTCTTAGTCCAACCATTTTGAACTTTTCGAGGCTCATATTTTCACCTAGCGCTAAACGGAACAACTTAGCAACGAAACGCTTCTAAATAATAAATAATCAGTCAGACGTCATAAAGCCCAAGTCCTCGGCCGACCAATTCCCCTGCAATCCCCCGTCCCCGTCCCCGTCCCCCCACAGCAAGCAGCTTCCCGCGCGTCGTCCCCGCTCAGTTGATGCGTCCCTTGTGCGTCATGAAGCCCTGCTCGAAACCCGGCGACGTCACCGCGTCCACGTCCATGTCGGGCGCCATCTTGCATCGCGTCGCGCGACGCATGCGCTGACACGTGACCACCAGGCTGAGCGAGAGCGCGGCGAGCAGCAAGCCCGCCAGTCCTGCATGCACGAAACAGCGGGCGTTAGCGTAGTTTGGGGGGTTCAGGTGGACTTTGGACGTTTTTAAGGGGGATTTTTAAGCATATTTTTTTGCGTTTTCCTGCGGCTTTTGCGTTGAATGGCGACTACAAGGCTGAGCGACAGTGCGCCGAAAAATCCGCAAATCCGCCAGTCCTGAACACCTTACTGGGGGCGTTCGCTTTGTTACCTTTAGATGAGGGAGTTTTGGGAGACTTTATAGCATTTTAGTGAGTAAATTTGGAGCACTTTCGCCTGTTGTTTGGGTAATTGAGGCATTTTTGGCGTTTTTTGTGCGTTTTTGGACGTGGCGGACGGCGCTTGCATTGGTAGGGGACTGTAAAGCTGAGCAAGAGCGCGCCAATCAGCACGCCGGTCAATAGCTGCGTACTTAACGGGGGGCGTTAGCTTTCGTTATGCACGATTTTGTGGACTTATGCCGTTAAATGGGGCGTCTCCTGCATCGTCCTACATCGTCCTAGATCGTCCTGCCTCGTCCTAAAGCATCCTGCCTCGTCCTGAGTGGCACGTACCGACTAACGCCGACAGCGCCGCGGGACGGACGCACACTCCCTGGTCCTGCACCGCGGCCTTCCGTTCCTCGACGTCTTCGTCTTGCAGCACGCGCAGCGCTTGGAACAGCTGCACGTTCTCGGAGAGCTGAGAGTCGTTGGTGGGCGCAGCTCGCTTGGTCACCGCCTTCCCGTTGCGCCAATGGCACGGCTGGGTCTATGGGAGAGACCGGGAAGGGTTAGACTGGTACGACATATGTCACAGTGCATAGGAGGTGCAAAATACAGTCACTATGGTAAGGTTAGGTTATTTTGGAGATTTTCGCAGGAGTAAGGAGCCAAGCGTCTAGTGGCACGGCTGTGGAAAGCCTAGACAGGCTCAACACATCGTCAGCTTTCACTATAAGAAGTGTATATAAACTTAAATGTAGTAATGTGGTTCAAAGTCCAACACTCCTTCAAATAGTTCCTTGTTATGCTGCAAGAAATCCCCGGCGCCATCGCCAGAAATGTGGCTGCCAACGCCACCGTTCGGTATATCTCTGCACTGCTCATTTTGGCGGCAGAAACCATTTTGCATGTAAGTTCAAAATATGAGATATGACATATTGATGTGAGCGCGATCAGGCTGTCCGGTGGTGACAGTTCAAATGTCATAGGAAAGGCTGTTTTGGGGTCAATAAACCTAGTGTAACAGAAATTATCTCATTGTGTAACAGAAATTAAAATGCATCTAACTCAAAACTGTGATTTTTGACTTCTGCACTTTGGTAATATGGCCTATGTGTTACCTATGTCATAAGCAATTTTGTTGAGGCAGTCACTAATAGTTCGCCTTAAAAACTTATTTGGTAGATTTTAGCAGGATAAGAGAGCTAAGGGTCAAGGCACGGCTGGATCTGATCTGAGGGTACGGGGAAAGGTTGGGAGGTTCTGGTTGCCTTACGCTAGGAACTACGTTCCACTCAACGATGAAAATTGAGCTCGAAATTTAATAGTCGCGTTAGTGCGTTTTTAATCTGGGGAAAAACGTACTAACGCGACTTTTAAAATAAAGCCCCCCCGAGGCATTTTCGATAAACTCTAGGTTCGAACCCAACTTGCACTTAATTGAGAGGGTTGTGGAGGGGGGTGGGATCATTTGAGTCAATTGAGGTGCCTCGATCTACGATGCGCATATCCTTTGTCCCGATATATACCTAACCTAACCTAACTCAGCTCAATGTAGCCGAACCCAACCCAACCCTACATAAGCCAACCCAACCCCACCACGCCGCATTCGAGACTCACTGGACAGCGGCCATGACACATGCGCACGTCGCACTCGATGTAGAGGGCTGGCGATCCTGTGAATCTGAAGGTCTTCATGTAGGCGAACACTTGGGTCTCGAACACGCCCGTCTCGCTCCACGAGCCGCGGAACCGACTGATCAGCTTGTCGTCCACTGGGCACCTGCAAGGTGTGGACAAACGGGGCTAGACTTGGTGCGATGGCAGCTGCAAGGTGTGGACAAACGGGGCTAGACTTGGTGCGATGGCACCTGCCATGGGTAGACAAACGCGGCTAGACTTGGTGCGATGGCAGCTGCAAGGGGTGGACAAACGGGGCTAGACTTGGTGCGATGGCACCTGAAAGGGGTGGACAAACGGGGCTAGACTTGGTGCGATGGCACCTGCAAGGGGTGGACAAACGGGGCTAGACTTGGTGCGATGGCACCTGCAAGGGGTGGACAAACGGGGCTAGACTTGGTGCGATGGCACCTGAAAGGGGTGGACAAACGGGGCTAGACTTGGTGCGATGGCATCTGCAAGGGGTGGACAAACGGGGCTAGACTTGGTGCGATGGCAGCTGCAAGGGGTGGACCAACGGGGCTAGACTTGGTGCGGTGGCAGCTGCAAGGGGTGGACAAACGGGGCTAGACTTGGTGCGATGGCAGCTGCAAGGGGTGGACAAACGGGGCTAGACTTGGTGCGATGGCAGCTGCAAGGGGTGGACAAACGGGGCTAGACTAGGTGAAATGGCAGCTGCAAGGGGCTCGGGGATGATAACAGTTTAATGCCAGTACAAAGAGATGCTTTTGAGCCCGTGGACGCCCTGTGGTTCTTATAGCCAATACATGCACCTACGTTTTCGAGCCTTTAGGGAATGTGTATTGAGAATCCGTTCCGTCATCGGCCTCTCGGCGCGTTACGGGCTCGGAGGGTTCGATGCCACCGCACCCTAGCGACTGCCGGGGCAACTACTAGATTCTGTTTTCTTCGAGCCGTTGTTACTGATAAGATCAAAATATGTCTGAGTAGATGTCATCTGTGGTGTTACAGCGAAAGGGGGTTTGAGCCGTTAAAAGCCCGCTACTTACCCGTACTGGTCGATCAGCTGTATTTTCTTTGTGGCTCCGTTGTGCGCGAAGCAGTCGTTGACCACGATGTCGAAGCCGTCTGCAAGGCGGAACACACACACACACGGTTAAGTGTTTCTTTGAATTTCCAAGAGATTTTTTTCGAGATTCTGAGGTATTCAATTGGTTGTCAAAAGTGTGTGGATTACGTAGATATTTGTTTCGGAATGATCCAAAACGGGTGTGGCCTGGAAAGTGTATCCAGTAGGAGGTAAATTCTTACATGGATTTACCCTTAAGTAAATCTTTCAATGAACCGGCTCAACAGGGTTGTTTAGCAAATCTAGGAAGTAATTGACGGGTGAAATATTTCGAAATGCAAAGGGTGTCAATTTGTTGGCCGTAGTGTGAAGATTCCGAAAACATTGATTTAGTCGCGATCCGACCAAAGGTGTGGCCTGGAAAGTGCATCAATCTCAAACTTTTACTAAAACGTTTTTCTGCTTGCAAAAGGAATATGCTAAAATTATGTTATTTTTTTATTTAATTTTCGTGTAATTATCATTCAAATTTAAGCATGCACACATTTTACAATAAAATGTAATACATCAAGATCTAAGAAAGTGAGTATTTACATGTCTTCACAATGGTGAGAACCGACAAGACGTACACAGTTGCTCGCCTGAAATACCGTTTTGCGCCAGCAGAATGACGACCAAACCAACCAATAACACAGGCATCCGTCGGGTAGGTACTCACCATACTTGCTGCGCATGTAGATGAGCAGTGTGAGCGGGTCGCCCACGCGGACGGGGCCTCCGACCCTCGTACCTCCCGCGCCGTACCCGTGTCTGATCTCCATGTAGCACTCTGGCGGCGACAGCGTGAACACCACTGGGTTGCCGGTGGCGACCCTGAGAACGCATGAACGCGTGAGAACAATGTGAGCAAAAACAGATTTTCGCAAAATAAGCGCATGCAAGAAAAGACAAGTTAAGGGTATAGATACCCGTTATTTAGTGCAAAGATGCTGTTTGTTTGATAAAACGTGGCTATTTTCAAACCGAGTGGCCAAATTTCCATAAAGTATAACAGCACTTGCGTTACTATGTACTACCTACACGTTCTGGCACGGGTTTCCTTCAAGGTCTACTGGCGTTGGTCCTCATTTAGCATTCCATCTCCTGTACTACTACAGTGGTGGTAGCTGGTTGGTTGCATTATGCTGTGACCCATATTTCAGTCACTCAACTCGGGAAACAGAATCACGCGAACAACGGACGGCTTATTTATAACTTGCCCAATGAAAACCAGCCAACGATTGACAGAAGCTCTACTTTTCATTCGTTTTTTTTTGCATTTTTGTATATTATTTTATTAAAACTGTTCGGCTTTCATACGAAATTAAGTATAAATATTGTTTCATTAAGATTTACATCCCTCATTATTGACAATGCATACAATACACACATGGCCTAGTTCACGAAGTTATTTTACCACTTTATGCGCTACAAACAGCTACGCTCAACTTCATCGAAATACAAATTGTTTTAGAGTAGCTCAAAATACAGAAAGTTCATCATGACAAACATTTGGAGATATCAAAGAGTAATAAAATGTAGTTTCAATGTAACAAGTACAGGTAAAACGAAACGTACTTGTTCTAATTACCTTGGAAAACAGCAAGATCACTTTAAACATTTTAACCCGTAGTTGCAATTAAATAGATATATTTTTCAAACAGCGCAGCGCTCAGGAAAAAGACGCCGAGTGAAGTATTGTATGACAATTGTATGTAATTAGCATGTATCATGCTGGCCAGGGATTGGTACTCACTCGACGTCGAGAAACGGGAAGGTGACAGTCTTCCAGAAGTCGTAGCCGTACTCGCAAGTGACCTTGAAGTGCTCGTCCCACTCCTCCTCTATCAGAGGGTTGTACTGCACGGTCACCGTGTTCCACATGAAGTTCTTCTGCAAGGTCACCACACATGGGCTCGATTGTAGTCTGAACATGATTCAAAACATTTGAAATGAGCCTAGCTCTATGAGCTTGATGTCTGGCATAAGCTTGAAACAAATTTGCTTTTAACCAAAGCATCGAAATATTGTCTTATTGCAAGACTAAATACATTCATCTATGTTATTATGTTTTAAAAATATATAAAAAGACAAACAAATTCAATGCAGAACGGAAATACAAGTTCAAGTTTCCAGATGTTGGTGGACCTTTGATCGGTAGACAACCTTGTACCTACGTTCAATAATGTTTTAATGTTTTAATGTTTTAATGTTTTAATGTTGTAATAATGTGAGCCCATTGTCACCGACATTGGGGTGGGTGCTGCCACACAGGTTTTCACGCGTCCAAACTCGCTCTTAGCTATAGGTTAGCTTAAAGTTAGCTCAACCTAATTAATTAACTCAATTAATTAACTCCATTAAGTTAGCTTAATCTTCTTCTTCGGGCCCTCTTGGCTTCGTAGGACTCTTATTTATTTAAACGACTAAGAAACTCAATGTGTACACAAACTTCAATTAATAAACAATTAAAATAAATAATAATATCCGCACTTACACTGCCTCATAACTAAGTCCTTACCGTGGGCCCTTTGCGGCTGTCCTCGTGGTGCGTGTTCTTCCCCAGCGTCCCGCACCGATTTAACTGGATGAAGAACTCGTAGTAGTCCCTCCCCGTGCCGTTGATGTACACGCAGTCGGGGTCGTACGCGTAGCCCGACGAGTAGAGCAGGCCCGCGAAGCTGCCGTTGAAGCCCACGCGTATCTTCATGTAGTCGTCCTGGCACTCGGCCTCGATGTCTGCAGGGGCAAGGGCCAAATGGACAAGGGGTCAAAGGCGCTCTCCCGTGATGACGCAGAACGATTTCGTTCGAACGATTGAACGAACGTTCGAACGATTTCGCAGAACGAGCAGAACGATTGAAAGCATAAAAAACGTTCTTATTCTTTGGTTGATGAGCCTTGATTCTCCCCCCCCCCCCCCCCCGTGTTAATATTTGAATTTAGAAGTCTAGCGTCTGCTTATGCACTGTTTTTGAAATACTGGGGTTTAAATTCAAGGTAAAAGTCTCTTTGATTTCCTATTCAAAAACTAGAGTCTGTTACGAAACCAAGGGAATCAGCGAGACTACCCTTGTTGACCGGCTCTCGACGCACAATGCATAAAGAGATGTTTGTGTTGAATGATTTTCCAGACTAAATGGCTGAGCGCAGCTCTCCGAAATACATGACCAAACATTAAATCGCCATCAGTTCCCAGCTCACGTGAATGATTCTACATTGCCTTATTCGAAACTTCCCGGTTTCAATTGTAAAACACGAATCAATCTGCACATTCCCCAGAAACTCTTCTAGCCACAATTCGCACGCGGTAGTCTCAAACTAAACGGCAATCAATCGCAGCACTAACCGATTGCGGCTTCCCGATTAAACGGCCACTCTAATGCATCGAATGACTTGCACAAAAAACAACACAGTTGTTTGAACAAAAACAATTCGACTCGGCATTCATCATCAATTTATCGCGGAAAATAATATGTTCCATCACATCCAACTTTTTCTATCCTCTCGCCAACAACAATTGCGGTAACGCCTTGCGATACACAAATCCTAGCGAAACATGCAATCCCTGAATAGCGGCGGTCACACAGGCTCACAAAACCGTCCTATTACAAGATGTTCTTGGCCGATGAAGCCATGTCCTAGCCCCCCTTGCGGCCGATGAAGCCATGTCCTAGGCCCCCTTACGGCCGATCGGGGTCTCGCTCTGCTAGCCCCGAACCGACGGACGCTTTCGCCGAATCCCTGCTCCGGCCGTCCGACAATATGTAACAACGCGATCATCACAGGCAATACATTGCGAGCTGCTTTCGCCCTGGCGCTTCCTTGTTGCTCAAAACGGGCAGATAGCGATCGCATCTTTGCTTGGCCAACATCCGAGATCCGATGGGCGATGCTGATTCGGTCATCGCGCGTGAACGCTGCGATTTGTGCGGCTGGCTCTGGGTGGACGTTGCGATTTAGCTTTCTGTGTTTCTGTGGTGTCTTTTTTCGATGTAACCAAGGAATAATGGGCAGACAAATGGCGGGTTTTGGGGACATACTGGTCCACTTTGCGTAGGGCACGAGAGAGAGGAGGGAGGTGGCGGTGAGAAAATTTTCAAGAATTTCACCCTTGGCAATAAAGTGATGTGGATGAACGGAAGCATCTATAGAGAGCATCTATAGAGATCAACGCAACTTGCTTCGTAATTTGCCATGGGCTGTTGAACGCTGAATCCGCCCTGGTGCATTTTGGTGTGCGGAAATTTACACAGAATGTCTACCACAAGGACCTTTTATTGTCTATTTATTTGTAACGGGCAAAGCCCACCAGTACAAATTTAATAGATGTTTACGGATTCATCAGAGTTTACAGATTCCGATTGCATTTCCTTAGCAAGTAACGAGAGTTGGTTTGTACCATTGACGACGTTGGTCTTAAAATGAGAGTTTTTCTTTGAATTGTATATGTACGAGAATGTTGATTCAGACGATATGGGTCGAGAAAAGTGATACGCTTTCAATAGATCTGTGCTATTGGTCATGACTCATGACGTACAATACGGGAGACGCTGCACAGTGCACAATGATTGCTTTGGGCATGAGTCTCATAGCTTGGGCATAGTGCATATACCTACCTCAAAATGGTACAGAACCTATCATATCATGCCTTGGTTGGAAAATCAATTTGGGTTGAAAGTTTTACAACGATTTCAGTGCAGAGGCCATTCTTGGTGCCCCAGTGTCTTGGCTGCTGTATAAGATATGGGCGATGGGCGATGGGCGATGGGCGATGGGCTATGGGCGATGGGCGATAAGAGGCGGGCTATGGGTGATTGCCTTCTGTGATTGACTGTGGGCGATTGACTGTGGGCGATGGACTATGGGCGATGGGCGATGGGCGATTGGCGATGGGCGATGGGCGACTCACGGTGCACTCTCGACGAGTTGTGTCGATGGCGGGCCACGTCTCGGTCCCACGGCTCCAGCAGAGGACGCGGTGCTCGCACCGGCACGTAACCTGTGCCGTCCGCTATGAACTCCACCTGCAACACACGACCAGGGCACGCTCAGTGTCAACAGACCAACCGATCAACAGACCGACCGATCAACAGACCGACCGATCAACAGACCGACCGATCAACAGACCGATCGATCAACAGACCAGTGTCAGCCACGTGCTATAATGATGCCATGCTGTTTTGGGCAGTATACTCTCTTCAAGATTATATGTTGCATAATTTTCTCCCAAATTGCGTCAAGTTATAAAATTTCGTAGACTCATGTCTACTGTCAAGTTGTTTTCTTTGCTGTAGTGGAAATTCGTGTAGTCATTTAGCCGTGTGAACTGACCAAGTATTTTAAGATTTTTTTGTTTTGGCACAAAGATGCAGTCAAAGTACAAGCCCTCGTCAGCAAGTTTAAACAGCCGCTAAACAATCTTGCATTGGAATGATATGATCGTTACTATTGGCAGCCAGGAAGATTGATTTATTTAACTTTATTCAGAAGGCATTATATGCTTACCTTGCCTCACGATAACTCTCCTACAAAGTACTGATTTTAAAACACGAAACACGAACGGATTGACACTAGGTTACCGTAGGGTAACCTTGGCCACGGCATCAGCGACCTCAAGAGCACCACTCGTCCGATCGTGTCAACAACACCATAACGTGTCAACAACACGCAGTCTTGTCCACAACACGCTGTCGTGACCTTTGCGCAGTCCATGCCCGCGACCGACGTGGTCAGAATGACCTTGAGGGAGCCGTCGCTGCTTCGAGGAACAGTGAACACATGGGATCCTCGAAGTCTCACACGGGACTTACAATCAGGGTTGGATTGGGAAACGTCACCCGCCATTCCCTAAAAAAACGTCGTCGCTCCTGTGAGGCCTTCCATCCGTGGTTTGTTTCTTGCGTACAATACTCTTATTGGTTTTTCCTAAACTGTCAAGAGCGATGTACCTACTTATCAACTAGTATCAACTAGTACCTACCTGGCAAAGCAAGTATCGGTGGGGGTTTTGGTAACTTACAAAATCCGATAACTTATTGCAGAACCATATTTTGCCTTGGGGTCTGTGTTCATCTTGCCCAAATTGCCCAATTTTGCCTCAAATGGGGTCATTTTGCCCATACTGACCAGACGGTGGAAATGGTTGCCTAAACAGACACAACTCTTTTCAAATAAAATCTTGAATATTTTTCGTTCTTTTGTGTCGTCTCCTAAAATTAGCTCTGAATTTGAGCTGAGTCCCTAGTGCTCTTTGACACGAAAGTTGTGCCCTGCATTTCTTGATCGAATTTCAATATTCCGTTCAGACATCAAATTTCCCAGCCTATTTTCTTGTCCCGTGTTCCAGGATGTTTCATTCACCCAGATCTCCTATTCACCCAGACCATTTGGCCGGTGCCTCAACACCCGTTAGCAAAACAGTGCACTGCACAAAAACCTCCCACGAACCAAACATCATTTGCAAATCGACGCCATGTTGCGGCCAAAGCAACAACGCCAAGCGTCAATACCATGCGTCGTTAAACACGCCGCAAACACTTGACTTGCGGCCACGTGACATTGAGTCCGTTAGGATAATGAATAGCACTTATTGTCAGCTGCATCAATTTGTGAGCGTTTTAATTAAGTCGCCAAGCAGACGCTAAACATTGTCTATCGGCAGTCTTGCGTGGCGGCACGCTACGCGGAGGGACCCGAATATCTATGATTGTATTCACGTTTAGGAGAGAGGTGTTTCACTCGCTAAGAGGCTTTCGAGCTGCGAGAAGAGTCAAAGGTGTCAACATTCGCAGGCCGTCCCATTGTTCCGCTAAAGGGTTGAATGGTCTGAGCATCGAATGATTGACAGCAATGTCTGGACTCTGGAGTAAACAGAACACACTTTCCTTCTTAACGTGAAAAATACTGTAGAAGATTAAACGAACTCTGTAGATAGTAAGTAGATACTCGACATGGTGTTTCGGGGAGATGAGCATGAAAAACAATAAAAATAAAGCCCTATTGATTTCTTCACTGCATGAACGCCACTGGTGACATGACGTTTGCAGATTCTATCTAGAAGAACGTTAATCATCTTCGATCCAAAGATGTCTCCAAAAAATTCGGATCCAGAGAAAAAGAATGGACTTTGAAATCTGAAACAAGCAATGTAGTTGAACTCGATAGGTTATAGCAAACCCACTTGAGTGATTAATCACCAATTTGTCAATCTGTGGTAAATAGCTCGTGGTAAAAATGCAGATATAGCTAGGTTCGTCTCACATTTGGATGACCACTTCAAACAAGTATTCTACAAAGTTTTAGTAACTGTCCAACGCCCCGAGGCGATGATATAAGTATACCTGAGACGTACTTATACAGACAGGCAGGGCGGCTTATGATCCCTCCCTCCCCCCCCCCCCCCCAACACTATAAAACCAGTAATTCTTATCTCCTGTCGCCTCCTGTAGTCTCCTGTCGCCTCCTGTCGCCTCCTGTCGCCTCCTGTCGCCTCCTGTCGCCTCCTGTCGCCTCCTGTCGCCTCCTGTCGCCTCCTGTCGCCTCCTGTGGTCTCCTGTCGCCTCCTGTCGCCTCCTGTGGTCTCCTGTCGCCTCCTGTCGCCTCCTGTCGCCTCCTGTCGCCTCCTGTCGCCTCCTGTGGTCTCCTGTCGCCTCCTGTCGCCTCCTGTCGCCTCCTATCGCCTTCTGTCGCCTCCTGTCGCCTCCTGTCACCTCCTGTCGTCATCCTGCCGTTCTCTGGGGAGCGATGTGTAACTTTTTTGGTTTCAAAATCTTTAGTTTTCAATCTCACTGCATATACAGTTTAACATGAGCAGTGATTTGTAATCGGATGATTTCGAGCTAAATCGAACGAAAACAAGTCACATAAATTGGTCCCCTCCGTCCCGTCTCCCGTCCCGTCTCCCGTCCCGTCTCCCGTTTCTCTCCTGCCGCCAAGCCAGGGACCCAGTGCGTCGCGGAGGCTGCTAAAGACGTGCATACTGCGCGTGCGCGTGCGCGTGCGCGTGTGCGGACACGGGCCGTGCCGGAAGGAAGACACACGCCGGAAGTGAGGAGGCCGTGGAGCGCGAACTCGCGGCAACGGGATCGAGAAGGCCTTGCGTTTGCACTGCACACCTGCGCCGTTCCACCTGCCCGTTGCATACATGCATCTGTCTTGGTTTCATTCATCGGGCGATCGTCTTATCTCATTCACGAACGTCCGTCGTAGTTTAAGGTGGAATGATCGGCACCCAACGAATGTCTATACTAAACAGTTGTTAACAGGCAAACTATTAGTGACATACGCACCAAAATAGCTTAGCACTTAGGTCATATAAAAAGCTTTCAAATAAAGGAGAATAATTTTTGTGCTATTATTAGTTGATAAATATAACGTCTGTAACTGTGGAAATCATTTTTTTCCATAGTTGCTATAGTGCTGATCAGTTACGGCCGTTATTTAGCTAATCTAATAATAGGCTACAAATTCTCTTTTAATCTTATTTAAATTACGAAAGCTCGTAATTGGCTATTCATTTTATTATTATGTACACAAATTAGCCTCCCAAAAATGTTGCCCATTCCGGGATTTGAACCTTTTTGGCAACATTTTTGGGAGGCTAATTTGTGTACATAATAATAAAAAGGCTACAAATTATTCTTACTTTGTTTGATAGCCTTTCATATCACCCAGATGCTATGCTATTTTTCTGGGGCTGCCACTAATAAATAACATGTAAGAATTAGTTTGCTGTGTATTCGTATGCCAAGGGAATCATTCCACTTTAATCAGCGATAATAAGCGATAATAAGCGATGATAAGCTATAATAAGCGATAATAAGCGATGTGCACACGTCGAATCGGATTGACGGCCATCATAATGTTGTTGTCGATTTGGAGGATATTTGGATGTTAACTTGTTGACAGAGGTTAAGTTGAGGTAGTTATAGTTGCTGCTGCATTGTCATTGACGGAACTAAGTAACAGGATGCAATTAACTAGTTAACGATCTCGCTGCAAGGATACTCCGACTCGTATAGGAAAGTGGCCGTGTCTTTGTGGAAGTATTCTAATTTCATCTCATGATGACGTGTCCATTGGTTCCGGAGTTCCGGACCAGAGTCGGAACTTGGGCAAAACGGTGAACTTTAGCAAAGCGGTAAAGGTAGGTACTGGAAACTGCATCAGCTGTGCCGAATAAATGCATTGCAATGTATAGAGTCAACAATTGGATGCTATACTTGCTATGCTATTGAATCCGTGTTGAAGCATAGGAAGTGATTTGCTTCTGAAAATAACGGGGAAAGCACTTTCGCTTAACGCACACCAACGAAGTGAAATACGTTTGTGTGTGTGTGCTTCAGTGGAAGCTGCGAAAGGCCCATGGGTAATCCAGCTCTCAGGGAGTCAGTCTGGTCGAGCAGGAAGAGCCATGCCTCTCTGGGAGGTCCCCAGCCAGAGAGAAAAAAGACAGTTCAGGATATTTAAAAAATGATCAGTTTTGCACCTTTCCCAAGTTTTATGACTCTGCTACGTCGAGAAATTTTTTGAAAAATATAGAAATTTGTAAATTTTTATCGGTTCAAAAATTACCCAAACCGAAGTTGTTAAAAAACGGTGTAAAATCAGTGATATGCGTGATAATGCAATAGTTCTCAGTTAATTAGGTATTTAGTTCAACAGTTTCTTAGTTCCTGCAATAGTTCTTAGAACCCCATGGTAGCTTACCGCCTCTAGTTCCGGCTCCGCCCTGGAGAGCGCCGCGCGCGTCTCGTTCACTTCGGACGTGGCCAAGATCTCTCCCGGCTCCAGCAGAGCCAGACGAGTCAGCTCCGCCGCGTGGGGCTCCTCGGAGTGGGTCTCTTCCGAAGACAGCTCCCCCGCCAGCAGGGGGGGCAGGTCGCCGCTGCCGGACTCTTCCAGCGAGGACGTCGTCGTCGTACTCGAACACGACGCGAGCAGCTGCAAGGGGGAAGGCGTCAGAGGGTGAATAACTGGGGTGTGTAATTGGGGTGAATAACTGGGATTAGTGCTGGGGAAATAACTGGGAATAACTGAGTTTATAGTGCTGGAATTGAGGGTGGGTATGCGCCTAACGGTGATTTTTCGTAACCTGTGGGGGGGGGGGGGGGAGAGGGGGGGGGGGAGTAGCGAACTTTACGAGTTCGACTCCATTTGAAACGTCCAGAGCTGCTATTTTATTCCAATTTCTTTTGGTGTTCCTTGAATCCTCAGCCTAACATTTTCACAGATTCAAATTTTGTAGACTGGCACATTGACTGCACTAAAACACGTCCACGCATCTCTGGATTCCTTAGGTTCTCACCGTTATTTTTGCAGTGGATTTCTTCCCCCCTACGTTTGCGCATAGGTTGTCTATAAATATTAAGTGTAAAATAATGAAAAAGAATTGAAAACTTGCTAAGGTTAGACGTGTATGAAGCTAGAAATTAACGTATCAGCGTAAACCGGCGTATTTCTTTAAAATAATGGTGAGTACACGCTAATTTTGAAATTAAAATGTGTGTATACTCCGAATACCTGAGTATACCCTGGATTACATCACTGGTGACCACTTTAATTAAGTTTTTCCCATTTTTAAGTTCAGGTAGAATATTGTCTTGGCGTTTATTGTTAACATTTTCACCGTGGTGTTGGATAGTTTGACCAGTGCGACGAAACTTTCTGCCCAAACCAAATCAAGAACAAGATCCAAAAATGTGCATTTTTTAACAACCTCAAGAAAATTATTACATTACTATAGGACTCAGTCAGCTTGACCTATCTTTATCTCGAGAATGCCGCGGATTAAGACCAGCCCGGGCCAGTTTACAATTTCGTAGTGAACACTCTTCTACAGTGGAAAGTTATATGGATAATGTTTTCCACAGCCTTCCAGCAACACATAATGGCCATACGAGCCAATGTATAACCGCCGCAGTTAGAAGGCTGTGCGATGGTTAACTCAAACGAATCCCAGTGTAAGCCCGGGCCTTCCTTCTAGTCGCTATCCCATGCACAGCACTGCGCGGAGAGTTGAACGCTGGAGTAGACAAGGTGCACGAACACTCGTAGTTATTATTGCAGGGGAGGACTAGACATGGGTCGCAGGGCGCTTTCCACCTTGCCAATCCTATATTATTGTTGCGTTCATTGGTGCAATGACGTCCCTGAGTGGAATTGCATGTTGGGATACACTATACGAATATTTGGCTGCTGTTTTCCCATCATCACAATTTAGTTTCCTGTGATAATGACTGGCTTTTCTCGTTTCCCCGACTAAACCGAAGCCACTCGGAAATGTCCAGTGAAACACCATTGAATTGTGTTGAAACACATTGAATTGTGATATAGGACAAAGCTGCAATTGACATGTTTACATATGATTGCTAGGATGCAGCACCTGTACAAATTCCATCAGTACACAGGATGCTCATGATCTGGCATCGAAGCGTTGCCTATGTGCTCTGGTGCTATCCACTCTGGTGCTTGCTGAATGCAATCTGCCCCTAGCCCGATGACAATCAAGGCATGGCAGCCCTGCGCTTGTTGGTAAACACTGGTAGCCCTGCGCTCGTTGGTAAACACTGGCAGCCTTGTGCTTGTTGGTAAACACTGGCAGCCCTGCGCTTGTTGGTAAACACTGGCAGCCCTGTGCTTGTTGGTAAACACTGGCAGCCTTGTGCTTGTTGGTAAACACTGGCAGCCCTGCGCTTGTTGGTAAACACTGGCAGCCCTGCGCTCGTTGGTTAACACTAGCAGCCAAGCCTGGTGCATATCGTCCCAACGGCGGCCATCTTCTCTTATCGCGCGACCGCATCACAAGCCAGATGCCGTGCAAGTTCGGCTGCTTTGACAACGAAACTGAAACGCTGGGCTGGACCATCTTTAGGCCCACTGCACCGTCGCGCCAGTCACGGAAGCTAAATTCAATGAAGCAGTGCAGAATGAAGCTAAATTGAATGTAGCAGTGCAGAATGAAGCTATAAATAAAATGTAGCAGTGCAGAATGAAGCTAAAACTCCCTTGCGTTGAATGCCGCATGTGTGTTAGGGTGCATTTCTCCAATATGAATGCTCATTCCAAACCTGGAAAAGAACCTGGAAAGGCGTTGCAAAGCGTCGACTAAAAGTAGAATACTTTCGGCGAGATGTAATGAATGCCGAATAGAATATCGGAATCGAGTTCGACACCCGTCTTTGAAGCTGGGAAAGCAATTCCTCGCAAAACATATTTTATCCGCAAGTTCCTCTATCTTCTACATAACATGCAACCCCGTCCGGTATACTGGTAAGATCATGATCCCTACAATTGAACTAGCAACGGGTAGCTAAGGGTATGTGAGAAAAAAATCACATTTAAGTATTTTAGCCTGTGGCCTTATTTTAGCTTCTTTTAGCTTCATCCTGTTTTTCCCTTGTTTTAGGGAAAGTAATAAAGTAATAAATGATCTCAAGAACTCGTATAATGAACAAATGCAGCTGTACGAGGTCGCCGTCAAGAAAATGGGTTTGCCCTCACGGAAAACTCATGGGGGGGAGGGGGGAATGGGCAATTTACCATGGAACAAGATACCATGGATACTTGATAGTAAAGACAAGTATAGGTATACCACGATTGTCCTTTGTCCCAAAGCCACAGGAGTGGTGTACATCAATAGGCCGTGTGTTTGTGAGCGCGACGGGCGGGCCATGAACCAGGGACGTTGGCCAACGCTTGATCGACCCGCCATCTGTCGTGCGCTTCGGTGACCGTGACCGCGGGTTCGAGGCCCGGACCGATGACTCGGCCGGCGCGGGTTCGAGACCCGGGTGGGCGATGTCCATGGGCCTACTTGGGAAGGGCGATATTCGACCAGCAGAGAGCATGCTTTACCTATAGGTACGCTTGGCAATTCGTCGGTGGTCGATTTTTCTTTGCAGTCTTGCTTTCCAGTATGAAAATCGACCATTCTTAAAATCTTATCCTTTTAATCGAAAATAGTTTAGCTGGACATTGTAAAACCAGTTCTTATAGAACGTAGACGAGTTATTTATTGTAAATGTTGTAATACATTAATCCATCTGGTTCGATTAAAGCAGCATATAATGTCTCATTTCGACTAAAGTGTGGAATTGGAACAGCTATTTTGGGAGCAACAATTTTAGTCTCTGATGTATTAAGTTCGGGTTACCTTCTGATCGCTTCCTTCCAACCTTTTCACAAACTGTACACCTATAGCTATATGACTTAATCACGGAACATAAGCTCAATTAGGGACCGTTGTATACTGCCCCAGTTAAAAATAAGACTTCTCTTTTTGTTGAAACCAGGGAAATCTGATTGGCTTTAATCACAAGAGCTGTGAACCCTCTGATTGCGAATTAACTGGACACTGAGACCTAAATCGAAGCAGTGTAACAAAAGATACCGTAGGAAACAATCAGCAACATTCTAACATACCAACTAAATAAAATTCCATCAAAGGTGGAGCCACATACAAATTAAAATGCCCTACAATTATTTTAAACGATTTTCGAGGAAAACAATTTAAAAAAGTGCCCGATTTTCATCGTCGCCAACAATGCGTGCAATTATATGTTACTGTTATCCCGGCGATTGCGAAACCAGCCCGTCATTGAGTTCCATCAGCGCGGAGACAATGGCGAGGCTGAAAGGCAGATCGCGAAGTCCTTAGCGCGGGGGCGACGTAGCAGACTGGCAAGGCCCTTGCGGTTCACCGAATGTCAGTACTGTGCGCGCGGAACAATGGAGATCGATGGCGAACTTGTCGATCTGGAGGCGACAGTGGTGTCACGGTCGCTTCGTGGGCTCGACCGTAACGGGCTGTGGTTTGGGTTTAGGGTCCTTACCCTCTTGCTAACTTATAGAATGCTTATAGCCGCAGTATATACACATCACGCTTTGAAGCCCTTAGGGCAACAGGGCCCGTCGGAGCCCGAAACGCTCTGAGAGGCCGAGAACGAGAAAGATTTGCAATGCACAATGCGAGTTTGAATCCGACGGGTCCAGCACACGGGCGCGAAAACTTTGGTGTGTGTTGGCTTTAGTCAAGATGAGGTACAGATCAAAACTGAGCATGGAAGTATTTATGTGACTTAACTGTTCCAAGGTCAATCCTATATCAGATATTTTCTATATTTTAGTTTTTTTTAAATGAATATTGTACTATAGTATACTATATTGCAAAGCTAGGATATTAACTGTTATGATAGCAGCCAAAAGAGGGTTAGAGGGCTAGAGGGTAGGGATAGAGGGTAGCTCATAGGGTTAGATCAGAGTTAGAGAGGTACAACTACTACTAGTGTACATTAGCCGAGTGTTTATTGGAGCTTATTACATTTGAGGCAGTGTCTAAATGGCATTGCAGTGGTGGCCATCAACACTGGAAGATGCTCGAATGCAGAGAGGATGTAATTATGGACCAAAGATGAACTGCACATACCTGGAGGATGAGTACCGCGACGAAGCAGAGTCGATGGACCGGCGGTCGGAGGCTGAAACAATTGAGAGTCTGCGGTCAGGAGCGAGGCCAAATTGATTGGCCGGATGAGCTTGGAAGTTTGCTCTTTGTCTGGAGGAAGTCAATTGATTTGATTGTTGTTACTTGTTTTGTTGGGCATCAAAGGTGAGACGTCTGATGACGGTGAGAAATTGGATGGTGACGGTGTGTGGCTCGGATTGCAACCGTGGAATCCCAGCCAAAGGTATTTTGGTGTTTTGGTCGGTTTTTCCATTTTTCCAACCATTATACCTACATCTAAAAATACATCGAATAACATGCCCCTGAGAGCTGGAAAACCAGAGCATTTCCCATGATCAATTAAATCACATGGAAAAGAAAATTTCAACTTCTCCTTTAGGGAAACAATAGGAAAACTTGGCAAATTATAACCGTTAAATTTTCCGCAAATAATTTTCTCATTGAACACACATTGAACGGGGGCTACAGCCAGAAGAAATGGGATGCCACAAATGACCAGACCATTCTGAAAAGTTTTCACTATAAAATGCCCCCTTTATTATCATGACCTTTTAGCTTTGCTGTGCAGTTATCACCTTTTTGGAACTAGAAATTTCCATTAGCGGTAAGGGGACAATTTAGTTTCCAGAAATAACTGAGACTGAGATTTTATAACTTTTCAAAAATCTCACACATTGAAATAGAAGTGCATGACACGAATGAATTCCAATTTGGCAATGAAACAGCTATGGCACAATTTACCATGAAGGCACTCATCGTCGATATATTTATATCGCTGCAGTGAGAAAATGTATAGCTACATGGAATCGCTCAAAACGCCGTTATTAAAAAATATCTCTAAAAAACAGCTTCGTAAACTGTATATATACGCTATTTTGCGCGTATAAGTGTCTTTTTCCAAGCCATTAAAAACGTGTAAAACATGAATTAGCACCGGTACATCGGCATGAGATCAAAAACAATCTCAATACAATTCCCACACTGATCCGAGTCCGAATCCAAATGCAAATACCAAACAAAACTGCACGCTTCACATTCGGTTCCAATCGCAACCAAACGCCGAAAAGTCGACGCTGGTATCGCATTAACCGATTACCGAATGAAACACAGAAATAATGCACAGCATCGGGCGTGCTCTGACGTACACTGACAACAAAAACAAATGGCGGAGACGCGACGTGCTCTGGCAATCGACAGGTATACCCAGCTAATAATGGGATAGCAGTAAAGCGTACTTGAGTGGCGAAAAAATTTGAAAAAAACGGTCGCGTTTTCAAGAGACAAGAATAAAGCGTGGCGAAAAGGAGTGGAGTGTCAACTGGCGAAGACACGCATCTTATTTCGAACGGTAATGAAGATAGCGGAGGCCGAAAAAGTGCACGAAGGCCGTGATGCACTTTGTGTTGGTGTCTTGCATGTGACGGTTTGCAGTGGCGGTTTGCAGTGGCGGTTTGTAGACCGCGTGCATGGCCACTGGAGGGCAAGAAGAGTGAACGGTGCTTGGTGGTTGGCTTTTAGGGACGTGACGAGATTTGTGGTGGGGGTTTTGGATGTGGTGGTTTGGTGTTAAGATGTTGGTGTTTGCGTTTTAATGAAGTGTTAGAACGGTATAGTGTATTCAAAATAAAAAAAAAGAAATACAATTTTTTTTGGTGGCGCCCTAGACTCCATAAGCAGTGCACATATTTTTTCGGTTTCGATATAGATTTTAACCGTTAATGAGTTTTCAGAGAATATTCCTTCTGTTATCACTTATCGGTAATTTTGTCGAGAAAGCCACATGGCTGTTGGCTGACACGATAAAAACAAGAATTAATATCGTTAGGATTTTCAACTGACCCCTAAAAACATCCATTTATTACCACCGATTATCTGTGGGAACATGGGAGATAAAATATTTTGACAATTTGGTTTCTTCAAAGATTCGAGTCTTTCTAAAAGGAATTTTTAAACTGGCTGCTCAAAAAAAGACAAGCTTTAGTCCAAAAACTCGGAAACGCAAATAAAATGATTCGCACCTAATATGGGTCGGATGTGTTGGATTTAGCTCAACTCAGATCTGCATGCTTCAAGAGTCTGCAGTTTTTTCCAAACCACGAATCGTCGTACATTGCACCACCTTTCCCAACGTCTTTCCCGAAGACAGCAGGTCACGAACAAGAACTCTGTCCGTGCCACTCGAGTTTTCCCAAGGATGCGCGTCAGTACGTCCGCGCAGGTTCGAGTCTTCGAATCAGGTGACCTCAGGGCGGGGAGGAAGCTGACAGCCTGACACGTCCGGCTTCGAGATGGAAATGCGCCAACAGTTGGCTAATGAGACGAAAAGTTCCTGAAATTCGGCTCTTGTTTTAAAAAATCTGATTCGGAAAGGTTGAAAAAGTCTAAAACAATCACAGCCAAAAAGTAATTTCACTGTCAATTGATTTTCTTGCATTGTCCTAAGTTTTGTAATGCCAAGCTTCGTCAGTCAATGGTACGGATCATCCGGAATGTTTTTTGATTTATATAAAAACTAACAAATACTATATGAATAATGATGACTAAATGAGATTTTGATTTTGAAAAAAACCATTTCAAACTGGGATTTGAATGCTAAATAAAAGTCTCGTTGGTTTCCCGACGTGAGACTATTATTTAGCATTCAAATCCCAGTTTGCAATAGTTTTCTTCTAAACGAGTGCCATAAGATAGGACATAGGAGACATAAGTCTAAGAAATTGAATGAGATTTAGATTATATTGATGACGCTACAGAGAGGGGGTTGCAGTAGTAAACAATGACAACATTAATGTAAATTCGGGTAAATTCATCCTCCTATACGGCCTTGTACTCATAAAAATATCGCCATTTCCAGACATGACCTTGAATTATGCTTTTATGGTCTCCTCCCCCCCCCCCCCCCCCAACGCTATTTCCCACGGCTAAAACGTTTCAAAACGCCTGATGAGATCCGTACAACCGAATCTCATTCCGAATCTCAATGACAAAAATATCGCACTATAAAAAGACGCCTCCCCTCATCCCCCCAAACCAAAAAATACATAAAATAAGAAAAAAACGATAAAAAACGAAACCAACAATCGCGGGTGTATCTCTCATTGTCTCAACGCCGACCTCAAACCGAAGCGTAGCAATCGTCCTCAGCAAAGACAAACGCGGAGGCCGGCGCGACGAATCGGCCGACAACCGATGAGTTGATCGGTGCACGGACGTCCGCGCGCTCGCAGCTCGCTCCGTCGCATTCCTGCACTGACATCGACGGACTCTTCTCGACTCTCGGGTCGACCCCAGGACATCGCGTCGTGGACGCAGACGTCGGCGCGTCGAATGGAGGCGGCCGTGCGGACCGCGCTCGCACCGCTTTGTTTGCCAAGCGGGCGACGATTGTGTGCTTTGGCTTTTTGCTACCCGACTTCCGATCCGCGTGTTCCGATGTAATTCGAGCTGGTTACTCGCTGTGGATTTTGCAGTTTTTGTTTCATCGCTCAAATTTGAAGCAATATCACGAGCGATGGTAATAATGTGTAAACCAGTGAGACTTTTATTTAGCATTAAAATCCCAGGTCGAAAGATGTTTTCATAACTATAGTGCTAAAGATAGGACATAGTAGACATGAGTCTAAGAAATTTAATGATTTCGTCTTCACCGTTTCGTCCCATGAGACGAATTTATGATTGAATTGTTGTTTTTAACAACGACGCACCGTTTTGACATTTGCCCTTGAGGACTGCAGTCAAATGTCGGGGAACAGCAAGGAGATGACGGGGATGACGGGGATGACGGGGATGACGATAAATCTAATCTTTCCCAGAAGGACCCATGATCCTGGCACGAGCCACTTCTGTCAATACAGTATTTAATTGGAAACCCATGGTTCAATGTCCCTTCTGATGGACGGTATACATCTAGGGTTTCTCTACAAATCCACGCTGTCGATATGTTGGTGAGCAAAGGGTTTGTACAGGCTTCAATCCCTCCAGCCTCTTTCCCACATTAATTCGCCATAGAGGTTTTGCCCAATGAGAATATGCAAATTTTCCATGCCACAATTTGTGCATTTCATTGTACATATTGTCCCACCAATGGCTGAGGAACTTTGAATTGCGATAGCGCTATAACCTAGCTGCGTTAAAGAAGGAAACCAATTTGATTGGGTAAACAATGTAAATGGTGCTACAGTTGAAACTTTACAGCTGGAAGTGGATAGAAAAGTTCGAATGTGACGCAGAAGGAAATTGATCGAAATGTCGCGCTGCAGAGAGTAGCCACGGGGTCCTCTTCTCAGATTTTTCACCGTTTTAATGCTTTTCATCTTGCAATCGATGAAGAATCTTTGGAATTGTCAATGTTCACAGTCACAATCTACTCCGAAGGTGTTCATGACCTGTTTGAAAGAAGATTATTGTTCACCGTTTAACAGTATCACTCGATGAATGAAACGTTAATTTGTAAGGCGAGAATTGAGAATAATTGCACCACCTGTTCTGTTGACAACGAGGATTACCTGTTGATTGCAGGTGTGCGTGGGCTCCGAGAGGGCTTCACGCCGAGTCGGGCACCTAATGTACCTACCGCTGTCTACCTTGGGCGGGGGCCGGCACAGATCCTAATGGCTTCTGGATCAATTACAGCTTGGCGTTACGATGTTTGATTTGATCATGTCAGCAGATATGCGTTGTTATGAAATTTTAAAGTCTCATGTCTGCTTGTCCTAGCTTTAGCATAACTTTGTTTAAATTTGGGTTTAAAAAATCGAGTTTGAAATGGACTGCGTTGTGGTTGGACATATTATTATTGTCTATTGGCATCTGACAAAAATGTCTATGCTCTTTAGATAATTTTTTGTTTTATTTTTATGAAACCTCCATTCGATTGACTTTATAAGCGTGCTTTTATGGTGCCTAAAATAAAGTGCTATAAAAATACAAGTGCACTTACATCTATTGATAAAAATAAATGTTCATATGCATTGCAAAGTCATTTCCTTGCGTTTGGCGATGGATACAAATAGATTGGAGATGTATCAACGTGAATTCGATCAAAAAACAAAAGTATATGCATTAAAAATGAAATGGAAAATGAATATAATAACATTTATGCATAATGATATATATGTCAAAAGAAAATAGGCGATCCAAATTTTTGACGTGATTCTTGATCAACTTTTCACCCTTATGTATACAGGAACAGCAATATATTTTTCATTAATCATTTGGTAAGGTTGGAAAAGAGCCTTCCTCCAAGGAGTTTGTATAAAGACGAGGAGTCTAAAAAGGAGTTATAGGAGTCCGATTGGAGTCTTCACACAACCTCGAACTGCCTTCACACTGCCTCGAATTTGTACTTGACTTATATACTTTTCCGTTATTTTGACTCAAATTGTTCGCCTTGCTCTTCTCTGCTCCGTCTGTGATTTTTTCCGTCACCTTCGCGACTCAAGACATACTCCGATTAGCTCAGGGCCACACTGACATTTTGACTTGAAGACTTCTGCACCAAATTTCACCAAGGTCATGCTATGATATCCCGTCATCATTAAATATGCTGTTCGCATTTAAATATTATGTCCGCTACACGCGAATTAATGTGTCTCTAAAAAGCTACCCCCTGACCCGTAAAGAAGACAAAATATGCAGTTTTTTCTCTCTGCAGTGCGTCGATTGGCTGTTAGTAGCTTGTCCGCTATATTTGAATTTGTTCCTCGAGTAACCGTTAGTCCGGTCTTGAGATTTGAACGAAAACAGCAATCAGGATGTTATTATATGTCGATACGGCCAATTTTCACAAATCGACAAGAAGCAATTCTTTTTCGTGTAAATGCATGTAAATTATAGCGGAGGAATCCATCTGTATTATTTTTAACCAGGCAGCCATCGGTGAGGAAGTACCGGATAGACATTTTTTGCCAAATTGAGTGTTTTTTCTATGGAGATGATATATGGCGTATTTGTATACCTATCCCCAATTTATAAAGAGATAAACTTAAAATTGTCGTCGTAAATTATTTCTTGTGCCGCTTTTAAATGCGCAGACACGAAGTTAGCTCAGCAACACCGCGCAGTTAGCAATATCCCCCTGCACGAAATGGAATTTCATCGCTGGGTATACCAAATTTATTCGCCACATGCCATATTTAAATTTTTTTATATTGATGCGTTATATAAACATACTTTATGTTATAATTTATACCTAGATATGAGTAAATTAGTTTTTGGTTAGTGTGTTACGGTCCAATTCTGACACTTCCCATCAACTTTTTATCGCGAAAGCTTTTAAAAATTGTCACAGATTTTCTCTATAATATACCCAGAGAACCCTAATTTGAGCACGTATTTCGAGCAATTTACCCTCAGATTTCCTTGCGTAAGATTCTCTCAAGACAATTATAACGAATTCAAAGATACATGAATTGTAGTATAGACTGTCGCCGCTGTCCAAAATCCTGAAGATATTGACGCCAACTCCGACGAAATGTCGACCGATGTCATCTCTAGGGTCACAAGTCCATCAAAACTGAGAGCACAACCGCGTCAAAAACACCACCATCTCATCGAAGCTGTGAACCACTCGGCCAGTGTCATTCTAAATCAATCTATTGATAGCTATTGCTTTGAATAGAAGTCTCTTATAGTTTTGTGCTTAGTCTCGCAGCAGAGTCAATGTCCGAATATTTCCAAGTCTGCAGCTTTTCAGCTCTCCCTGT
Source organism: Nemoura dubitans (assembly GCA_921293005.1). Lineage (NCBI taxonomy): Eukaryota > Metazoa > Arthropoda > Insecta > Plecoptera > Nemouridae > Nemoura > Nemoura dubitans. The sequence continues at coordinate 17,401,065 of OV121076.1, read as the reverse complement.
CGATTACAGGTTTACAATGCATCCCATAGTTCCTACAATCTCATTCGCATATTAAGTGTCTCCTGATTTGGCAGTACTCTCGTACTCTCGTATATATTCCCTAAGAAAATAAGACTTCTGAGAAAAGCCCAAGCAAAGGGAAAGCCGACAATCCAAAAATAAATCATGCATATAACTTTTCATATCACTATAAAGGACTTAATGTCGTTATTTTGCTTTTCGACTAGAAAACTTTTCGGGCAAACAAATCACTTCTCATATTTTGTGGCTATGAACACGAAATGCAAAATGACTTCGCCACAGAAAGATGCAAGTCTAAACGGCAGCTAAAGGAAGCCGTAGTTAAGATATTCTGATAACTTTTGTAGCCATGAGCATCCAAAATTGATTGATTGAACGATATGACGGTGTTTGTGGCATTGGTCAAATGGCATCGGTGCACGCTACGATGATGAATAACATGATGATTTTGAGCCTAGCCAAGAAGGGTGAGACTTCAAGCATCGAAGCACCCAAGAGCATGTCAATCTCATGATGAAACAAACCGATTTTACTCCAAATTTGCGATAGAAAACAGGAGCCACTGACGTTTCCCATCGGTATAATTGCCAACAAAAATCATTAGCAATTCGACGACGCCCGGGCACGAAAGGGCCTCGCGTCGAAAGCGTCCACCCATCGCACGCAATTTGGGCACAGAAGAGTCGAGGGTTAAGCAACCTCCATTACCACGGCTCGCCGGATGACCGACGTCGTGGCACAACACCTCGTGGCGGTCTCTGGCTTAATTAATTATCGAATTAACGCGCGGGCGCGCGTTTGCTTTCTCCGGACGTCGAGGTTTGAGCTCTTCGTGGGTGAAGTTGGCTCATCTTCGGCGGCAATCTGACGGTTTGATCGCGATCCTATTGGCTGCAATCGCTAACGAAAGTGACGGTTGCGATTTGCATCGATGTGCGCAGTTCCTCAGGCGGCCGACAGAGGGGCGAGTGTTGGGAAACGGTTTGAACTTTATGTGCACGCAATTTTTGTAATGATTTGAATTTTATGGCTTTTTGTGTGGAAATGTTAGGTGATTTAAATAATATATAGGGCATAGTTTCAAGCGAATGTACAAACAATCATTTTTGACGTAGGAGAGTATTACCTACTCTTTATATTATAATTAAAGTAATTCATGAAAATAATGCACGGTCATTTTGGGATAAAATCGATACATTAGTCAATAGATCATAGATGCACGGATTTTGTGGTATACATTTAATTATTAAGGGCTATGACTGAGGTATATCGACAGTTAGGCCGATTTAAGGGCAGGGTGATTTTATTCCCGACATGGATTTTGGGCGATGGAAATGCAGATTTTGCATGTTTTCTCTCAGAGTTTAATTTTAGTCAAATGTCTACGGGGCGGGGGGGAACTTTCGACATGTCGTTTGTCTATGCTCATCGTGAGCAATTTGCTGCACTGCCAGTCATAAAAACGTTTGCTCATTGGTTTCCCGGGATGGTGTCACTTTGCCTGCAGTAATCGGTTGCATTGTGCATCGACAGTCTCTTCCTTCCTGCCAGAAGATAGTTTCGAAACACTAAACTTACACAGGTAACCGGCATGTTAAAATATAAGGGGAGAAAATAGAATAATAGTACGATATCGCAATACATTTCATTTGGGACGAAGAGAAACTACAGCGTCGGATGGATCCCCTTGTGAAAAGTGACACCGCGCCTGTATACGTAACAAATCCAAACAAATCTAATAATATAGATATTGGTCGGCCGTCGGGGTATATGGTGGATCGCAAATGATAGTCGAAACATCAACAGAGACAATCTTTTATAGTCTGCCTTAGATAATCACTGGAATTTATACCTCTCAATTCAACCTCAAAAAGGTCTAGGACGAAAATCACATCGGTTTATTAAAGGGTCAACATTTCCTGTAATTTACTAATGAACTATCCTCGATGTTGATCGTCAAAGGAGTCGCGCAAACCCATATCAACTGTTTTCTGAAACCAATCTCAACCGATTCCGAGTCGAATCCGCAAAGCAGGGCTACAGAACTGTGCATGGTAAATTCTGATGTCATGGGACCAAGGTGAATGTCAAAATGAAATCTTGTACATACAAAAACTCAAACTGATGGAATTAAACCAAAATTAACCCGTTTTTAACCGGCTAATTTCTTAAGAGAAGACACTGATGGCACAGAGTAACCCCCATACATATCTTACAAGACTAATCTCAAGCTTACCTGTAGACTGCCATGGCTTGTGCAGAGACCTCGAGCTAGAAGCACCCTTATCGGTGGCTACTGTCGCCGACAACTCCTCAGCATCCCGGCAAACTAAGACGATGTCTCCAGAGGCAGTATCGCTTCACGGCACCGTCTCAAAAGATGCACAAGTCACAATCGCACTGTCAACTCTCAAAACCAATCCACCTTGCACGAAAGATTACTGTTGTTTATACAAAAATAACTGTTATTATCGAATTCAACACAAATGTCTTCAAACGGCGTCTTTTAATAAATTAACACACACAATTATAGCAAAAATTATGCAACGCTGAAAAAGCACCCTTATTCTATCGTGTAAAACACCGACACAACATGGATGCACCACTAGTAGGTTGTTGGGTAACGTTGCTCGCAGCTGGAGGCTTGCAAACCGACTGTCGGGGTTATGGATGTGACGCCTACCAACTGGTCACACCTCGCCGCCGACGACCAAGGAGCCATCGGAGCTGAAGAAGTTCTTCGCCAACAGTGACGTCGGCGTTGGAGGGGGGACTGTGATTCCGGTTTCCGGGTCTTTGGCGTGTGCGTTTGGTGCTCACTTCCGACTTTTCAAGGGTGATTTTTTGGCTACTCCCTTGGCGTGATGGTATTTTGGATGTCGAAGTGGTTTATGAAGACATTGGAATATTTTGGTGTTGGTTTTATGAAGACTTGCATGTCCAAGGATTGCTTATTAACCCCTTCGTGCTGGCGATTAATGGTATTTATTTTGATAGCATGCTACCTTTTTGGCTTCGAATTTGATATTTTCCGTTGGCAAAAAAAAATTTGCGACGCACAATTCCTCTGCAAAATCTCCAATTAACTTAAAGTATTAATGATTGAATGAAAAATGTAGAGAAGTAAAGTTTTATTGCCTTGTGTAATTATGCAATTTCGGTTTCGGTTTCGGATGTGGAAGAGGATTATGAAGACAGGGGAATATTTTGGCGTTTGGATGGCTATATGGTGTTTGTGAAGACTTGCTCGTCTAAGGATTGTTTATTAAACACTTCGTGTTTAAGATGATGGTATATGTTTTGATGGCTTGTGGCCTTTTTGGCTTGGAATTCGAAATGTTCCGTTGTTCAAAATCTTAAAATAAAATACATTGCGGCGCACAACTCCTATGAAAATCCACCAAATTCCAATTTACGTAAAATATGGAAGATTGAAAGAGAAATAAAAAAAGGAGATTGTGTTTATGACTTCGTGCATTTATGTAATTTCGAATAGCAATTGCATTTTGGAGTTAGGCCTTTGCAGCTTGCACCAACCATCAACTAGGGCTCGCTGAAGTCCACAGAGCGGCCAGCTGGGACGATCGGTCGTCTTCAGGGTCGAATTTCGGAGTAGGACACTGCACGGCGCGAGTGGCTCTCACACATTATTAGTAGTGCGCCGGCAAGCGTGACCAATTGCTGAATTTACGCGTGAAATAACGAACGAATCGCATTAGATAACAATTCATTCAATATCACGTTGGTTTATATTTTGTTGTTGTACATAACGCTTTATTTGTTAAATTTGATAATATAAATCTTTTGGCCAACTTCGACATGACTCATCAATTGGCTTTAAATTGAATTGCAGATGATATAGGTATTTTTGTTGTTGTTAGGAAGTAAAGTATAATAAATAATGTAATACTAGCTTTTTAACATCTTTTTTAAAGCATTTTCCAGGAAAATACATTTCTAATGTGAAGCCATTCCAGTTTCCAGTTCATCTCCTCGAATTCAATTCACAAATCTACCATAGACCTGAATCCAAGACGAGAAAATACCGACATGTAGCTACACGACTTTCTTCGATTCAAACATCTTGTATCCTTCCTACTCTCTTCCGTATTCTGTTGAGTTCAAACTTCAAACTTTTCGTCCGATTTGCTGCGTTGAGCACAGTATGATAGAATTATACCACATAAACTACAAAGTTAAGCAACATTAGCGCTGGTACCAGATTTGCACTGGTTACCGCTTGCGCCTGTTCAAATAAATTCAAATTTATTGAAACTCCATCCTTAAGACAACAGAACAGCAGCATTGAATAATGGACTGCACCGTATTTACGAAGGGCTAGATCCAAATTCTCGTGTACTCCATGAAAATTGGAAGTGAGCATTGAATCATGGCAGAGTTTAGCCAGATGACATTCGTCAGAGTTTAGCCCTGGATTTTCCTGCATCGTAGCCTCGTACATCTCTAATAGCTACAACCCATGTCGACCACCTTTCCGGCAAATGCTGCGCCATCGGCGGCATGTCCATTACATACTATACTTTAATTTTTGGGGACATCTTTTGGCTCGAGATTCTAACTGGGTAACTTCCTCTGTGAAAATGAGGAAGAACATTCAAATTCCACTATGGAGCACTCTGGTTGACCAACCGAACACGCAACTTACTCTCAGAGTGCTCTAGAGCAACCAACCGAAAACGCCATGAATCTATTTCCCCCAAACGTCCACCGCAACCCAACAATGCCCCCACCACCCGCCACCCGCCACCCGCCACCCGTCACCGTATCTCGGCAACGACAGCCTCGTGCACCTGACCGCACGCTACCTGCCCGACGCCGGCGTCGCGACGCTAGCAGGGCGTCGCCACCAAGATGTCCACGACGGACGCCGTCTCGCGGATGGCCGACTGCTTGTGGGAGATCGTCAGACACATGGCCGTGCTCACCGGCATCGCGGGTCTGGTCGTCGTGCGCTCTCTAGTTCTCTTCTGGCACGCCAAATGGTACATAGAAACGCTACTACAGTATTTTTCACGTTTAGAAGGAGAGCGGGGCTTTACTCTCAACGAGGCCCCCCTATTTTAAGATGAGCCAAAGGTGTCAAAATTAGCAGACCGTCCCGTTTTTCCCCTAAAGGGTTGAATGGTCGGACTCTGAGCATTGAATGATTGTCAGCGCAATGTCTGTGTCCATAAAACAATACTTTCCTCCTTAACGTGAGACATACACGACGTACTATAGTATATATTCACGGTATTTTGATAAGTGTCCTATAAATCAAGTAATCGGGTATCTACAGTAGGTCCCAGCCTGAGAAGAACAAATACGAAATACCATTAACTCCTAGCCGGTCGCTTGAGCATCGGTAACCAGATGGTGGTCAATCTCGGCGTCTATATCCATTCGTAATAACGCAGTCAGTCGTCGAATCATCACCACCGAACCGCCGGGCATCGGTTTAGGCACTTTCAAGTTTCAAACTTAAAGTTTCAAAATTACTGTTGCAAAAGATAAGTAATGTTCAGTACGAAGGGGTAAACCAAATGAATATAGCTACGATAATGATATCAGTTAATTTCTTGATTTTCCACCTATATCTATATTGCTAAACAAACCAAGAATGGCGGGGTCGGTGTTTATGTGCTTTGCCTGAAAATTCGATACAAAACGTCCAAGAAATCGGGTCATGATCCGTCCAAATTAAAAACAGCCTCGCTTTGGCAATCATCGTCATATCGCAACGAACGCGCAGGCAAATCTGTCAGATCTGTCAGATCTGTCAGATAAGCTCGACGAGCTGAGGCCAAGATCAATAGCGCATGCGCAAAGATCCTGCCAATTCAATACAATATCGGTAGCACAGTAATCAAGGTGTACTCGAGCGATTTTCTTAGCAAGTGACCTTCAGGCTTCACGTGTGGTTAACGATCTTCGTCCAAGCATGTGAAATGCCCCTTCTCTCTCATCAGGCGGCTTGTCCCCATCCCAACGTTTCTTTTTGTCAACTCACTGGGAAATTCTGACCAAGGATTTCCCATGTGACAGAATTGGGAGTCAAGTGCGAGACAAAAGTATCTGTACTCATGGTGGTAGAGACATATTTTGTACATAAAGCATATGCAAATTTTAGCTGATGTTAAAGAGGGAGAGTTCATTTCATAGTGCAGGGGGTACAGATTGTCACCGCTTCATGGCATTCGACTTGCCAACATTTCCACCGCTTCATGAAACTCGCACATTGGCGTACAAAGGCCCAAGCAGGTGGATGGTAGCATGATGGGTTACAGTAACCTAATTTTTCGCGCGAATGTTGCTATCGCACGCATTTTCTTGCAGAACATCGTTTTAAGCATTTCCCCAAAAACTCCCCCAACATTTTTTTTGACGGAAAACGGCGAAAGGACTGTCATTTCGTTCTGTGCCACGGAAATCACTGCATATATTTTTACAGAAATAAATTGATAACAGTTTTTTTTTAACGCCGCAGAAATAAATGTAAAATACAAGAAATGTATTAATTCTTGTCTCTACATGACTTAAAAGTTATGTATTGAAAAATAAATAACTGCAAATAAAACAAAATGTATATATTATCTTACTTATATTAAAATTCATATTAAAGAATCCACCTAAAGTACTATAATAGTAATACTAATACTTGTACTTGTACTAATACCTTTTAAAACAGTAAAGCAAAAACCGAGACAGGAGAGCCATAGAAAAATCAATAATTTCTTTAATGCGAGTGACAGTTTTCGAAAGTTTGATATAGCTGGCGAATCCTAAAATCCGCGGCTTCGGCTTGAGGTCGATAAAGTGTTGTTGACCAAAAGCGATTGCCTCCTGTGAGAATTGAACTCACGACCCCTGGTTTACGAGACCAGTGCTCTGCCACTGAGCTAAGGAGGCTTATGCCAAGCGAGCACCTACCTATACAAACCAACGTCATTGTAGTTCTACGGAAACTATGCTATGTTAATTTGGAAACAAACTCAAGCCATAAGAATATGCATTTCAGTTCGGGGGAGGGTCACCTCACCTGCCACTACTAGTTAAGTCGCCTCAAGCTCCTTGACTCAAAGTGCATTGCCAGTACACACTGCGCTTTAGAGTTCGTGGGCTGAGCCCGTCGTGTGTATTGCAAATCTGTCTCGTTCTCGGCCTCTCAGGGCGTTTCGGGCTCGAACGGGCCCAGCCCACATGGCTCGAAAGCATGAAAAAAAGCGTGGTGTGTATAGGTAATGACTTTCAGTGCAGCTCTCTCATTGCTTAGTGCCTCCTGAGAGTGTCCTAATGTCCTTAGTACTCTGAGTGCCTCCTAAGTGTCTCCTTAGTACTCTGAGTGCCTCCTAAGTGTCTCCTTAGTACTCTGAGTGCCTCCTAAGTGTCTCGTTAGTACTTTGAGTGCCTCTTAAGTGTCTCCTTAGTACTCTGAGTGCCTCCCACCTCCTAATCGGCGTCGATCGCAACCGCGTCGACCTCGCGTCCAGCGTCGCTCGGCACGCGACACCGACAGCCTCGACCCCAAAGCGTCTTCCGGTCGCTCGATGACTTCCTTCCGGGCGCGTCCGACAGCCGCGTCTCCACCGCTCGCTCGTCAAGCGGCGGCGGCACGTCTTGCCCTAAACGCGCGGCTCTTTGTTACCGAAAGCTCCCAGACAGCCTCACTAAACTCGCGGTGTTTGTCCAGCTGATGCGATGGAACAGTGGTCACTTCCTCTGCCGCGCTGGAGTCTTTGTTGTAAACGTATTTTGTTTATGATTATGAGATATGGAAGCTGACAGGTGGCCTTAAGATTTCATGGGTTTGTGTGTAAATGGTTTTAATTGTCAGATGTAAATAGGTGATTCTTTTTTCACCATATGCAGATTTATCGAGTCACCATCATGGTCAGATTATTACCATTTTTTACACTCCACGTTTCAGACCAAAATATCGAGCATGAATGTCGAAAGCAACATAATCGTGTACAGCTAAATTTGTAAATATCTTAGGCTCATGTCTACAATGTCCTATCTTTAGTACTAGTTTTGAATAAAATAAACTATATCAAACTGGGATTTGAATGCGAAATAAAAGTCTCACTATTTTCTCAACGTTTCAATATAAGCTTCGCTTATATATATATATATATATATATATATATATATATATATATATATATATATATATATATATATATATATATATATATATATATATATATATATATATATATATATATATATATATATATATATATATATATATATATATATATATATATATATATATATATATATATATATATATATATATATATATATATATATATATATATATATATATATATATATATATATATATATATATATATATATATATATATATATATATATATATATATAATATTATATATACTAGGGCGAACGCAATTTGTGTTGCGTTGAAGACGAGCGTAGCGGTTTGTATTTAGCGCATAAAAAGATTGAGGCAAATCATGGAGCAGCAAGCCGGACTATTGCTTTCTCAAAAATTCTGATCACTTGAAAATGTAAACGATTCTGACCTTTCTTTGTTTCTGTCCGAGCTGTCGGGTAGCGGAAATATGCTCATTTTGAGGTAATTGAGCAATGTGCATGTAAATACATAGATGTAACTCATGCCGAAGGGTTTTTATTAGGTTGGAGATATATTTCTGCCGCGAACTTACTTTCAAAAACTTGCATGCACGAAATTGTCAAAATTTCTAATATCTGTCAAATCTTGAATTCAACTTCAAGTAAAAAAATCTGGTGTGATGTTTCGATGGTTTCTTAAGGCAACTATCAAAATTGGGAAAATTTGAAAAAAATACGCACTTTTAAATAAATTTCCGTACTTTTCCAAACATGCCCAATTGTCGAATATTGCTATTTTTTCTGCTTTGAAAGTGAAGGGTATGAAGGATTTTCTTGAAAAACGCAGGGGGTCTTAGTTGAGAACAAAAGTAGACACTCTGAAAATTTCATCCCAATCGAAGCAGGCGTTTGGCCTGTAGAGCGCGCGCAAACACACATACAAAAAAAAAAAAAAACACACTCCAAGTGTTTTTTTTAGCAGTAGTGAAATTGATGATTTCGCTTCGCTCGCTCCGCTCGCTACGCTCATCAATCAGCTTATATATAACGGTATTTGGTAACATAAATATACTTGTTACTTTTCAAGGGGCTCGACCGACGTCAAAACCGCGTGAACAAAAAAACCATATGTTGTTTTTACCCTAAGCTTCCTAAATTCTAATGATCCTGTAATGCATTTTTAATGCATTTAAAAAAAGCATCCAAAATCCAAATGTTAAATATCTCTTCTTTATGCTTTGACGATGATACTCTGACGTGAGATGTTGGATCTAAAACACCCCTTCAACAGCTTATTGTAATTTGTAAAGGGGTATATCTCAAGCCTCAAATCTCAAGATAGCAATCGGTATCTGGCCTTTTTTATGTTATTAAATTGAGATAAAGCACCGTAGCATCTCCTGCATAAACTCTACGTATAACCATAGATTAAAACTCATTAATCTATGGTATAACCGCGACCCTGCAGATGTAGCAATAGAGCGGAACTTCCATGTGGCGAAGTGAGATTATTGGTTTGTCCATATTGACGAGTTCCATAGACGAGTTCCATTGACGAGTTCCCGTCCCATCCATTCAGAGCTAAAGCCTCCGCACGAAATCGCGACTATTTCGGTCCAAAACATATGTCTTAATCTCCCTAAGGACAAGCAAGGCCCTCATCCTGTGGCTCGGCCTCCTCCTCCTGATGCTGGCTCCTGACCTGACACCCTCGGCCTCGACGTGCTCGGCTGTGCAGCCCCTCAGCCCGTACAGCCCCAAGGACCGATATGGCCGTCCCATGGGGTCAGTGGGCCCCGCTGACGTGGACGCGGACGAACCCGACTCAATCATCTTCTACGTCATAATGCCGCGAGGGGACTGACGCCGACGCCGACGCCGACGCCGACGCCGACGCCGACGCCGACGCTGCAGACACGTTTCAGAGAATTGGCCAATAAAATTATTTGTTGAAAATTGATTTATTTAGAGCTTCTCCGGAGTTTGTTTTGTTTGTAATTCTGTTTATTAGAAACAGAGAGCACGTGACCTCTTCAGAGGAGTGCGTAGGGCAGTTATTGGTTGGACACGGTCCCTGGCCTAGACACAAAAGAAATGGCAAAAGTGGGAGAGGGAGGCAAAAGCATGGTGACGAAAAGTGCACCGTTTTCTATGCCCGTGACCTTGACAGCAAGTGTTGTGACATATTATATATTTGATATATTACAATTATATAATATGACAATATTATATATGTGATATATTACAAGTATATATTTGATGGCTGCCATCAACAGCACACATTGAATTTCTGTCCGAGCACACAACCAGAGCCTTCTGGGTGGAAAGCAAGTGTTGTGACAAGGCATGGCAGCCATCGACAGCACACATTGCATTTCTATCCCAGCACACAACCAGGGCCTGCTGGGTGGAAAGCAAGTGTTGTGACCAGGCATGGCAGCCATCGACAGAACACATTGAATTTCTATCCGAGCACACAACCAGGGCCTTCTGGGTTGAAAGCAAGTGTTGTGACAAGGCATGACAGCCATCGACAGCACACATTGAATTTCTATCCGAGCACACAACCAGGGCCTTCTGGGTTGAAAGCAAGTGTTGTGACAAGGCATGGCAGCCATCAACAGCACACATTGAATTTCTGTCCGAGCACACAACCAGAGCCTTCTGGGTGGAAAGCAAGTGTTGTGACAAGGCATGGCAGCCATCGACAGCACACATTGCATTTCTATCCCAGCACACAACCAGGGCCTGCTGGGTGGAAAGCAAGTGTTGTGACCAGGCATGACAGCCATCGACAGAACACATTGAATTTCTATCCGAGCACACAACCAGGGCCTTCTGGGTTGAAAGCAAGTGTTGTGACAAGGCATGACAGCCATCGACAGCACACATTGAATTTCTATCCGAGCACACAACCAGGGCCTTCTGGGTTGAAAGCAAGTGTTGTGACAAGGCATGACAGCCATCGACAGCACACATTGAATTTCTATCCAAGCACACAACCAGGGCCTTCTGGGTGGAAAGCAAGTGCTGTGACAAGGCATGGCAGCCATCGACAGCACACATTGCATTTCTATCCCAGCACACAACCAGGGCCTTCTGGGTGGAAAGCAAGTGTTGTGACCAGGCATGGCAGCCATCGACAGAACACATTGAATTTCTATCCGAGCACACAACCAGGGCCTTCTGGGTTGAAAGCAAGTGTTGTGACAAGGCATGACAGCCATCGACAGCACACATTGAATTTCTATCCGAGCACACAACCAGGGCCTTCTGGGTGGAAAGCAAGTGCTGTGACAAGGCATGGCAGCCATGGACAGCACACATTGAATTTCTATCCGAGCACACAACCAGGGCCTTCTGGGTGGAAAGCAAGTGTTGTGACAAGGCATGGCAGTCATCGACAGCACACATTGAATTTCTATCCGAGCACACAACCAGGGCCTTCTGGGTGGAAAGCAAGTGTTGTGACAAGGCATGGCAGCCATCGACAGCACACATTGAATTTATATCCGAGCACACAACCAGGTCCTTCTGGGTTGAAAGCAAGTGTTGTGACAAGGCATGATAGCCATCGACAGCACACATTGAATTTTTATCCGAGCACACAACCAGGGCCTACTGGGTGGAAAGCAAGTGTTGTGACAAGGCATGGCAGCCATTTACAGCACACATTGAATTTCCATCCGAGCACACAACCAGGGCCTTCTGGGTTGAAAGCAAGTGTTGTGACAAGGCATGACAGCCATCGACAGCACACATTGAATTTCTATCCAAGCACACAACCAGGGCCTTCTGGGTGGAAAGCAAGTGCTGTGACAAGGCATGGCAGCCATCGACAGCACACATTGCATTTCTATCCCAGCACACAACCAGGGCCTTCTGGGTGGAAAGCAAGTGTTGTGACCAGGCATGGCAGCCATCGACAGAACACATTGAATTTCTATCCGAGCACACAACCAGGGCCTTCTGGGTTGAAAGCAAGTGTTGTGACAAGGCATGACAGCCATCGACAGCACACATTGAATTTCTATCCGAGCACACAACCAGGGCCTTCTGGGTGGAAAGCAAGTGCTGTGACAAGGCATGGCAGCCATGGACAGCACACATTGAATTTCTATCCGAGCACACAACCAGGGCCTTCTGGGTGGAAAGAAAGTGTTGTGACAAGGCATGACAGCCATCGACAGCACACATTGAATTTCTATCCGAGCACACAACCAGGGCCTTCTGGGTTGAAAGCAAGTGTTGTGACAAGGCATGACAGCCATCGACAGCACACATTGAATTTCTATCCAAGCACACAACCAGGGCCTTCTGGGTGGAAAGCAAGTGCTGTGACAAGGCATGGCAGCCATCGACAGCACACATTGCATTTCTATCCCAGCACACAACCAGGGCCTTCTGGGTGGAAAGCAAGTGTTGTGACCAGGCATGGCAGCCATCGACAGAACACATTGAATTTCTATCCGAGCACACAACCAGGGCCTTCTGGGTTGAAAGCAAGTGTTGTGACAAGGCATGACAGCCATCGACAGCACACATTGAATTTCTATCCGAGCACACAACCAGGGCCTTCTGGGTGGAAAGCAAGTGCTGTGACAAGGCATGGCAGCCATGGACAGCACACATTGAATTTCTATCCGAGCACACAACCAGGTCCTTCTGGGTGGAAAGCAAGTGTTGTGACAAGGCATGGCAGTCATCGACAGCACACATTGAATTTCTATCCGAGCACACAACCAGGGCCTTCTGGGTGGAAAGCAAGTGTTGTGACAAGGCATGGCAGCCATTTACAGCACACATTGAATTTCCATCCGAGCACACAACCATATAGGCGTGCGAAAGGTCCCTGATTAAGGGGGAGCCAAAAAGTAACTGTTGGGTGGGGGGGGGGGGGGGGGGGGGGGTTCGATAATGTTGACTCCACAGATTCAGGAGTTCTGTAAAGTATAGTTTTCGAGGAAACCTTGAATTTCGAAGCTTGGAACATGCGTTTTCATTTCATTTAAACGTTTTTCATTCGGGGGAGGTGCATGGCTAGACTTGAACCGGAACCGGGGGGGGGGGGGGGTTAGGGGGCGCAGCCCCCGGGAAAATTTTGAATAATCAAGGTTATTGTCATGTAAATCTACGCGTTTCAGAAAATACATTAGCTGGCATACGCTCGCCCCCCCCCCCTGCGCACGAATATGCACACAACCAGTGCCTTATTCATAGATGGAATTCATTCCCGTACGTTGCCAGAAGGCCAGAACTAGAAGGCTGTGGAAAAGTGGCGTGTGAAAATAACTCAAAGCTACACAAAATAACTAGCTCAAAATAACTCAAATAACAGTCATGAAGATATTTTTGCCATACGAGAAAACTGAAACAATTTTTCAGAGGGCGCTGGCAAAATGCCTGCCTTCGTATGAAAATAATTAATTCTTGTCTAGACAATGCCTAAATGGCAAATGGAAGCAAAATAATCAGTTATTGTAATCACAACTCCCTATAAATGGTAGATTCAGGTTTTAAAAATACTTAAATTTCCACCAAACTTGCGCATTGAATGAATTTGTGTTCGCTTTTGTTCAAATACGTACAAATAAGTTGCATTCCTATGGCTACTTTATCGTTCGCTGAAGGGGGGGGGGGGGGGTACTCTTAATTACTCTAAATGAAGCGTCCAAAATACATCGTCACTAGTCAGCAGGAAATGAAAAGAAAGTATTATATAATAGCGTAAGTATATACAAAGGTAATATTTTGAGACCAAAATGTCCATAATTGTCCATAACTTATCACTCACATTGTCATAAAATCTACTATTTGAGAACTAAGAGTATACGAATCAGTCGAGCTGTAAGTACAACCACCATAGCCACCATAAATTAGCAGCTACCGGACACGAAACGCTGGGAAACATTCAATACCCAATTTGAAATACTTTTTCGGTTTGGATATGCAATAAATTCGCCACGAAAATGCTTAAAATTACTCCACTCCACATCAATCGCACACTAGCAATCGACACTCGTCCGCAAGTACAGCTTGATAACCGATTGATTCCAACCGCAATCCGCGATGGCTCCAGCCGTGCTCCAGCCCGACCCGGACTCGAACCCACGATCCACGATCCACGATCCACGATCCACGATTCTCCGCCAAACCACCGACCAAGTCCCGTCATCGTCGCACATACCAACAACCGTACATTCTCCAACTCTCGGGCGACGCTAGGATCTTAGTCAGAGAATAAATTAGTTCTGTGATGCTCGTCCAGCGAAAAGGCCGTTGCTGTTTCTGCCAATTGTTTCTTTCCAAAGAGTCCAGTTATGGAGTTTAACGCCGTCATCGTCCATTGCCCGAATCGGTTGTTCTCATCGCATTGACCAGAGCTACCGCGGTCGCATCCTTTTAATCTGAGACGTTTTGGTGTTACAGGACCCCAAGTTAAGGAGCCTAGATTGACGTTAACCAACTACTCAGACACAGTATAAAATAAATGTACAAATCTGTTTAAACTTTAAATAATGTTTAATATAAAACCTTTGCAGCTCGACAAAGAGAAAATTTCAGATAAGGTATATACATATACCTATATAAGGAAATGGTACTTTAGCATATGTCTTGTCTTTTTAGCTAATACACAAACATAAAATTGATTTTTTTATTTTATCCTATATTCTATCGAACGATTGGCGTGAATTGCTCCTTATGGGAGATTAGTTGAGTTAAGCAGCAAATCACCAAGTCATGGTTAAAGTTGGGTGACCACGATAACAATTCATAACATCCTGTTTAGCGGAAGCACGTGGTAATAATAACTGAAATATTGAAATTTGTAAAGCTTCACCCGGTTTTTCGTGCTTATTTTGTCGGCATCCATGGGTTACCCTCCTCCTTCGTGAACTATAATAGATAAGGTTTATCACCATTACCCTTTATCATTCACCAACACAATTAGACCAATGATGCTCAGGGCCAGTTGTCAAAACAGTGCCTCGTCCAATTTAGTCAATCAACAAATAATTTTCATCTCCTTCAAAGTTCACGCAGAAAAATTTTCTCGCAACGGAAATCTGCATTCCTTCTTAGCCGTAAGGTCCAAAGTTTAGGCTCCCTAAGTGCAACGGTCATTCAAATCCGTCGTGGACATTATGCAGATTGAGAACAAAGGTAATCAATCTGGCGATGGCTGCGACGGCGACGGTTGATGGACCAATCAGCGAGCCGCGTCTCATCTGCAGCCTCCTTCATCTCGCCGGTCGACGCCGATGTCTGGTCCTCGCTGCTGCAGTCGTGAGTCACGTGACGGGCATGAGTCATGCAACGGGGCAGAGATTCGTCCTGGGACAAGAGATCGCGACGGACTTCCACGTACCGGGAATCTCAGATAGGGAGAGAGCTTCGTTTGGAGAAGAGGTTGATGGTGTTATGGTGGGAGCGGCGAGGGGTAGGGGGGTTCGAACCAAATTTCAGTGAGGAAAATGAAACTGAATGCATAGGGAGGAGTGGGTTTGATTGGCGTCGTTAACCAGGAATTATTTCGAGATTATAAGGTATTCAAATGGTCGTCAAAAGTTTGAAGATTCCGTGGAGATTTGTTTCGTCGCGATCAGATAACGGGTGTGGCCTGGAAAGTGTATCCAGTAGGAGGTAAATTCTTAGCTGGAAGGGACCGTTCAATGAACAGGCTTATCAGGGTTTTTTAGCAGTTTTTGGAAGTCATTGACGGATGAAATATTTCGAACGTGTCAATTTGTTGTCAGGAGTGAGAAGATTCTGAAAATAACGGTTTAGTCGCGATCCGACTAGAGGTGTTGCCTGTAAAAGTGTAACCAGAGGTGAAGGAAGCGGCCCGAGTTCAGAGCTCAATGAACAGGCTTAAAGATGAAGTTGATTATAAGCTTGAAGTGAAGAAAATGCACAATGTAAAAAAACTTGCATGCGGAAGGAATAGACAATCTCGGCAAAAGCCAAAGAGGAAAATAGAATCAAAAAAAGACAGCATTAAAATGTTTCAAAAATTCGTATCGCGTTAGGTTGTCGGATAAAATGTCTGCTTATTGTCTAATTTGGGAGAAACATTTCGGAGACGTTAGATATAACATCTCCCAATTTTGACGCAGGGCTACCGCCAAAATTACAGCTACGGTATGCGAGCTACCGACCTATAAAATTTACCGATATCAACATTCACATTTGTCATCAGCCGAAAAAAGCAGAGTGCTGAGGAACCGTTCGACAATAAACCATGCAGTTACAACACGATCTTCATCCTCAAACGCACTAATAAATTCAAAACAAATCGACCACACGTTCATACATGTCGTCGTCGCAAAAAAAGCAATGGCACAAATCACAGTTTGGCAAAAAAGAGTTTGAAAATATGCGCACTTGGTGGCGTGGAGACGAGCAGGCATCTGATGAGGAATCTGAGTGGCCCGATGAGGCGAGCATGATGCGAGGGCACTCGAGCGCAGCAGCGGACCACAGCGCTAGCAGGCCCGGGATGATGATAACTGCATCGATATGACCTAGCCAAGGCCGGAAGACTAAAGGACATCGGACCGACAGCCAGAGGAGCACATTTGACGGCGATTCGTGGTCATTGGAAACTGATATCTAACATGCGTTCAGCTTTTGGTAAAGCTTGAGGTAAAGGTATGAAAATGACATGATCTTCAAGCCAATTTTAAGAATAAAGTGAAGAATATGAGAAGCATAATAAATTGGTAGATAGTAGATATCTACCAATATATGCATCTCATAGATACTGTATTGAAACAAATTAAACAAAATAAGCAACTTCGCACCGGGAAAGATTGACCCTATAATTACCGGCTATTTGATATTCCCAAAATTCAAATGATATAATGTTGGGAATTGATTCCAATTCCTGTCTTGCAACAGCGTCGGCGACAAGGACATATGAAACGTCGGCACCACCCACGGTCCTTTTTAGGACAACCAACTCACACCAGAGCAAGACCGTTGTAATATTTATCAGACCAATGAATTTTGTTGAACTTTGTCACGGATTTGCAGCTTCACAGATAAATATTTCTTTCAGACCCGTGAGAGAGGGGGGAGGGGGCGACTGTCAGTGTAGTCCACATGACGGGAATTCATCTCCGCTTTTGCCCCTCCCCCCTTCCCCATAAATCAGTTTCAATATTATTTTAGATCGCAATTGAAGGGTTGAAAGTTGGATTCTGAGAAGAGCCGACCGAAATGCTCGACAGATGGACACAGCGATAAGCAAAAACTCTAGTCTATTACAGTACACACGTACATGAAGAAAATGAGGCACTTGATAATGAATCCGTTTTCGGAAACGCTGACTATGTAAAAGTATAAAACATGATAATCACACGAATCATGATCAGAGATGATCACATGTTTTGTTTAGTTCCGACAATCGAAACGGACAGAGATAGCTGCAAGCTGTCGGAAGTGCGCGTAGACACAGCTGATTCGAGCCAGCGTTTTGATTCCCCCTGCTCTGAGGGACGGAAGCGATCTGCTATCTCGACTCGCTGTTGCTAATCGGCGACCTCTGGCGCTTCCTTGGAGTTGGAGACCTTCGCCTACCCGGCGACGGCAACGTCTTCCTTGCCTTGGGATAGGAATCACATGGTAATTACCTTGCCATGCGCAATCAGATAGACTGTAGAGTACCGAGCTGATTTACATTTGAGACGTTGTGGTGATTGTAATTTACTTCAATAACCCCAACTGTATACCTACCATAGAAATGTAATAACCCCGGGATTTTAATTTTGCGCATTTCAGGTGCGTAACCAGAGGGTATCAGGCATATCAGTGCTCGGGTGCCTCGGGGGAGGGGATAAGATTTTTGGGGCCCGCAGAGGGCCAAGTTAATCCGGAGGGAACGGATTCTTAGAAAAGCTAATTCAAAAAGAAGGTGATGACATTTTTTTTGAGGGAATGGTTTATTTGAAGAGAGGCAGGAGACGGATGACAAAAATCTGGGAGTACGTTTTCAATCCGCCGCGAGGGGAGAGGGGGCTTCATATTTTGTTGCTCTGGGGCCTTCGATTTGAAGTTCCGGTCCAGGAGGGGGGAGGGGGGGGGGGTTCTTGGAACATTTCTCAGCTGAGATGGTACCTATATGAGCACATATGAGATCCTGAATTAGTTTCATGATGAGTGACCACCGACAGAGTGGAGTTCTCGACTTGTCTCATGATGAGTGAACATCGACGGCTTGGAGTTCCGACTTGTCTCATGATGAGTGAACATCGACGGCTTGGAGTTCCGATTTGTCTCATGATGAGTGAACATCGACGGCTTGGAGTTCCGACTTGTCTCATGATGAGTGAACATCGACGGCTTGGAGTTCCGACTTGTCTCATGATGAGTGAACATCGAAGGCTTGGAGTTCCGACTTGTCTGATGATGAGTGAACATCGACGGCTTGGAGTTCCGACTTGTCTGATCCTTGAGGGCTTCGATTCATGAAGCGGGGTTAAATATCTTAAAGCCAATCAGATTCAATTAGTTATGTTAGGTTAGGTTAGGTTAGGTTAGGTTATCACATTTATTTTAAAGAAATACGCTGGGGTAAGCTGGTACCTATAACACGAAGTTCTACTAGTTTCGTAATGTCTAGCTTTTGAGAGTTTTCTATACTTGTTCTAAATTTCACACTTTATATACCCATTCACCTTATCTTACCCATTTGCCACTCACTCATAGCAGTAGCACACCCATTTACTCACTACCAATTTACCTTTGAGGCGCAAATCGAGATATGTGGACGTGTTTTAGTGAAACTCAAGCAAAAATAGTCGTAAGCGCCAAACAACAATGTTTGATGTGTGAATATAGGGTGTGTTGGTAATGACGAAAACGTGGAAATAAGAATTCAGTTTCATTTTCACTGCCCCCCCCCCCCCCCCCCACCGGTTGACCACGGTTGACGAAAAATAAGCGCAAAATACCCACCATTATTTCCAGCACACACCACTGAATGCAGCAAGGACTGTACGTGGTCTGGCATTATGAAGAAATACCCCCTGTGACCAGATCCACGCAGTGAGCCGGTTTTACAACATCCAGTTAAAATTATAACTGTCAGTTAGCTTGTTATCTCCAAGGTCACAGCCAATCAGAAATCCATATTTTCATTTTAACAGGTTTATATAATTTTTAACTGGATCTTAACATGGTCGTATTCCGAAACCTACTGAAGCTACTGCACAGTACAGAGATCCATTCCGCAAAAGTGCACGAAGACTTGCTGAACTATACCGAGAGCTACTGCGCTCAGTAAGCTCAGTATGTTTCGGAATTGGACCAGTGCTTGATCTTCGGGGTACCATGTTAGCAACCAATCGCGGGCATCACGGAGTCTGGCCAAAGAAGACGGGCCAACATGTTCGCTTCTGGGACAACGAATTTTAAAATGCGAATTGAAGAGCTAAGATTCTAGCTGAAAACAGTACCATATAAGCTATTTTATTAAACATTTCATGCTTATAAGAAAATGCAGATTTTGACCAGGGAGGGAGCTGTTATATATGACTGCTTCGTGAAAGTGGATTTTGAGCAGCACTGAGGGCAGTCCGCTGTAAAGCACACGTGCACGGGGCATGTGTAGTTTTTTGTAAGTGATCGCCGCCGCCCCCCCCCCCCCCCCCCATTACTCTGGGTCCCAACGACAGGTCAAAAGGCATGGAATGGAAAATTTAAGTGATTTTAACGGAAATGCTGCATGCAAAATATGCACACGCCCGAATGGGTTGGGGGCCACAGCCCCAATCCATACCCATTGGAATACCCAATCCATGGGTATTTTGGGCAAGTCTACACTCTTTGGAGGGAGGGGGAGGGGGTACCGGTGTTCGTTTATTACGTTTTCAAATTTAAAATAGTAGCTGCGTCCCCCCCCCCCCCCCCC
This sequence comes from Nemoura dubitans, assembly GCA_921293005.1. Taxonomy (NCBI): domain Eukaryota; kingdom Metazoa; phylum Arthropoda; class Insecta; order Plecoptera; family Nemouridae; genus Nemoura; species Nemoura dubitans. Next base: position 17,381,030 of record OV121076.1, on the reverse strand, counting down.
CCCCTCGGGTTGTTTATAAAAAATTGTATATAAACAGTATAAACCAAATAAAAACATTTTATAATGTCGTATCTGTCTGTGTTTGTCTTGCGTAGCACTATGAGTATGACAGTAGTCCAACGAAATAGTGGATGTATGTAATCAACTTTTCTTTTACGGATATTGAAGAAATCGTAAACTTTCTGCACTTTTAGTTTATACGAACCGGTATAAATGGCCTATCAGGTTTCTTATAGCAGCCAATTATTATTTAATAAAATATATTTTAGTTTAATGGTACAAAAAGCTCTCAGCTATCTTGCCGCAATAGAGTAATGTGCAATTTTTTTCTTTTATATAGGCACCTAGCAAATTTCTAGTCTTTGGATCTATCTACGATAATAATCTCGGCCACTGCTTGTTGTCATACATGTAGCACTCTCTAGTAGCAACAATAGAAACTGAGGGCCCGTGCCACCTGCATCGTAAATTCAAAATGCGAAGTTGCCATTGCAGTGTAGTGTTGATTTACGACACATTTTTTATTATAAACAATATTCACATTTATCCAAACGCATGCGACTCTATACTAATGAGTATTGCTCTTAGTTTTAGATTATGTGCGTCATTGTCAAGCCAATTCTGTAACGTTTATGATAAACCCAAATGAAGATTTTAATATCTAGCAACTAGCTAGAGCATTTTAAATAATTTCTTGACATACTGTTTATCTATTTAAGTTTGTTATCAGAATCTTGATCTATATTGAAGTCACATTATTGTGTTCTTTATTTTATTTGCCTCATTGTTCCGTGTAACCATTGCTTCGTATCATAAAAAAGTATGTCGAGTGATGGTAGTACGGTAGTACGGTAGTACCTACGTACTTACGCACCGTACTTACTTTCTAGCCGTCAGAAAAAACCCTTTATTTTATCAGTGGTTTCCTTCGTTCCCGAAATAAATAATTGAATCGTTATCAACATTGATTACTGGCGAAACAACTCGCTTTTATCTCGTTCATATCTTAAAAACACTGAAAGGTAACATCAGCAGTGGTGAAATCATTGCAGTCGTGTTAGACTTACTTTACCACAGCCTGGTGGACTTCGAAGTAAAATATCTTTTGGCTCTTAACCATTTGTAGAGAATAAAATGGTAAATAATTGATGAGCGTAGCGAGCGAAGCGAGCGGAGCGAAATCTTCAATTTCACTTACCCCAAAAAAAAGTCACTTGTGTATGTTTTTTTTTTTTTTTTTTTTTTTTTTTTGTGTTTGTGCGCGCTCTACAGACCAAACGCCTGAACCGATATGGATGAAAATTTCTGCGTATCTACCTCTGTTCTCAACTTAGACCCCCTGCGTTTTTGAAAAAGATCGGTTCAGTAAATTGTTTATAAATCAATTTTTACGAAATTTTTCGATTTTTTCAGAATTTTGAACCCCTGTAAATTTCAAAGTTCTAAACATAACTTCACCAAAACTTGTAAACATGTTGACCTTATACATATTTATCATGCCTGCAAATCTTAGTTCGGTAGGTTTTTCCAATTGGTTTTTATTAGCATTTTTGTGGTGTTTTTCTCGTGATTTGACGGCTGATTCAATACGAGTCCGGTTTCCTTCGTTTCCTTGGTTACCAGCTTTGCTGACCTCGAAGAGAAACAAAGGAACGTCAGAATCCGCATACATTTTCAAGTGATTAGAATTTTCGAGAAGGCAATGGTCAGGTTTGGTGCTCCATGGTTTTCTTGTGACTGCTGCCTGCACCTTTTAATCCGCTATACACTATCCGCTACCTACGCTCATCTTCAACGCAACACAAATTGCGTTCGCGAAGCCCTAGTGGTAATGATACATAGCATTTTTAATGGTAATGATAAAAACTTTATCATTTGATTCTATCACAATGGTACTCTATGATATGAGTTCCCAAAAAAATGGCAAACTCAAATTAATTCTAGTGTATTTACCAATTTTCTATTTTCACAAGTCGTTTTGAATCCACGCGCGTAGAGCGAGTGTTTTTCGAACGAACTACCACGAGCGACGCCTTCAATCCTCATCGCCAAGGCTGTGGAGTGCGGGTCCATGGACATGGTCATTGGTCAGTGTTTTGCCGCCTCCAAGACATTTTATCGGCGAGTGCTACAGTGTTCTAGTTTTGATACTTATCTAAGTTAATTTCATGCGCGCATGGAAACATGGATTTTCCATGTACGCAAAAGTTGTGCCCGTCCTCCGACGAAGAAGCGGACGGTGACGATGAGAAAATATATGTTAGTTTACGTAATTTACCTAATTTGTGTTTATAGGTTATGAGAGACAGGCCATCGCTTGTTAATATGTGTTTAATAACGTATTTAACTGTTACCTTGTAGGTTGGTAGCCTGGTGATCGGAGATATCCAACACGGAATTTTTACTGGAGAAAACCGAATTGGACGGGATAGCACCAGGTGTTCTGTCGTGATACAAAATCAAGTAAGTGTCAACAGTAGCGATAACATTGTCCTTGACAAAGGAATGTAGGTAAACTGTAGACATTTTAATTGGTTGTGAACACACTTAATCCAGATTCACTTTTCTTACTAGGGGGTACCTTTTTCAGCCTAGTAGCATTGTTTCATTACTCCGTGCTAATTTATATACATTGCCTTTAATTTTACCGTTCAAAGTAGATGACATAGCAGATTGGTCTGGACTCTGAAAGTATTGATAGCCTGCGTTGGAACATGGAATAGTTAAAAAATGCCTTACATTTTTAATTGTTTGTGTTGTGATCAGTCAATGAGTTAACTAGTGTATTTATGAAATGGGTAGGTAGGTAGGTAGACCTACCTTACCCATGTCAGAAACAAACCAAGTAACTTGGCATTGTTAGTTTTGGTGAAGTTAGATTACCTACATCATACTATGAAGTATGAACATTTAGGTAGATCACAAATCCTTTACCTGTTTCATTGCAGTTATAAGTGTAGTGCATTCATTCTTCTTCGACAAGTTTTGTGATAGGTATCTCGACTGCAAGAGTATCTGTAAGCCTTGCATGCCAGCCAAATGGCCTCTTAATCTTACGAAAGGGGGCCTCGTTTGCATTAGCTGAATGAAAGCACAGATATAAGGTTACCCAGATATTCTACCTTACCTAGCTATGGCTATGGAAAAAATTTGATGCTGGTAATTTCGCTGGCAATCGCTGAGGTGCGTTGACTACCTGTTTTAACATCATCTACCAGGCCATGGCACATGGTCAATTATAATGAAGGGACCCAAAGATCCTCAGGTGGTTACAGTAATGGCTTCATCTACCAGGCTGTGGGTTAAAGTAATTATAATCAGGGGACTCTTATATTCCACATTTGATTTTATTATGGGAGTGGAACATCTTGGCAACCTTTTATCTCTGATGAAATGCTTGGGTGCTAACCACGTCCCTGCGATAGTGGTTCTTCAAATAAAATGAGGTAGTTTAGGAGTGTAATTTTCTTTGAACTATGAAAGTATGTACCAAACTTTCTACTGTAGAAGTGCTGGTGCGTGTGTAAACTAAACTGTCAAACTAAACATGCTTCTTGGAGTTCACTGAAGTTAAGCAACACTGCACTGAGTCAGTTTTGGGTGGGTGACCACCTATGGCCAGCTCTGTTTAGGAGAGAGGCTGGAGGGAGTGAAGTAAGTACAACAGGGTCACTCTCCTTGCTTATCAACATCTTGACAGTAAGGAATAGTGGAGGAATCCTGTTATTTGAGTTGTACTGCCCTTCGGAGCGACGTTTCGTCGGTAGTCACCAAGGTGCTTTTCGTCAGGAGTAGGCTTGTGCTAGCGCCGTTGGTCCTCATTTCCTTTCTAGGCTAGATTAGGTTCACCATCACCACCACCACCATCACCATCACCATCACCCTATGGTTCACCGATGCCATTTTACCATTGTCACAGGGGTATTTGTCAAAACATTACGTCATTAAGAAGTTAACAACTAATTAATCAATCAGAAGTAAGCAACTCATTCCTCCACTCACTTAGCTTCAAGGGACAATAAACCGCTTTATAACTGGAATGGCGGAGTGGTTCGGAGCCACGATCAGTTGGTTGTGCAATCGATGGTTTTCGTCTGGGAAGGTGAGATTGGCTATTGGTCCACAGGACATTGGGCGACGTTTTGTTGGCGATGGCGTCGACATCTTCAGGACGGGAAGAGAAGGAAAGCTGGAAAAATTTGCAACCGAACCAGGAGGTCCTGGGTTCATATCCCGGTTTGGTTGCTAATTTTTCCACCTTTGCTTTCCTTCCATCCATTGCATACTGGTATCTGCTTAAACCAGAAACAAAATCCTCTTATTGCCAGGACTGTATAATGGAATTTATCAGGACTGTATATCTTCAGGACGTCACTGTGGAATGTAGAGTATTTAGAAAACGAATTTGTAGATTTATCAATTTTCAACTGAGATTAAAAAACATCAAAACATTGTAGTACTGTAACAACACTTTAAGCAACAATGAAATACAATATTTTTCAGTACTAGCAATTCTTAACTATAATAGATCTCCTTACTGAATCCGCTCTCCTTTGTTTGGCTAAACTCGAAGTCTTGCATTCGGGTCTTGCATTCACGCGACCCGGTCTGGTTTACAACTCGTCGGCGGCACGATTGGTGTGTGCGTAGGCGATCTGTGCCTCTCGGATCGGCAACGAGTCCCAGAACTTGCGGTTGCCGAAGTCCGTGGCGCCGAGCACCTGGAGGTCGGTGGGGCTTCCGATGCGAAGGTAGTCAAGCTGTGCCGAGCCCGCCGTCAGCGGCCGCCAGTCGACGCCCGGCGGAGACGGGTTGCTGGGAGGAAAGTCGAGCACAAACAACGTTACGTTTCTTCTTTAAAAAGTCTATTTTAAACTGGTGTTTGATTGCTTAATAAAGGCTCTGCGATTTCCCGACGTTTCGTCATGCATACTAGTCGCTTCTTCGAGGGTGATATCTCGTCTGTCACCGGTGAAAGCAACAAGGAATGTAACTACGAGATGTCGGGGAATCGCAGAGACTTTGTTTTGCATTCTAAATAAAAATAATGACACAATCTTGGCCACAGCGTTGTTCCAACAGCGGGCACGGCTTGGGTTGGTCCTACTTGAACGCTCTACTGCGGCACGGCAGGTGCCAAGCTAGTTGCATGTCCCAAACGCCGTAGCAGAGCCAGACACTTACCCCGTGTTGACGTAGCGCATCCACCAGTCCACCTGCAGTTTGGACATGGCGCGGTCCTCCTCCGTCTCCTCGACGTTGCAGTAGAACGAGTCGAACAAGTACGCCGTGTCGTCCCCGTGGCTAGAACCTGGAACAAAAATGCGCCGTCGATGCGTACGATAAACAGTACAAGCGATAAGTTCACGAGTTATGTGACTGGCAGGTGGCTACCAAGAGGCAATTGATGAACGCAGCAAGCATAGCTAAACCTTCAATTTCACTAAACTCCATTTCACACTAACGTGAAATTACTAATGCCCGGTGTAACCAAGTTTTTCAACTCCTAGTTGAGATCCCAACTAGGAGTTGCAACCGAATTTGCTGCATGTGATTGTCTGATTCAGTTGTAACTCCTAGTTGGGATCTCAACTACGAGTAATACGATTTGGTAAAACTGGGCATAACTAAGAACTAACTACCTTAACTAAGAAGGGGAGTGGATTTGCATTTTCCTTGACCCACTGCTGCTAGAAAAGAGCTAAGAGTTCCAAAATTTAAAAGCCGTATCTTGAGCCAGACTAAAGGCTCTATAGGCAGTTTTTAACTCTTAGCTTGTGTCTAGCAGCAATGGGTCTTCGGGGAGGAAGCAAATTTCCACTCCCCTTCTTAACGTGAAATGGAGTATAGCAGCCCCAAAAAAAGTGAAGCTCTCGAAAGCGTAGTGGGCTGGTAGAACGATTGCTCACCCATGTTGATCGTGGTGTGCGACAACAGGTTGGACAGACTGCCCTGGCCGCGGTACGCAAACTGGTAGAAGTAGACGGGCGCCGAGCTGGTCTTCGCCTGGAGTTTGGCCGCCCGCTCGGCGTCGGCGACAAACAGCCGGTCGCCCGCCAGCTGCCAATTCAAACACGTTCAAGTTGTCTGACTTGCTGACACACTAGGATTTATTTGAGTTTTCATTGCACAGCCTTCTAATTGGAGCTGTTATACAATAGGCTTTCATGGCCAGTATGTTGCTAAAAGAGTGTGTAAAAAAACTTTGGAAGTTGCCTGGTGCCTATTTCATCCCCGGACCTTGGCGAACATCACATATGCAGTTTTCCTCATTGGGGCAAAGCCCCTGGGGTCTGCCAACGACGACAGCACTTTTGCAAGGCCGCATTTTTCAGTGATTTGCTGAAACTTTTACATCAAACTGTAATGTGGTTCTGCCATTTATATCCTGGACACAATTTCAAGATAATATCTCTTAAGAACTTGGCCTGGCCAGCCTCGGCAAGCGGCGTTGCGGCCAGCAGATTTCCGCACTGACGTCAAGGAGGGAACTCGGCGCCAGTGAGAAAATGGACGATTATTCAGCCCCTCATAAAAAAAATCTTCTGTGAAAGCAAAGTGTCATTGATTGCTATTCTTCGAAGGATATTTTTACTCTGAAAAGAAAATCGGTAGGCTCCTTTTAAGCATTGGAGCTGGCAAAAGTTCGGGCGGGCAACCTATCTCCAAAGTTCGACATCGGTATCGACACCGCACCTGAATCAGTTTGTCTCTGGTCTCGACGGAGATTGGCTCGTCGCCAAAGTAGAACGTCTTGATGCGCTGGGAGACGGCGGCGCGCTGGCCCGGCGCTACCGTTGCGTTGAAGTCCAGCATGATCGGCGCTAACTCCTCCCAGCGGTCCGCAAACTCCCGCGTTAGCGCCTCGCTCGTCACAAAGTCTGGTAGAGAGGCAAGAGGAATTAGATGTTATGAAACTATGGGAAAACAAACTGTCTAAAAATGTACAAGGCGCAGAAAATTAAGTAATGCTCTAGTAAATTAAATAATGCTGCAGACAGAGCAATAAGTTATGCTTTCTCACTGCTTAGACCTGGTTTTTCAGTGGCATGGACTAGCAACGTCCAATCAGAGCCTTTAATTTTCTTGCTAAGGACCGTGAGTATTGTAACGGGCCACTGAAAAACTGGCACTTAGATTGCTAAACATGTAACATTTTATTGGTTAATAAATCGTCTCATTTTGATTTGTTTCTTCGACTTTATGTTTCGATTCCATTGAATGGAAAAAAGAATGATCTGATATTCCATGATAGGACTATGCTTTTAGATTCAAAATGATGTTGCTTTGTTTACTTCATGATCAGTTAAAGCTCGATTAAGGCCCGAGTCTAAATGCCAATCTATAAGGGTTTTTAAAGCACAAGTCAAGGTTTAATGGTCAAGCCAATGGCTCATTTCTAGGAGCAAGAAAAAACTGAAATGTATGGCGGTGCTTCAGAAGGTGTATATTTGAGCATAACGAATTGGCTACGGCGCTTTAAAATGTGCGTAGCAATTTGCGACTGTTTGACATCCCTGGCCGCGCTGGTTCCGCAAGCCACACGCAAACGTTCGACTTACCGGCGGTGGGATAGAGTCCCTCCTCGCTGGTGACGCCTGTGATCCACGGCACATCGTGTGCGCGCCCCTCAACGAGCACGTCGACGGGAGACTCGGAGAGGAACGCGCCGGGTCGAGGCACCTCCACCACCGGGCCCCACGGGCAGAACGGCAGCATGCGCCACACCTAGAGGCACAGACGAGCTGTCGTTAGCTATCGGGTAGGGAATTTGTAAAAAAATGTACTTTTATCAACAAGTACGGTATCACAAATGTCCGACCCCCCCTACTTTTCACTATTGCAACTTTCGCAAACTATCTCCAGCCCTACGTTGTTCTCAGAGTTCATCACATGGACTTATTGAATTGTGGGAAGCCACAGATTTGGGCTGAAATGTTTGTGTGCTCCTTCTGTCAAATCTGATGCCCAAAAGTTCGTTCGTTATCATTCGTTATCGGTTGACAGATTGTGAAAGGGACAAGAGGCGTCAGGTTTCGGGGGCAAATTCAGCATTGCTCATCACTTCGTTGGGGCCCTCCCAGTCTGGTGGAACTGCGTGGTTTGGTACCTGTACCACGCAACGAGCCATCTCAGTTTCATGGCCATTCATTTTCCAGGCTCTCCCACCATGCTTTGATCAGCCAATGACAGATAGTGTTCACAGCTGTTCTGACTGAGTTAGGTTACTATGGTACGTCTCAGGAACTTTGGCAGCAGTAAACCGGTGGTGGCAGCAGTGCCCCGAGGCACTGACAAAACAACATGAAACGTACTATAGGTACCGTAGTAATTAAGTAACATGGGTGAGAACAACTTATTAGCAAGCTGTTGATGTCTTTGTTGTCCATGTTAGATGTCTTTTATATGAGTGCTGTAGCTGTTAAACAAGTTGTTCAGAATGCTGTCATTTCAATCTCCGAAACTCGACACCCAATACAGTGGTTTTTGAAACCGAGTACAGGTCAGTGCAATGGCCTTTGGCAGACTGCTCCCGGCTAAAACGCATTTCTTGGGGATCGGTGCGATTCGTACCGTGAACTGAGCGATCTGCGCCGCGATGGCGTGCGCGGGTCGGTGACGCAGACAGTCGACGAGGTCGCGCGACGTTTGCGTGGGGCAGCCGAGAAGTCGAGCGAGCGTCTGGCTGTTCTGTTTCACCTCCTCGATCTGTGCCCAGGGGGTGAGCGCCGTACCGCTCAGGGATATGCCTTGCTGGAACAAACCTGGAACAACGCACGCTCAGTATCTGTCTTCGGAACAGAAATGGGGAATCTTGTACAATTTGATTTGTCCTAACTTTTCGTGAGACTTTACTTGAAACATTTCAATTTTTTTTAGAGTAGCACGCACCCCTAGTTATGGGGTGCGGCATTTTTGCTTCAGATGTTATTTAATTTGCGGTCATCCCTAGCGGTATTACCTGGGAATTGGGTCTGCTGGTGCCAGTCACTATTGGTTTTAGAAGAATGTTTGCAGAGGAAAATCTCTTGATCAAGGATTTATGAGAGTTTTTAATAATTGAATAACAAAACTTTTGAAAACTTTTGAAAAACATAGCTTATTTCAATTAAACTTTTCATACTGTTCACTGGAAAATCTGCTGAAAGCAACTGAATAAAGGCCTGATGTATCGGGATGGGATGCTGAGGATTTCATGGGTTTGGTGCTTGTTTGGCACAAGGCTGCGTGGACATATACAGCGGACAACAGCTCCGAAATCGCGTGGAGAAACACGCCGACCGTGGCTCACCCTTGGAAGCCGGCGACAGGTAGTGCAGGTGCACCGACGCTCCGCCCGCCGACGTTCCCACAAGCGTGACCCGCGCGGGGTTGCCGCCGAACGCGGCGATGTTGCGCTGGACCCACGCCAGCGCCACCGCTTGATCCTTGAGTCCGTTGTTGCCCGCGACGACGTCGTCACCCGTGCTGAAGAAACCTGCGCACGGGACAGAGAACGTCGGGCGGGTTTCATTGCGGGTCACAGATATCACATGCCTGTATTAACCCTTTAAGTAATTACAAGTGGCCGATGCCAGTCATCCATCCAATGCCAGACTCAGCACATTGTTGTTACTTGTTTAACTCAGGTATTCTCACGAGTACCAAGACTTTAGTAGGTACCAAGAGATTCCCTTGTATGCTTGAACAAGATTAATAGCATGGCATAGTCGAGGGGAAATAATGTTCCCGGCCAAATCCGACTCACCGAACGGGCCTAGCCGATAGTTCATAGTGACCAGCACGACGTCCCGGTCGAGCAGATACTTGGGTCCGTTGTTCTCCGCGAAGCCGATCATGAAAGCGCCGCCGTGGACATTGACGATGACGTCGAGCTTGCGGTCTGTCGTCTGCGTCGGCACGTAGACGTTGAGGTAGAGGCAGTCCTCGTCGCCTAACACTTGGCCTCGGGCGAACTGCAGACACGGACTGCCGGGCGACTGGGCGTTCCACACGCCGCGCCATGGCTTGGCCGGCACCGGCTCCTGCCGGGAGCAAATGCCGGTCAGCGGGGGCTTTGGGTTTATAGGTTTAGTCACGAAACCTTCTGCGGAGCCAACGCAAAATTTATCTTGCAGATGACTTTTATTGCATGTTTCACTTGCCCTGCCAATGCTAGACAGTCCTCTCATGACTTGGCACCATACATTCAAGATGGTAGGCAGAGCTAGTTATCTAGTTGTGCCTACCATCTTGAATGTATGGTGCCAAGTCATGAGAGGACTGTCTAGCATTGGCATGGCAAGTGAAACATGCAATGAAAGTATTTGTGACATTTCTAGATTGTATTCTCATTTACTTTAGCTAGGTGAATGAACGCTATTACACGTACTGGTTTTTGCAAAGTGTTGCAGGTTATTTCTGCTCCTATTTACACTGTTATTCAGTAGTAATCTGTCAGATTTTTCATGTCGTTTGATTAAGGTATTTACGTGTAGGTACCTATATCAACGAGTAAAGCTGTTCTTCAGAGTTTTAGATTTTGATGGGATATTGCAAAATTGATAATGTTGTGAGTGCCTAGAAAATGATTGCCTAATCTGACCCTGTGGGGTAATCCGTTTATTGAATTTCTACTATTTAACCTTCATTGAAATCTGGGAACTCAGGTTCCATCCCTGATTGTTTTTTACCCTTTTACACTACTTTAGCGAGCACCAGATTAATTTCTTAACCTCACTTTTGTTTATGGCCATTCCAGACTCAGTCGTCCACTTAGCCAATATGCATACCTTGAACCTGTTCTTCCCAATTGCCGGTTTGGCATACGGAATCCCCTGAAACGCAGCAAACGTTCGGCCACTAGCTGATTTCAAATAAGATCCCTGCAGCGTTCCTTGTTCGATTGTCAACTCTGGCCCAGGCAAAGCTAGCCCAAAGCTTGCCAAAAGGCACAGCAAAGCTAGACTTAAAATTGAGACTGCCATCCTTCTCATGGCAGACAAGGAGTCACAGTGAGGCTGCAAGTTTCTATCTATTTCAAGCACAAGTAGATAATTGTGCTCCTCAGAACAGGTTTATAAAGTGTTTTACATTGAAGTTCAAGGTTCAATGGATCACATGACTAAAATAAATAGTACTTGAGTAGCAAACATAAAACAGTTCAGTAACACCTTGCAATGATATCTATATTTTAGAATAATAATGTCAATATTGGTCTTCATTTATTGGCATATGCTTTTTACTCTTATCTACTGCTCAAGTTTTATAAGCACTCTAAATCATTTGTGGCTTATGAGATACACTATCATGCTATTATTTACTAAGCTAATTACTAAAGTGTCTATAAACATGTAGGTAATTGGCTTGTTAACTACTATAGTGTGGGAAATAAGAAGAGGAATGTTGCCATTTGGCATTCTTCAAAATAAGGTTACTAAATATTTTTTTACAGACAAACTAAAAGTGACAAGAAATAACCCCTAGATAATTTATTCGGCTTTGAAAGAAAGTAAGCATCAAACATTTTTAGTTTATTATTAGACTTGCTGAAATTACCCAAAACCTTCAAGTTAAAATTACTTGTGACGGTAGTGTATAAATTTCAGCTAGTTTAATCATAATACAAAAAGGGTTCTTGTGGCCTAATAGGGTGCTGAAAGTCTTATAGGGTGGAAAGCCTGACAGCATAGGAATCTAGCTATTTTGTTTTGGGCTGTCACTAAGAAAAAATTTAAATATCTGTAGGCATATATAGCCTACAAAGCTACTGTAGCCTACAAAGCCTATAAAGCAGAGTCCAAAGATATTTAATTAAAATAAGATTACATTGTGCATCTTCCATTTTATTTCAAATGCTTGCTATTGGCGTACTTCGGAATGGTGGAGTGGTTCAGAGCCGGATAAATCGGATAAATGGTTTTCCTCTTTTGAGATTGACTTGTGGTCGTGAAAAGGACCTTGGTCAAAGTTACGTCGACGTTGGCGCCGGCATCTTCAGGTCTGCCCGAAGATGCCGGCAACAACGCCGACGAAACTTTGACCAAGGTCATTTTTACGACCACAAGTCAGTCTCACCAGAGCAATACCGTCTATTACAATTTACACCGCCATGTTTACTTCGTACATTAATCTCATAAAAATTTCTTGTCAGTGAAATGTTCTCCCTTTCGAGTGCAATCCGCTATCAGAATTCAAAGACGTTTCTCTTTCTGTGGCAGGCTGTATCCCTGGAGCACGCGTGTATTGCAGCAGAATGCACGGGCGACGTTGAGATTTTCGACTTGGGAAGCTCAAACAAAACTCGACTCGGAAAGGTATGAGCATCTATGTGAGAGCTTTAATTGGGACAAATGCTGTTAATGCTCTTGGATCGAGCAGATTTTGTTCTTAAAATCAGGAATCCAAACCTTAGAATAAATGGTTCCGGTTCAGTACGGGTTCCTAAAAATTTCAATTCTCGGTTCTGGTTCGTTAAAATTCAAAATACATGTTCCTGTTCCAATTCCGGTTGTCGAAAAATCATTAATAACTGTTGCAGTTCTGGTTCCACAGAAATAACGGTTCTTTACAGGTTCTGGTTCTGGTTTGTAAAAAAACCAAACCAAGCTAATAATAAAGCAATGAGAAACTTTGAGTTAATGAAACATTTTTGGAACCTTTATGAAACTGTAAGGCAACCGATATTTTTCAACCCAAATAACTAAATTATGCGTAATTCTGAATAAGATGTTTATACTTTTGCCCCCCCCCCCCCCCCCCCTACCACCATTGCTACTCTAGGCCTAAATCATGCTGCCCATCCTGCCCAACCTCTGCCCACCCAAGTTCTTTTTTTTTCTGGTAACACTACTGGCCTCTTGCTGAAATATCAAATTCAATTAGAAAAATAAGTGAGTTGCTACTTTTGTAACCTGTGCCAAAACGCTTGAAGCTGACAAATAATTTCTCTGCATATAATTTTTGACATCTTTTGGTGTGCAATCTAACATACAAGCCACGATTGCTGGATTTGCGTTTACTTGCAGGCTGCAACAGGGGATAGCTTTTCCCCATAGAGGTACCGAACTGATGTGGTTATGACGGTGTTCAGTGTCCTGCGTTGATTTCAGAAAGTGCTGAAGCCGCACACGCGCTACGCCCTGGAAGCCGGCGCTGAGATCACGTTCGGCAACGTATCGGCCGTATTCAGCAATATCGGTAAGATATTGCACAACGATAACTGCCAGGACTTCTTAAGCTGGAGGTCATCACCCAATATCAAAATCGTTATGTGATTGGCTAAAACAATGGTATTTTGTCTAAGGAATGCTAATTAATAATGCACCAGTGGTAATAGTTTTTGTTGCACCTAATTTATGATTTATGGGGGAAAAAATACTGGATATCTGATTAGATAATTTTGATGAAGATAGTTTCGCATTTCGTAGCTCTGGGTGTCAAACCGTGTTGTACACCGTCGTAGCAACTTAAACTTGTGTCACTCGCCGCATTTGGAATGTTTTCTTGTTTATTTTGAAATATTTAAGACTGGTGGTGTTTGAAGAGTGGAACTACTAAGAAACATGTCAACAAATAATACGTTTAGAGTGTCAGATTTCATTCAAATATGACCCATATCAAATATGCCCTGGCTAAATATTAATTTTTGTCAAGATTGTGCCTGAGTGTCAAGGACACATTCTAAATTTTCGTCATCCTGTTTTATCTATTTTTTCTAATCTAATCCTGCAAGGCGCTCTGTAACATCATTTTAACAAAGAGCCGACTTGGGTCCTGCTTCCTCTGAGACATGTTCTGTCTATGTAACTCAGAGAACACTCGATAATATAGGTTGTAGGCACCGACTGCTAAAGATGGATTTCCGCTGTAGAAAGATATTAATTGTAAGGAGGAGTGAGGACACCGCAAAGCATTTCCAGAGTGCCTAGACTTGATCAAATCCTCGTCAAATGCATGGGGATTCACGCTGAGACCGGGCACCCAGGGTAAGGTTAGATACAGAAACGAAAACGCTCATCGCTCTCCCCAATTCCGACAGAGCTCGCGGCCGAGACTCCGCGGCGCCCGCCACCAAACCGCGCCGCTCTCAATGTTATTCCGGAGTCGCCCGACTCCGCCGAAGACTCAGCCGGCGAGAACGATTCCAAGCTTGGTAAGATGCTAGCACAGATTGAAGCGCTACCCAGATTACCAACTCCCATTCTAACAGCAGCTTCTCAAAAGCCCTCCCCCTGCAAGATTTGCAGAGATCCCCTCACCTACAATCTGAAATAGTTTTGCCGGCAGTCACAGCATGGAGCATCTGTTTGTTGATGTAAATCACCTGTAACAAGGGTAACTGTAACCAACTGTGGGACATTGGGTCCCTTGAATAATCCCTATTAATCCCTTGATTATAATTGACCTTGTGCCATGGCCTGGTAGATGAAACCATAACCGTAACCACCCGAGGAACATGGGGTCCCTTGATTACAATTGACCTTGTTCCATGGCCTGGTAGATGATGTTAAAACAGGTTGCCAACGCACCCCAGCGATTGCTGGAAAATAACCATAGCTAGGTGTGGTAGAATATCTGGGCAACCAATTCTATCTGCGACCTAGCGTGTTGTTCTTTCTTCTTTAAATATCAGTTTAGAATTAAATAAAAAACATGTGTTTTATATTGGCGTGCCTATTTCCTGAAGATTTCATGGAGCCACTATTGCCAAAGGCATTGGCCATGGGTTCCAAGGACCTGGTGCCAGAAATTTCTGTGAAAAATTGATAGGCTCTGATACTGATTAGTGATTAGTGATTGTTGATTAAAGATGCTGGAAACAAAAAAACACTGTCAGGTTTTCCTAGATAGGTCACTTTATTCTGGGACTATCGAGCTGGTCTCTTCATAGTTACTTTGTAACTACTTCGTACTAAATTTGAACCTTTGAAACTTATATTTTGCATCAAAAATGTTTTTTTTCCAAATTTGTGTGTAGATAGTATAAGGATTAAGGTGTCATGCATCTTAAGCCCGTTTTACACGGTAAAAGATTTTCATAAAATCTATCATAGCATCTTTTATAAAATCTATAATGATATCTTTTATAAAATCTTTTACGAAAATGTATAATGGTATTTACACGGTCCTGGAAAAATGTGATAAAAAACACTTGGTTGTGACAGAAGCACTGCCATCAATATGTCATTCTGTATGAAATTCAAAAGGCGGTGGATTAAGAAAATTTTTAATGAAGGAGCAAAATTAAAACTGTCAATATGTGTGTAAAATTAAAAATTGAGAGGGATTTAGCAGTTTTGGCTAACATTCAGGCTTTTGCTGATACTTAATCCATTTTAGATGTAGAAGAGAAGGTTTTGAAGGTTTGTGAACCAAAGAAAAGGAAGAGGAAATGCTGGAGACGTGAGCGTGAGCGTTACAATCTTGGCACAGTACACCATCTATCAAATCAAGTATCTTTCATATGCTGAACGCTGATTGGTTATTTTTCATCACATCTATTACAGAAATAGAACCGCGCCTAATTGAAAATATGTCATCAAATCTTTTATCACATCTATCATAATAGACCGTGATATGCTTTTGTCATAACATTTTTGCATTTACATGGTGATATTTAGGTACGTAAAAGATATCATGATAGATTTGATGAAAATCTTTTACCGTGTAAAACGGGCTTTAGGCCCGGTTTTACCAAGTTTATCAACTCCTAGCTGGGATCTTAACTAATGAGTTGAAAGGTTTGGTAAACTGGGCACAAGAAACTTAATGATGATCTAACATTTAAGTCATTTGCAACCATTGATAGCCATGGGTGACATTGCACATTTGATTTTTCTGCCCCGCCGGCGTCGCTAAGCCTTGCTCTTTTCTGTACCACGACAGTGTCTCTGCCTCCGAAGCCACAAGATACGGTCGTGCTATCCACACTTCTCGACGGCGACGAAGATATCTTCGAACACCTTTCCATGGACGAGACAAACTTGTGCGGCGGTAGAGTGATTCCAGCCTACAGGGACTGCGACACGTCTCCCAGCCTGCTCGTCGGGCCCAGTGACGGGCTAGCAGCTGAGGATCAACCACGAGATGAGGTCTTCCCAGACTTCCACGACGTCCCAGTGCAGAAAATAACCACCGCGAAACCGAGTGGCACGAGCTTGTTGCCTGCTGTTCATTCCGGGGATGAAACTGATCCCTACAGTGACATTAACGCTGTAAATGAACCGAATGAACCGAATCTAAGTGGGGAAATGGACATATACGACACGCCCACACAGAAGTTTGTGTCAACTAAAGAAAAAACCAAGAGTTTGTTGCCCTCTGTTGATTCTGGAGATGAAACGGATCCCGACAATGAAGTCGTTAAAGCTGTAAATGAACCGAATCTAAGTGTTGAAATGGACATTGACGACATGCCCACGAAAGAAAAAACCAAGAGTGTATTGCCTGCTGTTGATTCTGGGGATGAAACAGATCCTGAAAATGACCTCATTAAAGCTGTGACTGCTGTGAATCTAAGTGGTGACATGGACATATATGACATGCCTACACAGAAGTTTGTGTCAACGATAGAAAAACCCAAGAGTTTGTGGCCCTCCGTTGATTCTGACCCCGACAATTACGTCTTTAAGGCTGTGACCGCTGTGAATTCAAGTTCTGATTTAGATTTCGACAATCTTCCGACCCAGAAGTTCATGACCATGAAGGCGAATGACAAGAGCTTGATGCCCTCTGTTGATTGTGGGGATGAAACGGATCCCGAAAATGAAGTCGCTAAAGCTGTCAATGAACCGAAAAGTGGTGAAATGGACATATACGACATGCCCACGCAGAAGTTTGTGTCAACGAAAGAAAAACCAAAGAGCTTGTTGCCTGCTGTTGATTCTGGAGATGATACTGATCCTGACAATGAAGTCGTTACAGTTGTAAATGGACCAAATCTAAGTGGGGAAATGGACATATACGACATGCCCACGCAGAAGTTTGTGTCAACGAAAGAAAAACCCAAGAGTTTGTTGCCTGCTGTTGATTCTGGGGATGAAACGGATCCCGACAATGAAGTCGTTAAAGCTGTAAATGAACCAAATCTAAGTGGGGAAATGGACATATACGACATGCCCACGCAGAAGTTTGTGTCAACGAAAGAAAAACCCAAGAGCTTGTTGCCTGCTGTTGATTCTGGGGATGAAACGGATCCCGACAATGAAGTCGTTAAAGCTGTAAATGAACCAAATCTAAGTGGGGAAATGGACATATACGACATGCCCACGCAGAAGTTTGTGTCAACGAAAGAAAAACCCAATAGCTTGTTGCCCTCTGCTGATTCTATTGAGGATACTGATCCTAACGATGGCGTCGTTAACGCTGTGACTGCTCTGAATCGAAGTGGTGACATGGACATACATGACCTGCCCACGCAGAAGTTTATGTCAACGAAATCAGCTGACACAGGTGACTCTGACGCAACGGATGCCGAGGAACAGATTGAAGGAAACATTTTAACACACCGTGATATTACGTCCACCCCGAAGAATGGGGCTGGAAATCTGAGAAGCAACTTTGATGACGATTTCTTCAATGCGGAGACACAAAAGTTAGTCTCGAAAAAGAAATCCTTCTTCGCGGTCAGCCGGGATGTTGCCGACAACATCGCGACTCCGACTACGAGCGGAAAGCGTGAACGGTTCGTCTCGAAACGGCTTTCGTCGCCGGTCAAGAAGAAAGTCCGGCCGCCGTCCGACGAAGACGACGATTCCATTCCCGGCGACTTCTTCAGCTTCGTCAAAGAAACGTCGAACAAGCGACGCGGAGAGAAGACCGGCGTGCACGACGCAGATACGCAGATACGAGGAAACAAAACTCCTGGAAAGTCGGTGGCGTTTAGTCGGCAAGTTGACAAGGAGCAGGACCTCCACAATGCACAGACTCAAGTCACCGGTAAAGACGAGAATCCGGGAAGACGCAAGAAGAACGTTTCGTTCTCACCGGAAGCGATACACGATGCAGAAACCCAAGTTGTGGAGAGGCCCAATGATGCGGGAAAGGGCGAGCTGGAAATCTGCCAAGAGGATGAGGATTTTCACAATGCCGAAACGCAGTTGTCGAAGATAGGTAGCACGAATCGAGGGGGCCCGAGCAGACGTAGGAGCGCAGAGGTCGACGAGAAGACGATAGTCGGAACGGAGGCTGAAGTTCTCGCGCCGGAAACTCAGGACCTTGTCGGCAAAAGAAGCTACGAGGTACGTGGGAGAGATTAACTACATCTCTATGTTGGTATTAAAAATGATAAATAATTCACCAAAACGTACACTCTATATTATGATGTATTTATATATATATATGGTTACTTCGAGATTACTACAAACATAAATGTTACACATTAAAGAGCTGAAAATAAAAATTAAATTCCCAGTCTCTTACAAATTTGCAAAATTGAGTATTTCAACGGCATGGAAATTGACACGGGGTTTTTTTAAGGACTCCTCTCAAGATTTTGGCTTCTCTAACCCATGGCAGATGTTACATTTTTTAAAAACTAAATGAGTCCACAAATAGCCATAATGTGGAGCCCTTGATGGAGACATCGAGGGCATTAAGATTCATTTTCTGGTTGTAATTATCTTCCCTCAGCCAGCGATTCACTCCAAACTTCCGGGAATGCCTCCTTACACCAATTAATTTGCAATTTCAAAATTGTGAATTGCTGCTACAAATTTGTAGATTTAATTTGCAATTAGCAAGATTAGACAAAGTGGTCTTAATGGGGACTTTTTTTATCACTGTAAATTGGTGGCCAAAAAAAATTATTTCTTACATAAATTACATTATTTCTTACATGAATTCCAAAATCTTTCATCTCAGCACAACATATGTCAAAGGGGCAGTAAAAATTTGACAGTGTATTGACGATAAACGTCAGAGAATAGCAAATTACTGCACTGGTTTTTAAAGTTCCATGTAAACGTGGGCCTAAGCCACAGTAAAAAGCTTTCAGCATTGAAATCAAAGCAAACCAACAGTATTACCTGGGCAAAAACAGCATTGATAACCGTTTTCAAAGTCATATGACACTCACGAGTGTCTCTTGCAGGCAACCGTCAATCCTCTTATCTACGAATCAAAAGCGCACAAAAAACCGGCCCCAAGCCGAAACAAATGTAAAGCCTTTCATCAGTACATCACAAATGTCGTTTGCAGGTAATCGTGGATTCCGACGCGACCGACGCTTCGGACGTGGAGAGCCCTTCGCGACCGCCGTTGCCGCAGTCGATCCGCGACCTCGGAAATCGGCCAGTCGACAGCCTGACCCCCGAAGACGTCTTCAACGATGTCACGCAGCCCGGACTTCCAGGACCAAACACCTCCGTCGATCCGGAAGACGAACAAGACAACGCCACGCAGCCCGTGTCTCCGGGAGAATTCGGCAAAGCGGGACCAAACGCCTCGGCCGAGCCAGAAGGCAAAAGAATAGACGCCACACAACCCCGGTCCGAAACTCCCGTGAAAATCGGTGCCACAGTGCTGAACTCTTCTCCCACGATGCACCGAACGAAAGGCAGCTCGCCCGATCGCATGGAACTCCGAGCGAGCGGCGTGAGCACGATTGCGTCCTTCAGCTCGGCGCTGGGCGAGCCGGCAGCGCCGAGCGCAAACACATCGTTCCAGTCCGCTTTGGAAGCTGCAGACTCACCAAACAACTCACCAAGCGTCTCGCCAATCGTCTCGCGAAAATTCCCATCGAACGACTCATCGCCTTCAATCGGCAAGCTCTCCGCGATTCTTGAAAAGTCAGAGACCAAGCACGACAGTTTGCCGTCCGCCGACGCCGTCGCCAGCAGTCTCGAGACGGACGTCTCGTTCTCGCGGGCCGAGACGCAGCCGAGCGAGGCCGACCTCACGGCGTACAACGCCAAACCGACCGCCGCCGCCGCCGCCGACGAGGAAGATGTGGCAGAGTTCAGCCTGCGTCTGACGTCGACGCAGGCATTCCTCGACGACCTTGAGCAGGTTTCGTCCATCGCGGACGCAGACAGCGACGCTGACGACGAGCGGCTCGCCGACTGCGGCTGTTCGGACCCGGAAGGAAGTCCCGAACGCAGGGTCCGACGCAAATGCGTGCCTTACTCGCCCAAGGCCAGTCCCGGCAAGAAGCGGCGAAAGCGGAACGTCGACGGGAAGACGAAGGCGAAGACAACGGATGAAGAGAGCGACGGCAACGCGGAAGGCGCAGAGAAGGGCGTCGCGGCGAGGAGGGGACGCGGACGGCCCAGTAAGCCGACAAAGGCGAAATCGAAGGACGGAGAGAGCTCTGCGATGGACGGCCCTGCGCGGACACGAGGCGGTCGCAGACGTGCCGTCTCCTCGGACGACGAGGGCGATATGGTCACGATCGTGGAGGCGATGCACGAGCTGCCGAACAGCTCCGAGAGCCGCGGAGGTCGCGTTCGAAGGCCGCGTGTGCCGTTCAGTCCTGCCAAATCGTCACGCAAGCAGAGTCGAGTGCCGAGTGGCAAGCAAGTCGACGACGGGGCCGCGCGATTGGCTGCCGACGTCAAACCGCTGGCCGGGGCGACGCGGCTTCCGAGGTCGGCGGACGGTGCCGAGGAACCCGTGGCCGAAACGTCAGGAACGCGAGACGCAACGCAGACATCGGCGCTGGCCAAGGTTAGTTGAGTCTTAGGACTTGTCTCCATAGGAGGTTTCGTTTGGGCTTGCGTACTTAGTTCAAGCCTGCAAGTAAGGACTTTCAGACTTGAACTCGTGTACGTTGCTATTAAGACGCGGCGTGGCCAAGTACGCAAGTCCACGCGAAACCTTCTATGGAGACACGGCCTTAGTTTAGGACACTTCCTAATGTATAGCATAGCCCACTCCATTGGTGAAGTGCTGCAAATAAAGGTATTCGCAAATTTTCCGTCAACCGTGAAGGGGGGGGAGGTTTAAAAATTGAACTGATTTCCAAATTTTCATCTTTACCAACACATTCTGCTTCACTTGTGAACCATGTATGTTTGGCGCTTATGACTAATTCTGCTTGGTTTGCTATAAAACACGTCCACACGCTCGATTTGCGCATCAAAGGTAGTCCCTCACTAGTTATTGACATCATTATATGATTTATTCAATAATTATAAGTTATAACTTATAATAACTATGAATATTTAATTGTGTTTATTACCGTAGTTCTTAACATTTGTATGCGTATTAATGTGGGTGCTAGAGAGGGCAGAATTCCTTCAGCGCCACCTTACAAGCCGCCACTGTTCAAGTCTATTTCAGGATCATTTACAAATCGAATTCGCAGATTGCTCGTGAAAAGCCTACCTCACATAAATGGAACCACAAAACATGAAACCGAACACTTGTAACCCACCGACCTTTGCTGCAGTCGTCGACGGTGCCGCGCCCCGCGTTCCTCCGCGTCGAGTCAAGCGACGAGGACACGGACGGCGAGATCGCCGCCATCACCGGCGGGCAAGACTTGGCGCCCAACGTGGGGCCGGACGGCGTCGTCCCCAGGGCTGCCACCAGGAGCGACGTCGTATCGGGTACGTCAGGTCCGGCCGCCGCCGATTGCCTCCGATCCGATGCCCGGGCAAAAGATGTGATCGTGACCTTGGTGTGGCACCAAGGTCACGCAGCTGACGATTTTTAAAATTTACTTGATCCTGTCGAGACTGAAGAGTCAGGTTCCCATCATTGGGATTTTGGGATTTCATTCATTTTGATTTTGGATGGTTGTTAAAAAGGTAGTAAAAATTCAATTTTTTGGATCATTTTTGGACTCCGACAGGTTCATTAGAATCTAGGAAGCCTAGTTAATTGGTCCTTTAGTTCACGTTTTTAACGTCAGTCGAGCTATCACCCTTGAAAAAGTAACTAGTATATGTTACGAAACGGCCGAAAACCAGTGAGACTTATTTAGCATTCAAATCCCAGTTTGTAATATTTTTTTTTCAAAACTAGTGATTAGATAGGGTAGAAAAAAGGAGACATGGGTCTAAGAAATTTAAGGTTTCCACCACAGCCATAGCTAGGCATTAAAACGTACAATATGCGATGTACAGGTGTTAGCAGCGTGCTGCTGGCGCAGACTTCCCCGCCAAACAGCCAGCCGTCAGCGCAACTTTCACCGCGGAAGACCAAGCCGGCCGCGCAGACGAGATCTCCGCGCCGAGCAGCCAAGGTCACGCCTGCTGTGTTGCCTCCGCCGTCGCCTCTTCGTGCGGCCGAACCCGGTCCCGAGGATTCAACCAGATCGAACAGATCCTCGCCCAGGAAATCGGCCGCTGGGACCGTCGACAATTCATTGCCATCAGCCGAGCCGCGAGAAGTGGAACTGCTGGTCGATGCGGTGCCCAAAAAATCTACAAGAGCTTCTGCAAAATCGACCAATACAAGTGATTATTTACCGCGGAGAACGGACGCACTCCTGTCGAAGCCAGGCACTTCAGCTGCCTCCAATGAAAGCTCGCGGCCGCAAAAGACAGATGCTCAAACCAAAATCTTTGACAAGCCTGCGAAAACGACCAAAGCTAGCTGTTCTTCACCGCGGAAAACTGCACCTCCGTTGAAGCCAGGCTCTCCTTTGGCCGCCGACAAAAGCGTACGACTGCGAAAGCCTGACGCTCAAACCGAAACCGAGACTCTTGACAAGCCTGAGAAAACGACGAAAGCTAGCTGTTCTTCGCCGCGGAAAACTGCACCTCCGTCGAAGGCAGGCTCTCCTTTAGTCGCCGACAAAAGCTTGCGACTGCAAAAGCCTGACGCTCAAACCGAAACCGAGACTCTTGACATGACTGAGAAAACGACAAAAGTTTTGCCGCGAAAAACTGCACCTCCGTTGAAGCCAAGCTCTCCTTTGGTCGCCGACAAAAGCTTGCGACTGAGAAAGCCTGACCCTCAAACCGAAACCGAGAACCTTGACAAGCCTGCGAAAACAACAAAAGCTCTGCCGCAAAAAACTGCACCTCCGTCGAAGCCAGGCACTGCCTCGGCCACCGACAAAGGCTCGCAACCGCGTAAGTTCGAGACTCGAACGAAAATCAAGACTCCCGACGAGCCTGCGAACTCAACACGATCGGCACACGGAAAAGACGACGCAGTTTCGTCCGCGGAGCAACGGGTCAAAGACGACGGGAAAACCACAGCCAAGGCCCAACGACGGGGCAAAGCTGCAGCCGTCGCCGACGAAACGCCCACCACAACGACTCGCGCGACTCGGCAGCGCAAGGCCACGTGGAAGGTGCGTTTGTGTTGGACGTGTTGAAACTCTCAGGGTTACCGTTAAAAGTTGAAAATAACATGAAATTTTGATTTTTTGCTTTCACAATACGTTCTACTGTGCATTAGTGGTTTTTCAGGAGGGTTTGCTTTCTATAAAACTGGCTTAATATCTATGGTGGTCTGGCTGGAAGCTGCAGTATTAATTATCTAGATTGTAATGAAAGTTACGAGAGCTATTTGTCAATAGTATTTAGTTTTATAGTCGTACACATTCATAGAGATGACGATCCATTGCTTGTATTAGCTTCAATATGAGCTAAATGTGAGCTTGTGAATTTCAGTAACTCATAATGCAATGGCATGCCTAACTGACCCAACTAATGAGGCAAAATTTGTAGATTCACCCGGCATCACGCTCAAAAGTGGCCAAACCATCCAGCTCCAGCAATGTAGATGCCGACTTTTTGTTGATGAAAACTGCCAAAATTAATACAATTTTATTTTTACCTGAAGGAGCTAGGTACTAATCAGTTTCACAAAGTTTCAAGATTCTTTGAAACTTTCAGTGAAGAATTCAAAGTACCTAGGCAACAAATTTCATAAAATTTTCGAACACTAGGTGCGCGAGTCTTTGTCGAGCGCTGATGAAGCCGGCACGTCGCTGAAGAAGGTCTTCACGAAAGTGGCGCGGCCGGGCGGGAAACCGCGCGGCGAAACGCCGACCGGTTTGGCGACTTCGGGGGACGAGGCAAGCGGCGCGAAAGGCGGGACACAGACCAAGGACACGACCGCATGGAGGGGCCTTCGGAAGGGAGGCTCCGAGCAGCCGGGCTCTCAGGCTGCCGTTGCAACGCTGCCGGAACGGCTTGATTCGAGGTAAGTGCGATGTTACCTCGGGCATGACTGTCTCGATTCGAGCGATTCTGGTGACGTTTCTGACTTTGTGAAAACCAACGGCTGCAGGACAATCAATTTACAACTGTTGAATCATGTTTTACCCATTTGATTTCAATTTTTCTTGCTCTCTTCTCTTTACATGGGAACATTTCAAACATGGAAACATTAAGATAATTTACAGTAACTCTTCCAAGTTTCCACAATCTTTGGGCCAATAGATGTGCATTTTAATTTCTTCTGCATTAAAGTCTTTATGATACCTTTACCTACTATTACAAGTCAGAGTTGATAAACATTGTGAACACATTCCGCAGGCAAAAGCAGGCCGCTACCCAAACGTCTTCCGCAGCGGAACCTAAGGACCGAAGCACATTGCGGAGAAACCGTGGAGAATCCGACAGCCAAAGTACGGCCCAAACGAGTGCTAGCACCAGCCAAAGTACGGCGCAAACGAGTGCAAGCAGCAGCCAAAGTACGGCGCAAAGCAGCACGCCGGCAGAATCCCCAAAGAAGCCGGGCGCAAGAGGGCGCAAAGGCATGGCGCTTGACACGGTGGCGCCTGATTCTGAGCCTGCCGTTGCCAAGGTCAGTTTATATTGTGTATGCCAAGGTTACCTCGCAGGCAGCTGTTTTGGTTTGTGTAGATCTGTGGACTTTTGAAGTAAGCGACATTTTTCGATTGCAGATCGATCACTTTGCGTCTTCCAACACCTACATTTTCAATAATCCCTGCCTGCTTTGTACACCTGGAAATGCCATAATTAATAAAGAGTAGGATCGTTTCGGAAAGAAGTTCCTGTCGTCACGTTTGGTCTGTTTGTAACTTTGCAATCGGTGGTCCAATCGCAGGGCAAATCGTCGGGTCGACAGTCGAATCAACCTTGCAATAAAATTTTGTGTCTTCTGTTAAACTGTAGGAAACGAGCGTCCCTGCCGCTGCCAGCCAGCCAGGTCGTGGCCAAGAGTCGGCAAAGTCAGGTGCCCGAGCTTCAAAGCGGGGCAAAAAGACGGACGGACCTCCCCCTGACGCTAAGGTATCGGCTGCACCAACAACGACGGGCAGAAAACGACGTGGCGTTCCGGTCGGAGAGGAATCGCCGAACAAGAAGCGGAAATCGGGCAAAGCGGAGAGCGATGAGCCTCCTCGTAAGTGTGATTGGTTCTCAAAACTTTCTTATTTGTGCCATTCCATGCCAGTGTACGCTCTGTCCCATGAGAGAACATACTTTTTGCTGCAGCTTTAGCAGTCACTTTTGCATGCCTTTTTGCCACAGTGCTTTATTGTCGAAGATGATGACAAAAGGCATGCAAAAGTGACTGCTAGCGCTGCAGTGGAAAGCATGTTCTTGCATGGGACAGATTGTACCTACTATATTCCATCTCTGAAAGGATGGAATATTTTGCAAACTTTCCCCAAATCAAAAACTTTACCCCTTTCTGATCTGATAAAAGGACACGAATGGAAGAACAGTTTGAAATAGTTCTTTTTCAGTTTATAACTTTGACATCATAACCTCAAATGTGCAACGTTTCTTCCATCTCTGCAGCGGTGGCCACGCCTCTGACGGCGGCGGCGCGGAAACGTTTGCAGGCGTCGAGCGCGGACCGGATCAACGACTCTATTGGCGCAAAACGCGGCCGCCTGAACGCGTCCGTGCAACTGCAAGACGACGAGTCTCCGCGCAGGGTCACGCGCTCGGGTTTGAGTGTGAGTTTCGCTTCCTGAAGCTGTAGACGCCGGGAAACTTTTCTGGCACTGGAAGGAAGGGAAGCGATGCTGGAAATATGTGCAACTAATTTTAACCCCTGTATTACCTTATATAAGTTAAATATAACCCCTTGTACCTCACTGTTAAATTGGTAACCTTTCCTAGGTAAAGAAAAAATATCAACTACTGAACGCAATAATGAACCTATCACTTTAGAGAGGCGCCAAAATAAAACTGCACTTGGCGCTTCATGCCTAAATTTTGCTCTGAACTGAACCCAATATTATATATTTTAATCACAACGTAAATTATTTGACCCTGTCAAATAGATAGATACAGAGGTAAGCAGCTCTGCAGCAAGATCTCACAATCTGCCCTGCTAGTTACTTCCTCAATTTTTCTTGATGCTCTTATTAACTCTGTCTAAACAATGAAGCGGTCACTGTTCGTCAAGCACAGGCCACGAAACGTTAGGAAACCAGTTGGACTTTGCTTGGCATTCGGTACCCAGTTAGAATTAGTTTGTCCTCCAACCCCCGTCGCTTTTCCGCTCCAGGATGACGGGCCGCCGAGGGTGTTGTTCACCGGCTTCTGCGACCCTCAACAGCTCCAGATCCTCACTCGGCTCGGTGAGTGCACTCGCGTCGAAGCAGCGTCGTGCCCCGTTGCTGCGGCCTCGATCTAAATATCTCCAGTGATATACGTCATTTAGCTTGGGAAGACGCGAAACACACCAACAGATCCACAAACACCTCACAAGGGCAGCTGACAAACTGGTTCTACCTTAAAACCGGCAGAAAATAACTGACCAAAAATCACTTCTAGCGGGGAGGGGGGGGGGGGGGTGAGTGAGAATTGCCACTGATCCTTGGAGGATCAAGGAGACCTTAGATTTAAAAGCATTCAAGACCTGACAGACATGACAGCTTTCTTTGTGGCATGTGTATTCTACAATTCTACATCATAGATGAATTCTTTAAATACAAAGCCTGAATCTTTTTTTTTTTACTGAGAATGTATTGTAGATATTAGGTAGTAGGTACAAAGCACATTTTAACGAACTGATAAGAACAAATCAATGAAATGAATTAACTGACCGGCCCCTCCCCCGGCCTCGAATTGTGTCTGACGGTTTGCGTGGTTTCCAGGCGGAACGGAAGCTGCTACGGCCGATGAGTGCTCCGTGCTCGTTACCGATCGCGTGCGCCGCACCTGTAAATTCCTCAGCTGCGTCGGTCTGGGCAAGCCGATCGTCTCTCCGGACTGGCTGTGTCGATGCGATCGCGAGAAGGCTTTCCTCGGTGAGCTGGCCCACGGCCTTCCCATTCTGTCTCGTGGGCCAAGAATTGCCCGTCGCGCTTTCTCGCTGCTACGGCCGTGTCTGAATTGGCTGTTTCGTGCAGTACTCGTTCTTGACAAATGACGTCACAAGTCCTGTCCGAATTGCAAAACCACTGAGACCAAGACCGCATAGCAGAGCGAGTATACGAGACTTCGACGATGCAGTCTCACATACTTGGTCTCGGTGACTTGTCACTTGTCAGTTATCAAATGGCGGTCAGTACCCTAGTTGTGTCAGGTAGCAGAAGTTATCTGTATGAATATGAAACAAATGAAGTCACCAAGACCAAGTAGGCAAGACCAAGGCTAAATACGCGAGACCGAGTTCGTATCAATTCAGACAAGTCCTCCTATGTCTCCCAAGATCTTGCTTTCTCAACTTATTGCCTCAACGTTGAACGAGTTGCCCCCGTGTGAATGGAACGGAAATATTTACCGGCAATATTGACCAAAAGCTACTGTTTCATTTTTCTGTCAACATTTCTTATCAATATTTCCTTAATATTTCCTATAATTAATTAAACCTACACCAACTTGGTGGACAACATTTCGAGTCAACATGTTGAGGCAAGGTTCAACGTCAACAAGTTGAACGTGGAAAGGTAGCTTAGTCTGGGAAATAATGTGGAATTTGATGCAAAAGTCAGTGTCTTCATACCGACACGCCTTAGCAAATTATTTCTGACGTAGGTAGGTACCTAATTCAAAATATTTCAGTTAAAAAACTGATTTGGCACTGATGTTACTCCAATATCCTTTTCTTTGTGTGATGGAGTAATCACTAATCTGTGTTCTGAAAATAACTATTTCAAACAGAGATTTGATAAGGACCAATTGCTGTTTGTTTTCTATTTGTTGCTGTTTCTATTTCGTTTCATTAACACCGTCTGGGGCATCAGACTTTACATGGAGAAGATGTTTGAGCCTGGCATTCCTTTGTCTTCAGACCCGTGGGATTTCACGCTGTCCGACCCCGCCAAAGAAACGGAGTTCGGATTCCGCCTAGTAGACTCGCTAAAAGCCGCCCGCGCACACAAGCTACTAGAGGGTTACACCGTGCTGGCAACTCAGTCTGTCAAGCCGCCTACGCACGAAATGAAAGGTAAAAGCCGAACTGGTCCAGCGGTTTTTTTAACTCTGCCCACAACTTCGCCCAAGCCGTGCACAACTGTGTTATTGAGGTGGTATTAGGCTCTTTCGCAATAGTATAAACCAACCTTTTTTTTCACCGGGCCAAATAAAAGAAATGTGTTACATCTGCGGGCTGCATAGGGTATTTTGACGTAAAACATGCAAATTTCAAGATATATCGTTGTATTACAATGTGGGGTATTAATTAAACGCATTCTCGTAACTTGTACTTGCTTGTACTTGATACATAAAATTGACATTGATTAAGACACAATGGGGATTTTAAAAGTTCAATCCCCAAGAAAATTTTGATTTAGAGCATTTTTTAATGTAAATCTAAGCGTTCAGGGAGTTTCGACCTTACACGTACCTTGAAATTACGCACTTATTACGAGGAGGTTTTGAAAATTTTTAATCAAAATATTTTACATCGAGAATGTAATAAAAATTTTGAGGCGGGCCGCCAAAATATGAGCGCCGGACCGCAGGTTGAGTACCACTGATGTAAACGGAACGCAAGTTCATACAATAATTATAATATTAACCGTTCCAATATTCGGCAACGCCCGGGGTGAGATTGCACGCCTGCATCCCGGGCCGTGGACATGGACCATCTGCAGCTCCGCTTGCAATAGAATTAGGGATGCCGGCGGATATCCGGATAGTAACAGAATAGTTGCCAAACCGGTTACAATTCAAACTACCTATCCGGATATTCGGGGAAAAAAATGATTTTTTTTGTTAACGAGAGTACACTGCAAGGCATGCCTTCTCCGCCTCTCGAGGCTCTGTCAACGCTCCTGACGTCATCCCCCCCCCTTTACACCCAGTCAATCAGCTGGTGGTTAACCAGTAGCGGTTGAGTGGCAACATGGCGGACGCAAATGCGAGTAAAAAAACATCTTTTGCGTGGGATTACATCAGTGTAGGAGCCGGCGAATCGAAAGTGTAGTGTAAAAAATGTAACAATAAACTTGTGTTTACTGGAGACTCTACCTCATCGATGATTAATCATCTGAAATCCCATAGAATTACCAAAAATACAGCTGGGGGATTAGCAAAACAAAAGACATCCAGATCCGGATAGTTTGGACGGATATTCGGATACGAAAAACTAACCGGCGGCATCCCTAATTAGAACCCTTGACAATACGTTGCTATTGTCGTGCAGGCATCGTCGAGAGCTGCGGCGGGAGGTTCGTAACTCGGGCCGCGAAGCACTGGCCAAAGCTGAGCTTCGTCGTGACGTGCACGGAAGACAAGGCGACGTGGCCGCGGTACAAAGCCGCCTCCCACCTCGTCACCGCTGAGTTCCTGTTGATAGGTGCGCTGCGACAGGTGCTGGACTTTGCGGCGAACAAGATCACCTCCTGAGCGGCCTTGAGTCATAATTTTATTATACCGTTTTTACCAGTTTTTATATTTTCTACCGTGGCCCATTGTTTTACACCATGCTGTCCCAATCTCAATTCGAGCTTTTTAGTTTGTAGTTCCCCGCTAGATTGATGCACTGTTTGGGAAACAGTATGGGTCAGTTCGTGCCCCGAGACGTAAAAGCAAGATGGCGACATTGACTCATGTGCAGCGTCAACATTTTTTGTTTAATTCATTTATGCCCAATTTATTTAGATTTGCAACCACACTATTTTATGTACCTACCTACCTACTTTTCATTGAAATCAACTCCTATATGTACAATTATATTTATTCATTCCTTGACTGCAAACAATCATTTTGTATTTCCATTCACATTTTTGTGTCGCCAAGTTGCTTTTTGGACTTGGAGCCACTCGGAGCTCGCACTTTTCCCCTCTCAGTGCAGCAATCTAGCAAGGAAACTACAAACTCAACAGCCAGTCTCGCGATTGGCGCGGCCTTTGTACGATTTTATGAGGATCTTCGGTATATATAAATACGAAACGGCGTATGTATGGTTGTCTATAATTGTTAGTTACAAATATTGCCACCAGAGGGCTGACAGTAAAAATGTCCACAGGGCCTGTCAGGCAGATTTTAAGGTTCCCTTTCCTTGATTTCTTATTAAGTTTTGTGACTCCACACACCTGTTTACTTTCAGCAAGGTTTATTTCACTAGGCCACAATGTTCCGGTGTAGGCCACGTTTCTACTTTTAAGTTCAGCACCTCATGCAATTTGAAAGCACATTTTCTAAAGTTATTTTTATACCTATATACCTACTGTAATTTATAACTAACCATACCTACATGGAAATGCTGTCTTTCTTAGTCAGTACCATTTACTGTGTTTTTGTTGTGGCCATGCGTAGCTTTTGTGTGCTTTTTTGCATTTTATTTCCTATTTCGGAGCTTCACCAAAATGATGTATTGACGTCATGAATGTTGTGGGAAGAAGCATGCCTTTGAAAGGTATAACATTCACATTTATTATGTCTGACTGATAAAAGTTTTAGGTAGGCAACTACTCAGATTTAAAATGTGACTGCATGGTAATTTCCAAGTCTGTGTTATTATTTGCCCAGAATTTGTAATCTTTCTCTATATTTAAATATTTACCACAATACCTATTTAACTGTTGCTTGCAGTTGCAGTATCTATAATTTGTATGCTTTTTGTTCATAATTCAATACAGATGAATTTCTTTTTAGTAATAGTGATGATTGAAATAAATAATACTCAATCAGTGATATTTCTCCTTCCTTGCTGGTTGGCAGAAGGTATTTTTTAATTTGCCTTTTTTTTTAAGCAACATTTTGACTTTTGTTGGCTAGCTCTAAGCATCAGTTGTTGTACCTAATCTATTAATAAAACAAACATCATTGTTCAATGTTTCCACCATCTAATCTCATTTAGTTACATAACCTATTACAACATACCAAACCAATCACAATTATTATTAAATACCAATGGCCTTTCTTGTGTTCATTATTCATCTCCTTATCTTCCGATTACCACACTCTTCCATCACCTGACAGACGCACCGTTCTGCAGGTATGCTATAAAAGCTCTGAACTCTACGCTTGTAAGGCACTTGAGTGATCCCTTCCGTCACGATGAAGTTCACTGTTGCTCTGCTCTCGGTCTGCCTGGCTTTCGCTAGCGTTCGCGCAGCCTGTCCTGCCGTGGAGGTCGTCAAGAACTTTGACGTGCCAGCGGTAAGTTTTTCTTGGTATCGTGGAGACTTGAGCTTATGGTAGAGAATAATGATATACACAATTTGGCTTGGTAGATACTCTAGAGTAATCTTCATGATTTTATTCACTCAAAATTCTTTTGACACTTCCAAAATGCTGAATGAAAATAGTGATGATAATACATGTAGGTCATGGTATTACCAATACCCAGTGCTTTTTTTGTGCCGGAACGCCGTTCCGGTACTTGTTTTCGATACACTAAAAAAATTAAAGATCGACGGGAATACTCGCTTTTCCATTTTTTGGGTCTAAAAGGGCCAAAACCGCTTCTAAAAATGTTGTATTTTGCTCTTTTTTGCGCTTTTTCGTGAATCGATAAAGAGATGAAGGAGATAAAAATTGAGAAAAAGGCTACTGACACGGATTGATTCTTTATCTACAACTCACTTGCTTACTTCAATAGTTTATCTCTTACCGTTTAGTAAAAAAGCGCATAGGTACTTGTGAGACTCTGCATTTGCGCTATCTCGCAGCTGGGCAGTCTGGCCTCTTAACAGTGCAATCTTAGGTACAATACTTTTCCCGCTTGCACCTGCATTGGGATGATCATGTACAATAAGTTTTAATGAAGAAGCCATACATTTAAAGTTTAAACCCATGGGACTAGTTGCATTGCATTTTTGCTGCCCAATTCTTTAGTACGTTCGGTAGATTACTAGTAACAATTTTGGTTCTATTATTATTTCAGTATTTTATTTTAATACTTGAAAAACAAAAATAAAAACAACAAGAACTTGCAATACTTATAGCACAAAGAGATTGATAAGCTAGAAAGGCACAAGGTACATTAAAATTGCCATTCATTTGATATTTATTTCCACTTAATTTGTTATTAAGTATAGAGATGAAATTAGTGATTTGTGGGTGGCGATTATGTAAAATTTCGTTTGAGATAACGTTCATTATCTCGACCAAATAACATGGAAATGCCCCTAGATATCGATTGTTATCCTTTGATACCGACCGCTAAAAAGTTACATAATCGCCACCATGGTGATTTCATGAAGCTCTTGAACTTCATGAATAATTAACTTTTACAAAAGTCAATAAAAATAAAATTTCTCTACCTGGCA
The DNA here is from genome assembly GCA_921293005.1 of Nemoura dubitans. Taxonomy (NCBI): domain Eukaryota; kingdom Metazoa; phylum Arthropoda; class Insecta; order Plecoptera; family Nemouridae; genus Nemoura; species Nemoura dubitans. The sequence goes on along the minus strand of OV121076.1, from coordinate 17,348,500 downwards.
GCTTGAGAGCTTGAAAAAATCTATTTCAAACTGGGATTTGAATGCTAAATCAAAAGTCTCACTGGTTTCCCGACGTTTCGTAACATATACTAGTTACTTTATCAAGGGTGAAAGCTTGACTTCTGCCAAGTTCTACCAATGCCAAGTTTCACCTGTTCAAGGTAAAAGTCAAGCTTTCACCCTTGATAAAGTAACTAGTATATGTTACGAAACGTCGGGAAACCAGTGAGACATTTGATTTAGCATTCAAATCCCAGTTTGAAATAGTTTTTTTCAAAACTAGTGTTAAAGTTAGGATATAGTAGACATGAGTCTAAGAAAATTAATAGCTTGAGAGCTAGTCAAATGACAAAAAAACTATTTTAAATTGGATTTTGAATGCTAAATAAAGTCTCTCTGATTTCCCGACGTTTCGTAACATACATTGTCTTATAAATTTATTCAATTCAATTCAAGTTTATTTATTAACAACTTTGGAGTATATAAATACCTACATTGTCCTGTGGTTGCTAGAACCGGTAGCTACAGTTTATAAGTTACAGTTTTAAGTACAATGTTAGAAGAATTTTATTGAAATGGCTTATTTTGCCTTCCATAAGGGCATCCATTTCCACCTTTTCCAGTCATTTATTCATGACTCTCTCCCTGTTGCAGTACACCGGACTGTGGTACGAGATCGCACGCATCCCCAACCGCAACCAGCCCTCGGGATCGTGCGTCACCGCCCACTACACCCTCAGCAACAACACCGCTGAGCCCGTTGATGTTTTCAACCGAGAGTTCAACGACAAGTGAGGCATCACACAATACGCTGCTATAAGGGTCAGATCGATTCCACTGTTATGTTATAGCATGTACTTTTGATGGTGTTAGAAATTACCACCTTATAATTTTTTATGCTTCTGCTTTACAAACATAGGTACTACTGAAATTTAAAAAAATGCCTGATAACTTGTTTCAGAGAAGGCAAAGCTTAGAATAAGGTATAAAAAGTTGGTATGACAGAGTGGTTCAGAGCCATGGTTAGATGGTCCCTGTATAAATAGTTGTAAAACTTGGCCTTGTTAGTTATTTTCAAACTCTATGTGTACTATTGATTGGTTGTTGACTGTGGAGTTACCTTTCGTCTAACTTTTTTTAGAATGTAATAGTTCAGATTAGATCACTTCCATGGATATCGTAGATATATATTATTGATAATATTATATTATTAATTAGGCGTTGGTCAATATGCAGCCATTGCTTTAAAATATAGTATCATTGTTTTTTTATTTTCGGGGAAATACCAATTGGGTATTAGGTATAAACATGGTTTATATTGCGTGCTCAAGCTAGAGGGTGGCAGCAGGTGGTGGAATAACGTCCTAGGTTAATGTCGTTTGTTTCTCTTCGTCCAGAACGGAGGAGTACGACAACATCACTGGCACGGCGAGACCCGCTGACGACAGCGGTGAAGGCCGGCTTCTCGTCACTTTCCCTGTTGCACGTGAGTTTTGCTTAGAGTTTACGGCCCATAACGTTGCACCACAATTCTATTCCTTGCGCAGTCTCCTATCAGATGCTATAATATTCATTTTGCCTACACAAAATCTTGCTTCGTTTAGTTATATTAAGTTGTGATAATATTATGGTTGATTTATGTTTGGCATAAAAATTATGTTGTGAAAATATAACTGATTTTACTAGCAAACAGGTAAAAGGTACATCTGCCCATTAGGTACCTATAACCTACCTACCTATACAAAGTGAAACTAATTTGATTTAAACATTGGAAAAATGATAGGCATACCCATAATATTATAATACAGGTATACCTACAAAACCTATTTAACTCACATGAAAATTTTTTATTAGGTAAAGCTATTTACCTAAATTTATGTAAAACTGGAGAATGTTTATGATTTTGTGATGATAAAACCGGAACTTTGTCAAATACATTTAGGACCATCCATTACTATTGCAGGTACCTAATTTCATTGTTGGTTTAGTTAAATAGATTTTTGTTTTAGCGATCGCTGCCCCATACTGGGTTGTCGACACCGACTACGACAACTTTGCTCTTGTCCACTCGTGCGTTTCGGTTGGAACCATCTCGTCAAGTGAGTAAAATGCAATGCACACTGCGGAGACGTGTCAGTATAGGTAATGCTTTTAATAAAATGTTCGAAAAACTGAAGATACTTTTCCACTTTTAGCTAGTGGCTGGATCTTGAGCCGAACCACAAGCCTATCGACGCAAGACCTCCTTCGGATTAACGCTGCTATCGAAGCTAATGGCATCAGCGGTGACAAGTTTGAACAGACTCGGCAAGATGATGCTTGCGACTACGAAGGCGCTCGCATTTACTAGGGATCTTATTGTAATCGTTGTTTAGAACTATATAACAAATAAAATATAAAATATTTTAAGAAGTATTTTAAAAGTATTTTATTCTTATTTATTATACAGTGCACATGTTTTGTTTCCCGGTCACGAAATGCCATGTAGGACTTGGGACTGTTATACATACCTAATTAATTTTTAATACAAACATTTTGTAAAAAAGCAAGCTAGTGGACGACTTCAGTTCCCGAGTCAATCACTGATTTTCCCACATAAAAGCAATGCCATTCTTTAAATAACTTATATTTACTACAAACCGCATGATAGAAGAAACTACTTCCTCCTTTTGGTTTTTGTATTTTGCACGGAAGTTAATTAATTTTTTACCGATAGGTGTCACCGCCTCTTATCAAATCAAAAGATAAAATTCAAAGATGGCTGACGATGTGTCACAAACTGTCAAAGTTCACCAAATCTGATTCTGGCTTCAAATTAAAGAATATAAGTTCGTTTAGCCTTAGCTGTTAACAGAACAGCAGTCCCACGATGCTGGGGCGTATTGTAGTAAGTGAATTCTCTAGCCATATCTGTATTTATTGGCACATCAAACCCCTTAACCTATATGAATTATTCTGGTCTTGTCAGTGGCTGGTTGGGCTCTTCGTGTGTCTGGGAAGAGCGTCAAACATCACAGATGCTGTATTCGGATCCGAGACAGACGTCTTCCCAGCAGCGTTTGCTGATCTAGATGCAGACGAGCTGACCGATGTGGCCGTGCTGTCTAGAAATAGTAGCGTTGTCACTGTGCTTTTGGCACACGCAACGGAACCCCTGCTTCGAGCAGAGCCAGCTATGCAATGCTCATTTCCTGGCCGGCACATCACAAGGTACTACCGTGTACTACATCCAGAAACCTTTTCATTTATACACTGTCATGTCACATTCAGTAGGCTTGGAATGTACTGCTTATGTTGTGAAAAGGGCAAGTGACAGTGTAGTGAAGTGAGCGCTTGTGTTTTTGCAGCGTGGTCCCCGGAGACTTTGATGGCGATGCACACACGGACTTGCTTGTGACAACAATAATGCCAGGAAGCGGCAATGTGACACATGCGCATATTCTCTGGGGTTCCGGTAGACAGCTCAACTGCACTCAGGTACGTGAAGTTGCTAGGAACCTATGAATCATGATGTATAATAATTTTTACAAATAATTTAAACCCAATACAAATATTTCAGAAACAGACAGTATGTCATCAGGATAGGTATTTATCCATCAATTGTTTTTGTACGCAGGATGTTTGGGCCGAGATGTGGGGTCATCCTCTTGCCTTGGATTACGACCGCGACAACAATATCGATCTCTTTGGAGTATCCCCTCAAGGCGTACGAACTATTTGGCTGTCACGACCCAATCGTACTCTCGAACAACATCCATTCAGTAAGTTACGCACAGTTACATCCCGTTTCGAGCCGTCAGGTGATTATTGATCGCATCAACAAATTTTCCAGGATCCAAATATTTCATGTTCCTTTTAGTTGGTAATTTTACAGAAAGCTGTGATATTTCCATGAAATGTACTTCCAGGATTGATTGAGCTGGATTAGGTATCTACTCTTAAGCCTTGGTTAGCTTGTTCACCTAGTGGGTTGGTAGAACCTATAAAAGTGTATCTGCCATGACCAATGATAAATTTACATTGCTAATCACTGTTTAATGTATAAAAACACCCTTCAAAATATTTAGCATTCTGACTTTATTAATATGAGCAGAGCATTAAATATTTAACAAATATTTACAATTCTGCATCTATACTAGGTAGGTAGGTAGGTAGTACCTACAATGGTATTTTTTAAATTTCATTTTTAACCTCTTCAAGCAATTTTCTGAGCGCCCGCTCTTCTTGTAACGCCATGCTCTTCTTGTACCTATATATCTGCAAGTGTGTTACCAGCTGCCAGACGTGATCGCTGCGATTCAAAAATCGGAATACGGAAGTACACCCCTACATTAGAATTTTTTATGGCTCATGTTTCCCACAGCCTTCTAACAATATAATGGCCATAGGAGCCACTTGTATATGACAGCTCTACAGTACGTCTCTGGTTCTTTTGTCAGCACCCAAGGGCTTTAGGGATGATAATGAAATACTATTACCACAGATATAAGGTTACCCAGATTTTCCACTCTGATACTAATGCAGCTACGCGTATTCCCTCCATCCGCAATAATAGGTTTGCCGGCAGTCAATGGATGGAGCCACTGTTTGTTGTTATATCACCTGTAGCCTAGGGAACTGTAACCACCCATGGAACATTGGGTCCCTTGATTATAATTGACCTTGTGCCATGGCCTGGTTGATGAAGCCAAAACTATAACCACCTGTGGAACATTGGGTCCCTTGATTATATTGACCTTGTGCCATGGCCTGGTAGATAAAGCCAAAACTGTAACCACCTGTGGAACATTGGGTCCCTTGATTATAATTGACCTTGTGCCATGGCCTGCCTAGCGATTTTGTAACTTTACTTTATGCCGTTATCAGTTCTGATGGATATAATCCGTATTGTTGTCCATGTTAATTTTTTAACTTTGTAACCGAGAACGGCAAAGTCAGAGTTACGAAATCGCAGTGCAGGTAGATGAAGCCAAAACTGTAACCACCTGTGGAACATTGGGTCCCTTGATTATATTGACCTTGTGCCATGGCCTGGTAGATAAAGCCAAAACTGTAACCACATGTGGAACATTTTGTCCCTTGATTATAATTGACCTTGAGCCAAGGCCTGGTAGATGATGTACAACAGGTTGCCAACGCACCCCAGCGCCTACTGGCGAAGTTACTAGCATAAATTTTTTGCCATAGTTAGGTGATAGAATTTCTGGGTATCCTTATGTCTGTGGTATAATATTGTTGAATACAGGTTTTCTGTTGACTTTCAAACCTGAGACGTACGATAGCTAGATACGTCATCGCGTATGTCATCGAAACCTCCTTCTGGCCAGGCGACAGCAGCGCCAAGGTGTCCGCCATCCGCCGACCACACAGTCACGCGTTCCTCGACATCGACGGTGATTCGGCGCCCGATTTGCTTCTCTCCACCGTCGACGGCTTCGAGCTGCACCTCGGCTTCCCGGAAACGACCGGCTTCCGTCTCAACGCGAGCATCAGCAATCCGCACGCGGCCGTCGTCGGGCAGTCGGCGTTCGTGGACCTCGACCAGTCCGGACAGATCGAGCACTTGGTGCCGGTGTGCGCGGACTCCGCATGCACCAACAGCACGCTGATGGTGCACTCCAACGGTAGGCTGGCGTTGGTTGCTTCTGGAGACTTGTGACATTTCTCCTTTTTTCTTATAATAGCACTAGTTTACAAAAAAGTTATTACTAATTTCAAGCTAGATTTTGAATGCCCAGTTACCTTGAATATTTTAAAACTAAACAATTTCGGTATTTGAAGCCTGCCATAAAGAGAACCTCTACTACATTTAATTATGGGTCTGTTATGTTTTATTTTATGCCAGCAAGGTTTTTGTTGAGAAATACGATTATATTTAGGCTTAGCTTGTTATCCGAACAATTGAAAATCCCATGATCTCAGCTAAAATTTCCAAGAAATTAATATGCTGATTCTGCAAATGCTAGCAAAAGATGTTAATTCCCAATTTTTTATGTCTTAAAATGATAATTAACATTATCATCCCTGTCAGGTCTGTTATCAATACCATTCTTGTTTACTTCAACTTATGTTTGGAAAGAGCACACAAGAATCAAAGACAGAGTGGTTCATTAAAAGATAAAAGTTTTTTAAAAATAACATGCTCGGATCAAATCACTTGAGTCCTACTTGAACGCTGTACGCGGTGACATCCCTTTGATTTCAAGCTTGCTAAGCTAGTTGCATATCCCGGCCAGCAATGGTCCAAGGTTTGTCCTACTTGAACGCTGTACGGCGGCATCCCTTTGACTTGGAGGCTGCGAAGCTAGTGGCATATCCGTGCCAGCAACGACCAAAGCTCCGCCCACGCTGACGCCCCCTCCGCGCAGGCTCGTGGCGCGACCTCCGCCCCGTGCTCACCGACGGCGCCGGCCACGTCTGGGGCTGGGCGCCTCCCGACGGCCACGCGTACACCGACACGATCACGCTCCGGCTCGGCGACTTCAACATGGACGGCTTCTGCGACCTGCTGGCCACGCTGCAGCTGCCCGGCGGCGAGCAGCGCCAGCCGTTCCTGCTCGAGAACGTGGCGTGCACGACGCAGGGCTGCGAGGGGCGCAGTTTCGCGCTGAGGGCCGAGCTGCAGTCGCAGGCGGGCGGCAAGACGCTGGCCGCGTTCTACGACGTGCATCAGGATGGCGTGCTGGACGTCATCATGGCGGGGGACAGGTGCGGCGGCCGTGGCGTTAGGAGGAGGAGGGGAACGGGGAACGATGGGATGAGACTTTGGGAATCGGCGCAGTGATGGATGGTTGGTTAAAGTGTCCTCCAATTGAAGGCCATGCATTTAAAGTTGCTTAATCTACTAAGCCACTGTATCCTGTCAGAGAGCATGTCACAAATTGGCTGCCATCTTGAAGTTGCAAGGCTAATCGCATGCAAAAGTCAGCACGTGCTGCGGTACTGCGGTGGAAAGAATATTCTCTTGTCGGACAGAGTACAGAGGGTTGTGTCCCACTCCCACCTGACGAGATTTAAAATTAATAGTTACTACGCATTTAGTTTTAACTGATTCCTTAGTCACTTCAAGGATCACGAGAAAGGAGAAACACAAGATCCCATGCTGAACTGTGCCTAAAGAATAATGATGCATGTTTTTAGCATTTAGAAATATGAATGCTTAAATATATTAATTATTAATACTGTAAATGAGTGCATACTTTGTGTTTTCTTTACATTTTATGTAATTTGGAACTGGACATGGGCTATTCAATTTCCCTATAAATGCTCAAATTAGTGAATGGCCCTGTTTTTATGCATAGAATCTGTATCTAACTCAAGACTTATACATTTGAGAAAAAAGATCCAAAAACAGCTTGCCCAAAATCCGCTTTCATTTCTGTTTCTCTCTAACGTCATTCTTCTCTAATCAAAATAATTCATGTTTAATTTTGAAAACTGAATGTTAAAAAAACACGTACATCTCTACGTGCCGTCTTAATCTCCTCCATCCGTAAACCGTTCTCCCCGACTGACTTGACGTTTCGCACGCAGAGCGTCGGCGTTCCGCAACAACCTGGACTATGACGCCAACTTCGTGAAGGTGATGGTGGGCGGCCGGCAGGGCAACCTGCCCGGGCCGCGCGTGGCTTACCGCACGACCACGGTTGAGGGAACGCCGGTCGAGTGCGCTGCTGCGCAACTGCCGCAGTCCGCACACTTCTCGCTCGCGCTGCCTTACGTCGTCTTCGGTGAGACTGTCGCACTAGCTAGCCGGTTACTTTTAATTCATTTTGCTTTTGTTTTGTTTAGGTTCCTTCTTTACTTTGCTTTTCAGATTTAATGCAGCCCTTATTATTGTCAAGAGTTATTCTCTAACTGAAAAATAAGCTTTTGGTATTTTGGTTCCTTATTCTATGGTATGATGGTGGTTCCGCAAATAAACTTAGGTATTTATTTTCTATTAAGTATTTCTAATTTTGTGATTTTAATTTTCTAATTTTAATGTGATGGGATTCAATAAATTAGAAATGATCCTTGACGCATGGTCTTGATGCAATGTGACCAGCTTGACAAACATGAATAATTTGCCATGGCATCAAAATTGATTAAATGTTTAATTATTTATTAGTTATTAATTATTATAGTTACCATGTTTCTTTAAAAGTCCCACACTTCAAAGTCTGTCATGAAAACATTCCAAATGAAGCGCAGTGTGACACAGAAGTCTGCTCTGTTGCCGGACACATGGTTTAACATCAGGGTCTCTGATAGTGAAACTCTCTTTAAGTAATTAACTTTATGTAGGTACCAAAGAATCTACAGTAGATATATACAGTAGATAGTAGGACCAAACTACAGAGACAGGTATGTTGTTGGGCAACTCATTCCTCCAAAAACATGACTACTAGGTACAATACGTCAATTTTAATAACCTAACAAGCATCATCCGTCCGCACATCGGTGGACTATCAGAATCTCATCCGTTTGTGTCTTTGCGCAGGTCTCGGCCGCACACCAAACTTCGTGGACACGCTGAGCGTGTCCGTAGCGGGCAAGTCGCGCGACTGGTCGCAGATCATACCCAATTCACAGGTATGGAGGGAAACACACCGCTCAGAGCTAGAGTAATACCACGGGAAGCTTACACCCTAGATCTAGAATAAGTTACTAAGTATGTGTTACGAAGCGTTTGGAAATCAGTGAAACTTTATTTGGCATTCAAATCCTAGTTTGTATTTTGTAATATTTTGTTTTAAACTGGTAAGGGCAAGTAGACATTGAGTCTTTGAAATCCAATTCGTCGGAAACCTTTCTGAGATTTGCCTGCCTCTTATACGTTTGACCACTACCAGCCAATGAGGGATAAGGAACACCAGCTAATCAAGAACACTATTTCAAACTGCTTATTGAATGGTTTGTGAAGTCTGAATCACCAACGTTTCGTAACTTAAGTATTTGTTAAGGCCGTATTCCTCTAGGATTGCAATCGGCTGATCCTAGCGCTTCTTATTGTAAATTGGCTATAACAGTCTATGGAACAAAGCCATTTAAAGGGCCTTGGATCAGCCAATTGCAATCCTAGTGGAATATGGCCTTAACTTTGTCAAGGTTTGATTACCTTTACCCACTGTATTTTACATTTGGCAAGAGAGCGGTGTTTCACTCTGAAAGAGGCTCCTCTGTTGCTAGAAGAGCCAAAGGTGTCAATATTAGCAGGCGCTGACGGGTTAAATGGTCTAGGCATTGAATTGTTGACACTTGTCAGCGCAATTCTTGGAATAGACAGAAAAATACTTTCTTTCTTTCTTAACGTGAAAAGTACCACATACCTACTCTCGTTATTTTCTCAAGGTTCAATACCGAGTTTTACATAGTTTTTCTAAACTATAGCCCATGTTCCGGAAAAGCGTACCGAGCCTCAAGAATCCCAAGCCCCTAACAGCCCAATTCCGCGCTCAGGTGCAGGTGTTCTGGACGCCTCGTTGGCGCGTGCGTCTGTTCGTCGCGCCATCGCGCCTGGTGCTCGGCTCGCTGCTGGCGCTCGGCGCTACGTGCCTCCTCATTGGCGCTGTCGTGCTCGTGCTGCACCTCGCCGAGCGTCGCGCGGACCGCCGCGAGAAGCAGGCGCAAGCGCACCGCTTCCACTTCGACGCCATGTAGGCGCGAGAAGCAGGCGCAACAGCGTTTTGCGTTTCCTCTGGTGAGAAAGGCTATGCATCCGCGCGGACCGAGAGACAGAATTGTCGAAGAGCGTTGCTTTGCATTGTAATATCAATCGTTTTCATGACTGCAAAAAGTATGTTCTTTGAGTATAAAGGTATTGTACTGAGCCCCAGCGTACATGTTAAACTCTCTGCATACAAATTATTTTCCGACCAGCTTCTATACAAACAATTGCCAGTAGTTGCTAATTGAAGGAGCCACCACCTGTTTAATTATTTCTAGCAGACTAAACAAATTTTAGGCGGGGGGATGCATTTCAAGTTGAAGAACTTTATCACCTTTTAGCTTTTATTTATGTATACATTTTTTGTTTAATGAAATCTTAATAATATTTACTATAGGCAGAAGTTTGTTGAAAAACTTATTAAAAAGAAGGTGCTCTAGTGAGAGCAACTGGTTCCCTAACGTTGCATGGCTCTATGACTGACTTTCCTTTAAACTCAAATGTTTAATGATGTGGATGAGTGGTTGAGTTGCCATATTGTGCTGGTGTTAAGGGTTTTGCTATTTTCAGTGATCTGGTTCGCAGTTTTTCCGCGTTTGTCTTCTTTTGCTTTCAATCGACTGTGTCTCTGCTTCCAGCTTGGGATGCCAGAATTTGACTGACTATTACATCTCCATGATCAAATTTGAGTAATGATCTGTGCTAAAATGTAGATTCAGATAATTACTTGTGACGAACTCTTTATCTTACTGACAAAGAATCTATTTCGTCAGAAACCACTTGCAAAGATTGGCTTACAGCTTGTAAATTCGATATTAATGCGATATTAATTGTAATGTAAATTCGATGACAAAATATTTAAGCCAGGCTTTTAATTAACACAATTTTGGTTGCTGCCTTTTTCATGGGTTACATGAGACTTTAGCCCAAATGTGTGGCCAATTTATTGTGTATAGCTCAACCAAAAGGCACAACGAATGAGTCATATCTTCCAAATTGTGTGTGCTACGAGACGTGATTATTATTCACCCAATTGTGATCTGTTGCGAATGCAGTGACGCACAGTCAGCTGTTCATTCGTGATGCAATGTTAATTTATACTGATATAGTGTACAGTGTTTCTGTGATCTAAATACACATCCCCTACTAAGTCTAATGACCTGCCATGCAAGTGTCAAATGTCATTTCCCCGATGGAATCCTTTCAAGTGCCTCTCGTGTCGGCTTCATTTCTTGTCTTCTTGCCGCACGCTTGTGAGGTTTCCCAGATTTTCCCTGCTCCCTGACTTTTCCCGTAGCTTTCGTCCACTCGACTTTTAACCACGGCGGAGGCTTCTTCATATCCTACTGCTGTCCTTGGAACCGTGAGTATATAGCCAAGCATTGAAAGCGTGCCGCTAATGTTGCCATTTATACCAGCGGCTGGGTGTTTATGCATAGGTACCTAGTCTTAAAAATGTACTGAAATGACATACCAATAATTTGTCAAATTTTAATTTTTTAGAGTAAATTGTAGCATTTATAGTTGATGTTATTGAAGCAAGAGAGCATGGGAATAATTTACTGAATGATTATTGGTTACAGCTATATTGTATTAAAAAAACGTTTTTCTATAATTTTTTCAATTCTATAATGTCCTATAATTTCAAAAACATTCTAACTTCCATTACCTTGCAAATTTATAAAACTTTGCTTTTGTTTAGCAGCATATCTTTTTTAGCAGCATAGTTAAATTGTTTATAAAGTTGTTAAATATCTTCATACGACTTGTCTATCATTCATTTACAGTTAACCTAAAGTAAATTACCTGTATACCTACCCTCCCAACTCTATTCACATCTCAATCGCAGTGAACCCTAACTCCCTTCCACCCCCCTCCAACGACAGTGCGTTCCGCTGTAAAATATCCCCACCCCCACTCTTTGCACAGTTCGGCACTCTTCCGCCGCACGCACTATACCCTTCCCCCTCGCCGAGTATACTATACCACCCCTCCACGCTCCCACCGCACTCCCTATGCCTCGCTCTGGACCTGGATGCTGCGCCGGGAGATGCACGCCGGCGGGGGCGGGGGGGGGGGGGGGGATGGGACACGAGGCGAGATCAATAGCGGAGCGTGCCGGCGGCTGGCTCGGGTCCAGACGCTGTCAGATCTGGGCGCTGGGAGGCAGCCGCCGCCGCCGTATACCTTGGGTGATACCTGCAGGCTTCTTGGCGATCTTGTAGCGGCAACCAAAGGTAGGCCTGTGGCGAATTTCGTTGCTTTCGCTGACCAGGGATGGCTTGAATGCATTTCCAGAACTGGACCGCGGAAGTTTTGCTAGAAAACGCCTCATAACAGTGAAAAACATCAAATCAAGGTGTAAATGTTTTCAAAAATTTTGAATTTTGATGGCAAGTCACAAAACAACATTTTAGGGGCAATATATCTGATGCTTTCCCAGTAAAACCTTTTGACTTTTTTTTATTATGGGTGGTTTGTGTAAAGGAAGTGGTTAGGTACGTTTTCCTGGCAAATATTCCCTTATTACGTAGGAAAGTCAGATAAAAAGTCCCGGGATTTGTGATGTTTGTCGGGTGCCGATCTGGATTCCCACATACCATCCTGTCCCCATAACTTCCTAGCCGACTTGCAGCTAGGTGTCCGATGTGCGCAAGTTGCCGAAGTTAGCAGCGTGCCAAGACCACACACAAGGTGTTTTCAATGAGTCTACTGAGTAGTGACCGATGACAGATGCGAATTCTCATACTTATATTTATTACCTACCAAGCTACCTACAGCGTCAAGTGTGTCTTAAAGAATCTTTTGAAATATTTTAACGGAGGGCAGAAGGCTGGCTTTACTCTTATATTGCTGACCTGACAATGACATGTTATAACACGATAATCTGATTTTCTCACTTTGTCTTAGCTCCAATTTCCTAATAACGCACACATAGGTACTCAGATTACTTCTTTTCGGTTCAAAATTTCACATCACTGAGCTCGCCATTGGATAATAATGTAGGTATCAATAAAGTAGTTCAAATTTGTATTTTAATGGTATTGTACCATCATTATGCCGTTCGTTATACTGTTGTGAGCACAAGCTGCTTAGCTGCATTTTACTAAGCAATGCATTCTCCGGGGTGGAAATCTTTCAGCACCTCTAAGTCCCTGCTTTAACTTTCTGCATAAAGCATTTGAAGTGCCCAACTGACACATAAAGGTTTCGCTAGCCTCAGCCTCTCATCCTCAGCACTCAGAGGGTGTGAGTGGAAGGGGGGGGGGGGGCGAAGGGGGTGCTGTCAGCGTAAACTCAGGGGACTGGGGATGGAAAACACATGTGTGATGTCTTCATGGGCTAGAGGGTAAGAGGTCAGAAAAGTAACATGCTTTATAGCTGTAATATAATAGCAAATTAGAAAGTCACTAAGGCACCTGTATCGTACCCTGACCAACTTGAATTGGAGCAAATGCTGACCCATTCTTCTCGCCTGCAAAGCCCCACATTATGGACTTGGAAAAAGACGAACTCTGTCACCTCCCCATCCCCCTTCCACTAACACAATTCACTTTTGGAAAATCTCTCATTCTACTCCCCATGTCACATTTGTTTTCTCACAATAATTCAATAATAACTCTCAAACCCACTTTTATTTGATGCTCTTAAATCTACAGCCGGTTTGTGTAGCAAATAGGTACCTACATACATACCTTTTTTTCCATGGCTCAGCAAACCCACCTTTATTTGCTAAAAATATGCTAACTTCAGTGTTGTACTCGTGTCGTTTTGATACATTTCCCATTTTTATGAAGATAAAAAGTACCGAAACTGCTTCATTTCTGACACTAATAAAACACACAAAATAGGTATCCCATTGGATCATATTAATTGATCATTTTGATCTGTTTTCTTGCTTTAGAAAGAAGTTTTTTAGAAGTTTGCTTTAAGACAATGAAATTTTAGCAACAGATTTTCTGAATTTTTCCTCAGTTCTATCCCCAACCTATTGGTAATAAATCACCATAACCCTGCTATCCGCCTAGCTATCACGGCTTTGAAAAGTGACTAGTAACATATTGTTACGAAACGGGCGGCGGGAAATCAGTGAGACTTGTAATCATAATTCAAAACCCAGTATATAACAACTTTTTGAAAACTATACCCAACTTTCTTTGCAGCACCACACTGCTGGCTACAAAGTAGCGCCGGCCTTCCTCCGGGCAGCCTCTGCTCCGTACTTGAGCTCGGCAGGTGCAGCCATGCCCAACAGCGCAGGCACACCTGCAATTGGAGGCGTGCGCGGATGGCTGCGCGGCTGCATCTTCTGCGTGCTCTGGTACGCCAGCATCTGCGCTGGCTTCCTGATGCTCTATGTGCCACTGCTGCCGCTGCTCATTGTACATCAGCCCGCTTTTCGTCGCGCAACTGACGCTGTTTTCGCGGCGTGGGAACTCTATCCTGTTGTGAGTTTGCATTATATCGAGGCGCCAAATGAATCTAAAGCCTCAATACACAGTTTCAAAAGAATTTAGCCCTTAAAACACAAAAAATTAAGTTTTGGAAGAGGCAATGGTCATTCATTTTTGTTGCTGTATGGTTCAAGTTTTAATATTGTATCGTTGCTACAAATGGTCAGGACTGGCAACACCACGGAAGTTAAGCAACATTGCGTCAGGTCAGAAATAGGATATGACCATTGTTGACAAGTTCTGTTCAATAGCAAAGTTGGACAGAAAGAGCTTTGAAGACTTTGCTGGGAAAATGTTTGCAATCTCAACTTCAACCCTTCAATAAGCTATAATAAGTAACATCTCCTACCTACACCCTGCACCATGAATCCCGTTGATCGTCCGCCCACCGACAGGCGCTGCTGGAACTGTGGCTGGGCGTCCGCGTGGTGGTATCGGGCGACGAGATGCGGGCGCACGACTGCGCGCTGCTGCTCATGAACCACCGCACGCGGCTCGATTGGAGCTTCCTGTGGGCGGCGGCACACCACGCCTGTCCCTCGCACGCTCACCGACTCAAGTTTGTGCTCAAGGCACCCATCAGGCACGTGCCTGGACCAGGTACCACGAAAATCTATTAGTATGCGGTTAGAAAACAGTTAGGTATCGTAAGAAATTGGTTCTTATATCTAACTGATACAGACTGTCATTACTCGTTGGCTTGATAGCAATTTATATCAATCAAATAACCAGTGCCTGTATTATTTGCATTCCGTGCATACAAGGTACATGTCTCGTCCTTTAAATGCTTAATTGATGTTGCTTCTTAAAAGTTTTGGCCATCCTAGTACAAGAGTCATGGGACACGCCCTAATAATTATTTAAAAAAATATCAGTCACTTCCTTGGTGGCTTGACAAAGGTAATTTGAAGCGGTTTAAAAGATTGGTTGGTAGGGAGTGGTCAGTTAGTAGTTGGCGGAAAAAGGTCATCGTAACTATACTTGAATCACTGTGGTGGGTAAATCACCTGTTGTACTTTTGGGGGTGGGTGGGTCGGTGTGTGGTTTCAAATGGCTGGCATCTTTTTGCCCGACCCTGAAGCCTAGCTCGGTGTTTGCCGAGCGCATTATTACTCAATGTCTGGGTTATTAAATTTCTTAGACTCATGTCTACTATCTTCTATCTTTAGCACTAGTTTGGATAAAAACTATTTCAAACTTGGATTTGAATGCTGAATAAAAGTCTCGCTGGTTTGCGGGTTGCTTCCAGGCTGGGTGATGCAGATGAACTGCTTCATGTACATCCACCGACGTTGGGAACGCGACAAGGAGCTGCTTGCGCGCACCGTCGACTACCTCGCGGACATCGGCTACACGTACCAAGTGCTGCTCTTTCCCGAGGGAACGGACCTCACCGACAAGTCTCGCGCTCGCAGCGACCAGGTGAAAACAAATCGCAGACGAAGAACACCGCAGTTTACCGCCGCGATGTTATTTACTAATTGTTGATTTGTTAATAAGAAGTATTAAAGAATGTAAAAGTGGAGAGGATGTTTAAAGATTTACAACATTGAATATGAAAAAGGGGAAGTAACAGGTAGACCAAGAGACAGATGGATATAGAAAAAGCAAATAGTGATATAGAAGAAAAAGGAGAGAGGTGGGAAGTGGTAGGAAGGAAAGAAATACGGAATGGAAAAGAAAATCGGAATTGCATTCCCATCAATCTCTGACTGCGAAACAGCAAACGGAGCAACGGAACAGAAACTTGAATGCCGCTGTTTGTTCAGTTTGCGGCGAGCCACCACTTGGAGCGCTACCAGCACGTGCTGCATCCCAAGACGACGGGCTTCAGCTTCCTGGCGGCGCGGATGCGGTCGCGCGACGCGTTGGACGCCGTGTACGACGTCAGCATCGGATATCCGCAGCCCGCGCCGCCGCAGAGCGAGCTGGACTTGCTGCGTGGGCGGTTCCCCGCAGAGGTGCACTTCCACGTCACGCGGTATGTCACACGGCTCCATTCATGGTTTGCGTTCAGATCCCGGGCTAGCTCTACTGCCGTCGCAGATGGCCTTTTTCTCAAATCTTGGGGCAAAAAGGTCTGAAACTGCTTCTGAAAGTGTTGTATTTTGCTCTGTTTTGCGCTTTTTTGTGTTTCGATGAAGAGACCAAGGAGTTTAAAATTGAGGAAATGGCTCGGTAACTGAAACAGATTGCTCCTTTATATTCCGAGCTATTTCCATAATTTTAATCTCCCTCTCTTACTTCAATAAATCAGTGATACTCTTATGCTAGCATTCTAATCACAGTTGGAAATTGTTTTTTGAAAGTGAATTTGTTCCCTGCTTGTGTTGTTGAAATGTTTTAGAGACAGCAGAGTTTTAGAGTGGCGTAGCAGAGGTCATGAAACATCACTGCTCAATGCAATAGCAAAATCTCCTTAGCTCAGTCAGTTCATAAGCTGCAACCCTCGGGGGTGGTTCTTGGACGAAGGAAACACGCAACCCTCGGGGGTGGTTCTTGGACGAAGGAAATATCACGTTTCTTGTGATGACATGCAACAAATGCAATACAAATAATCGACTTTTAGAGAAAAGAGGTCTTATTTTGACTTCAAAAAAATGCGTAATTATATTTTTACTTTCTTGTGGTGATGGGTAGAGGGTCATCAATTTTGGTTGGCGGGGGGGCCCCGCAATTTTGCGCTACACTGCTGTATAGAGTGAATTATTGGAAACCATCAACTCAAAATCTATAACTTTTTGTTGCACCATGCTACCAAATGAATAAAAAAATCAATTAACCCTCTTTAAACAGACGCAAATGCTTGGAGAATAATAGCATTTAACAAGAGGCAAAAGTGATCATATCGGACAGTCAGCCTGGCAATTATCGAGATTTCTTACTTTACAAAATGTTGATTTAAAAAATACAAATCTTTACACAGTTACGAAGTGTATGTCCTCGGAACACCTCCACACTGTGTTTACGTTGTCTAGCGATACGTTGTCGGAGATTGCATTGCTCGGTCGCAACACTTTCCAAGCCCGACCGTTCACTAACCCAACACCGTTCGCCATGCCAACAGCCACGAAGCAGCGAGCCTCCCGCGCGACGAACCCGCGCTGCGCGAGTGGCTCTCCGTGCTCTGGCGGCGCAAGGAAGCGGCGCTGGCGGCATTCAGTCAATGCGGCCGATTCGCCGCGGCCGGTCCGGTTGCCGGCCCGGGCACCGGCCCTTCGTGCGGCGCCACCATGCCGTCGCCCGACTACTCGGACCTGTCGCCTTCGCGGCCCCTCTCCGCCCCCACGCCACCTCCACGCCCCCGACCGCCCGCCCCCCGCGGGCCCCGCGCTGGCTCCAGCGCTCTGCACCTCGCGCTGGCGTTCTGGACGGCTCTCATCGGAGTCGCGCTGGCCGCGCTCGTCTGTCTGCACTGGGTGCGCTGGGTCGCAGTCGGGGCGTGCGGGGTTTTCGTTGTGATGTCGGTGGCGTGCGAAGGGATCCATCACGTTGAGATCTCGCTGCATCGGCTCAAGAGGCGGTGGAATCCGAACGCGGCGCACTCGGCGTTGAAGCGCAGTTAAGGGGCGCGGTTTCGGTGGCGGGGGCGGCGGCAAGCGCAGGCGCTGTTCTCAGCATTTTGTGACTGGGCGAGATCGGGTCTCGGAACTTGGTCCTGTCCAGGTATCTATTGCAATGATGTGAATCGCTTTTAAAGTTGAATGCGCTTCGTGTTTGTCAAAGTGGTTTCTAGCAATCGAATGGAGTTGGCGAATGAAGGATATGTTGATGGTTGATAACGACCGACTTAACATCCTTTCCACGAAAAGAATATGCAAAGAGCAGGATCTCCACAATATTCTTGCTGTCGAGAAGTTGACAATTGTAATACGAATTACCAAACATCGATTCCTTCAATTTTTACCTCAAACAGAAATCCCCTTACCCATTCCATTCTTGACACAGTATAGTATTTCTTCACTTGAAAATCTCAAGGTCGGTAGAAGGTAGAGGTACCTAATGAATCCTAATCACGTTATCAATAAGCATTTGATTTAAAACTTAGATATAAATTTCTCGCTTGAGAACTGTGCCTGCCAATGACCCCCAAAATTTGTGATATTATTCATTTTGATGATTTAACGGATGGAGTCTAAAAGACCCAGCCACTGTGAATTCATCGTGCCAATGAAAACTTCGTCTGTAAGTTAGTAATAAGTCTCTATAAGTCAAAACTCATCATAGCACAGCTACTACCTATAAATCACAATCGTCGTATAAAGCAATGTGTTGTTCAGGTCGTAGCGGTATGTAGAGTGCATGCTTTACTTTTCTTTATCGAAGGGTAGGTCTTTGTCTTGGTGTTTTATAGATATGAGAGATTTCACAGCATTCACTTCAAAATAAGATAGTATAAAATGTGTTCAGTCTTCAGAAAAGATATTTCTGTGATATAATAAGTTGATATAAATTACAAACAATTTCATGAAACAATTGTAACATCTTATACTTAAACACAATGAAATGCCGGTCTTAAAAGAATTGGTGCAATGGAATGCATTAGTTTGTTTTGATTGGCAACAGCCAAGAGATCCGTGTAGAAAATTAGGCAAAATCTGTCCTGACTGAAATTATAATTTATAATTTATAACTTCTTAATTTCAATAATAGACCAGGTGCAATCATGTAACTTTTTTTTCATTCAATAATTAGTTTGAAATCTGATCAATTTCAATTCACTGCCCATGTTAAATCATATGCAGTGTAATTGAAAACGAGTGATTATGAAATCACCAAGTTATATGATAGCCCCCCTTTAGCTGTAACGTAAACTTTCAATAAATACCTTTGCACACACTATTATAAGGAACGGAACCTACCTACTGCCTGGCAATCTCTGTTAAATGATTGAAGCATCCAGGTCTTGTCAACATTTATTCCAATGTAGGGAGTCGCATAGCAAATCACATATTGATAAGCGGAACATATTTAATGCCTGCAGTAGTAAAATTGTCAACAAATGTAAATGATCATGGGGCTATAAATATACATACTTTCCATGTACCATACGTAAGTTAAAACTTAAACGTGATCGAAGGTTTCAACGACTGGTAATCTCTCAAACGTGATATTCTGTATGTAATCCTGTAGTACGTATATTATCGATGTGTCTACTTTAATATATAATGGAATCAATGGAATCAATGGAGTTTTTTTAGTATTGGTACCTAACTTTTTTCTCCCAATTCTCGGCCCCGTGTTAGCGAGGTTTATTTTAAGTTGTTAGTTAGTAGAGAAGAAAAAGAACGTCTAGTAACAAGCTATAGGCAAGTAATTATTTCATATGTAATTTGGTTGTGTTATTGAAATTTAAAAAAAACTCGACTATATACTTGAGAGCTGAGAACTTCGAACATTGCCGCTAAAAAAATTCAAACAAGCTGAGCTGAGATCACTGCGTTCAGTTACTGAAGGCAGCAGACTTGCTGAACTCTGCTGATACAGAAGGTCAGGGGTGCCTTTAGGGTCGTCGAGGCCCCTAGGCGCAGACGACTTTTGGGGCCCACTTCAAAAAGTCGATTCTCTAAAAAAAAAAGGTTATGGCTTAAGTAATCTTATACATTCCCTAAAATACTCTATTTCTCTTAGCAATGGTTCTTTAAAAAACTTTGGGCCCCTCTAGCACCGGGGCCCCTAGTCGCGAGCCTAGTATACTCCTTGACCTAAAGGCGCCACTGCAGAAGGTTTCGGAATAGGACCATGGTAATACCTGTGCATGTAGTTCATTTTTATTTTGTTTCGTCTGCATTTTGTGGTGGCGATTATGTAAAATTTCGTTTGAGATAACGCTCGTTATCTCGACCAAATAACATTGAAATGCCCCTAGATACCGATCGATATCCTTAGATACCGACAGCTAAAAAGTTATATAATCGCCACCCAGGGCCGACGCCGCCTCCACAGCTGGTGGGTAACTCCCGAGGAATGTGTGAGATGCGCCAGACATGCAGACAGGTGCTTGCTGAGGGTGCCTGCATGGGTGCTACTGCCGGGGGCAAGGTGGCAGGGGTCACCCCTATTTCACCCGACACGGACAGCCCTTCCAACAGCTGACCACTTTGGATCGCACCTGTAACCTCGGGGGTTTACCCATGTTTAATTTGATGCAACCAGCTATATAGAGGCTATATCATAGCCAGTTGGAGTTACACCTCACAACAGGCATGTTTAGTTAACCCTTTCTTAGGTCTATGGGAAGCCAGAATCCTATATCCAGCGCGATAAAAAAAATACCGACACTTCAAAGATGCTAAAAAAAAACTTGATGGAAACATGGGTTTCATTTACATACTTCAGAGACTTCAGAGACTTTTCGTTCTCTTTTCTTTTAAAAAATGTATACATTTATGCGATTCAAAATCGTTTTTAAATAAGATTTCCATGACTCTACCAACAAATAGTTTTTTCACATATTGTCCCTCGCGTTTTAGACTTTCTGCCTCCATTATGTTATTCTCAATAAACTGCTACGCTCATCTTCAATGCAACACAAATTGCGTTCGCGAAGCCCTAGTATTGACATACAATCGAAATCTGTGCGTTTAACGTAACAACGCCAAACATGTAACAATTAGTTTATAATTAGTAGCCATAGGTAAATCATGCAGTGTCATCATGTGAGGATTCATCACCTTCGCGTGTGATTGTGTGACGTGCCGGCAAGAAGTGGACCACGCCGTCCTCCCAGCTGCACACGGACACGTCTCATTCATGGAAGCGATTCGCACGATTACGAGACACATGCAAATGGCCAACGCACACAGTACAGAATCAATTGTCACGCGTGCTTCGCGACGCGAGCAAGTCATCCGACGGCATTACTCCATCGCCCATGCCCAGAATAGCAGAGCAGCGAAAGTGTAGCTCCTGGAACGGTCCGCCATCACTTTCACTTGTACAGTGATGATGTCATCGGACGGACCTGAGTTCGATCCTCGGACAGGGCGAAGGTCAAGGGTGCCGGTGGTCGCTATAGTGCTATAACGAGTCACCAGTGATCAGTCCGGCGTTGGGCAACAGTGCGTGGATATGTGGACGGATACACGCATTTCGTTACGGATACCAAATGCATTGAATACGTTGGGATGTCGAAATAATATTTATCTGGCGTCTACATGGTTCATTGATCATTATTTTGTGGTTTTAAGGGTTACTCAGCACTTTCCACTTTATTTTGTTTACAGGAAATTGAATTGGTTTTTGCTATGCACGCAGAGTCTATACGGGGATGTCATTTACACTTGCCTCTTTATTCCAACCTTTCTCGCATTGGTGATAATGATTTCGACATTAAAATTGATACGAATTATCACTGTACCCCTGTGTGAACGACTGTTTTGCTCGATGTTTCAGGCCCCAGGGCCAGAAATTAATATAAAAACATGTTGAGACAGGCTTCATGGGCAAGAAGAATTTCTTACACGCTCAAACTCAGCTATCTTCTGGTGCTGGACACAGTGGCGTAGCGTGAATATGATGCGCCGCCCCCCCCCCCCGCAAAAGTTTTGACGGCGCCCCCCAGGGTTTGTGATAGGGGGGAAAAACCGGCCCGGGCATTTCAGAAAAGACCGGCCCGTGAGAAAATTCATTCCTCTCCCGAAATTTTCCGAGGGCAATAAAAAAACGTCTCCCGAAAATTTCCGAGAGCAATCCCTAAAAAAACGTCTCCCGAGAGATATTTCCGCCCCATGTGAACCCCTCGGCGCCCCCCCCCCAAACCTCGGCGCCTCCCCGCGGCGCGGGGTCTGCGGGGGCGGTCGCTACGCCTCTGTCAGGACACAATAATAATATATGAACTCATTGTTTGGTCGGTCAACACATATGATTTGAGCTTTAGTAGTCTTCTTCCCATGATGAATCGGATAATTATTCAAAATACCTGTACATTACATGGTTTTCCTGAAGTCAACTCGACGAGCAAGTATAGTTCCCACTAGAGTAGGCCATTGTAAACACCTAATACAAGTATCTGTGCTAATATACTGACCCTACAGGTTTGTCTAGCTGGGCCTAGGCGATGTCAAAACGCTGCCTGTGCAATCTTCGTCCAAACGAGTCGGCTTTGCGTGAAAGAGTTGGTTGCGATTTGACATTCGAGCTGGCAGATTGGCTAAAACTGCTAGCTGCAAAAATTAGCTTACGGACGAGATTGTAGATACAAGTAACAACAATCGGCGATCCATATACCCGTAAGGAGACTTTGCCTTTGTGCCATGCAGATTGTAGATTGACAGTATGTATAGAACAGATAATAACTCAACTATAAAGAAAATTACTGGCTGATTATTGATTGATCGAGTTTAATTAACTTATGTTATTTGAACAATTTGTCTGATACAAAAAATATTGCACTGCGTTATTTTGGTGTATTCCCTTTATAGGTAGGTACTGATAGATGAGGCATGACTGATTTTCGATCTAGTCTCCTTTCGTAGGTGAGAAACGAAGAGAGCTATCAGCACGGCAAACCATTGTCAACAACACCTCATTCACATTGAAATCACAATTGAAATGCAAGAAGTTCCGGACTTGCTTATGAACTTCGAACTTCGAATACACACTTCCTTGCCATTGAATCCTGGCGTTACTTTTACTCTTACCGATATTTGATTGATTGAGAGTCGCGTATACTGAAAGGTCCACCGCCACCCCATCTTGTCTGTCCGCGACTTCCTATAGTGTGCTCCTGCTTGCGGTATAGCATCGCGTTCGGGCGTGGTGCCCTCAGGCCGGGTCCTCGGAGGATCTCCGGCCAATGGCCATGCAGACTCTATTGTCCCCGCACTCTGCATACCTAATCACATTACAGCGCGGCAATTGTTTACTTGGAAACCCACCTCGCCCAACTTTCTCCTGAACACGAAGCGGTGGTGGAGTGACGCATGCGTGGCTTATCGGCACTGGTGCAGACGATGGACTGTGCGCTGCACCTTGGCTTGTCGCTGAAGTTACCACCGATGTCGGTGGGGACGTCTCTGGTTTGCCGCGTATCTCCGCCCCCCCCCCCGTGTTAGCGTATACCCACCTCTATTAATACTTCATACATTACGCTCATCAGCAAGCTTCTGTTTCTTTCCGTTGCTTTCATTCATGGGTCTTCACATTTTTCCATGCGTCTTTCCGTTACTTCCATTCATATTGTCCATTTTCTATTTTCTCTGGAGACATCAGAAGTATACTGTATCATTTCGATCATTTCTGGCAAAAAACACATGTATATTATTAGCAGATATAAAAGGCATCGGAAGAAGGAATAACGTTGATCCTTTTATGAGCCGTTTGCTAAAAGTAAGAATGAAGGGTTAGAGAATTTCAGAATTTTGGCTAATTTGCCCAGAATGGGAAAACTCACCGTATCACACACCATTGCACCATTGGCCAATGCCATTTCTGCGACAGGTTTCTTAAACAGCAGTTAATTACAATAATGAAGACGGTCGCTATCAGTAGCACATGGTGAGCGAGACGGTGATCATGGTGATTAGAAGTGGCTCGAGACCTGGACCATGACCGTCGCGTGTACAGATGTCAGTAGTGTTCTGCAGCAATTTGATGTCAGATAATTTTCAACTCCATTCCACGGTGACATTTCTTACGTCGAGGCTAAAGTGCAGTTTGACCATTGACCAGTGGCCACAGACCATAATGCAACTAACCCTTCTTATAAACTCGTGGCTAAGGTAATACGTGTATAATATGTAAACAGTTCCGTATAGTTTATTATTTACGCCAATGTAAACCACACATGGATCAAGAATCGAACGTGGTAATTGGCTACGTGGTTAGTCTTCACTATTTCGTTTCCCTTTCATTGTGTGCTATGGTTACTGGTTAGGTTTGCCAGTGGTCCGGACACAAGTGCAAGATCTGTGCTACCATTATGTATGTCCACCACCGTGCTCGAAATGGCATAAAGCCCGCCACCTCCCCCCCCCCCCCCCCCCCCTCCTCCAATAACCAGGTTCTATCTCACATGGAGTTTGCTACTGCGAGATGAGTGGCATCAGATCATCCGACGTTGGAGTGGCTCACACTTGCCCCCCCCCCCCCCCCCCCCCCCCAAGGGTCGTGAGACGAGCCCCTTGTGACCGTCCCGGCGTCGACCGCGACGTTGAATGACTCAGAGTTTGTTGTTGTTGCGTGCGCGTCGGAGCGAGCAGCTCCTTCCGTCTCCGGGAGAAAGCATGTCCAAAGAGCATGCGCCAAGTAATTGCAGCTATGGCTGGTGAGCCCGACGCCGCCGCCGACACTGCCAGATCCGCTTTGTCTCTTCTTCTGATGCCACTGATGCTGCAACCACAAGTGCCGAGCCGGCCCTAGCTTGTGTATCACGCGCGTCCAATTCGATTTGAGGGTTGGGTCTTTGCGACCAGGCAGATATGATCATATGATACCATGCAATCGTTATGTTTCACTGCAGTTCTGACAATTTATGCAGTTTGGAGCTCTGTCCTTTGCCCGAAGCTGCTGTCCTTTGAATCGAAATACTGCAGGGTTAAAAGATCAAATTTTCATAAAATCAAAAATCAAAATTTTCGTTAAATATTATAAGGAATGGTTCGGTACATAAAAGTCACCACGGCTTAACTACTTAAGAATAATCAAGACAAAATTCCATGCGCGGGGCAAACAGCCTATTAAAAATTACACCCCTTAACACCGATTTTGTAGGTTCATTTTTTTCACCTTTTTGGCTTTTGTGCAATGTTGAAGTGGCTTGAGTTTGTAACGCTTACATCTTATAGTTAGCAACCAGTATAGGAAATATTATAGGTACGCTCTTTGCACGCTTTTGAGCCCAAACCACGAGCCCGGTCGGCAGATACACTCCCCAACATAATTGGCGCCCCTAAAATATGTCGTGGAGGTGGCTTAAATATCCAGAACCGTCAATGGGACCAAAGACCAAACAGTCCGTTAGC
This sequence comes from Nemoura dubitans, assembly GCA_921293005.1. Taxonomy (NCBI): domain Eukaryota; kingdom Metazoa; phylum Arthropoda; class Insecta; order Plecoptera; family Nemouridae; genus Nemoura; species Nemoura dubitans. Next base: position 17,323,433 of record OV121076.1, on the reverse strand, counting down.
GCCGGGCTTTAAATCATCAGCGAGTCTTGACTTCTTGCCTACATCATATTGATCATGATCATACTTCATATATCAAACATCATAGATCATAGACAATTGATCAAACATCAAACATAATAAATCGATCTTTTTATTGCGTTCAAAAAACAGACGTGAAGTCGGATTTTACAGTGTGAAGCGCGTGAATGATGGATTATGACGGTTTGCCTGCCGACCCGTGCGTACATTTCCCCAAGCCGGACTTCTGAATCGACCACGCGTAAATTTGAGGAGAGTTTCAATTATTCCCATGCGTTTCTTTCACTTGTAGCTATAACCATGTGTCTCACAAATGTATGCGCGAACCCGGATTTAGGATACGCTACAATGCATTTTGCAACAAGATATTGCCTAAACATTTCGTTTGAGCAGGGGCAAAAGCAAATTACTCCGAAGAAGAAAGAAAAGAAATTTCTTCAAGACAGCACGTTATAAATGGCAAAGTGTGAAACACAAATATGAGAAAAGCATAAATATTCAATGGTAGATTCAGGGAATGACAGCAAGTTGGAGTTGCTTATATCTCCTATCAGAATTTCTCAGAGGTGCCGGGCTGGGGCATGAGTGAAAAAGCTACGAATCTCGCAGATAATCTCGAAATTCTGACTGTCTACAGCGTGCATGTCCAACGCCCGCTGTATTGGCGGTACCGCACTACAGCATACGAGTTGCAAGAGTGGCCATCGAACTCTGAGCGGGTGCCTGTCTATTCGTGCGCCCAAGTCTCCGCGAGAGATTCGGGCGCTTCTATTGGTGCTACTTTGGTGCGACGCTGAGGGCTACCCTCTCCCTTCCTCGTCGCGCTGGTCCATTAGTCAGGATGCTTTTAATAGCGCGTACAGTCGTTTCACTTGCGTAATGTCCAGTCTATTTTTGTGTCACCTTGTTTACTCGCATGGCTCGCTGACATGGCAACACAGGTGTAAAATGGTCAGTTTTGTTCTTCATTTTCAGTCATGTGTGGCAGATAACTGGCTTATCTCTAAAAAATAAAAGAGCGATAACTGATCCACACAAAAAGATAGGAAAATCAGGTCTCAACTATTAATTTTTCGCCCGTTTGGACTGACATATTCCAATAGAATTGAGAATGGGTCAGTTTTGCGTTGTTATCGAGCTAAAATTCAGTCTTTCCGACTGGGTTTTTGCTCTTTTGTTTTGCTTTTTTGGTTTGCAATGGTGCTCATCTAGCTGTCCAAAATTTACCAAATTCAAAGTCCTATAGAACGCAATTAATTGCTTTGTGAACTGTGTTTCTAGTTTGATACGCACCCTGACGCTGCCTGACACCATTGTCTCGGAGTCCGTCTCTATATTAATCGTCTTGTAAACGTCGATAAAACCGACCCTCCTCACAAGCAATCAAACCCCGTGTCGATCGACCAGCCGACCTCGGCTCCAATCACTCGAAGCACACCCGCTAATCCATTCCATTATCGACCTCGTGCCGCCTGTATAATTTCCTGGGAAACCCCCTTAAGAAATGCCGCTCAAATCTGATCGTTCCGTGAAGCAATGACCTAATCGGACCCATGTCTACATGTGCTTGGCCGCGCCACGACGAGATTGTTATGCAACCTGGGAATTCTGGCCGGCGCGGCGCGAGCTGCATTGCATTCGGTGGAAAGTCCATGCTCCTCGCTGGCAGCACTGAAGAGGTGGAGGGTGGCAGCCGCTTTCTATTTAATCCACGGTGGCCATCCGAAGGGGATCAGTGGTGAGAGAGCCTTGCAGTAGAGAAGACATCGGCGTGTGGTGTCCGTGTCGAGAGAAGATTTTTTGTGAACATTCTGCTAATAAGGTATGGTTTTTTATTGGTGGTTTGGTGGTTGGGTTTATAAGGGTGAGATGGTTGATTGGAATGGTTAGTTTCTTATATATGGTATACATATATTGTTTTGAAATTTGTCGGATATTTTAATTATTTTTGAGTTTTTTATGAGAGCTTCGTCTTAGTTTGAAGGTCATATTATAATGAACGGTGCAGTGATATAGAATACATAACGTTTTGAGGGTTGGCGTATAAGAACTCAATTTCAAATTAATTATTTATTGCATTAACCTTTAGCATATTGAACACTGGAAAAGCGCCTTTTTCGCAATGTGAAATAAACTTTAGAGGTTTCCCTCTTCTATATGAGTGATCTTATATTTTACCAAAAGTTTTACGAACGAAACGCATAAAAATCCAGGGAATATGGCTACGAATGAAGCTAACACGGCTGTATAATTAAAGGTGCACTGAAGAATGTTGTCACCGACATCTCCAACTAATTTCTTTCGCAGCCATCAATAGCGTTTTACTACTTAGTTGATCGTTTTATGTTTTTTGACGATCTCGTGCTTCTAAACGAATAGAAAGCAATCATTTTGTTAAAATAATTTCAAACATAATAAACCGATAAAAACTATAAACATATAAACAAACTGGTTTGCTCTTTACCCGCAAACCACATAATTTCCAAGAAAAAAACTCTCTCGGTGGCACAAAGCCGATCCGATCCGATCAAAACAACTCGCCCACACACCAATAACTTCAAAACAATCCCTTCCGGTCTTCGAGCGACAATCGTTTTCGATTTCAATTCGATCACTCGCGTCGGCAGAGCGCGCAGCGTCAGCAGTGGGCAGCTCGATGTTTTGGCCGCACAATGAAAGTGAGTTGAGCCCTGCGTGGCCGTGAAAGTGAGATTATGATGCCCGGAAAGTGGGTCATCTTACGCGAGGAGGACCCGCGGTCGATCCACCTTTCACCTTTCTTCGATCGGCCGGCCGGCTGGCTGGCCACCGGTCGTTCACCCAATCGATGCAGCCATTGTTGTCGTCCGGCATTGTCTTCATTGTTCTATCTGGAATTACTCCAGCGAATCTGGAGCACGTTAAACATCGTAAGTCACTCGAGGTAATTGTCACAAAGCGCTTTTCAAGAGTCATGAGTCAATGACAGCTCTTTGCGGTCCGTTTAAAAGCAGTTGAAATCTAAATAAGAGCAAAACTTCTCGAGAAATCCACGTGTTACAACCGTATATACTCATCAGTGCATCACATTTAAATGTAACGGTCGTTTGCACGCTCGATTTAAACGTGCCTAGCCATATAACTAAGCTGCGTTCGTTTGCAAATTTAATTTATCACATGTGATGACATGACAAGTGAACGCTTGCGAAAATTGAGCTCTTGCCAAAGAAATTCTGGCATACGCCAGAACGTCGTGGGCTCTAAGCGCACTCGCAGTTTCGCCCCATCTTCGGCTAATTCTTAAGAAAGTTCTCGTGGGGTACATTTTTAAACAAATCATTCGCAGCAAATCCAAACAGCTCTCTCGCGTTTTCATATAATTAACACCCTCCCACTCGCCTGAGCGTGATATCATTTCCGCCTCGTCGCTCGCTAGGTTTGGCAGCGAGAAATTTGGTGACATGAAGCATGGCGGTTTGGGTGGGCGCTGATACACCGATGTGACTGCGACGGGAGAAATTGGAGACCACCCCCTCGCATCGATAAAGTGCTTCTTTCCTAATCGGGCTCGCTACAATAGGCACATGCGAATATTGATTTCGTTTTAGAAATTCGCGGTGGCGAAACGGAAAGAAAATCGAAGGTTGCTTTCTTCTGATGCACAGTTCAGAGTGGTGGGAAATCTTTTCTCTTGTATAAAACATAATAATGTTATACTAAAGCTGTTCATTTTTGTGGTTTATGAGCCCATACATTAATCTGTTTTGTATAATTCTGTAAATGGCTTTTTTTTAGTGGCGAGTGGCTCGTTAATAATATTTCTATTGTGTTACCAGAAAAGCATTTCTCTCTGAACATCCTTTTGTAGGTAGCTATTTTATGAATGTAATCTTGAATTGAAATAGCATTCAGCATCATTGTAAAATCATGTTCTCTGGGATTATTTCCCTGTATATAAACACTGTTTTATAAGAACACAGCACGCATTAAATTATAAATCATCGATGAAAATCGCTTCAAAAATCAAAATGTTATTTTATAGAACAAGTCCTGCAGTGAGCCTGAACATTTTTTAAAAATTTGATATAAATATGTCAAAGTAGGGAATTATGGCCGAATTCATATTTTCGTGAAATCGAAATACAGGTTTACAGATGTTTTCAAAGAAAATTACATCGATGGATGTTCAGATCATTAAAGAACAAATTTTCAAAAAATCAACATTCTAAATTTTGCATTAAATGGTGTATATATATATATAATGAAACTTTATGATTGTTAAGGTGATTATCAGTTTATTTTGTACTGACTTGACGTGAATTAATCGCAAGCCACTTAAAAATACCTGTACTCCCATGATTCTACACGGAGATTTAGGTACTAGGTAGATGGTGGCACCCTCTAACCCTGTCTCTCCCGTCTCCCTGCAGACAAGACATGCGTATCAGCGCGTGCGTGTGGCTGCTGGCCACGTACGCACTCTGTGCGTGTGGCGAAGAGAGCAAAGACTGGTCCTGGGGCGGCGACTCATCGAAGGACGACGCTAAAACCGAGGTCAACGCCGACGCCGACGCCGCGACGGCGGCTGACGTGCCCAGCATTATAGTCGTGGACTCGCCCAAAGGAAACAACACGGAAGACACACAGGTATGACAAGGTCACGTGGTAGTGGGTGGTGGGTGACCCTGACCATCACTCATCAACGATGTACGCTAATTTATCTTCTGATTTTAAAAATGCGCCCCAATTTTACCCATCAGGACTGTCAATACACGTGGAATAATATGATGCACCCTATTATGGGTTTTAAACATTGTATAAGAATGAGTAATACGAGTATGCCATATGCAGCGGCTGCCGCTGTAGATGACTTTACATGGATATTCTTCATTCCGATGCTTTTGTCTATATAGGTCTTTAGACCATACTCTCTTTTTTATAGGGTCTGTGTTGTCTATGAAAAACTGGATGGAAAATATACATAGGATAAGTCCAAGACTGACACAACAAATAGAGCCACATCCCATTTGCATCCACTGCATCCATTTGCACTCATCCATTTACATGCAGACACTCTAACTGAAAAGTAATTCCAAGTCAAACAAGAGAAAGTGAATTGATAATCGCAAGTGTTTTTATTTTCTTTAATTACTTATTGATGGTGCAACATGTGCCTAACCCATTTTAAGCTCGGGGACAGCGGATGGAGCAGTTTAATTTTGACACATTCGAAACCAAAATGCTGCAGCATTACGGGATCTCTCCAGGTCTGCAAATCTGAAATAATGATTCGGTTTCCAATTTCAGTTTAGCTCAGCCCCATTTTGATCCACACAGGTGTTTGATAACGGTATACACCGAAACCCGACTTATCACTCGAAGTTCTCAACATCTTATTCGAAGAAATGCTAGATCCCAAAAACATCTTGAGATTCCTCAAGGTACGAAAGGAGCCGCCCCCTAACAGTCCACATTGCCTCCCCGCAGGGCCGCAGTCTTAGCGACTTCTCCTCGTCGGGTCCCGGCGCGATCCCCGCATCGGGTGCCGGTGCCGACACGGTCATCGACGACATCCTCGTGTCCAACCGCCAGGGACGCAACCTGGACGGCTTCGACGAGGTGTACGCTGACCCCAACGTGCAGAAGGCACTCCGCTCTGGAGACGACAGTCAGGCGCGACAGTACATCAAGGAGCGACTCTGCAATCTGGGACTCATGGCGGTCAGTCCCATCGTGATAACGATCATGTTACTTTAAAGTTAAAATCACAAATAGAAGGGCTACCCAGATTATCCATTCCTATACTAACAGCAGCTATGCAATAAAATAGTTTCGCCGGCTGTCAAGGGATGGCGCCACTGGTTTGTTGTCATATTACCTGTAACTATAAGGTATAAATGTAACCACCATTGGGACATTGGGTCCCTTGATTATAGTTGACCTTGTGCAATGGCCTGTAGATGAAGCCATATCTGTAACCACCTGTGGAACATTGGGTCCCTTGGTTAAAATTGACCTTGTGTATAATTGAGCTGGTAGATGATGTTAAAACAGGCTGCCAACGCACCCCAGCGATTGCCGGCGAAGTTACTAGCATTATATGTTGCCGTGAGCCATACTTAGGTAAGGTAGAATATCTGAGTCCATTGTTACACGCATCCTGACGCCTGTATCTTCGGCCCACAGTGCGACGACCTTGACGTCGACGGCAAGAGCCCTTCGGGCTACATCAGCCCGCACGACGTTATCTACGCCCAGCCGGTCGCCTTGAAGCCCGTGGGACAGCCGCTGCCCGCCGTTCCCGTGCGGGGCCCCGGCCTCGGCCACGCCCTGCGCCCGCCCTCCTTCAACGGCTACGAAGGGCCCCGACCCGGATTCGACGGGCCCCGACCAGGCTACAATGGGCCCCGACCGGACATCAGTGGACCGCGGCCTGGATTCAACTCGAGGCCTTTCCCGCCGTCCGGACCCTTCCAGGGACAGAGGCCCAGCGGTCTGGGACCGATCTACGGACCTGCTAGGCCCGTGTCGCCAGTGCACGAGGTCATCGAGCCGGAACTCGGGAATAACTATCACCTGAATGGAGGAAACTTTGCGAAGAAACCCGTCGAAGTCATTGTCAACCAAGGTGAGCTCACAGCCCCATAGTTTTGAAGAGGTGTAGTGGGCTGGATATTTGACAACCCTTGATATTTTGGCTCAAAAGGGCATTCAGTAACAAACACTCGTCTTGCTAATTTACTCTCTGATTTTTGAAAAGATCATTAATAATTGAATGAGTTTTTGGGATGCGAAGTACAGCTATGGGAGCTCTCGACTCAACTCCATGTTTGCAAGTGGTAGAAGCGTGCAAAATGCATTACCCATTGCTTGGTTAATACCCAATAATACCCAATATTACCCAACGTGACAATGGATGTCAGCCTCAAGTCTTCATCTCGTTCCGCCTGTCACGTGGACATGGTCTTGGTCGCCTCCCATTGCCCCCAACTTTCCACCCCTTGCATCTGAGCATCTCGTTCCCGCAGCTCCCGGCGCCCCTCAGCAACACGTGCACCACCACTTCCACCACGGCGACGGCGACGCCGGGGTCATCAAGCCCAACGTCGGCCCCGTCTACGGCGGACTCCCGCAGGGCGTCAGCTCTATCGGCGGCGTCCTCGGAGGGGGATACGGCCAGGGCGGATATGGACAGGGTATCGGCCCGAACGCGCCCTTCTACAAGAAGGAGCTCAACATCAAAACGCCACTGCTCTCCGGTGAGCGCCACTGTCTTAACTCATAGCATTTCCCACTCAGTGCTTTTCAATGTATGCTCAAAATTTAATGTAATTCAATGTATTTCAATGTATTTCAATGCATGCTCAAAAAGGTCGATTAGTTGCAATTCTTTCGGAATGATTGGCAAAGCTTGCTCGATGAAAAATGTAACAGTAGTGTTGATTGATTATTTCTTGCCACAAGTTAATGGAGATATCGCAGACAATTCCTTATGTATATATGGCTTTTATCTGGGTTGACTGACTTGTAGTACCAACGTGTAATGTTTCTTGTCCCGATTGCGTTTGAGTACATACGTGTCTGACTGCCTGATGACTCAGTCTTTCAGCTGCTAGGCTTTTCCAAGATGGTTCCTCACTGCGAGTAATCCTCACTGCGCGAACTGAATTATAATCCGAATTGCTTCTACGCGCAGTTCGGATTACGCACAGTTATGAGTATAACGTTCAATCTCTCACTGCGAGTATACGCACAGTTATGACTGCGTGCGGTTGGGACACAGCCATGAGGCAAAAGTGGCAACCTCAACATGTGTGCATCGTTGCTAATCGCCCCGTTTTCCACGCTGACAGGCAACAGTCTGAACACGGCCAGCTCGTCGTACGCCAACGGCTTCCCGAGCTACGAATCTCCACGCACCGACGACTGCGTCTGCGTCCCGTACGACCAGTGTCCGACGTTCGCGCGCAAAGACGGCCAGTCTCTGATCGACCCCCGAAACAACCCCGACAAGGACATCGAAGCCATCTCCGCAGACGACGTCGTGGTCACCGACGCCAACGGCACCATCATCTCGCACCACGCGAAGAGAGCGGACAAGGTCGAAGAGAAGAAGACGGAGAGGCGGAGACGCGATACGGACAGCGCTGCCGAGGGAACCAAAGTCGAACCGGTAAGTGGAGTTTTTTACGCTCTCTTTCGTTTCTCATTATTTTGACGTTTTATTTTGCTTGTTCAGAGACGTGAAATTCGATGTTTTCGAAGCTTATTACTTGCTGCTAAAGTGCCTCTTTGTTCATCGCAAAATCATTCGCGTGATGGGATTAAGCTTGTGCTAATGAAATGATTTGCTTCAAAATATAACTCGCAATGGCTTCTGAAGTCAAGCTCTTCTTGAAGCGTCCTTAATAGCTGACAAAAGAATTAATTGCATCTATCTCACCCAAATACCTAACGGTTTTCCAGGATAATTTTGTCCTAATACGAAATTATTACTTTAATACAAATTGGTGCTTGGTTACAAATAATGGATGAAAGTGATATATCAGTCACTGGACTATTGTGGTGGAAGACGAACTCTTCTTTCGATCGCTTTTTAAATTGCTGTCGGCTTTTTCCAACCCTCGCATGCCAAAGGATATGGCATGGTACTTCTGGTATGACTGCTGAAGAAAGTTGGGTGTGCCTCTTGGACTCTCAAGCAGTTTTTGGATGGGGTTATCTCTTCTCACCCTTCCAGTGACTTGAGTGACTTCAATATCTATCTACACACGAACACAATTATCTCAGTTTCGGGCTTCAGACTCCGGAAAGCGTTTGCATTGCTCCGTATAGTCCACACATAATACACTGTGACTGAACAAACTCAAAAAAAACCAACCAGCTTAACGAAAGACTCACACCATCTGACAAATCCCGATAAAATTGACTCAGATCGCGTTCATTAACTCTCTCTTCGCAGCCAGCCCGGTCTCCCTTGGACTGGGCTTTCGACCAAGGACCTTGGACTAACGCCCCTGACTTTCACAGCGACGTAAAGACGTAACATCGAGGGACTAACGACTCTGCCTGACTCAGTGTTGTAAAGGGAACGTTGCGGTTTAGCCTCCTTAGTCTCCTTAGCCTCCCTGTAATCGGGCACGTCACCTCCCTGCCTCCTTCCGAGCTCCAGCCTCTCCTTCGCTGCTGGGCGGCCAGGGGTAACGTCCGGGGTAACGTTAGGGGTAACGTTCGGGGTAACGTTAGGGGTAACGACGGCTAACCAGGGGCACCGGTGGGGCGAGAGGCGTTCTCACCACTCACGCTGTACACAGGCGGCCGGGACCTCTCTTCCCGTAGAAATTGATTGCGGCATTTTGGCAGTAATTTTTAGAGAACGGTTTCGCTTCGTTTCAACGCACGCCAAGTATTCACATTAGTCTATCACACGTAGATAAATTGATCAAGCTTTCTGGAAATTTGGTTTTATAGTAGTTCTTATTTGCTTTTATTCCCAGTGGAACCAAATTTTATAAAATTCGTATGTCAATTACAGATTTCTTATTTTCTGATGCGAATTTTAACTGTTTGACGAATTACTAGTTGAAATACAATTAAATAACAAAATTGTCAAATTCTTATATGATTCATCTAAAAATATCTATTCATTTTCGATCAAAGCCGTCCCTATTGTGCGCTGCAAATGTCTAGTATATCGCCGTGTTACCGAGCTGTCTAAACGCCTCCGTCCAAGCGTCGACCTGCCGGATGTCGGACGGCCACCGGAGCCTCTCACCGGACACATCTGTTTTCCGCAGCGCTTCCGCCTCGGCCAGGGCGGCCTGGGGGGCCAGGGCGGCCAGGGCGGCTACGGTCCCGACCTGCGCATTAAACCCACGTTCGGCGTCTCGTTCGGGCTGCCCCAGGGCGGAGGAGGTTATCCCTTGAACCCTTTCGGCACCTATCCCGCACTCAACCCGTACGGAGGCTCGATCGGTGGCCTGGGCGGGGTCAACATAGGTCCTGTGTCCGTCAATCCTCTCGTCTCGGTCCAAGTAACTAAGAACGACGACGGCGACAAAGTAATCAAGCCCCTAGTCAACTTGCACGTCACCCCGAATCAGGGGCTGATCCACAAGATAGGCAGCTTATTCCACGGCCTGAAGCCTCACTTCGGCGGGGGCTACGGCGGGGGATACGGCGGGGGCTACGGCCATCCGCCCCCGTACTTCAAACATCAACACAACCACCACCACATCCACCACGGGCCCCCCAGGCCCCCGCATTACCATCACGGCCCCCCTCCCCTGCACCACGGACCCCCTCATCATCACCACGGGCCCCCGCCTCCTCATCACGGGCCCCCTCCCCTTCACTACGGGCCCAGGCCGCCGTTCTACCCTTCTAACAACTACTACAACTATCGCGACAACGACGTCAACGTCGACGATGGGCCCCCAAGCGGGCCCCCAAGCGGGCCCCCAAGTGGACCTGGTAATAACGAAGGGTTCACGCCAATCAGACAGAACTTCGGGCCCGTTCGATACGCAGACTCCGGCAACAGTCCGTACATTTCTGACGACGAGGAGGACAATCCTTACTCCAATTACCGCTCCTCGCGCACCCTCAACTCCTCCGCTGTGCCTAGTAGGGGTGTCACCTTCCCGACGGATAGGAACTTCCGGCGATCTAGGAGGGACGCCGATGTTGAAGAGGTAAGGGACAGGGGATGGACGTTGCTGGCCGGAGATGGGGCGTTCTGGAGATGACGAGTGGGAATTCGGATTGGCGGACTCGATACCGGATTACTTTTGTAGATCTTGAAATTGTCGATCGGTTTTCGGGATCACCAATCTGTTCTCTTGCTTCGGTCAATCTATCGGAAAGTCCTATGTCTAGGTTGACATTGTGATGCAATCGTGTACCTATGGGATATTTACCCAATCGTCCACGAATGCAAACACACTGCGACTAGATTCCAAGTCTTACGAGCCCAAGCAACATTCAGCCCCAAAAAACACGCCCAAAATAACCAATGGTTTGGACCAGTAGGCCAGCTCTGAATTATGCTATTGCGTCTAACAATAAACTAATTAATTAGTAATTTCCTTTGCAATTAGCAGCGACAGTTCAATAGGTGAGCACACCCGACCTGACTGACTAAAACAAACATGGATAACTTTCTCTCACTCTACCTGCACTCAACTGAACTTACTCAGCGAAACAAACGCTTTGCCTGCAGTCGAATATTCCGCCCAACATTTGTCTTGGAAAGTGAACACTGTGACATGAGTCACGTGACCAGCGCGATAGCCACTTTCACGGCGTTGCGTCGCCACGATTCGTTGCAAACCAGAGCATTTCTCTGCAGTGAATCAGAGGATTCTGTAATCACGTGTCACTGTCAGTGAGTTTGTAGTCGAATGAGTCGAGTATGCGCATGTCAGATTTATCACATGAACGTAGGGCTCAAAGAGAATCTATACTACTATAAAGAGAATCAAAGAATAAGGTATGCAGTTTGTGGTCTAGCGAAGGAAAACCCCCTTTTTAAAACGATATGTACCCGTGGAACTGAAGTTGGTTTATTTGTTGTCTTGAAACTTCAAACGATTTTACAAAATTTGGGACAGATTTTTACAGAAGCCTCAAATTGCAAACTACCTCTCTATCTTAGGATGCAATGGGGTCAAGTGAATGTTAGTAGATGGACTTAGTCAGCTCTTGGCTTAGTCATTGGTCTCCAAGGATCCAAGGATCCACGAGAAGTTGGATGCTAGAGACTAGAGAGAAGCTCAACCGCCACCACTGTGACGTGCCCCTGACTTGTGTTGCCGAACTGCTCCTGACTTCCCTGTCGATGCCTTGCAGCGTCAACTGGGAGGACGGTGTTCTGCCCGCCAAGTGTGTTGCCGTCGAGAGGGTCTGGGACTGGGACGTCCCAACCAGGGTAACAACTACAACCTCAACGGCGGCATCTACTCTCAGGCGCTCAACCAAGGTACGTTGCGTGGCTGCCACTCTCACTCGTAACTGACCACTGTCAATTCACTTCCATCTTTCAACTTGTCTCACATTGCTCTTGAGCTGAACTTTAAATAAATACATAATTTGAAATTGTATTGAGTAAAAGAACATCCCTTTCAAAGGGTCGAAATGTAAATTGCTATGTAGAGTGCATGGCAATCATAACACGACCATAGCTGACTCTTCTTGCTTATCGCTAACGTCGCGTCTCTTTGTTGCAGGCTCTCTAGGCCAAGGCTCTCTCAACCAAGGCATCTACAACCAAGGCATCAACCAGGGCGTCAACCAAGGTGTCAACCAGGCCGGCGGTTTCCGACAAGGGTTCAACCAGGGCTCGTTAAACCAGGGCTCGTTCAGCCAGGGCATCACACAGGCCGGCTTTGGACAGCAGCAGCAGGGCCAGTGCGGCAAGCGCCACGCGCAAGGCATCAACGGCCGCATCAAGAACCCCGTTTACGTCGACGGCGACTCCGAGTTCGGAGAGTACCCTTGGCAGGCGGCCATCTTGAAGAAGGACTCGCAGGAGAGCGTGTACGTGTGCGGCGGTACCCTGATTGACAACCTGCACGTCATCACCGCAGCTCATTGCATCAAATCGTAAGTGCAGCCAGTCGTCATTTGCTGGGGACAGCTTTACATAGTACACACAAGCCCTTTCGGAATCTAGAGCAAAAATTTGATTATACATGCAATATGGCTCACGCTTTTAAAAATTACCGTACTATAACCACCCCCTCCTCATACCACGGCTTCACAGAACCAACAGCACACTGGGAATGAATTCACATAACGAAAACCTGATTTGGAGGGTGCGCCCCCAAACCACCCGCTCCTCGAAACCCACAGCATGACAGGATACATGACAGGACAGGACAGGATACAAATACAACCACACAGTTCCCCGAATAAGGAGGTACGCCCTCCAAAGAACAAATCCCGGTCCATAGAACCCCGCTCTGGAGAACCAACAGCACATACAAATAATAAACAATCTGAACGACCCCCCATCGTCGTAACGCCGAAACTTAGTCGTGCCGTCTCCCCACAGCTACGCCGGCGGCGATCTGCGCGTGCGCCTCGGCGAGTGGGACGTGAACCACGACGTCGAGTTCTACCCGTACGAGGAGCGCGACGTGAGCGCCGTGCACATCCACCCCGAGTTCTACGCCGGCACCCTGCTCAACGACCTCGCCATCCTCCGTCTGGCGCGCCCCGTCGACACTGCGCGTGCCCCGCACATCTCGGCCGCTTGTCTGCCCGACCCGAGGACCGACTTCTCTGGTCAGAGATGCTGGACCACCGGCTGGGGCAAGGACGCGTTCGGCGACTACGGGAAGTACCAGAACATCTTGAAGGAGGTGGACGTGCCCGTGGTGTCGCACCACCAGTGCCAGTCGCAGCTGCAGCAGACTCGACTCGGCTACGAGTACCGACTGCATCCGGGGATGGTGTGCGCCGGCGGAGAGGAGGGCAAAGACGCCTGCAAGGTGGGAACACGTTCTTATAAGAGATATCCAAACGGTTGTGGGTTTGGCCGATTTTCGCATAGATCTATCATTAAAACGGAACTTCTGGCTACAGATATTAACATAAAAGTTGGCAAAAATACACGTGTTGTTAAAGAGTTGCTGGATGGCAGATACTATATATATTCTTTTGTTTTATATTTAGAAAACCTACATTGGAGGAAATTTTCAAAAAAAGTGTCATTTTAGGCACTTTTAGGCACTTTATCGCAGTGACCTCTCGACTGACCGACGTGTGTTGTTGGTTCCAGGGCGACGGCGGCGGTCCCATGGTCTGCGAGCACGGAGGCACCTGGCAGGTGGTGGGCGTGGTCAGCTGGGGCATCGGGTGTGGCCAGTACGGAGTGCCCGGGGTGTACGTCAAGGTGGCGCACTACGTCGACTGGATCCGACAGATCACCAGGACATTCTAGGGCCCTCAGCTTGCCATCCAGGGCCATCCAGGGACTTCGAGGGGCCTTCAATTAGGACCATGTACGGCCTGCCATCGACAGATATCGTCACGAAGAAGGCGAAGTAGGAACGGAGGGCTGAAGACGACTGTTAGCTCGCCAAGGCAGCTGGTGGTCCCGAGAAAAGCCGCGTTGCTGTTTATTATTATGTTACCAAAGTTTATTTCGCGTCTTTATTGGTTGTCATAGGGAAACAATTCCTTACAGTTTATCAGAGCAAGGTCAGAACGATGAATCAAAAAGATATTGGAATCATTTCACTGATTACAAACTTATGTGTAACTGCTCTGACCAGGAGAAATTTCAACCTGCTTTAAAAAGGATGCCGTTATCTTTAAAGCTATTCTGATTTTCCCGAGGGGAGATTAAAGAATAGATATAAAACACGTGGTTTTCTTCGCGACGATCGCTTTCTAGGAGAAATGTTCTTAGAAAGCAGCACTCAGCAAGTAGACTCCAGTGTTTTAGACTCCTTTTTGGAGGACTCAGACATGTGTAAGGCATCGCGCCGGGCGGTTCGGCGCCATATTTTGTTACTCAATTGTTTATAATGTCGTCATCGTTCGAACTGTCATTTCTGCACTAACATTTTAACCTAGTTTTAGTAGAAGCACTATTAATTATAATAATTGACTTTGGGCATCGTCGCTACTTGGCGCGGGCCTTCAGTACAGCGTAGCATCATTCCATGCGAGACGCGGTTGCAGTAAGTGCAATCGCGAGGTGTAACTTAATTCACTATTTATTGATTGATCATCTTAGTTATTAGTTTGTACAGCAGATCCATATGCGACGCTCTGCGCCTATTATGTATCCACATACTGGATTCTGCTCGCTAAATAAAATAAATACATTTTGTGACAAAACAGCTGTTGTCTGATGTTTCAATTTAATGACTTTCAACTCAGCTTTGGCCGGAGTCTTCCTCAAAGCCTTGGATTTACGCGTGTGCACTTGTGAGGACGTTATTCAGGCTAGCCATCGAACGAAACGAAGAACGATTCAGTCGGCGTGCTTGGCGGCGACATGCTTCTTCATCTGCCGGGCCTCGTTGCATCTGTACACATACAGCGAGCAGACGAGGCTCTTCTCTGCCCCGTGGTGGTTGGACATGTGCAGCTTCAAGCCCCTAGCCTGGTTGCATCTGTTCCTGCACTCGGCGCAGGACTGCAGTTTCTTCCTCCCGCTTGTGTCAGCATGTGCTGGACAAGATGGCCGCTAGTGACGCACGTGTACGCACATTGGGTGCAGCCAAACGGGCGTTCCTTGGTGTGCACGGTCAAAGTTATGGTCCAGCTCCAGGGATGTTACCTACATATAAAATTATCGGGTTTTCTTTTCATCCCTTTCTATTCCAAATGCATCCTACACCCAAAATGGCCGGACTTCGACATGCGGCGACCACAGGTAGTTTTGTAGCGGCTCGACTCTAGTTCTACAGGCCTGAAAACTTCAAAAAAACTCTCATCACGCTACATATAACTGTGTAAAGTTTCGTGAGCAAATATTTTATTTCGACGGTACAGATTGGACAAAAATTGGGAAATTATGATTTTTTTTAAAGTTCCTTACTATAGTTTTAACACTATCTACTCGATTTTGCTGCAAATTATGGGGGTCTAAGCTGGAAACCCAGCCAAGGACCTCGCAAGTTTTATCAAAATCGGAGCCGCCGTTTTGCCAGTAGACCGCGAACCATCACAAACACACAAACAAAATAACACTGTGAAATTGAAGTGCTAGCGAAATTGAAGACATCGCTTAATTCGCTCATCAAAAACTTAAATGTACTAATAGTTTGTAGATAAGGAAGCGTTCATACCTCAAACGATAGGTCGCGGTGTGCAAACGTTCTAAAATAGCATTGCTCTTATATGGAGAAATGCATTAAAAGAGACGATATCCAAAATTTCAGGACAGGGGACGCCAAAGTACTTGACGGGCAGGCAAGAGTCCGAGTTATCCATGACCGCAACCTCTAAGCAAATTAACGTTATTTTATTTCTCTATGGGACTACGAACAAAATTTTGGTCTCATGGGAAAATATGTTGAAGCACTTCGCTTGCGGTCAACGGTGGAAAATTGGAAAAGTGTTTCCACCGGTCACTGATCTTGGAAAATCCACCGAGCGCTGTTCAGTTTCCGGCAATGGCGGGTGATGGGCATGCGGCACCGGATTCACACTAGGCTGCCTTCAAGGCTAGGTGGGCATCGTCTTCAGCCTGGCATTCAATGCAGTCAAGGCCATGCGGCACCGGGTACACCCTCGGCTGCCTTCAAGGATAGGTGGGCATCGTCTTCAGCCTGGCATTCAATGCAGTCAAGGCCATGCGGCACCGGGTACACCCTCGGCTGCCTTCAAGGCTAGGTGGGCATCGTCTTCAGCCTGGTATTCAATGCAGTCAAGGCCATGCGGCACCGGATTCACACTAGGCTGCCTTCAAGGCTAGGTGGGCATCGTCTTCAGCCTGGCAACCAATGCAGTCAAGGCCATGCGGCACCGGGTACACCCTCGACTGCCTTCAAGACTAGATGGGCATCGTCTTCAGCCTGGCATTCAATGCAGTCAAGGCCATGCGGCACCGGGTACCACCCTCGGCTGCCTTCAAGGCTAGGTGATCTTTGTCATATTTGTGCGTTTGATATCTCCAGTGTGTCCGCCGTGCGCCCTCCGTAGCGTTTGGTCTGTAGCGCTCACACATGCTAACAAAACACAAGTGCTTTTTTTACCAGTAGTGAAATTGAAGATTTTGCTTTGCTCACCAATTAATGTAAGACATGGTCTGGTAGAAATATAGCAACTCTTACCAAACAAAAATCTGTATGTTTTTTTTGATATCATTAAAGTATAGGTAGGACCGTAGGAATACCTACTGTTTTGTTTCGGTATAATTATTCGGCGCTTGTTTTTGTGACACGCAGCAATTAAAAGTTAATTTGCGTTTCACCAAACTTTAAATGTTGTTTAGGTACAATCAGAAGGACATTGGTTGCAATTGCAAAAAGGAATTCAGAAAGTGATTAAGACCGCAAAAATATTTGAGCTCAATTCCGATAGTCTAGTGTTTGACTACCTATTGACTAAGACTATAGCCGTTATAGTCTTAGGCCACAGTATATAAATACTGTGACCCCAAATTGTTTTTTGTTTGAAAGGATATGTATTTTGTGTCCAGTGTAAGAATATGAAGTGCATTTCTCTTATATTCATACTTTTATTTTGATTAGGTACCTACATCATTAAAACTGGGAATTTCACAGAACAAAATATGTAAAACAGCAAAGAGAAAAATTATGCCAACAATAAATGGGTGTTTGGTTATTTATTATTTATTTATTAATAGGAATAAAATAAGCAATTGGTCAGACCCTCAGGTAGAGATTAGGTAAACTATAAAAGAAGCGTAGCAACACTCGATATAAAACACAAAAAACCTTAGTCATACAATTAGCATTATATCAGAGAGCAAGATTAAGTCTCAAAAGTACTTCTCTACAAAACTTTTAATTTTTATATATTCTGTTGGTATACTATCAGTTTTGGCAAATTGCAGATGATCAAGAATATGTTTAGCAATAAAAATATGCCACTTATGTGCTCGGCTAGTGAACGTCACTAAAGCTCCGGCACGGAATTTGAGCTATTCCGTATTGCTGTGCCAATCATACCACGGTTGCAGCTATTTCAAATTTGTAGGACATGCCTTTCATAAACAGCACATGCCCAGCTTATTATGATGCCATGGTTATTGATTACATGTCTTCACTTTTCTGTTACATGTTGTATTGTTGTATTCTTTGCATTTGAAGGTCCACATTACATTCTATAATCTGCCCTTAAAAATTACAAATGATTTCCTTCAGCCACCTTTCACAACATATTTTAAATCAAATCCTACCATCTAGGTTGATAGAACTGCACATTTATAACTCATTATTAAGAGGCTTTAAAATATGATCAATCGTTGACAAGTAGGCCCTGTAAAATGTAAACTGAGTAGGATAAATTTAATATCTTTATTTCTTCTTAAACATGGTAATGCAATCTAATGAATTCTTTTTACTAACAAAAAGGTTACAAATATGACAAAGTACCTAGGCTGATTAAAATCCCAACTTCTTAATGCAACCATAATCAACTCTCCAAAGTAAACTATCTCATGAAAAGCAAATATAATAAGTAATAACTAACTATAAAAGTAAAGTAGTCATTTTTTTTCAGGAAGAACCCATTTCAATCCATCTGCCTATAATAAACTTCAATACTGCTAGGTAGATCTTGATACCTTCCCAGCCTCATACTGTATTGAAAGAAGCCAGTGATCAAGCTTTTCAAAATATTCCCCCAATTTTTTTGAGACTAGATGTTAGTGCTAAAAATATGGTTACATATTACATGAAGCAACCTAGATGGAACCGAAACTTATTCAGCTGGGATTACAGCTAGAAAAGTCAGTGACACAATGTCATGAACACTGGCTACGCACGAATCAGAAACGTCATGTCAGTCGCGAACATGACGTCATACACATCCAGAATCTCTGATTGTTGCAGAGCCAATGATGATGACATTGTGTCACTGACATTGCTACCCGTAAGCCCAGCCTTTTCATTGACTACTCAATTTTTTTGGTACGCAGTGTCTTTCTCTTTCATTTACACTGAAAAGTAATTGAAGACTCGTACAATTGTGTAGCGGCATTGAAGCAAACTCCTCAGCTACCCAAACTAAAAAATGTCGCAAAATTAATGCCAACTTGACAAGTTGATGACTACCCAGATATATTTATTATCACAGTTTCATGGCTCCTCAAATATGTGCTAGTCACACTTCGAATATTATGCTATTAATTCGTATAAAAATATTAAAACATAAATAGGTATCAAGCGTGCCACATCAAGCGTGCCATGCATCAGGAATTTATCAGGCACCATTCAAATCAGTAAAAATCTCTTCACCAGACCGAGTTTCATCGTTGTAGGCCAACAAGATGAAACAAAACGAAAACAAAACATCTCCCATTGATTTACCGATTAAAAATATATGTCTAGAAATTAATCTTTGTTCTAAAATGGTACAAAACCGGTCTCAATAAACTAGAACGTAAAAAATTTCGACAGTCTCCACACATCCTACACATCCGGCTTCCTCCGCACCGGCGGGTCTTTCCTGGCCAGCCATTGCTCGAAGTACAAGGTTTGAATCGGATCGCGGCGAGGAGCAATGCTCGACACCAGCCGCTTGGGTCGTAGGAACCTCACGAGGCGCTCGACGTCCGCGAACGTCGTTCCGTCCGACGCAGGGATGTCTGCAACACAACGTTGCGTTCAAGACCGGGCTGGCATCGAAATACAGGTTTGCCCAACACAACGTTGCGTTCAAGACCGGGCTGGCATCGAAATACAGGTTTGCCCAACACAACGTTGCGTTCAAGACCGGGCTGGCATCGAAATACAGGTTTGCCCAACACAACGTTGCGTTCAAGACCGGGCTGGCATCGAAATACAGGTTTGCCCAACACAACGTTGCGTTCAAGACCGGGCTGGCATCGAAATACAGGTTTGCCCAACACAACGTTGCGTTCAAGACCGGGCTGGCATTGAAATACAGGTTTGCTTAGCATGATATTATATACATCGATGGCTTTTCAGAGCTTTGTTACTTAAGCCGGGTAGAACAATGTTGTTGTGTGCCAGCGAAGCCGCACTTTTGTCGAAATTGTTCAAATTCGCCTAGAATCGACGGTTGTATTTTCCTTAAAGTTGCTACCGTAGTGCTTCAGCCTTTATTATTTTCAAACATTGCAGTTCAATAAAACTTTACTTCCTGGGTTCTCTGCACTGTCGAGAACATTAAAAGACATATAAGTATGTTTTTTGCCCAAAAGTTTAATCTATCTCAATCATAGCGGCGTCTTTTCTGGCGCCCCCCTCGGACCCTTAAGGCGCCTCTAGGCTACAGCCTCGTCAGCCTAGGCGTAAATCGGGCACTGTGTACACTGGTGCTATACAGTACTCCTGTCGAACTGCACTCCGTGCACACTCAGTGTCGGTACTCTAGTGCAGCCACGTAAAAGTAAAGTGCGTAAAAAAGTGTGTAAAAAAGCCACGTACATTATAAAAGAATGTCCGTCATTGATTGACAATGAAATCGATTTAAATGATCACGCACAGCATTCTAAAAGTAATTATGAAATTCCCCATGGAAGATTCTTGGATTAACAAAATTATGAAAGACCATAAAAAAAAACATCTCTAAATATTATCTGTGTCAGGTTTGAGCATTTGGGGATATCATCATTATATTATTATGATGAAAGACATAAAAAGCATCTTTCATCAATAAATTGTCATTTGTCACAACTCACAAGCAAAAGAAAACTTGAGCCACAAAAAATACAGAAACCACATGACAGTTTGCAGAGGGTAGGTAGTAGGTAATAGCTAGGTATTACAGGCAAGAAAAAACAAAAAAATTTCATTCAAGCAGCAATGAAAGAAATTTGATTTCATAATTTGAGCCCTTCACAGCAAAAGTGGAATAGGTAAGTAACTTTTTAACATTTAGCTGTTAATCCTGACTTTCAGATGTACACCTCAAGTTCCACAACAGGAAAAATGTGTGGTGAAACTGGAAGTTTATTTTTTAGCTTCTAGAGGGCATGATGCTTTACTTATCAAACATGTGAAACAAATATGAAACTGAACTTGAAATCCATGTAATCCTGACTTACACCAATTTCGCTTAAATTTCGAGGAAGTACGTACCGAGGATTGTGACGTTCCAGGTCGTGTTCGCCGCCAAATCCCGCAGATTGACGAGCGCGAAATCCTTCCGCGGCCTGATGACGACAACGTGAGAGAACGTCTGTTTAGCCTGCAACCTCAGATCCTGAAAAACGCAACATTTTTGAGTACCAAGTATTGGATACCTATACCTACTAGTAGTATACATAGGGATGTCAAACGATTATTTTTTCAAATCGATTATTGAATCAAAATGAAAACTGAAAATCGATTAATAATCGATTTATTGTATAATCAATTTTTTCGATTTTTCTGGAAAAAAATCGTGGAATTGAGGCAGAAAATGATGTATTCTGTAAATTGGAGGTATTTTCTATTTTCAGGTTCACATTTACCCTGTAATAAATATCTAAAACAGCACTTTTTCAATTTATCTGAAAAGACGCACTGTCAAATTTGAGGTTAGTCATGAGAATGATTCCCTCCATTGCTACAAAAAGCTACAGATAAGCAAGTGCTACACAGCTGTGTGGGATTTTGTGAAACTAACATTTAAAAAAGTGCCCGTTCAGCAAATTTTTGCGTTTCTGACATTTCGTTGGAATTTCACCGTTTTCTATTATTTAGTGAAATCGATTATTCGTTTTTTTCTCATAATCGATTAATCGTAATCGATTGACACCCCTAAGTATATTGTATACATATATCAGTAAAGAGTTACTTTGCGGCAGGCTTACTTCGAAAGTGCAGCTCGTGTGTGGGATAACGTGCAGCTTGGCATCAGAGCGGCTGGGGGCCAGCAGCTCGTTGAGGCTGGGATCGTCGATGCAGCTCACGGCGGTGGCCGCGTCGCCGTGGGCAAACACTCGGTAGCCGAGCGTCACTGCTAGCCGGGTGTAGAGGCTTTTCTCTGCGGCCAGCCAAGAGAACACGCAGTTATTTGATGAGCGTAGACAGCTTCAGAATTTGTTAGGGGCAAAAAATAAAGACGTGCACATCTTTCGAAATTTTTTTTGTTGAGGCGTTGCTCCGAAACGGATGGCAGTTTTGAAGGATTCATGTTTTCTCATGACTAAGATCCCGTCTTTTACAGTGTAATCGACTGAATTTACTTTTCAATATCAATAACTAGAGCTAGGATAGTTATGCACAAAAAAACAGCAAAACATGCAGGCAAAAGTGCCAAAACCAGCAAACATGCAAACTTAAAAAAAAAATACATGCCAAAAACATGCCGAGTGAATTATCTTGTATTTACGGAGCCGTGATGGGTAGTGATACGACAAAATGTGTTTCACTACATCAAAACGAGTCCAATGTCGTTCTTTTAGCCAATTGAAACTAGGTTTTTTGAAAAATTTGCCTATGGTTGGGACTGGGTATGCGCAAAACAGTAGGTTACAATCATCATTTAAATATTTTCTGATGCGAGGCTGTGTCGTTGGTCAGAAAAAAGGTTTTATGCACCGAAAAACACTGTTCATATTCGTAAGATGTTCTCGAGACAATACTTTAACGAGCTTGCAAGTTGTGGAGTCACATTTTGAATTACCCAGAACAAATTCTTGGTCAGAAAATTTTTCAAAATACCACACAGGAGCTTGTAAGAAGAATTCTTTGCTAAAACTAGCTCGAGCTGGTTGAGCGCAACTTTCGCCTTTGGCAACCTTCGGCTTTTAGGGGCCGACCATGTGTCTCGAGTTGTTTGATGTAACTCGGGTTGGTTCCGAAATAAGCTTTAATGTACGCCAGATCACAAGCTATCGAGTTCAGCAAAGAAAGCCTTTGTGTCTCTCTAATACTGGCTGCATCGGCTGCATCAAACGTGAACAAAAATTACAAATCAACCCTTGGTGCCAACAAAATCGTTGGTTTTAGCAATCCGTATAATAAATTGCCAATATCTCGTAGGAAATTTGTTTAAATGGTTGAAATATGCACAAACATGCATGAAAATGAAGAAATATGCAACTTTTTAAAAAAGTGCCAAAATATGCAAAACATGCAAAATGAAACACACATTTTTGGAATCCTTGGGACACAAATCGGATTAATATCTGTGTCTGCATGTGCTCTGCTTCTTAATAAAGAACATGCAATTGCATAACTATC
Organism: Nemoura dubitans; assembly: GCA_921293005.1. Lineage (NCBI taxonomy): Eukaryota > Metazoa > Arthropoda > Insecta > Plecoptera > Nemouridae > Nemoura > Nemoura dubitans. Next base: position 17,300,592 of record OV121076.1, on the reverse strand, counting down.
CTAGCTCTATCAATAACCAATTAAAATGTTTTTGGTAGGTTTTTCAGAGAATGCCCCTAGCTGTCCCAGAATACCAACTTTTTGAACAAGTTTAATTCTCATCATTTTGGCATTTGCTGTTTTTGTGTCAGATTGAAATTTGAAACAAACAAAATCAATTCTTAAAAATATTTGATATAGACTTTCAAAAACTTAAACAAAGGATTGGTTATTTAACTTAGGCTTAACAAACCATTTGCAGCAGTTTGGCATAATCACTCCATATCTGCTGGACAAACCCAAACAACTCCAAACAACAGTCAAGTTATGTTTCCAGAGCCCCAGTTTTGCCCAAGAACAACAAAATCTGAATAATGACCAAAAACAAAATTTCATTTGTAATTTCTATGCTTGGTTAATACCTGCAGGCAAAATTCAAAGTTTTCCGTTTATTAGCTTACGAGAATTGACTTCTTCAGAAGAAAAAAATGTTTATCACAAGAAACACTTGGACTCACCTAGTAAGCCGTCCGACACAACAGCAACCAGTGCTTCCGGATGCTTCTCAATTTGATTCTGGACAATGGACACCACAGCAGTCTCCAATTCATCCTGGAAGAAACCAAGGCATTTGAGTTGCCAAAAAAAGGCAGGCCAAGCTTAGCTCAACGTCTCTCAACAACTGAGAAATAGTTCACAAAGTAAATTAATTAATTGCAGACAAAATGGAATCAGAAGGTCATTGACTACCTACCTATATTTATATAAATATGTTTTCCAGATGCTTGTGCTTGACATTCTGGAGATGAAATTGCAAAGGAAAAGAAGGAAAGAGAATAAGAAATGCTCTATAGCAGGTAAGCCTGTTTGCGAGTGAAACCCCGCTCTCCTTCTAAACGTGAAAAACACTAGAGATCCGTGATGCTCGTCTCACCCTGAGTATCTGGACGTTGTCGGGATCGCACCGCGCCGTGTCCACTACGAGGTAGTCGACTTCGAGGCGCGGACACCAGAGCAGCGGTTCGGACTCGAGGGCGAAGCCGGGCCGGAGGCCACCGACGAACAACACGCTCACGTTGCCCGGCAGTTGGAAGAGTAGCGCAGCCGAGCCTGGCTCACTGTAATGGGACAATAACTTACACCAAAGAAATCATTTCTAGCTGGATACTGAATGCTGAGGGCAGTATCTCAGCCCAGAGTTGAAGCACAAGTTATTTGTCATTGAGCGTGAATGTTGCCCTGTAAATCTACGTAACAGACTTCCGAGTTTAAATTAGATTAACGTTAAAGAGAATTTGGGCTCTTGTTAAGTTGATGAAATTTTTTCAATGCCAGTTTGCCAGAAAGTGGCATTCATACCAAAAGTTGCAGAGTTCTCACGGCCACATCGTTGAAGTTATCATTTCAATATTTCAGTGTGTTGTAGACGGCAGACGTAAATAAGGGCGAACTTAGCCCTTTTTTTAAAATTTGCCCCTGGAATGCTAGAACAAACCCCAAAAAACCCTAGTTTTTCACCCTTTTTAGAGTGGTTGAATTACGAAAGTGCAAGGAAATTGGGGAAAAGGGACACGAGCATCCTTGTTAACGTCTTTTGTCTACAAAATACTGAAATATTGAAATGAGAACATGACAAGTGTGGCCATGAGAAATCGGCAACTTTTGGTCTGTTCTGAGAGAAAAGACGCGCTAATTGCACCCTAAAACATTTTTTCGACCAAACTTGTAATATGATTTACTGAAACTGTTATCTGGTAGTGATATTCCCCTTAAGCATGAGCAAATTAAGAGTTAAGACTGCATTGACATTGCAAATTGGCAAATTGTCAAATGAAAACCATGACATACTATTTGATTTTTGATCTGAATTATGCAGCAAAGACAGCAAACTTGCCTTACAGCACTGCAGCGGAAGGTATGTCCATAAACAAAGCACATTAGGTAAGAGTGCATATAAAATAATATACTTATTGTTGTCGAAGTAACTTTGAAAGCAAAAACGTAAAGACCAGAGCTATCTGCGTACTGCCGTTACATGGCTCTGGTGGCGGCTAGCAACTTACTTGTGAGCATCGATTGCCGTGACTTTCACCGCGTCGATCATCCTCGGCTCGCCAAGCTCAAGGATCCGAAGCTTGTCGTCGGCAATCTGGCAACGCTGTCTCAGCAGAGAAGCTGCAACATGGAGACAAGCAATCAGTGCACTTGCGTAAGGAATGATTCGAGACGAGAAACAGACAACTTTCCTATTCAATTTCCTAGACTCATGTTTACTTTATCCTATCTTTAGCACTAATTTTGAAAAAAACTATTTCAAACTGGGATATGAATGCTAAATCAAATACTCACTGGTTTCCCGACGTTTCGTAATATATGCTAGTTATAACTAGCATACGTTACTTAGTACTTAGTTAGTTTTACTAGTTATATGCTAGTTATAACTAGCATATATTACGAAACGTCGGGAAACCAGTGAGACTTTTGACTAGCATCAGCCAAGTCCGATCAGCCAAGTCATCAGCCAAGTCCAACTACCACAAATATAAAGCTTGTAATAACAGATAGTATATTGTAATTGTAATGAAGCAAAAGCTTCTTTCCAACTGACTCCAACTATGCAAGTAGGTAGGTACCCAAGTTTGGAAGTACTTCAAGATATATGGTGAAATAATATTCTAGTAGGAAGCCCAAAGGCAGGTACTAACTATCATAATCATCATTCTAGAAACCAGAAATTTGTAGAGAGTGAAGATACATGTATGTAAGTAATAGTAGGTAAATACTGTATTAGGTATGCCGAGGATTGGGTATGGATGAGCTACCGTACTACGGTACCATATGGTGGCTGCACGGCTGTCAATTGTTTGCGGGTTGGTAGGTACCTACTTTCCTACAAACTACTTACTTACCTAACTAGAAAGTAGAATTAATCGTCCGTGAGACATACAAGTAAAAGAATTACGAATAAATAGCTTCAATATATTAGTCAAAATGCTTTTCAGGCTGACGTAACTTCTAGCGGCAACTCAGTCAGCACCTACCGGTGATTGGCGTGCAGTATATTGGTAAGTCCGCGCGCTGCACCCAGTTCTCCTGGTGGTACCGCGTGAGGAAGTGCGCTTGCAGTCGCGAGTCCTTGCCATGGCACAGAGCGTCCACTGCGAAGCTTGTGCCTTGAAAACACAACACGGTTATATATATATACACGTGCCGTTATATACACAAAGTGCCGTTTTAGGCACGTGTTGAAAATTCCCCCAGCAACAGAAAGTTAAAAAAAACGACAAAAAAAAATAATTCAGGGTTATGTAGGTAGAAAACTCGGCGTAGAAAACAGGTAATATACGCGTATTTTCGACAGTAAAAAATGTAATGTAAAAAACTCAGTTTTCTACGTTTTCTACACGTAGAAAACTAAATTGATGTTAAGATGCATCTTAAACAGTGCAAATGCAAAGTAGGTAGTTTTTTCTACATCAACATGCATTCACTAACCAGGCACTTAGCCTTTAACGATTACAAAAAAGGGTCAGAACATAATCTAACTTGAATTCAATTTATAAAATTGTATTTGAAAAAATATTCCAAATATAATTTTTGGCTTCACACAGGTCATTGTAAGATACCTATCATAGCAACTTTGACAAGAGAACTTTAAAATAACATCATTAAAAAACTCTGCAATCTCAAATGGTAAAGAATGGTAATGATAAAGACCATGCAAAATGCCACGTTTTTAATAGGTATCTCCTTTAATTGCCTTAAACCCCTGCAGAGCCCAAATTTTATGAGGTGGCCTGCCTCCCGCCATGGTTGAGTTTGCGCTTATCTCAGGGATCCCCATCACCACGAACTTGGACATGACAGCGGCCATGATTGGCGCCAAATTTCAATACGAAAACAGTTTTCTACGTTTTCTACGCGGTTTTCTACGCGTATGTCGAAAACTAGTTTTCTAAACGTCACTACCCAACCTAAAAATAGTATCCACCATTCAGCAGCTCTTTAACAACACGTGTTTTTTTTTCAAAATTTATGTAGTAAATAATTTGTAGCCAGGAGACGTTCCGTTTGAATGTGAAATTTATGCGATATAATCAACCAAAAACGACAACCGTTTACTTCCCTCTTAATAACATGTGGTAGATCTTTTGGGGGCCAGGCCAAATGACAACCTGGAACAAGGGTTCACCGTCTGCGCAGTCACTGCCCACCTGGCAGAGAGACCAAGCCAGTAATTTTACTTCTAAACAGTTGGTAATTTTCTTTTCTAGTTCCAATTAAACTTTTGTAAACGATTGTATTTTACATCAAGTCCACCTGCTGGTCTCACTGGCGTTGTACCAGTCAGCGTTAGAACTTAGAAAAGGTTTATTACGATGAATAAGATGTGATACCAAACAAAGCTAACCAAACAGCCTTAAAAGAAGAATAAATCAAGGTACCTATAACTGGGCAAACTGATGTAATGTTCCTAAAGGACCCTACCAGATTGCTATAGGTACTCCTACCTTAGCATGCAAACCCCAGGCACTTGAATACAAGTCTGGAACTCGCAAACTGTGTGTGTTTTAGCATTCAGCTTCTCACCTGGTATCCGTTTGTGGACAGGACATGACTTAACCTCATCGTCCGAGTCTGCTTCGCTTGTCGACGCCCCCTCAACGTAACTGAAGTCCCAAGTCCGTTTCGGAACTCTCCTCGTCTTTTTCTTTGGCACACGTTTTGTGACTAATTTGTCCACTACTGCTATCTTTACTATTTCATCACTGTCGCATTGTTTGTTAAACCGCTGAATAGCATATGGCGTCTTGTCTTTTGTTGACAACGACTCCAAGGTAAAAAGCTCTGCGCGTATTTCTGTATGCTTCGGTTGTCGAGCCAAGCGTGTGTTGAGCCGCGTACGCTTGAGCACGTCGCTCGGCTTCTGGGACCGCGAGACGGAGAGGTTGAAGGAAATCGCAGTTTCCTGGCTCGGCCACACGTTGCTTTGGTCCGAGAGTTGGGCCCGTTGCGATGACATTTTCTTCGGGACCGCACCCAAGTTTTCTTGAGAGGCTGGGAAAGTAAATTAAGATTTTCTTGGCTTGGCAAACTCTTTGCAGTTGAAATCAATATGCATTGTTGTAACATAAACCAGAGGGAGAAATCAGACATTGAAAAATCTTGTACTTTAAAATTAACTTTGGTTTTAACAAGTACCTGCATCTTGACCTTTTAGTGCTCGTTTCAAAGAGGAACTCTTGATGATATTTTGATTCTGGTCCCTTGTGTGGAAGGCGGAACCTAGAAACAATGGCAGGATCAGCATCAAAGTAAGCTATGAGTAGGTACCATACCCATGATATATAGTAAGGATTAGTTTACCATGGTACTGTGCATCCTTCTGGTAAATTGCATCCCATCTGGCTTTACTACCTGCTTATCCATCATTTTATTATAAATACAAAGAAGTTAGACCTATCCTGTGGGCTTGCTTGTCTGCACCCTACAAGTGGTTAGGTCCAGCTGGTAGTCACAGAGGTACCTACTCTAGTCATTAGAACTTGCTTTTATCAATGCCTGGATCCTATAGGTCCTACTATATGCACCTACAAGATTATTAATTTATAGGAATGCCATTATTTGTCTCTAACACAAAGTATATTTGATAGAAATATTGATTGTTAAGCTAATACACCTACCTACCTACTATACCTGAGTGGTCTTTACAAATCACTTGATGACTCTCCAGCGTGCCGCAAATCAGTCTTTTTGGCACACCAAAAAGATTGCACTCATCATTCGATGCTTTAGCGGCCAGTGGTTTGTCTATGGCAATCTTGATTTTTGGCGCAGGACGAGGGACCCTGAACTGCGTACACGACATTTGCGTAGAGGAGTTGCGGAAGGCCAGCGATAGCCGACCACTCTGCCTGCTGGAGCACGACATTGCACTTGCATTTAAAATAGGAAAAGTCTTTTTGCACAGTAAACTGTCATCATACAGTTCGTCTTCATCTTCCATGGTTAACTGAGTCTAGAAAGTAGGTTGGTATAACCTAAAAAACAAGACTGGATGTATGTGCACTATACAGTCTACAATACTCTTCGCGCTACACAAACATCACGGAAGCTGCGAATAATTACAAAGGCACCGAAAAATTTAATTCAGTTAAGTATAGAGAAAACAAGGATAAATAAAAAAAAAACTAATCTAAGAACAGGCGACACAACTTAGTGTCAAATAATAACTGCTGTCAGATATGAGAATTGCGGCACCACGTGACCTCAACAAGGTCAAGGCAAGTAACAACAAACGAACTCGAAGCATTCGGTGCATGCGCGTTAAGGGGGTTGTGGGCTCACGTCACTGGAGCAGCCTTCGACTCTTCGGGGGAAAATAATCCCTAAAAAAATTCTAGCCCAGCTTCGCCTGAAATTACAATTCTCACGCCATCGGTTTGTGCTGGTAGGTAAAAAAAAAAAAATCCCAATCTGAATCTGGGAAAAATATGGTTTGGTTCTCTTTTTGCCTAATCCCTGCCCACTGATCTCTAATTCCGCTTGCAGCTAAAAATTGAAGTCTGATGACAGCAAGTAGTGTTGACAAGTAGTCATTGATTGCAACAGGTAGGTGGGGGTCCCAAATGTGGACTCCGTATCATTTCAATCCTAATTTGAGAGTTTTTAAAACATGTTTCCAGCAAAATTACTACACCAAAGTTGCAGCAACCGGCACTAAAATAATGTCTCGTTATGACATTTTATTTTGGGTGGCAAAACTATTCTAAATTCACTACTATGTGATTTTTTCTTTAGTTTATTGAAGCCTGTATTTGGCATTGACTCTTCACAGGGGCGTAGGAAAGGGGCGAGGGGGAGGGGGTCAGTGGGAGTGACCCCCCCCCCACACACATTGGCTTGACCACCCCCCCAGGGGGGGTTCAGCCAATTTACTCCCCCCGGGGTCACGTAACTGGATCGTGCCCGCGATTGAAATTTAACTTATATTTAGTATTTATTATGGTGTGGTAGGTATTATAGTTTTATAATGAGAAACTTGAAAGTAGGATTCCCTAATCTGATAACCACGGAAGATTAGTCCTGCATTTGGTTGAAAATAAGCATAATTCCTTGAATGCAATGTAAATCGGCTATAGCTCAGTGGCTATAGGCATTGTGCCGTTCCATCATACTAGTAGTTTTGCGGGGTACTTATTTAGAATAGTGTCGGAAAAATATCTGGTTCTGGTTCAAACTAAAGCCATTGGCTAAAGGTGCCCAAACTCGAGCTCAACCGCTCATTTCCCTAGAATTTTTCCGGCAGCTGGTAATACCTTTCTATACTCTTTGTCTGTTGTGTTTTATTTCTCGGAGGGATAAGAGTGGTCGCTCCAGTCCAGTAGGTTTCTTGTTTCGTGTGCTCTCAGACCAGCATTAAGATGTAATTTTAATACATGATAGATATTTGGAATTATTATGTTATATTGAGTTGTCATTGCCAGTTAAGTATCATGTTCAAAAAATAATAAACAGTTGTAATATTATTCGATTTGAACTCATATATGAAAAGATTACGGTGCAAAGGCGGACTGGCGCGGGGTGCGGGGGTGCTATCGCAGTCAGGACTTTTGACGTTCCGGACCCAATTGCCGGAAATCAAATATGTCAATATTATGATAATAATATAAACTTGTGTTCTGTTTGCGATCTTGCGTTAAAAAAACTGCGAATTGCAATCTTGAAATCAAAATATGAGTAATGTTGGCACTTTTTCGGCGCTTTGGAGAGGACGAATGTCTACTTTAAATGCGTACCTATCTAATTATTTATAGGTAAAGATACCATACTTTGCCTAGCCTCGACTTGGACCGTTGGACGTCGCAGAGAATATAGATTATTTTTGTTTGCGAAGAGCGGTGTTGTTGTTTCAGTGTTTGGAGTTTACACTTCATTTCACGTTAAGAACTTGAGTGAATTTTCATCTTTCCCGAGGACCAACTACTGATTGAAATTAGTAAAGAGACCCAAAACTGCCCATAAAGCCTTTTGTCCGCGGCTCAAGACATGGCTTGTAAGTTTTGAAACTCTAATAAGCGTGTGCCTGGATTTTTGATGGGAATGAGTTTTGGTGGGAATGATTTCTATTGCTTGTGCTGCTTGTGGATATTGAGCCAGAGTGTTGTTCGTTTTTTAAACAATTTTTTATATATTTGCAATCACACAAATCTGAAAATAGATATGCAAAATTTAAACAATAAAGCGTGATAGATACTTGCGTCTTGTGCACTGTCCAATGACAATTATGTTTCTTCCTGTTTCTTCCAGACGTTCCAGCCGTCGGGATCGGTATCCGGATCAACTGGCTACCGCGTATAATGGAATCCGCGAGTGGACGCTCATCGGTGAAAGCACAGCAAGTGGAACAGACCGACAAACTACCTACCTATACCTACGTAGTCGGGGTTATAGGTACACTGTAATATTATCATGATAATATGATAGTGTTTTGCTTCCAATACAGATCCTAAAAATAGCTCTGAGTGTCAACAGTTACTCAAGGTGAAAGCAAACATTTACTAAATTTTCAACAATCCCTTCGCAGTTCGAGTGGATATATTTTGTCCACTCATTTGGCGTAATAAGGACATTATTGAATATTTCAATAATTAGGTACTTGACTATAACGGTACGTATGCGTAACTCGTAACACGGTTCGCGATGTGATTTTCGGAAGCTTCGGTATACGGTATCCTTTAGAAAAGAATAACAGATTGCGGACAGGGCCGGACTTAGACAATATGCGTCAGTAGGCAATTTTGCCAATGATAATCAGTAAAGCAGAAACCAATTTTTAAAGATGCATAGACTTCGTAAGTTAAATATCTGTGGTTAAATCATACAACGGACTGGTATAGATTGAAACTTGGTAGGCACCATATCTTGCAGGTTTTGTAAAGTAACCCAAAATATAAGTAGTAAACATATAATAATATTTCGATTTTACCTGCATTGTGCTTGCTGCTGGGCATGATCTGGCTGACTTATGTCGCGCTATTTATCGTTTTTTTGTTGTTTTCAGCTCAGTCCAACTTTTTCTAGAACTGGTATCGCCCATTGTTTTTATATCGCAACTTTCAAATGAAGAATATACCCGACAAACGCGCAGGGTGAAAGCATACCCTGCACCTTGTTAGCCATTCTGCCAATTCGGGAGCTGAATTCGCAATTGAATATTTAAATCCCATCGTAAAATGAGTTTAAAAACTTACTTTCCGGTTGCAACTGCTTTTCATACAGGAAATGCGGATAAGCGCACATACGCAAGAAAGAAATAATTCTTGCCGTTCAATTTCGTCGCGTGAATTCAAAAATAGATCTTTCTTACACGAGAGACTCACCAAATCTGATTTCTGATACCGTATGAGATACGGGAGGAGCTAGGTAGAGGAGCTACGGATCTACTGAGTTAGTTTCTATCTATCTATATTATAATTTATATCTAAAATTACAATTTAAAATTAAAAAACATCTCTTAGGACAAACTTTTGTATTCGGAAGAATATATCGCCCCCTTGATGAAAATGTCAATCAAAACAACGATGGAATCAAGGCCCACATCACTATGCGAGGAATGCTCATATATAAATCCAGAAAAGCTGCAGCTGTTATTTCTGAACTTTGTTGTCTCAATTAACGGCCGATCTTTCGCAATAAATCATGAGTAGGCATACCTACCCAGACACCCTTAATATTATTATAATTAATAGCAGCAGAGGGACTTGCTGTTAATTGTTATCTGTACATTCGATTTTTTTCTTTCCTCGAGGGTACATAAGGGTATTTTGTAAAAAAAAAACTACCTACCTATACATGTTTTATAAATAGTCATTACAGTAGGTACACGCTAGTTATTGCTAGGTAAGTCAGTGCTGACCATGATAACGGCCAGACAAATTTAAATCGAGCTCTAATTGCTCTCTGTCAGTGCTGCACTCTGATCTCAAAAGCGACGTATCTGCGAAGGTATTTCAAAACTCAATGAGCGCCAGTGATAGTCAGGACATCCATAGCTGGTGACAGTTGCATCAGGAGAGCAGAGAGGGTTCCATCGGGGCCCATCGTGCATGAAGATCTCAGTGAGTTGATCCAGTGATTTGAGGACTTCTGCAAACCGTTGGTACATAAGGTAAGATTTCACAATGAACGTTTTTGTGTAGAAAACAAAATTAGATATATGATCGCGGGCTTTATCTGTTTTTGTTTTTCCCAAATTTATTTGAGAATTGAAACAAATAGAAAATTATGATAGGTCATGAATCATGATCATCAATTCGTGATTCCGTAGACAGAAAATATGTAGTTTATATACGCATGCCCTATAGAGCTGTCACTGTCATGGCGCCGTTATCTGTGTCTTCAGTATGCTCTTTTAGATTTTACCAATGTGGGATTTGAGAAAACGCACAATTATTCAATTCGCTGCATGCCTTCAGAGCCTCAATGGTTATTGGTCAGGGTAGGACACATTAAACTCTGCGCTTCGCTCTCAGCAGCAGCAGCAGCAGCAGCAGCAGCAGCATGCCATGCCATGCTACCCCCAACATGAAACAGGCAAACGGGTTGTTAGTTCCCACCGGCATAGGATTTTAAACCCATTTTTTGGACTATTTATTATTTAAAAAAATAACCAAATTTGCTCAAGGAGATGTCACAATTGGTTTGAAAAATCGGCATGAACATCCTCTATCTCGAAAAATAAAACTTGGGATCTGCCCACAAATGCAAAGGCTCGTGCGTCCCCTTTTTTAGATATGTCAAATAAACGAATTTTAGCTTTCAATTTCGTATGTGTCTTGAATTTTAACAAAATGTTGCAGTTGAAGTCCCAAGTACGTATATACGCTTATTACGCCCCCCCCCTCCCCCCCCCCACCTAAAAGTAGCACGTGCGTTTGCAGAGATGTGGTGGTTGCCGGTGAGCGGGCTGCTGGCCTTTGTACTGGGGGCGACGGACTCACAAGGGGCTCGCATCCTTGGCATCTTCCCCACAGCATCCATCAGCCATCAGCTACCCTACCAGGCCCTCATGACGGCGTTGGCTGCTAGGGGCCATCAGGTCACTGTGCTCAGCACAGATCCGCTCAAGGTAGGTATAGTGATGGCACATATCATGATGTTTGATTTTGTTGAAAGTTGAAACCTATCGTGAATAAAACGTAAACAAAATATTTCAAATAGAGTAGCAAGTACTGTTTTTGCATGTTAAATCGAAAATTGTTGTGAACTGATAGCAAACTACCCCAGTCTACCCGAGTCATTGCGCTGTCAATCATTCGATGCTCAGACCATTTGACCCTTTAGCAGAACAATGGGACGGCCTGCGAATGTTGACACAATTGGCTCCTCTAACAGCGCTCTCATTCTAGATGTGAAAAATACTTAGTCTTCACGTAGCATTCAGTTTACCCAGTGTGCTATTTTTTTTTAAATCTAGTCAAAAACTTTCATTTCTGACAGCTGAAACTTTTCAGCCTGTTGGAAGTGTTTGGCGTTGCTGTTGACGATTCGGAAGTCCACTGCCAAAGTGCCCGTGTTTGGCAGCGGCAGCTGTCACTTCAGGAAGTAAACTTGCATTTAGTGTGTCATCCCAGAACAAAAATTTAACATTCATGCATGGCAAATGAACCGGGATAGAGGAACTGCAGAAGAAACTTTTCAGATTTTGTAACAGACATTTTTGAAAATTTTCAAATTTTACTGAAATTTTACCAACTTAACACTGAAAACTTTACAATGTCACATCTTTATACCCTGCACCCCGCGCACTGAATGACAATTGATATCCCTGAAAGTTCGCCCGGTTTTGGTCGAGAGAAATTTGAATTGGAACAACGCATATATTGAACTGTTCAATGTATATCTTGGCTGTGATAATTTGGCTTCGAGAAGTTTTGAGGGAAAAGTACCGACACCCAGCAATTGTATTTCTTCATTCCCCCCAGTCCTCACCCACCAGCGAAGTAGATGAGAATCCCGAAATTATGCGATGCGGGCGCACTCTGCTATCACTGATCTATACTATTATACCGGTTTCAATCAATCTGCTGATCATCGCCAGGGGTGGAAACTTTTCAAAAGACCAAGGGTTGCAGATAAAACATTGTCGCAGCGTGGTGAAGCGTGAAAAGGTGGATGAAGGGAGGCACACTATGAAATAATACAACCCAACCAAATGCTTTTTTTTTGCATTGCAATAAGTAATCCAACCTCTCTGATATTTCAGACTGCTCAGGCGAACTACACAGACATTGACCTGTCGTTCACGTACGACTATATCCAAGAAACGCAGAAGCACCGCGAACTCGAAACCGTGACGCCTTACATACACCTCGAAGTATTCGAGATTTTTGCACACAATCAGGTTGAGCTTCAGCTCTCTTCGGAGGTCGTTCAGAAGTTCATCAAGTTAGTGCCAGCTTACAATTTTATATTTATCACACAACACTTGCCTAACAGTTTTTGCAGATTTGTTTCTCGCACTCTGATAAAACTCGCCCTCTCTGGTTGGACGTTACTTTAGTTAAAAATCGTCTCCCTTTACTGGTCCAGATCGTATTCTCGTGGCTGTAGAGATTTAAGCTGGGCTTGCAACTAGCTATGTCAGCGACGCGATGCCATCAACATTGGCTCTGCACTAATCGGCGACTCTGGATGTGCATGACGTCATGTTCTCGACTCTGCCATGGAGTCTTTGATTGGTCCATAGCCAATGTTGATGACATCGTGTCACTTACATTAGCTCTGTTTGGTTGTCCACGAAATCTAGATGATAACTAGATTTCTTGCGTTTGTTTGTCCAGGCTAGGTTTCGTGCATGATTGCTTATGATGACGTCACAACGAAAACCGATATCTAGATAATAATTACATTGCATCTTGTTATGTACTGGACAACCAAACATACCTGTTGCCAGCTGTAAACCAAGCTTAATTAATTCTTTCTCGCGCATTTTGTGATCAAAATGAGAATTAGCGCCGTGTTCCCCACAGGTCGAATCCAAAGTTTGACTTGGTGTTCACCGAGTGTCTCTTCTACCAAGCGTACCACGGCTTGATCCACCACGTGGGCTCCCCACCCATAATCGGCATTATCTCGTTGGGCCAAATGGCGGTGACCTACGACATCCTGGCCAACCCGAGCAACCCCTCGTACGACCCGGACCTCTTCTGGCCGTACGACGACCGCATGAGCTTCTTGCAGCGTTTCAACAACATAGTGAGCTCACCGTCTCACGCAACGACAAGATCTTCGAGAGTGCATGGACCCTTGCACATTTCTATTCTTTTCTATTTTACATTCATTTTATTCATTCCGATTTCACATGTTAAAGAGGGTTAAAGTAATTATCAAAAAAAAATATATAAGTTGAAGCCCACGTAAGGCAAAGCTTGTTTGAGGGCTTCAATAGAAAAGATAACAAAAAATTAGTTTTTCAAGATAGGTTACAAATATACATGGATTGAAGTTTCTTACTTATGAAGTTATGACATAGAAATTTCTACCATTCTTTCAAAGCCATTTTTTTATTTCTCTCTTGCGTTGAGTTACATTTTTCAGGAAGGATATTTGTTACTCGTCAGTAAGAATAAACCTGGGTTTACAGCTAGCAATGTCAGTGACACGATGTCATGAACATTGACTCTGCACCAATCAGAGACTGTAAATGTGCATGACGTCATGTTCGCGACTCTTCCATGACGTTTCTGATTGGTCCAGATCCAATGTTGATGACATCGTGTCACCGACATTGCTAGCTGTGAACCCAGCTTTTAGAAAATCGCAAGAGAGAAGACACATACCGAATAGATTGGTACATATTAATGGAGACAAACAAAGCAATTCACATATTTTTACAAGTTTGTTATGAAAGAATATCTTCTTGCCGGCCAGAATCGATATTGCGTCGCACTATCGCTTAAAAGGGGATCATCATGTCAACAGGTTTAGAGCAGCATAGCATGTGACTTATGACTTGCACTCAACAATGTCAATACGCACTGACCACTTATTGAAATGTATCCAATTTCCGCTTATTTTCCAGTATTTTGGATTGCGTTTGCGCTATATGTGGTATTCAAGCGTTATCCCCGAGCAAGAAAAGATAATGAGGAAGTATTTTGGCGACGCACCTCCAACGATCATGGAGATGGAATTTAACCACAGCCTGGTGATGGTGAACAACCACTGGTCCATGAGCTACCCGCGTCCGCTGCTGCCCAATTTCATCGAGCTGGGCAGTCTGCATTTGAACACGAAGACGACTGAGCTCCCGAAGGTAATTTCTTGATATTATAGGCTCAATGACTCGATGGTGGCCAATGGTCAATGCTCAATGCTCAACGCTCAACGGCTGGTCATTTTAATTTGGCTACTGACAATTTTTCATCAATACTCAGCCAAGAAATCAGAAAGGATGCAACCCGGATTCGTGTTTTTCATATAATAGAAGGGCTACCCTGAATATCCACTCATTTACTATCAGCAGCTACGCGAAAGCCCCCCCCCCCCGCGAGATTCGCGGCGTTCCCCTCACCAACATTCAAGGAGCGGATTTAACGGTCATCATTTCCGCAAGTGCGAACGAGCCTCTCCTCTTCCTTCGAGAGTATCTCTGAGGCCCCTGCGCTTGCGCCTGGGGCCTCGGAATCTGGGGCTTGTCTGATGTCTGCCCGGGGCCTTGCGTCTGGGGCCTCGGGCCCACGGGCCTATAACATAACAGATCAATCCCTCGGGCCTCAGGCCTTCCCTCAACTCTCTTGTCCGGGTATCAACTAGACTCCTCTTCAACGCAACACAAATTGCGTTCGTGAAGCCCTAGTGATACATTTTGAGCTGGTATATAATCCAGTACCTCGGCGACTTGATCGTAGATTTCTCACCTAACGCTCCCGGAGTGTTGCAGGACTTATCCTCGTTCCTGGACGGCGCCGAGCACGGGTTCATCTACTTCAGTCTGGGCTCGAACGTGCGTTCGGACCGCATGTCCGCGGCGAAGAGACAGCACTTCCTGGACGCGTTCGCCGAGCTGCCGCAGAGGGTGCTGTGGAAGTGGGAGACCGAAGAGATGCCGGGGAAGCCGGCGAACGTGCGCCTCTACAAGTGGCTGCCGCAGACGGACGTCTTGGGTACGTCACTTGGACACCAGACACCATGGAAAAATATCTGGTTCTGTTTCAAACTAAAGCCATTGGCTAAAGGTGCCCAAACTAGAGCTCAACAACTCATTTCCCTAGAATTTTTCCGGCAGCTGGTATTGCCTTCCTATACTCTTTTTCTGTTGTGTTCCAGTCCAGACTCAAGATTCCTTGTTTCGTGTGCTTCTCAGACCAGCATTAAGATATAATTTTAATACATATATAGATATTTGGAATTATTATATTATATTTATGTTGACGACGTCCCCCGTCCCATTATAAGAGTAAGAAGCTAGAGGTCCAATTACACGATGACCATCCCGTCCCCATTTTTTTTGCAATTTTTTAAGGTGGAATTACCACCTTGTCATACGAATATCTACCTACCAAACAATCATTTATATAGCCAAACTATCAGTGACAGCCCCAAAAAATAGCTTACCTTTCCTCCGGGGTAATATTTAAGGCTTTCAATTGACATACAATTAATGTTTGTGCTATGATTGGTTTGGCTAAATAATTCGTCCGTATAACTACGTGCATCCTTAGTTTCCACAGCAACAGTAACATTCCATAGTAATATACTTATGTTATTTAGCCCAACTAATATAGCACGAAAATTATCCTTACTTTATTTGAAAGCCATATACATTAACTAGGAGGTAAGCTCTTCTTGTGGGGTTGTAACTAATACAGTCGTGCAGTTAGCCTTATTTACCACAGCCTAGTGGACTTCGACGTAATGTCATTAAACACTTTACGATTTGTAAAGAGTAAAATGGTAAATAATGGTAATAATAAATACCATTTTTAATGGTAAGGATAAAAACTTAATCATTTGACTCTTTGGTATGGTACTCTTATAATATGTGATCCCCCGAAAGTGGCAAACTCAAATTAATTTTAGTGTAGTTTGCGTGTAAATGGTTGCTTGGTATAGATATTCATTAGCCACGGTGATTATCCCACAAGCAATTTTGTGGACTGTCACTAATTGTTTTCTTTTAAGTAAGTGCCTTTTTTCGCCACCATTGCTGATCGGACTGTTGACCCCTATGTTATGTTGCAGCCCACCCCAAGATCCGCGCCTTCGTGACGCAGGGGGGTCTGCAGAGCATGGGCGAGGCCGTGCACTACGGGGTGCCCATGGTGGGCATGCCCTTCATGGGCGATCAGACGTACAACGTGCAGAAGATGGTCTCGGCGGGCATAGGAATCAGGCTCGACTTCGATCGAATGACCACGGACACCGTTCTCAAGGCGCTGAGAACGGTGATCGATAACTCGAGGTGGGTGAGATCGAGTTTGGTTTTTTGTTTGGAAATTTGAGACATTTATCAAAATCACTTATTAAACTTACTTTGCATAATATTTTTTAGTAGTCAAACCAATATTTGTTTCGTCTCACTGCTTTTCTACATAAGAACAATGCGTGAGGCCTTCTCCCTACGTAAAAAAAACTAGCTGGCATTTCGGAAACAAGAAAGCAGTCCGAAAATTGGTACTGTTTCCCAGTCCCACGATAATATTTTAATTTTTTTAATTTAAAGCAGCGCTTTGCCTTCTGAGGCTTGTCTGTGTGAATTGCTCTCTCTGTTTTGAAGTTGGTTCACATCTAATACCTATACCTGAAATTGAAAGTCCAATAAAAGTTACTTTCGGTTTCAACAATGCGCTTTTAGCATTCCATTGACATTATTCTCTACTCACTTCGAACGTTCGTAAATTGATTGGATTAATGTATCAAGTTCATTAGTTCTGTTTCGAGGTTTAGCACTTCTGAACAAGCAAACCAACAATTACAAAATACGACTTTTTTCATATAAGTACATAGTGGAACAACCCTCCCCCCCCCCCCTCATAACCATAAACCAAACATACAGAGCACACACTAAACTCCACAATTACTTACTTTCCCATCTTGCAATTCTTTTATTTCCCTCTACTCTGCCAGCTACCGGGCCAACTTGAAGAAGATGGCCGAGATCATCCAGGACCAGCCGGAGTCCCCGCTGGAGCGCGCTGTGTGGTGGACGGAGTACTTGCTTCGTCACCAAGGGGCACCTCACTTGCGGTCGGCCGTCCACAGACTCGCCTGGTACCAGTACCTCCTGCTCGACGTATACCTCCTCTTCGCCACTCTTCTGGTCGCGGGCTTGCTCCTGGTTTACTTCGCCATCAAGATGTGCATTCGCCTGCTGATTTGGCTGAAAAATGAGATTACGAAGCTGAAGAATGATTAAATGATTACACGATTAGTTAACGAATGATTAAATTATTAATTAATGAGCGAAATGAATGAATGAATTATTTGAACGAATGATTAAATAGTAAAAAAAATTTTTTTTTCTAACATTTCTTGGACTCATGTCTTCTATGTCCTCTCCTGTGAGACTTTTATTTACCATCATATCCCAGTTGGAAATATTTTTTTTCAAAACATTTTTCTTAGTTACTGTTTACTCTTGTCAAGTGCCAAACCAAAATTGCTTGAATCCAAGAAGCAAAATTAGTAAGTACAGGCCATGAAACGTTGGAAAAAAGTAACTACTATTGGCAGTTTAAAATAATTTAGCTAAAGCTCCATATTTAGTTGAAAAATATATCTTTTTGGCAACTGTTACAATTGCAGACAGTCCAACGTCACACAAGAAAGACGATCACATAAATATTCCAGTATATGTTAGAGATGATAACGGTCTTGCTATTATTTCGCAGTTTTCTGTCCTAAAAAGGACCAGGTGGCTTATGCAAGCCTACAGTCGGTTCCGAAATCCATTCGCATCATAGCAAGACTGATCATCTCAATCATTTACCCACTGCTCTGAAACTATTTGGGTTACCATTTCAATTTTGTTATCAGTATTCAAAGAGCTCCGAAGTCGAGCCGTTTCCTTCACCTCGCAAGGTATACACTTTCCAGGCCACACCTTTCGTCGGATCGCGACGAAACCTATATTTTCGGAATCTTCACACTTCGGACAGCCAATTGAACCATTTACATTTCTCAAGATTCACTCGTTAATTACTTACAAGAGTTTTAAAATAACCATGTTTAGCCGGTATATTGAAAGATGTACTTAAGGGTCAATTCCAGCTAAGAATTTATCTCTTACCGTATACACTTTCCAGGCCACACCCGTTATCCGATCGCCACGAAACAAATATCTACGGATTCCTCACACTTTGGACAACCAATTGAATATTTCAGAACCTCGAAATATCTTTTGGAAATCCATAAAAAGTTGAATTAAATTAACCTCAACAACCATCAATGAATGGCATTTTAAAATTTTAAAATTCATCCAAAACCCGGAGGTTTGCACCCAGTACTTGGCAGTTGCCAGTGCCACAACGTGACAAGAACCTTACGCTCCGACGCCGACGCCGACGCCTCCTCCGGTCGACGGCCTATTTAATAGCGACGTCCTCCCTTTGAAGGGGCCACTCCTTAATCGCAGCCCAAATCAAGTTAACAATGGACTCTCTTGACAATAGCCGATAACTCAGTGGAATGAATGGAACTCGTATTCATTTGAAGATTTATTTTTATCCTGGAAATCATACTATTAGTAATATTCTAAGCTTATAAGTGGAAAGATGTGTGGAAACCGGCGGGGTCACTCGCCTATACGACGGAACAGTGTACTCGTCCAATGCGATTTTTAGAAGCTAATTGTAAGGTAAGTAAAAACTTGACGCGAATGTCTATATTAGGATCGTGTCTTAATGATGCTGGTGGGGCGGGGAAGAGGGCTTGCGGTGACAATACTTAACCCGAACTATACCCAAAATATCGTTAGAATGTGTAACATAAACTAGAACTCAAAGTATTGCAAGAATGCTAAAACCAAACCGGTACCCACAATATTGCCGGAAATCTTCACCCAAACTAGCTCCAAAATATTGTTAGAACTTAAAAAGCTAACCCAAACTGGTTCCCAAAATGTGGTAAGCATGGTAATCTCAAACTAGATACGAAAATGTTCTTAGAATTGGGAGTCAAGTCTTTGGTAAAATAAAATACTTCCAAGGTAGCATGATATGATTATTCTTATGGTTAATGGTTCTTCGATTATACGAACGCCTGAAAGGTCTGCATCCCGCCACGCTGCCGTGCAACTTGGCCTGCCTACCGCTAGACGACAATCCAGATGACCTTGAGCAGCTCGAAGCCCGGTCTCTCGTGGAGGACTGAAGATAGGTGTCAAATTCTGTCTCGTCGATGCTGTCAAATCGTCTACCACGAAACGAAATTTTTTCTCGTGTTTTTGCATTGGCAGATTCACATGAGCCCATTGCAAGAGCTTTAATGCCAAGGTATTGAGAAATTTTGAGTCACAGGTGTGTGAATTACTGACATACAGAAAAAGTGTAACTTAAAACGTTTTCCCATAAGAAATCTTTGCTGAATTTTATAAGAGAGAATCTGAGTAGCTCCTGTAAATATCTGCATTAGATATCCTGGGAAAGTAGTAGAGGTATTCAGTTGTATGTGGTAAATATTTCCAAAGAGTGCCCGTCATTTTGGCCTTAGGTGAGATTTAGAGTCTAGTTAGACCTTCAAATGATGAGACAGACCCACAAGAAAATCATATTGCCCTGCTGGACAAAGGAAATTTCAAACAGAACATTAAAAACGACGCAGTATGTTTTGAACCACACTATTTTAATGGATGTCGACAATTACTTATAGCATTACAATAAAATACTTGTCTGTCACTCGATGATGAAGGTATATATATATAGGTATATATAGTATATACCCCATTTCCACTTTGAAGAGGAAGTTGTTTAGCACTCTCAAATTAGCCCACTGCTGACAATGTTGCTAAAAATGTTCAAAACTTGCTTCCAATACGAGCAATGAAACTTCTGGCTTTTGCTGAGAATGAAAAACGGATTGTCTTCTTAAGAGGAAATGGAGGCAAGATGTCCACTACGGAAGTGGTATGGCTTCTTGTTAATTTCACAAGTTGTTTTGTGTATACAATTTGAACATTTTGAAAAACATTCAACTCATCAAATTGAAGTCACAGATATTTGACAAAGGTTGCAAATTGCTGGGACTGTGCTATATAGCTTCAATTCAAGATCTCCCAAAATTACCTGCAAGTTTGGTCCCCACGAAGATGTTGGTCTTAGTTCTTGTAATTCCTCCAAGAACCTTAGCTAAGCTTTCACACAGCGCAGTAGGAAAATAACAATAATTGTAAACTGTTTCTGTTTTGAAATGTTGGAGGCATAACCTTCAATATATTCATCAAAATCTCGTAGTGCACACCAATTTTATATCCACACAATGATATACTATGTCTCACCACAATATGAATATATTTTACTTTCTATATATTTAAGGCACAAGTATCTTTAGTTTTTTTCCAACTAAATGCAATTATACCTATTAATTTGTTTAAATATTAGGCTAATTGTTTCGTTTCTAAAGAGCTGAACATTCACAGTACCTATTCTTAGACTAGGATCCTATTCGCTACACTGTGCTTTCAAAGTCAGTGCTATTTCTACTGCTTGCACTGAAGGTACCTACTGCAAACTACAGAGCAAATATCATACTGTAAATCATGCTCTCTATTAGTGTCAACAATTAGATTATAGATTTTGGCAACATTGATGTGGTATAATCGACAGCATTGTTTGATATGATTTTCCATATAGATTAATTCAACAGGTAGTTTAAGTATCGTATATAAGTGTGCTTAAAATAGTGTTGAGTCTAATCTGTCTAAATCTCCTTATAGTTTAATTAATATGATATAATAATGTGCTCAATCGGCATCATAGGCAAAAGTGTTTAGTGTAATAAATTGGTACGTTAAACTCCCACTTCGTTTCGCATCCACCACCACAGTCCATAATCCTCATTTCGTAAAACCCAAAGTCCAAGTCCATCCCCAGACCACCGAATCACTCCCTCATCAAGCCAAGCTCTTCGGCCCACCTCAAATGAAGAGCGTGTGTGGACTGGTGTAGTACTGGCCCTTGATCGGAACTCGCTGGGTCGGCAGCCCCGAAATCCCCTTGACGAACGCCGTCCGCACCGGCGAGCGGAGTATCTTCTTCGGCGCCTTCTTTGGTCGCGCCTTCCGTCCCGCACTCTGACTCCTCGCGTTGATGCTCAGTCGTTTGAACACCCCTTTGATCGTCAGCTTCGACTGTCCAGACTCGGACGACTCCGAAGTGTTGTTGGAACTTGTCTGGCCGTCGAAAGAACCGCTGGAACCGTTGCCGGAATCGCTGCCGCTGTTCTGATCTGCGTTGCTGCCCGAGCTGTCGGTGGGCGTCTTGGGACGCGATGCGCGGCGATGTTCGGACGATGTCGGGGGCTCTTCGTTGCCGCTGGACGACGAGTCCGAGTCGGAGGATTCACAGAGCGAAGGGTGGCGACTCCGTTGACGGATGATGCGGCTTCCGATCACGCGGAGCAGGTGGATCGGCTTGCTGATCACTGGGGACAGTGACGGCTTGTCGCTCGACGAAGAACTGGATGGGGTTAGCGTACTGGGACGGGACACTGACGAGTCGACGTCCATGTTTCACAAAGATCACGATAAGGATTCCGTGGTTAGATTGGAATTAGTAAAAACTTTAAATGCAATCACTTTAAATGGCAGAGCCAATGCGTTGGTTGTAGTAATTTACGAACAATGAATTGGCACAGTTAAATTGTCTTTTCCAAAAAGAGAAAATGTTATGTTCGGTAAAACACCACTTGTTCACTCAGTAGCGACGATCGACCAACTGTTGACAAACTCGAAGAGTAATGCGAATGGAACGTGTGCCTCGACAGTTGCGAGACGAATGTAAATCGACGCCTGTCGTCGCCGCTTATAAGTAGCGTCGCGACGCGGTGCCGGCGCAGGCGTCGCGACGCCGATGTCCATGTGACTGGTGGCCGTACGTACGAGCCGCGTGCTTCGTGCAACTGGTGCTGAGGGGGTGGGGGCGACGCCGGGAGACGCCGAGACACGTTGCAAGGGGTGAGAGTGGCCGCGAAAACGTCGGGTTATTCCTTTTTGTGGAGATTATTCATTTTAGAAAGGCATGTTTTGCAAAGACACATTATATTTTCAAATTTCAACTTAGATGAAATAAGTAGGTGAATTTCTATCGACATTTTAGTTCCAATTCAACTTACTTTTAATTTGCAAAGTTAATTTCAAACGCGTTGATAACATAAGCAAAGATATGTATTTACATTTTTTGGTCCAGATATACAACATGTTATATATAGTACTTGTTATAAATTAAAATTATTTCATGGGACATCTCGGCTTGGGGCTACCTATTATGATATCGAAAGCTTCCCTTTCGGGCAAGCAATCAACCAATGCAGTATGAAAATGAGTATTTAAGTGTATACATGCATTGAATTAGTTTAATGAAAGCAATAAAATAATTACACACAGTATTGAAAAGCATATATGCAAGACTATATGCGAGTATTGTTTAAAATGCCCGCGTGTCCTTATATATAAAGTGCACTAAGGCAATTAGATTTTGCAGCTAAAACTTGACACCCTAGTGACACCCTATTGCCGGCACCCCCTAGAGGCGTAGTATACACCACTCCTTGGCAGACGAGGCTCTCTGCCCCCCCCCCCCCCCACCCCCAGCCCACCCCTAGCAACGTGGTCGCCCTCAGGTGGCGATTGCCGTGAGTCTAGAGAAACATGTGATCGGCGTCTCGAGCCAATTGTTCGCGGAGGCTGCCAGGGATCTTGTTGTGGACCGGGCACGGGTCGGCCCCGAAGTCGGCACGAGTTCAGCGTGCCCTGCACTGACAGTTGCACGGGGGCAGGCAGCTGGGTGGCTATTCGTAGAATCTGTAGTAGAATGTATTTACATCCACGAGGCTTCACGCTGGAGTGGGTTTTCTTTGTCGATGAATAGCGCAGATTTTAACGTATTTGAGAAGTCTGCTAATGAGGATGATTAAATTCTTAGGTTCTGTAATAAGTTAACAATCTTTTAGGTATTAAACCAATAAAATAAATGGGCATTAATGACATCGTATTAATAATGATCATACTGCTATATCTATTTTTGAGGTGGGTCAATTTAAACATTTTATAATATCTCATATATCTAACATATATACGATTTTTACGTCAGTTAACTAAAATTTTATGAGAAATGGCATAAGCATCCCTATACTATATAGCAGCTGTAGTTGTACATTTAGATTCATAACTTTAAATAATAATGTGCAATTGAAGTCCTTGCAATAAACTTTACGAAAAATGTAACATTTTTGATGAAATTTCTGCACCTGATGATAATGTACCAGTTAGGTACTACGACGAGGTTTTCCAATGTCATTTCGCGTGTATATTCTTCCTCTTTGTGGACGAATAGTTTCTGTACCAGAAAATGCGACCGTTTCCTTCTTGCTGAGGACGTCCGTCACTTTAGTCACAGCAATGGTCACAGTCAACAGAAATCATACACTTTTAGAAAGAACTTTAGCCAATAAATTCAGTTGTCTGAGTTTGCTAAGTTTGTCTAAGTTTGCCTGCATGTTTAGGACAGTCAATATGCTGAATATTATGTCTTTCAGCGCATCGCATAAAATAAATATTTGCTACTTCTGGCTTGAAAATAAACCAAAATGGGTTCGACGATTTTATAATGGAACCTGTATACTGAAGTTCAATACATAATAAACTGAAGATCAAATTTGACCTTAATTCACCCCTCAAAATTCAAATTACTTCTTGGCAAATTCGACTAAAAACCTGGTCACTTATAACCGAGGGAAAATATGGTGGAGTTGGGATGGCATATATATTTTTGAAGATGGGGTTTGTAATCCAAATTCGCAATTGGAAGATGTCGGTAAAATTGTTGACAGTGTTGACGGGTTTGCTCCGTTTTGAATGGTTTTTGGGCAATTTTGGGCAATTTGGCTTGCGCTGACTTTTCGTCTGCGGTGGCTCAGACATCTTCAGGACCAAATTTGGTCTTAAACATTCTGAAGACCACAGCCCTAAAGACCACATCCCTAAAGGAATGATGACCACAGTCATGAATATAGGTTTTCACTACCGCAGCTGAGCACACAACCCTGAACCCACAACCCTCAACCCACAAGTCAACCCAAAGGTCCTTTATAGGACAGAAAACAATTAAAAATAGAGCAAAACAGCTGTCCACACTATATCAAAACAGTGCTATCTGTGTTACGAGAAGGGATCACATCTTTCGATTGGTGGATGAAGGATATTGATATGAAGCGCATTTGAAAAAGCACTTATTTTCTTGGGTTGCACTTTATTTGTGTGTGAACGTCCATCACGCATATCCCTTAATTGCACAACTGGTTCACCTATTGGTCATCATTACTCATTCCCACATTGTGACCACTCGCATTGCAATGTGCCTTCAGATGGAAGGAGATTGCAAATGGAACCCGTATAATTTTCTTTTTTGAGAAAATAGCCACTGCAACAGACAAACAGACGAATAATATGTTATTACACACATGAATATAAATTTTGAATGTGTATGTGTATTTTCGAACAAATAAATGCACAGAATGCAAATCATGCACACACATGGTATTAATAACTGTGCCGGTCATCGTACGCATTATGAAACCTACCCCAATTATAGTACCAGACATACGTAATCCCACGCTAGTACAAATCCCCAGGTATTATATTCCATAATCAACGCTATTAACAGGTCGCACATGGTCAGTACGTTACGTAAATATATAATTTCAACGTGATATCAATTAGTGCATCAACCCCACCCCTCTCCACCACCCTTATGGCACACAGATGTGATTTCATTCGGTAATGCGGATGAGTTTAGAACAAAAGTTTAATTGAATGCACGGTTATAGCTGACCCGACCAGAAGGTATTGAGGGGTGTTCCTGTGATCTGGTTTGCTCCTGACAGATGGATTTTAAATAGCGGGGTACATTGGGATTATATTATGGCATATGTTTAATAGTATATATATATATGCCAATCTAATTTTAATTAGATTTAAAAATAGCTATGGGCGCTGGATATTCCAAGCGATAACGAAGGGAGAGGGTCGATTTGAGTATCTGTAGGTGGTAATTGTAACAGTAGCGCAAATTTTTAGCCGAAACTGGAAAAGAGCGGTGAAATTAAGGTTTCAAAGGTGGAGGTGCCGGGTATGCGTTGAGAGTGAAAAAAGCGAATAGATTTTAAATGGATGGGAGTACCTGAGAACATGGAACTATAGAAACATTAATTTTACGAAAACTAAGTACTTGTCTCAATAGGAGGTGTCTCATGTGGACTTGCGTACGTACGGGGCGACCCCCGCATCTGGGTTACGAGTTCCATATATGCCATATGGTCTTGCATACGGGGGACGCCGCCTAAGTATGCTGATTTTCCGCAAGTCATTCCCTAAAATGGTGTCGTCGCTACTGTGAGGCCTTCCGTCCGTTGCTTGTTTCTTGTGTCTGGTTCTGGGCCGTTCTACCGGCCCAGCACCTACCGGCTTTCGGGCATTTGCCCAGTCGCCTAATTGGCCTATCCAACCCTGTACATACTCACCTTATGCATTGACTCTGGAAAGGTACTTAAAAAATCATCCATGAAATAGTCAGGAAAACGATTTCACGGAAAATTACGGAGACAATATAAGACGTGTTCCAAGTTCCAACAGCTGTTGGCGAGTATCAAATCTGCAATCACTTTGGATAGTACATACGACTATGGTTTGCAGTTATGGTCAATACTGGCTGGAAAATTGTCGGTCATCAGAGTCAGAAGAGAACACGCTGGCTCAGGAAATTTTGCCATGTAAGAAAGCTGAAGTTTTTTATTAAATCTGTAATGGCTGTTGTAAATGGCTTAGATGGCGAGTTACGTGAATGCTTTTAGAGGCAACCAGAAGCAATTTATGTGACACCCAACCAGTCCAAAAGAGCCCCCATGCTTCCAAGGTCTGCCCGAGAACAGCTAGTCTCAGCCAAGAACAGAAACTCATGTCATTCTGTTTGTTACCTAAGTTATTGCAGGTTTGCTCAACGTCAACTGTGTATAGGTAGGCTCATTGTTGGCCTTTTACTTAAGATTGAGTTTTTAAAATGGCTGTGTAATGCTTACTAAGTTACTATGCGATACCAAAGAGGACGTTTTACTCCAATTTAAACGCCATCCGTCGCATCTTTATTCCCGTGTGCTTGGTCCAGCTTCTGTATACTTGTCTGTAGAATCGATATCTTTTCCGTCCTGACTGACATGGAACACACGAAGATAATAAGCGTGCCAAAAACCGAGATTGTTGCGTAAACACATGAGAAGAGATGTATGGGGAAGGTGTATAGAACGTAACCTATTTCCTCGAAATTTCTTCCCTCAAACTGTCAAAATTATAAACCACAACAGCAACAGCACAATTATAAAAAACTGGAAAACTGTCCTTATAAACAGTGCATAATTCTAAAACATGTATTCACTATAATATTATGATGTTCTATCATGCGTTGAATGTAATTTTATAGAAAATAATGTTCAAAAAAAAATTCAAATAAGTAAAACGAGACAAAAAAAAAACAGCAAAAATAACGGTTTTTATTGTAAATATCTGCATGTGACAACTAAATAAGTTTTGTACTTATTAATAAATCTATAATAAACAGGTGTTATTTAAAAAAAATAACATTTGTGTTTGTAGCCACAGTGCTACAACACAAATGTTATTTTTTCAAAATCTAATTTTGACATCCCATCCGCACACCTGTAGCCAGTCAATACGTAACAAACATTTTCATCTACAAATTTATCTCATTACGCAATATGTCACTCGGCACAAATAGCCAAACACAACGCGAATCGATCAGCGACGGAGCAAGATTAAACAACTATAATTACAAAGCAATTCGGCGAACAGACCAATCGCTGTGCGAAATCGACAGTCCCGTCTTGCTGCATCGTCATCGGCGAGAAGGCAGAGTGGAGACGTGCGGTAACCAATCGATGATCGGCCACCCCTGCACGTTTGACACAGGGGCACGCGCACGCGACTCTCCAAAACACGTGGCCACAATGAGTCGGGGGGCAATTGTCTCGGTGTTTCGTTGTCGTTTCTCAGACGGGTGTACGGCAAAGCTCATTAGCTGGAGCGTGGCACCGACGATCTCTTGTAATTAGGCTGCAATTATTTTTAATGTTGCTGATGCTGCTGACGCTGATGTCCTGGAATTTTTTAATTTGTTGATGTTCTAGTTGTTTATTAGGTGTGTGAAAAAAGTTTTTCTTGAACGAAGACGGCGTAATTTCTTTAAATTGTATTGATTTTGACTCGGTGTTAATAATGAATTGGATGAGCGTCACGAGCAAAGACTTTAATTTGACTTCCCCAAAAAGAAGCTGTTACAACTGACGAGGGAAGGATATTTGCAAATGTTATCTTGTGCCATATACCATCCATGTTATAGGTATACGGTATAATGAATGTATATGGTTTACGTTCCTTTTATAGACTTCTAGCAATACAAATGGTTATAAGATGCAATGTGTAACAGCTCCGGCTATAGAAGGCTGTTCGATGGTAAACTAAAGTTTCAATCTATTTCGTGATACGTTTAATTAAAAATCTATATAAATAAATAATAACCATCACTGTACGAGCAATGACAAAAAATATTATTTGACACCGTTCTATATTAACCGATCTATCCTGATTCTAACGTAGGTATATCATTTGTCTGCTAGTAAGCCCACGCTACACGCTAACAGATGTTTTAAAATAAATCGAAATGATTATTGCTGTACCACATGAATGAAAAAAATACCTATCGGCGCTATAAATAAACAATAAAATGATACGGAGTCATGCGCTGTAATATAACCCATTACCACAAAGTGTGTATATAGGTATATACAAGCCACATGATATTTAATTCATTTAGCATATACCTATTTTGCACTTTATAGCTGCATTGCAATCAGGAGATCTTATCTGCATATGATTTATACATCAAATTTAATTAATAAACTGTACATAACGTGTACCCTAGTTAAAATGTTAAAACACACGTCATGTTTGCTGATATTTTTTGTGCAGTATCGTCTGTAAATGCAAAATGATACCTTGATCTTAATGCGATTGGAAATAAATATGGTAATTGACAAATGTGGGACTAACATAATTAAATCGTTAAACCATCAAATAGCTTCAAAACAAAATACCTTCGACCTCTCATAGACAACCTAATGACTAAAAAGCCTGTGCCCGAAAACGACATTTCTTATATAGCCTTGCGAATTTTGTCTGCAAGGAATTAATTATATAGTTAAAATTATAATATACCTATATCTAAGTTCATCTTGTAGTAAACATTGCGTAGTATTTTTTTTCATATGGGATATTAATTCTGTATAAATAAGTCGAAGGCTAGTGATCGTGAGTCCATAGATTAATGTTCTGTGATCGGCTACATCATCTCAGCTGTTGACCAACCATCGTCGGCTCAGCCTGATTAATTTAATGTCAATAACGTACTCGCCTTTTATGGTGCAATCATTGCAAGTGCAATTTCAATCTGTAGATGGTAAGTGCAGTTAAGCGTCATTTAAGTGATCAAAGAAATGGGTGCTGAAATTTTGAATGAAAAACTAAATCACATGCGTGGCGGTAGACAGGAAGTAGCACCTATACGAAGGAGATGAGGTCAAGTCCTGGAAGCCTCGAGCATGTGGCATGAATGAATAATCCTTCCCTGATTTGCTACTTATTTCAAGTGAAAGAACACAAAAAAGAAATTCTATAAGCAACTGCATGTTTTTTTATGAAACATGTACTTCACGCAATCTCAATTTTCATGAAAACCTTAATTAACTTCTGGCATAAAGTATGTCTGCATATATTCTCAAGCAAAATCTATAGGGATTGGGAACAAATCAGTCCTAATTTGCGCAGCGAGTTTTTTCAGGTTTGGGCCGTAAAATCATCATCAGCGTCCCAACATTTTGATGTATGTTCTCTTTGATCTCAATTTTTTTAAATTTTCTCGCACCATTGATTTCTTGACCACTTTTCATTAAAACAATGCATAGTGGGCCTAGATTTAATTTTCCCCTCCAATTGGAGACATTTCAAGACCAGAACATGTGTCTTTCTACAAGAATTGGCTATTGAAATATAAGAAAACAAATAAAAACAGATAGATAATAGATACTATATATACAGAGCACTTTGGGGCAGCGGATTCACTAAGCCAGCGAAGATACATTAGCTGCTATCAAGATAAAACACATTAATTTAATTGTCCCTTTGTGAATCTGAGAAAACACCGATTTCGTAAAGCAATCCCAAAAGCATGCAGTGAGTTCGTGAACTACAGTTCATGCCTACCAAACCTCGACTATTCTGGAATCTGCATCGAAAGGAACCGTACACGAAATGAGTAAACCTCTCCTCTCCAGGTCCCAATCGAATCTAGCCACGCGAACAAACCAAACACACACTCCATTACTATACAACTCGACCCTGCACCGAAGCAGCTGATTAATGTTGTTCACCAGATATGCTAATCCGTCAGCTAGCAGTGACCTCGCGCGCAGAGCAGGCGATCTGCAGCCCGAGATGCTGGGACCTGGATGGCACCGTGCTGGCCTGGAGGTCGCCGTGGGTCAAGTCACGATCACTTTCACCTGACTCCACGAGCGTCATCGGGCTCCGACTCCACGGGACCCGCGGCCGCCGGGAGGTCGACGGGTTGCCGACGAGGTGTTGTTGTTTTCGATCCATTGTCAGCGATGGGCGGAGTGCGATCTTAAGACGGCGTCTTCCTTGGCTTGAATTGGGCGCGGGGGGGGGGGGGGGGATCTAGGTTGATCAGTATCGTCAATTGGGAATACTTTGCCTGTATAGGGGAAACTTTGACTCTATTCAAATATTAAATTTGAAAGGTCCTCTGAAAAATACCTATTCTATAGAAGTTTTCTTTGCAGGATTTGGATAATTACGCAATGATTTGAGAGGGACTTTTTAACGCATTCTTGAACAATTACTTTTACGGTACCTATTTTGTGATGAACCATTTGAAAGATATTGGGTAACCGTTGGGTCCCTATCAATTTCAAGTGGGTGGGGGAAGGGGAGGGTACAGAACATTTTATTTCCTTTAAGATACTCCTATCAAGTAAGCTCTTATTATATCATGGATTTGAATGTATCAGCTCCAAATTCATGAAACTATAACTGGAATTGGTATGAGGTGCAACTGCAATACCGATTGATGTTGTGCCATGGAGGTAACGGTGAGCTACCATGTCTAAAATATACAAATATACAATACCAATAATCTTTTCCAATTATTTACGTGTCTCCCAGTTATACGATTGCAAATGCGGTGGGGGGAGGGGGGGGGGGGGAGCTGCAATATGGCTGCATAGTAAAATTGATGTAATTTATTCAAAGCTTAATAACGCAATAACTAGACACGATAGCGTCTTCTAACTTTAGCATATTGTGTATCATACTGTCTTCAATGAGGATTCCAAATATTAATTTGTTTTGCGACCATGACCGATAGGACCTACTACCTTAAGCTCATTTGTGCTGCGTAGGTATGGAAAGGGTGAATGTCATGTCATTACAAAGACACTGGTCACACACATGATTGCAGTTATGTTTTGAGGTAGAGGTTGGAAGAGTTGAGAGGTTGGAACTAGCTATCGATGGCATCCTGTTGTTCAAGTAATGTCTAGGAACCAATCTTGTAAAGTGCATTTTAAAACCGACTCATGCCGAAAGTCAAATAAATTCACGTGCATTTAGTTGACTGATGATCTGACAAAGGCACTTGACGCTGGCACTGACTCATGTCGTTCGTGTCGTTTCTTTTAAAAGTGGCTGCTTCAAGCTGCAATGTACTTTATGCTAGAGGAAAGAGCAAGAAAAATTGTCAGATGATCTTTCCTAATCGTAATACTTTTTCGAATTCTTATGCTTCGCCCACTTTAAAACATAATATATTATGACGACAAAACTCCATTTTACGTTACTGAAATCCAAAACTGCTTACATAGCCTTATGCCATTATACTCAAGAAATGGCTTATAAGTTTTGGAACCCTTAGCTCGTGTGTAGCAGCAAAGGGTCCTCGAGGAAGATGCAAATCCACTCTCCTTCTTAACGTAAAATGGAGTTTAAGTATAGACAATATTGAAGACTAACTATTAGGGACTGGGTTTTAAATTTGCATGAGACAAAATGCTGTTTACAAGAAAGTCGTTATGAAATGCAACAAAAATAATAAATCTTTTTAAAACTCATCACATAGAGCGAGAGGTCAGTACCTATCCCCCTTTGAGGCTTTGTTTTGGTAATATATTTCGTAATACTACTCTTTGGTAATAAATAAACAGAGCTTAATCAGTAACATATTCAACTAGATTTTGTGGGAAAATGCAGGGGGTATAAGATGCTGAGAACAATGGTAGGTACTCTGAAAATTTTATAAAAATCGGAGCAGGCGTTTGGTCTGTATGAGCGTTCGAAAGGCACTTGAAAAAAACCACGTATTATACGAGTGACTTTTTGGGGGTGGGGGTGAGTAAAATCGGAAATTTCGCTCCACTCGCCATGCTCATCAATGAGTTTCCTAGGATATGAGTTTTCCATTTTCCTCGCACTACTTTCAAGAAAAAAATCCAAACTGGGTATCCATGTATTGAATGGAAGTGGTCTTCATGATTTCATCAATCGAACGTTAATTTCAAACTCATATGGTAGTATCAGTATAACATAAAATGTTGCCAGATTATCCATCACAATATTATAAAATGCAAGTTCTTTTACACTTTTACAGGTATTATAAAATATAAGATCGAGCATATGAAATAATCATGAAAGTATACGGAAAGATGATATACTAATTTCAAAATTATAATCAAACAACTGCTATATATTATGTACATGCAAAAAAGTTTTAATAAAACATCTGATATAAAAAACGTATACATCATTAATTGAAGAAAAGGATAAGATTAGGTATCAAAACGGTGACTATGAAGACAACAGACCAAGCATGAATGTATTGTAAAACGCTAGAGGATATTTCGATACGTCTTCCTGCAGCTAGGAGTATATCCTGCGCTTCTTGAGGGGAGTCTTGTTGGACGGCGGAGGCCCGCGCAGCAGTTCGGGCACATAGTACTTGCCTGCGCCGTACTTCAGCCTGTTCTGAGCCGTGCAAAAGCGGAGTGCCTTAATGACTCGGCTCTTCGCAGTGTCCAGCGGTATGCCCATTTCGAGGGCACAGCTGGTGTAGAGAATCGAAGGGTACGTGGGCCCAACGCGGGATATGTACGCGATCAGAAAATTTGCTGTTGCGTAGTCAAACGTGTCCATACGTGGAGCCATTTTGAAATTTCGGATTTTAGTTTTTGAATCACATTGACAGCGAGATTGTTTTCTAATTTTTGGGATCTCAACTCTGTCTGCAATCTGCCTGCTTGTTTCTTATAAATATAAAGTCAAAGGCAACGGACCGAATTTGTGACACCAAAATTGCTTCCCCCAGAGTCAATAAGACAAGACATAATGCCCAGTTAGTAAAACAGCTCGAAATTTTATGCACAGAAAACCAATCGATAAATACCTTAAAGTCTTAACTATATAACTGCTTACCATCACAAAAAATTGTTCATAACTTTTTTTTTTAAATCGGCAAATACTGCCACTTTTGGTGACATGTAGGATTGCCAACTTATTTAACTCCCGCTCCTTTGCAGCCAGAGGTACCTACACACCTTCTTTGAAACAAAATAAATTTCACAGCTTGTACAGCTCACACCCCAAATTATCGAAGGGTCGAAATTTCGAAAACAGAAAGGCCATAAAAACGTTATTAAAATCAGAGCAAGCGTTTGGTCTGTATAGCACGAGCGAATGCACACAAATATACTTATGAAAAATAACAAGTGAATTTGTTTTGAGGGGAACAATGAAATAAAGATTTCGCTGCCCTCAAAAGCGATAAAAAATGAAATGTCCAGGCGCGTAGGAACGCTTTTCAAGTTGGGGGGGGGGGGGGGGGGCAAGCTGCAAGACAGACAGTGGTGAAACTCGGACTGTGGGGGGGAGGGGGGGGGGGGCTATATATTTTAAAGCAAATCTGAGGGTTTGAGATAAAATTGCAGCCTGGGAACATGGGGGTAAGAAATATACATTTAGAATACTTAATTTAAAGATTTCAAATTAACGCATTACGAAAATTACTATCACGTTTTCTGTGATGCCTGTAAATATCGCACATAGCGTCTTGTCGTGGCGAATTCCAGCTCTACACTAGCAATACAAAATTCTTCCTCTCCCTCTCCCAGTCTGGGTGCATGTATGACTCAGACTATAACATAAACAGTGTTAGTCTGCATTTCTGCTACTGCTATAGTCATATTCCTGATTTGTTTTTACGAGTCAAAAGATTTCGTTCAACATCAGCTAAGCAGATACACTAGGTATACTCAACTATGAGCAGCAGACAAAATGAATGATTTCAACTATAAAATTTGCCCCCCAGTTGCCCCCCTATGCCTAAAAGTTGGGGGGGGGGGGGCATTGCCCCCTTGCCCCCCCCCCCCCCCCCCCCCCCCCCCCCCCCTGTTCCTACGCCAGTGTGTTTCCCCATCAACCAGGGGACAGGATCAGCGCAAACGGGCTGGGATCGGACTTCGGAGCCCGTCCCGTGCCGTGCAGCAAGGGTACACGTGAGCCGGCCGGCTGGGGTTACGACGATCGGTCGGGAGGGCCAGTAGAGGGCAGTGACCCGAAGGGAGAAGACTTCTTGCTGCCGGAGCTGTGTGACTAACATTTGCAGGCATTTTACCGACATTTTCCGGTTTTTACAATACTTCTATAGGTTTTCAAATCTCATCCCAACTGCACTGGGATAAGGTAAAATCTCGGATCAATATCTTCCATTATTTTCCAAAATAACAGATCTCAACAGATCTAAACAACATATCTGTAACAGATTAGTACAACAACATGATCTCATTTCAATTTGTCATGAAACAAACACAGCCTTACAGCAGCAGAAACTACAGCAACTACAGCAACACACGCATTCATCAACAGCAACTATATATATATATACTGCAGCAGAAACTACATCAACAGAAACAGCACCTACAGTTACAGCTTCCATACTAAACAGCAAATCACGAACAGTAGCAGTGATAACTGAACTGATACAGCAGCATGGCCGGGCGTTCTCAAGCACAATTCCCACTCTCAGCCCATCGCGGCTCTCTAGACGCGCTTCTCGGAAAATCGCGAAGAAACGAGCGGAGGAAAGCAAGACCGCAACCCGTGCCCGTGCAGGTAATTATAGACGGCACGTTTTCTTCAGAAGTGTGGGTCCGATTTAGACGGAGGGAGATGCTAGCGTGCGGAGACGACACGGGATATTGTCTGGTCTTTCAATTATACCTTACCTATCTGGCGATTGCGTAACGTTACCATTTGGTGGAAATACAAACGCGATCGTTTGTGCAATATTACCGGGAGTATTTCTTTCTCTTGATATATACGTACATCGCACTTACGTATGGCTATAATTATCAAGACGATGACAAGAAAAACGTGATCGATATTTTGACTGGCTTACGCCGGCATGTATGTACGTAGGTATATCTACGTGCGTATACCTACTGATGTTATTCATTTTCAAATGATTAAACACACGCGAGAATGTAACAAGAATAAGTAAAAAAGTACCAAAAAAACGAAAACCAAAGCGCTGTACAATCAGGTGCTTAAACTGAGCGAAAACTAAACAGATTCGGAAGCAACTACAGGGTAGAAGGTAAAAGAGCCAGATGCCTTTGGGGGTGGGGAAAAGGAGCCTTTATTTATCAAAGTACACTTTCGAAAAAAAAAATTCCCAAATCTTTGCGTCTTTTGCTTGCCATTAGGCTGGTTCAGGACTTAAAGGTTCGTTAAATCGTTATGTAGCCAATCATGCCTGCACAACAAATATTAAACGGATCGTTCAG
Source organism: Nemoura dubitans (assembly GCA_921293005.1). Taxonomy (NCBI): domain Eukaryota; kingdom Metazoa; phylum Arthropoda; class Insecta; order Plecoptera; family Nemouridae; genus Nemoura; species Nemoura dubitans. The sequence continues at coordinate 17,265,414 of OV121076.1, read as the reverse complement.
TAACCAGCCTGTGCTTAGGTCAATTGTTGTCAAAATGTAACTGATCTTTGTAAGATATTTGCATTAACGTTGGAGGAGGGGGGACTATACTGCTCTCTACGTCATCAAAAAGACTTGTGTGTAATTTAATCGGTCATCCACGTCCCATAACCTAATTCGCCCAAAACGGTTACATTGACGACAAAACCTGCCAAACCACCGAGAGCTGCTTACCAGTAACATCCAACCACCTCCGTAAAACGACGTCAAAATACCAGAAACGTGCGTCATACTGTTCGTCTTTAGTTGCATCTCATCATCATCATCTTCATACCATACCATAACCTCAATCCACCCCAACGCTTTAGCCCATACATCCTTGACGTAGACGCCACATGTAACCAATCGTGGCCTGGATACCCGTAATATCAACCCCTATAACTAATACGACCCAATCCTGTCCGCGCCAGAACATGTAGGTATGCAACAACATAACACAATCGACGTAGATTGAGCGTCATACCACCCTGAATGAACGACTAAACCGTTCCGATTTTTCCCAGAACTTCCTGGGATGCGACATCTTTAAATAACCACGACCGTAAGACAGGCACATCAAGATGACGCACGCACGTTCTTAAACCGTGCGTGCTGTCGGAAGATTGTCCGCAGATGCAGATGACATGCGTTACATGCTCGAGTTAGCGTACACACGCATTCGACTTACGTTGGTGGCTGCAGGGCTATTGTTGGGTTGGGAGTAGCTTGGCCAGTTGCGCGTGCACGACGAGCGTTGACGAGCTAATTTGGAAATTGCTATTATGGTTGTTGCTTATTATTGTTATTGTTACATATATGCCTAATTTAGCAAAGTCTTCGATATACGTACTCAACCGAACATTATGACGGATACCTTTGACCTTTTCTACTTTTAATGTTTTGCTTATATTGGTGCATGGCATTGCCAGGAGTGATGCGTGTCTGGTTAAATGGTCAGCGTACCATTAAGTGGACTGTCGCAATGTTGTCTAACTTGATTGGTTGTTGCACTCTTCTATTTCGACTTGTATTGAGTGACAGAGTAAACGAAAGTGCACGTAATGTCGGCAACTGCATTGTCTAGATATCAGACTATCAAATGCATTATAGCTAGCGATCACGCCTTGCGTATATAAAATTAGCTGAGTTAGTGGTGTGTGTAAGTAAAATGAAAAGCCTTAACGCTTAGCATCGCACAAAGATATATAATTGCCTACAATGTCGCGCATATTCTGGCTTGGCACTGAGCAAGGTGATGATTGCAAATTATGCACATCGAGAATGAGATTGTAGTTTATAAGATCATGTACAATGATTTGTGCAACGAAGAAACGCCTAGCTTTATTTGCATATACAATCTTATTCATTTCATTGTTTGTGTTAGCATTGGCACGGTCTAGGTTTCTTTTTTAAGACTGACAGTATGGAATTTGCAAATTCGCCAATATCATGATGAATTGATCTTGTAATTTGACTTAACATTATTAAGACAGGAAAATACTACCTATAGGTATCTGCAAAACGTAACAGACAAGGAGGCACTTTTGCTTCTATAGCTATAAGTTTCGAATTGATTTAATTCGACCTTGAAGCTGTCTAGCGTCTATGTCCCCAATACTTCCAGTGATGACTGATATGTGCCCATCGGCCTTAAGATGTCTAGCGTCTATGTCCCCAAGTCTTTTTTGAGGTACTCATGCGTAGATTTGACATGCAATATTCGAACGGTCATCGTTAACCTTGAAAAACTGAGACCATATCTGGCTGGCCTTTATTTGCGAAGAGCAAGGGAAAGGTGGAAAAGCATTTTAATAATGTGTACCGTTATTGTTATTACGAATTATAATGCATATCATTATGCATATTATTGTGAGTATTGAGGAAATACTTAATTTTTTTGTTTAATATTCGATTCGTCTCTAGAGTAAGTATGTATACATATATTATTTACAAGTCTTACATTTATAATTCGCATTTAAGTTTGTTACTTTGTCAAATTGTAAATGCAGAATGATGGTGAAGTTTAGGTCCTGAATGTTTTAGACTCATGATAACTGACTCTTGAACCAAGGAACTACCCAGGAAATATCCCAGAAATCAGACATGGCTAAAGGAAATACAAAAATTTTGAGAAAAAATATTTCCGATTACGACAGTTGTATAAAGGAGCCTAGACAATTTTAGTGTTTAAATAATTGGCGAATTTAATAATTCACCGCATCCTTGGCTAAAGAATATGCAAGGTTCAACCACTATGAGCTATATGGGTGATAAGGCACTATTTTGTGCGCAATTGTATTTTGAAGTTTCGCATCCCATTGCAATGGTTGCTAAATGATTGTGGAGTGCTTTTAGCCATCAGTGTATAAGTGCATATATGAAAAGTCATGTTAAAACAAGGCTATTGCTTACGGAAAATAATAAAAATGCATCATCCAAAGGCATATCAATCGAGAGCGAAAGTTCTTTCAAAACCCTCCGTTAACAAGCTCGTGTAGACTCGAGTAGACTCGAACAGACTTCGCAAACCTGTAAAAATAATTGCTCCTGCGGCAATTGACGGTGTCCATCAAATTTTAATTACCAAAATTGGAGTACACATGCAGATTAGCTGCTCGCAGGGGCACGTACACTCGCGTATTTTTTACTTCGGCATGGTAAAATACGTAGTAGACACTCACTGCAGCTCGTCATGACGTCGAAACGTTCGAGAAAAGGACCAAAACGAAAGCAGCTGCTCCTGACCTGGATCTGACCTCTGCGACGCGACGTGCGAAGCTTCGCCGACACGTCTGGTCGAAACGCGAAAGGTTCGCGCGGCTTTTCAATTGGAACATGTTTGAAACGAAATAAAAAATTAACGAACTAGTAATTTTTGATCTCTATACATTTATTAACATTTCAGCATAGTCACGATGTTTTTTTTCTTCCGTTGTACAATTGCTGTATCTATACCTCATATAACAACACATTTTCAGTCGTCTACGACAAACGTAATAAGATGTAATGACATTAATCATTAGATTGCTATTAATTATCCAACACCTTGGGCCAGATGTAAAGAGTATTTGTAAGACACTTCATTAAAAACGAACGAAACGTCTCTTCAAAAATCGCAGATGAAGAAAGAAAGACACGTAAGACACAGATTTCTTGTTATCAAAAACAAGAAATCTAATCACGTTATCAATCATGGAGCTATAGTAAGGTTTATGTGTTAAGAATCAGGCCAATCGCTTCGATGGCTGTTTGCTAATAGGTAAATTGTGTCACCTTGAATGTCGACTATTATCTTAAGAGTCTGCTAAGGCTCTGCTGGCGCTAAGCGATATCTTCTGCGATAGACGCATAGTGGTCCATGACTTGACATCGCAGTCTGTGCCCTCAAGGGCCACGAGGCTCCTTAGATCTCCGAATGGAATCGGAGAAATTCAAGCGGGTTTTTAAAACACAAGGCTTAGCGTACACTGGAAGAACATGATGTCGTTGTTTTTATACCAACTCATTTCGCAAAGACATCGTAAAAAGTGTCAGCACGGATGATATTAATTGATTTCAACTTTATACTTTCGGCTGAAGGCAGTTTGTGTATGTTGCACAATTCGGCAGATGCTGCTGATCCACCCACGGTTGTAAATGTGGCATTCGACAAGTGACCTTGGTCAAATGATGTCCACTCGATTTCAAAGAATGTTTTTATTATGCAAATAAGTGCTGGTGCTTAAAATGTTATCAAAGATTGGGTTACGTTACGTTCAATTTATACCCGTAGTCAAATCAAAGATATGTTTGTGCAATATGTCAACAATTAATAAGAGAAAATGAATACATGCGAAGGTGGAATTGAGACGCAAATGTTCAAATCCGTCCCGCTATAATCAATCAAATCAAGTAGCTGAGTAGAATCAAATGTTGGCGAATACAATGAAAACATGCCGTGATCGACTTTTGTACTAAGAGGATTTGACAATGAAAATCTGTTTGTGTGCCCCTGCTGAACTCTACGCGACCGCGTCAAAAGGTCGGGAAACTCAAAGCATTATTAGTTTTGACAGCAAACGGCACAGATATAGCCATGCACGCGCTGAGCGCCGAACAATGTGAAAGGATTTTTTTTTGAATTTGCATGCTCCATTTTACTCGGTGTGTCAGTGGCTAACGGTCGAGTTCTGTGCTGACATTGTTGTCAAATTTTTGTCAAAATATATAAGATCGCAAATAAATTACATGCCTTGAAATAGATGCATAGAAGAAGCGGCAAACTCACAGTTCATTTTGAATTATTATTTCGTATACAAAATTGAATTCAAATTCGAGCTACATTTATTTATTTTAACTAAACCTACAACCACACTACAACCTATAATTTTTATGGTTCTAAGAGAACCACATGGAACACAAAAATAATCAATGAAATTCGATATAACCCAGATCCAGATGTATTATGGATAGATGATCCAGATAGAAAAGCGACAGATGGAAACAAATTTGTGAATAAACGATGTCAGTTTTAACATATTGTTATACCTGTCACGTGGTAGGTATATAATACGAACGATTCACTAAAGCGCGCATAACAATAATTGAGCCATGGAACCACCTTGAAGTTGATCACAGACACAAAACCACTTCAACACACTTAATACATGATCGGTCACCACGAAATATCAACTAAAATTGAATCAGACAGTCTAGATCCTAATTCGATTTGAAACAAGATAGAAAATGCTACATTTAACATTTTTAACGACTATGTAAGAAACGTAAATGATGAAAAACAAATTAACGTCACTTCAAAGATAATTTGGTAGTTTTCAACTTCCGAAAAACGATGAGCACTTTAGTATGAAGATTGGTGTAGAAAATTTCGTTGCAAATGCGAAAATTCGCCAAATCCAGCCAGATCGCCGATTCCACCGTCCGAACACCACGATATAACAAATAAAATTGTACTCCTGCAGAGCCAATAGACACAGCAATCTACAAGTGGTACCAGAGAGTTGTTTCGAAAGTACTTAACCTCACCATCCTATTTGTCATCGTGCTCGCTAAGCATGGCTAAACCATTGGAGGCACGACGCTGATGTCAATCCATGCACTCGGAGCTCTGGCAGGTTTTCCTTGGACCTGACACAGTGCAAGCTCTCGACGAACTCCCTTAAGTGGATGACCCTGGGCGACGAGGTATAAAACCATCCGAGCAACATTCGACCAGCATCCATTCGTCTCTCAGCTCTAGCCAAGAGAATCGACTACCAACACTTCAACATGTTCAAATTGGTAAGTCAACGCTGGGGATTCGAAGTGTTTTGGAAGAAATTTCATCGCGATCGGACCGTTATTAAGGAAGTTGGCTGCGATTTTCCCGGGAAAACGCTTTCCGCTTTTCGCGGCTGTGCGCGAATTCGCCCCGTCGCGTTGCGTATTTGTGGTCTCGCAGAAAGCGGTTTGACCGTGGTGAGATAATTGCGTGTCTGCGCGTGCGTTTGTGCGAATATCGTATTACGTGGCGGCGTAAATAGACAATTTGGCGACCTCGGAAAGTCGATCTAGACGATTACTACACATGCCGTTACCTACTGAGGAGCGTCAAGAAGTTGCGAAAAGTGTGCGAGTAGCATGAAAAACCGCGTGCTCTTTTTCGCGGAGTTTTCCCCTTCTATTGATAAGATTTTTAATTCAGCATCGTGTATATCTACGGTAGCGATGAGATTCCATTCTAAAGTGTGGATTTGTCAACAAATTTGTAGACAAGCTTCTATCTTTGCATGAAACAAGATCAACAATATTTATACTTGAAGTCGGATAAGTCAATTTTGTACCTCCGTGCGCTGCAGCATAATAGCAACAGTTATTTATTCGCCTCTTATATACTTTTATTTCAATCAAATTAACCATTAAATTTCAAGAGCCGATCACCAGAAATTAAATAAAAATATCACTCTCCAAGCTTGATGAATTCCCTCCCGCTTCCACACAGTATCCGCGCTGTGAATTTATTGGGGAAGGGGGGGGGGGGGGGGACGGAAACCCACTCTTTGTTACCACGAGCTGAAAAAACACGCTATACTGTAACTCACTGTGAAATGAGAAGTGCAGGACACCAGTTTTAACATTGCTAGCAGCTGACTGGCATACCACTTTGCATAAATTCACGGAATCACTTTAAAATAAGTAAATAGTGTTAGTCTTGATCTCCAAATTCCAAAATGAGAAGACTTTATTGCACTCCATATCAAGCATAGGGGTATTTTATGAGAATAATAAACTTTCTACAACAACCCTGTTTTTCTCCACTTTGCAGTTCGTCCTCGTCGCCCTCGTGGCCGCCGCCGTCGCCGCCCCCGCCCCCGGCGGAGTGGTGGTCGGAGCCGCCCCCGTGGTGGTTGCCCATGCCGCCCCCGTGAGCCATGTGAGCCATCACTCGACCGTGATTGCGCACCCCGCCCCCCTGGTCCGTGCCGCCCCCGTCGTGGTCGCCCACCACGCCCCCATCGTCCACCACGCCCCCGTGGTGCCCGTCGTCCGACACGCCGTCGTCGCCCACCACGCCCCCATCGTTCACCACGCTCCCGTGGTGCCCGTCGTCCGACACGCCGTCGTCGCCCATCATGCCCCGGTGGTCCATCATGCTCCCGTCATCGTCGCGCACCATTAAGCGGATGTGTTGAATATGAATACCGTTTTTACCTGCAGCACAACTGAGTCACCAAAATACTATCTGTTTCTCGGTTCTTTTGTGAATTGTATATAATAATGAATCGAGGCGGAACTTCTTGTCATGTACATTACAATATGTGTTAGGGAGAAAATAGTCCCGGTCCCGTTTCTAAACGCGTTTCAGCGTCGTGAAATTTTCAATTTGAAATAAATGTTCTCATACCTATTCAATAATTTTCAATTGTATGTTTTATTCTGCATGCCTGTGTCACGATCCTGGTTTTTACGATAACTATCCAAATTAACCCTTCCATGAAGAATTATTGAAACTTGATTCCTAGAAATGTGCATCATTTTAGTAAAAGTAACATCCCAGAAAAAAATGATCTTCTGATAAAATATGGAAATGTTCATTTCGTTATTCGACAGGATAGTTCAATTGTGTTTGTGAAATTTAGCTTATCGAATGAAATTCAAATCATAGATGTTTTAGTATATTATTTGAGGACGATGCAGATATCCTCACTTGATCAATGTTAGGTATATCAACTACCAATAGGTACATGGTGAAGAGTAAGCTCGACAGTTTGGGGAAGGAACAGGTGCATTTCTTCTTAATCTCACCAGAAGTGTGCTAGCATTGGGTAGAAGAGGTCATCATTCGTGTACCAAATACTATGGCAGCATGGCACCATAATGTGTCAACATCCGTGTATCAAAACAGGTACCAGGGCATTGGAGACAATAATTGGGGCATCGGCCACCAGGACCACGATGCCCCGGGCGTGTGTCATTTCGGCTTTGCCACCAATGGGAGGACAAATGGATGACGCGAGAGTGAAATCCGATACCAAGGAGGCGGGTTGCTTGCTGTGAGAGGCGAAGGTATTATTTTGGGAAATTTTTTAGACCCGCTTTTGGCTACCAATTATTATGTAAATATTTTGAAATCCCTTGAGCACTAAAAGCAGTGTGAATATGTTTGAAATTCCACTTCTGGGCACCAATTGTACAGCGCGAATATTTTTTTAAAGATCCCACCCCTGGGCACCAATTGTAATGCGAAATTTATTAAGATCCCACCCCTGACACCAATTGTAGTGCGAATATGTTTTAAGATCCCATCCCTGGGCAACAATTGCAGTGAGAAAATTTCACGATATCCCACTCACTGACACCAACTGTAGTGCGAGTATTTTTCAGGATCCCTCTTTTAGCACCAATAATTTGTAGTGTGTTGTTTTAAGATCCCAATGTGACACTAACTGTAGTGTAAACATTGTTTGAATCCCACACCTTGACCATCTTTAAAATCGTATGTCTGGGCACCGCATAGTGAGAATATAACTCTGACATAATAGTTGGCCTAAATTTGAGGAAATGATGAGGATGAGGATGAGGATGAGGATGAGGATGAATATTGAGGATGAGGCTGGGAGTTTTTCTTATGCAATTGTTTTTGAACAGATTTATTCTTCGAGTCGAATGTGTAATGTTGCTAATAACTGTGGTTCTACTAAATCGTTTCAATCAGAATTCAAAAATCAAAAGAGGAAGGAATCAATGATTTTCAACAAGTCTGTTTCAAGCCGTACAAAGAACATCTCATCTGTTCCAAAAGATTTAATATTTCCTGACAGTTAACATGATTTCCTGGCAAAAAAAGAAAAGTTTGTGCAATAATGACCTCCCTGAGATACTTGTTCTTAACTCAAGCAAACCCAACAGGAGCGTTAGTGTATTTTCTTGATTATCACAGCAGTCTAGGAAAAACTTCGGACTACGTAGTATACGGATGTACTATGTGATGCGTACATTGTGATGCGTTCTATGAACTATTTGAACAACGACGATTAGCATCTGAAGATCACGGCAATGAAATCACGATATTTAAGGGGGGAAATCATAACGAGTGGCATCATTTAAAGACCAGACGCAGTTGAAGAAGTCGAAGAAGTTGGAAGCATCACAAATTGCGTTAGTTCCAGAATTTATTGAACATACCATACAAAAAATGTACTTCAAAAGCTTCACACTTTTCTTCAAACTGGTGAGTGAAAACACTTTTTTGTCAAACTCCAGTTACACTCTAGTAAAGAAAATGAATATGAAAAATAAAAATACATGCATACAACATACATACAATTCTACAAACAAAAGTAATATAGATTTTTTGGGAATTTTAAAATGTAAACCCTTACGCTTCTGTAGTTAGATCTGGAGCATTTGTACGATTTATAAACTCCTTAAACAAAGTTTTCTTTAAATTTTTTTCAGTTTATACGATGCGTTAAACGTTAGCTGCAAAATTAATTTCCTAATTTGGCATTACCATATAAGCCCCTACAAAGCAAGACATTCTGTTTTCTGGAGGACACTCGTCTCTCTGTGCCCTGTGGCCGTGGGTAGTGAAAACAATTAAATTTCTGTGGTTTTAGCGTTAAAATGATCCCAGGTCTATAATATGTAAGAAACACCTTCCATCGAAAGGGTATTTTAAAACACACAAAAACGATCGCATATTATAAATGTCATCGAGTGCTATAACTTGTTTGGAGCCTCAGAGATACGAAAATAATAACATTTGATTTGTCATAAAAAGCCATGCGATTTGATCAGAGCAAAAAGTAGATCGAGGCTGATCGGTGAGCGACTCAAATCAGGTGGTCGCGACGAAATCAAACTATCCACACACGTGCAAAAAATTTAGATATATAATTATTAATTAATAGCTTTCTTCGATTTTCGACAACATCTTGGGCCATCACAGACAAGGTTCTTCTCTCTACCGCAGCTGGTGATAGCGCTGCTAGCAACTCTCGCGCTGACACTTGCTTCCCCTGTACCGGAACCGGAACCAGTGCCCGAACCGGTTCCTGGCGGCCTGGTCACCATGTACACGGCGCGTCATCTAGCTCGCATTCATAACCTTGCCTACCAGGAACCGGCGTTTTGACGTGAGGAGCCGATTTTGGGGAGAAGTTCCTCTTATTAATCATGCTGGAACTTAATGGAGGACGGAATGGTTACAGATACGAGATCGACTGTGATATAGTATACATTATCAATTTTTCTACATTTTCATAATGTAATTATTCATTCGTTTAAAGTCTTTCTATGCTAAGAGGAAAAATGGATTTTTAAAAGTGACGCCATAGTATATGGCTTAGGGTAGGTAAAGAACACATTACTTCCTCTAAGGTATAGGTATTCAATCAATTTTTTCAAGGAAATGAAGTTGTATATTCACTTTTTTAAATGAATATAGAGGCGATGAATATGTATATTATCCATTGGTCAGATTATGGTTCATTTTAATTTACCCTGTGGGCATATATTTACGCCTCGCATATGCGAAATAATTTAATGTACAATATTAATTTATTTTATAAGATACTATTGTTGGGTATCGAATTATTACATATTTTACTTTGATAAGGCTTTTCGAGCTCATTTTGCGTATGAGTAACGTACACTTAAACATTTTATGTCAGCCATGGAAAATTAATTATTACTTAATTATTTTGTGTATCGAAATACGCAATCATTAAAATGTTTGGAAGTAATTTAGACGCAAGTGCCTCGTTTAAAAACCAAATTAATCAACTTCCTTGGCCAATATACCAACTAGGACTCCTCTGCAGCACATTACATGTCATGCTCTCGGCAGTGAGGACAACAAATTTAAATGCCAATGTCTGACATAACGTGACGACATAATCACTCCGAGTACTCTAGATCACCGTTCAACTAATTAGCTAATTGACAGTTCCTGTTTTCAAAAGAATCCTTGGATGCTACTGAGAAAAATCGACTAGCAGTTATTTTGAAAAAAAGAGCACACACACAAACACATGCCAGAGTTGTTATCATGTGGCGCTGCCTGGTGCCTTGGCCGTGACACACTGGTCGCAGCGAATAGCAAGCAGCGTCGGGCCCAGTAAGGCAGGAGAAGACGACCCTGATACCATTACTATAAAACACTAGTTCGCATACCGAATGGCATCCACTCTTCTACCAGCTTTAGCAAAGTGTTAAAGTACCTCAACAAGCAATCATGTTCAAATTGGTGAGTACCGAACGATAGTGGACGGGGTACGGTGGACTTTTTGGATAGGGTTTTGCAAATCTCTTAGCAGTTTTGGGAAATAGCCTACATGGGGTTCTTTGCGAAAAGTCAATACCCATCTGGTTATCGGTTTATCGAGGCAGATTTTAGGAATTGTCATTTAATCTAAGGGAGTTCGACATGAAATATGGCGGGAAAAATGCATTTAAAATAATGCCAAAATATTGGCTTTGTTGCCACAGTGCAGTGTTTCATTTCGATTAATTATTCTCATCCATGTAGATTGTTGAAAATATAGAGTGAAAAATTGAGCTTCCAGGAAAGTAATTATTTAGCCACAATATTTGCAACCAGAACTATATCCATAATATAGAATCGCATGTTTAAAATACTACTCAGCGATTTTCCGTGAATAAAATTTTTGGGGGTGAAGTGAAATTATACCTGTACCATATTTGCAACTCCCTCGAGGACCCATTGCTGCTAGACACGAGCTAAGACTTTCCATTCTCCTTCTTAACGTGAAAGGGAGATAAGCTTCTTCAAATTCTGAGAACAAATGTCTTCTTTCAATTCATTTCAAAATGCTCTTCCAACTTCTTATTCTCAATAATATTTGTCCCGACTGTAAGCTTATGATTTTATTTTTAGCAGTCAGTTGTTTCTCGGTGCTTACTTTTGGCCTGTCACCAAGTGAATTTAAAAAATAGTGCTGTTCTTTCCTAAATCTGTCAAACAACACCAGTTTCGCTTCACCAAATTTAATCGTAGTCCTAAAAAACCCCAAAAACAAACCCCTAAAAAAGACTTCCACCAACTCTAACCTTACTAATCTCTCTCCACTCCACAGGTCGTCCTCGTCGCCCTCGTGGCCGCCGCCGTCGCCGCCCCCGCCCCGGGCGCGGTCGTCGTTGCCCAGCCCCAGGTGGTGCTTGCGCACTCCGCCCCCATCAGCCACGTGAGCCACGTGAGCCACCACTCGTCGGTGGTCGCGCACCCCGCCCCGCTGATCCGTGCCGCCCCCGTCGTGGTCGCCCACCACGCCCCCATCGTCCACCACGCCCCCGTGGTCGCCGTCCAGCACACCCCCGTCTACGTCGCCCGACACGCCCCGTTGGTGCACCACCAGCCGATCGTCCGTACCGTCGTGGCCCACCACGCTCCCCTCGTCCATCATGCCGCCCCCGTCGTCGTCGCGCACCACGCCCCCCTCGTCCGACACGCCGTCGTCGCGCACGGACCCGTCTACGGTCACCATTAAGTCACTTCGCGATACCTGTACGTTGCTCAACTGATTGCATTTGTATTATAAACCATCGGTCTGGCGACAGACCGCTACACTATTAGGAATTCATGACATATTATAACTTATTTTATTTTGTTGCCAAAGTATGTTACCAAAATGAAGGTGCGTAATGGGTAACGTGACGCCCGTGTGTCAAAAGACGAGTGTTGCTTTGCCTTCTGTGCACTCGTTTCGTGCTTTTGTGCCACGCATAAAAGTGTGAACTACCTGAAAGCGAGGTGGTCTTTTATGAAGACTGCTCTTCCAAGTCCAACAATCTTGCCATCGAAATAAATACAATAATTTTTCTCAAAACAATTTACACTTGCATCATAATTTATTTTCATTATCCCAAGTGCCAACTCCCGTATAATTTTGTGGAATTAGTACGTTATAAACAGAAGAAGTAATGTATCCAAGCATATGTAATTTGGGTAACAAGCTTTAGATCGAAACCACGGTCAGTATTTTTTGTGATGATATAGATTTCGGTAAGAACTAAGCACATTGCAGCAATCCTCATATTTTACACCATGTAACGCCCAAAGAATACCCCCAAAAATACCCCCAAACAACTGAGTAGAAGACGTGTGCAAATCACCGATCCACATTAACAAAATGCTCAAGGGGCAGTGTTGAAACTCTTGTGTTACTTACCTGCTTTTCAAATCCTAACGCTGAGCTCTCTGCAACTGAGGCTACAATTTAATTTCGCTGCAATAATGTTATTGACTCTTGCCATCGCATTTGTCTAAAGTAAAGTTGAAACAGATTGTAACCCCAACCCCGGACGGGACTTCAAACAAATAACTCCAGGTTTTGGAAAAAACTATTTCAAACTGGGATTTGAATGCTAAATCAAAAGGGAATACCAGCGAGACTGTTGATTTAGCATTCAAATCCCAGTTTAAAATAGTTTTTTTCAAAACTAGTGCTAAAGATAGGATAAAGTAGACATGAGTCTATAAGAAATTTAATAACTCCAGTTTTGGTCATTTTTTCAAGCATTTATTTACATAGTAATCGCATATTATTTCGATTGTCTACAACATGTACATCGCCTTCATAAGTCATTCCACACTTAGAGGTAGTAAGCGGGCGCGGCTGCGTACTGTGCGTACTGTGCGTAGGGTGCAGCAGCTGCGTACTGTGCGTACTGTGCGTAGGGCGCAGCAGCAGCGTATCCAGCGTAGTACGGCGAAGCGACCACGGGCGCTGCCACCAGAGGGGCAGCCACGGGGACGGCGGGGGCAGCCACGCCGTGGAAGTTCTGCGAGACGAACTGTGAGCTGCGAGCGGTCACCACAGGGGCAGCGACCAGGGGTGCGCTGTACGCGACCGGGGCCAAGACGGCGCCGGGGGCGGGGGCGGGGGCGGCGACGGCGACGGCGACCAGCGCGACGAAGACACACTGCGCGAGGGAGAAGGCATTTGATGTCAGGTTTATACGTTATCGAATATTTACTCCATTGTCACAGTACCCAAGTTACATTTCAGTCGTAAAAGCAATGGAAGCGTTTGTACGTTTCGAAAATCCCCTGGTTGTGTTCTCAAAATTCGAATGTAAACATTTTCAAATGTTTTCTTCTCTTCAAACATCATCGTTGACACATTTTCTTTTTATAATTTTAAGTTGAGTAAACAATAATGATTATGATTATTTGCGGTCTTTTACGATGTACTTTATTTATGGTAACGAGTTCTGTTACACTGTTGTAATTGGGGTTATGATCATTGATAAAATGGATATCTGATGAGAATGCACCTAGCCAGCCTATAGAAGGAAGAAGAGGATTTGTCCAGTCCATGTTATATCCAGTTGACAGTTCCTCCAAACTGATATCCATAATTGTCTTCAAATAACGTCCGCAGTGAAACCAAATCAACGATACTACGAATACTGCATGGTTACTTGTAAGCTAAAATAATGTGTGTATGCGTGATGCCTAACTGCAAGGCGCATTATAGGAGTTGCAGTCTTTGAGGCTAGCTAACTGGCTGGTGGAAATTATTCTCTGCGTGGGTACATTTAATGGCGAGGTAACTCTGCTGTACGACTGCCATTGGTTTTGAATCCTACTTCAAAGTTACTTACTTTGTACAGATTCAACCTGACATTTCAGTTAAATAAGACGTTTACAATGTTTACAAGTTTTTCTGTTGTTAGACATTAAAAAAAAAGTTTGATTAGGTATAGGCATATATACAATTGATGACAAGCTCAACAGAAAATTTTGCTTCAATTGCATTCACAATCAAAACAAAAACATCAAGTTTGATTGGAAAATTACAAGGGAAACTTATCGGAAAATTACGTCGAAAGCAATTACCAAAGTTTTCAGGAAACTTAGCAAAAAACGTGTATTCGTGTGGGCAAAGGTTTCGTACACGCGGGGTCTGGTCTGTTCGCGCACGGGGCCGGAACTTTGCCACGCTTTCGTTGACTTTGACGGGAAGTTGGTCGCCTTTGGGGCAAGTTGGTCGGCAATGGAGCTGTGTGCACGCTGCATGCGTCGAAGGGAATCGATACACGAGAGCGGACTGGTGGAGGAGCCGGGTTTACGATCCGGCAAATAAGTTCCAGCGAAACGGTCACGTGGGGTTAAGAGTTGAATTCAAAGCCATTGGGCTCAAATTGAAAGTCATGGAAGCCATTCAAAGCCATCAAAGCCATCATCACTGCACTTCGTGCTGCAAGTTGCGTTAATTTAGTGCATTTAAGGACACAATTTTGTTTGGACACAATGTTTAGATCGCATTTAAGATATTTCCCCCACTTTGGAGTTTAGTTAGGCAGAGAATACATATATTGGAGTAATTGATGAGCGTAGCGAGCGAAGCGAGCGAAGCGAAATCATCAATTTCACTACTGCTAAAAAAAAAACACTTGGTGTGTGTTTGTTTGTTTGTTTGTTTTTTTTTTTGTATGTGTGTTTGCGCGCGCTCTACAGGCCAAACTGCTTGCTTCGAGCCTGCTTCGAGTGGGATGAAATTTTCAGGGTGTCTACTTTTGTTCTCAACTTAGACCCCCTGCGTTTTTCAAGAAAATCCTCCACACACTTCACTTTCAAAGCAGAAAAAAGAGCAAAATTCGACAATTGGGCAAGTTTGGAAAAGTACGGAAATTTATGTAAAAATGCGTATTTTTTTCAAATGTTCCCAATTTCGATTTGCCTTTAGAAACCATCGAAACCAAATCGAAACATCACACCAGATTTTTCCCAATAAAAACCAACCCAATAAAACCCAATAAAAACCCTTGGGCATGAGTTACATCTATGTATTAACATGCACAATGCTCAATGATCTCAAAATGAGCATATTTCCGCTACCCGACAGCTCGGACAGAAACAAAGAAAGGTCAGAATCGTTTACATTTTCAAGTGATCAGAATCTTTGAGAAAGCAATCGTCCGGCTTGCTGCTCCATGATTTAGGCTTTTTGCCTCAATCTTATTTTGCGCTATATACAAACCGCTTCGCTCATCTTCAACGCAACACAAATTGCGTTCGCCCTAGTGATATAGTACATTCGCGAATTACTGGTCAAAACCACTTGAGATTTTGGGGTAAGAAGACGCGTGCCGACCCTTGTAAGCTCTGCTAAGCTCGATCGTGTTCTCATCGAGAGTGACAACTGACGGATCTCCTTGCAAATAGCTGCGTTGTCACTTTCGTCCCTTTTGTGTGCTTACCTACCTGATGATTGGGAATGAAGGGGTTTCCCCGAAAATTGGCAACATAGGGCTGAGAAAGGGACAGAGTTGGAGCAAATTCTTGACACTCACAAAAGTCAAGATTCATATCTGTTTTAACAATGGCATTGTCCGAAGCCCTGAAGTGGATTTGACCAGTAATTCGCGAATGGACTATAATAAATACCAAAATTAATATCCGTCTATGTCTATATCTGGGGCTTGAAGATTATATTTTATTTAAAATATAATACCATGATTAATGTCATTTATGATCTAATTTAATTAATTTAAGATCTAATTTTAATTTAAGATAATAATTTGCAATTGATATAATCCATGTAAGGGACTGGTAGCGGTCAAAGTTTAAAACGTGACCACGGAATAAGAATGTTATTCTACTGTTCTAGTACCACTACTGATTACTGTTTCTGATACTGCTACTGATTAGTTACTGTTGATTACTTCTGTACTTTTGTTGTTGTTTCAATTGTCACTGTAGCTTGTTGAAAATTTGTTGAAGTTATGTATTTATACGTTGTAAAATGTAATCAAAGTTGTAGTTGTTGTAAATCATTGTAGTAAACTGGATTTTCAGTAATGCAGCTGTACAAAGAGTGAAGACATTTGATTAGTACTCACCAGCTTGAACATGTTGATTGTTTTGGTTGATTGTCTTCTTGTAGTGAAGATGAGAGGAGATTGATGTCTGATTGACGCCTCCACCAGCTTATATACCTCGGCCTGCGCAAGGTGCTGGACATTGTCCAGGTGTCATAACACCGAGCGATGCGTGGAATCGCAAAGCGATCGCTTATGTCACAGCTGATTGCCACCGCTGATTTGGTACGCGCCGCGGGCGGCAGAGCGCACTGCCCGCGAATACAAACTAGACGAAAGATTTGGGGCTGATCCACTTGCAAACGTGTGCATGTAGACAGACACCCTAAGAATTGATATTATTGATATAATTGAAAAACACTAGGGCTTCGCAAATGCAATTTTTGTTGCGTTGAAGATGAGCGTAGCGGCTAGTGTATACCGTGTAAAAAGGTGGAGGCAGAAGGCCGATAAAAACCATGGAGCACTATGCCAGCCAGACCATAGCCTTCTCGAAAATTCTGATCACTTTAGACGATTCTGACCTTTCTAATTGTTTCTCTCTGAGCTGTTAGATAGCGAAAATATGACAGAAATATATCTCCAATCTAATAAAAACCCTTAGAGATATATTTCTGTCGCGGGTTTACTTTCAATGACTTGCATGCACGAAATTGACAAAATTTCTGAAAAACTTGAAGTAAACGAAGCGTGTGATGTCTCGATGTGGTTTCGATGGTTTCAAAGAGCAATATTCGAAATTGGGAAAATTTGGGGAAAATACGAATTTTTAAATAAATTTCCGTACTTTTTCTAACTTTCCCAATTTTCGAATATTGCTCTTTTTTCTGCTTTGAAGGGGAGGGGTATTGAGGATTTTCTTGAGAAACTCAGGTGGTCTAAGTTGGGAAAATTTCATCGCAATCGATGCAAGCGTTTGGTCCTTAGAGATCGCGCAAACACACATACCTACAAACAAAAAAGCACACACAAGTGTTTCTTTTACCAGTAGTGAAATTGAAGATTTCGCTTCGCTCGCTACGCTCATCAAATATATAGTGCTAATTGCATGCGGGATGTCCCACTCCCAGGTTAGATCCTGGTGGCCGGCTATCTTGGAAGTGAGCGTCCATGTTTGCCTTACATACGAGAGATCCCAGGTTCGATCTTGGTGGAATATTCAAGGTCACGACATTATGATATTTGTGGGGGGAAACATTTTAGTATTTTTAAAACTAAATAACAAAAAGCTGCTGATGGTTCATTCTGGTGAAATTACGAATAATTATGTCTGTATATAAATTGTGTAGAGAGATTAAACTTCGCATGTTCATAATGTTCTTTTCTTCATTGCAAATGGATGCTAAATTGAACGCGGAAACGATTCGTTACATCAGCTTCGATTTATCATACCGAATTATTATTGGCAAGCCATCTTGGTTCATGGCTTGGAATACTAAATCATCGGTTATCGATAAACATCACATTCATATATACCAGCCAATAACTTATTAAAACTACACAACACTTTGAGTGCGATAAATATCAATGCCATGCGACATAAAACATCACATTTTTGGACTATGTTACTTTACGAAAAGTCACCAAGACAAATTAGCAAACGAAAACGTAACAGAAGAGTTCAGATCACGTATAGCACGTGGACTTTCGATTCGCGATCCGTCCAAACACATTGACATTGTGTAACGACGCACGCTCCAAGCATGGCCCGGTGCTGGCCGATATGTCGACCGCCTAATAGCCCGGACATGGGTGCCAAGTCCCCGCTCTCACCGGGCTCGGGGCATAAAAAGACCGGTAGCGTCTTCTGAGGCATCAATCAATCGATAGCTAGCGAACAATGGCCACCGTCAGCATCATGGTAAGTTACATTTTGATGGTTCTTTTTTTTTGGTTAATATTTAGCCAAAATGGGTTGTCTTTAGGCCACAACTGCTTTATAGGAACTTCTCTGCAACGCATGTA
Organism: Nemoura dubitans; assembly: GCA_921293005.1. Classification (NCBI taxonomy): domain Eukaryota; kingdom Metazoa; phylum Arthropoda; class Insecta; order Plecoptera; family Nemouridae; genus Nemoura; species Nemoura dubitans. The sequence goes on along the minus strand of OV121076.1, from coordinate 17,247,102 downwards.
ACTTATAATTCTATATAACATTAGCAAAGCTTTAATGAAAAACACAAACTGCTTCGAGCATCAGAAAAATGTATGATTGACAACGTGTCAAATTAAAGTGTCAGTTCGGACGTTGATAGCTGCGTTTATTATAATTGTTTGATAGCTTAATTGCCGGTCTAGATGATCGAGCGACGAATTTAAATTGATTATTATTCTTGCAAAAACCAGCCAATGGACTTTCTACATTAAAGTCTGCGCAGTTTGTTCTTGTGTGCAATGTATTAGGTCAATTGTTTTGAAAAGTTGTTCGCCCAGCATATTTTACAATCAGAAGGCAACATATAAATAATATTTCTGCACAAGCTGACACATGTAAATTGGCTGAGTGTGCCTATTATGTCAGTGGGACCGATATGTACTGCCTGCCTTTTTCATTCTCTCTCGCGATCGATTTGCATACACACTCGCTAAATCGACATAGCAACAGTTTCGATCAATATACCACGATCGAAGAAACAAAGCAGTAACGTTACGCTGCAATTGTTTAGCGCCCCTGGCATTTGAAATCGAAAAATCCTTACGTCGAAAGTGTCTTAGTGTAGCTCCAGAGATTGCAAGAATTACTCGACAGCTGCAACAGGGCACGATTTGGTTTTCACGGTCGCTAACGGCAAGGAGTGAGGAAAACTATAATACTGCATATTTGGATAGGTCTAGCGAAAGTCAGATGATCGAATATTATTGCAATACAACATAATATGCTTCGCCAAATCAATAGACAATAATATTTTGTATTGAATTATGTTCATAGTTCATGATTGTACAAAATAGTATACAAACAAAACCCAATTCTAATTTCGTAGCCTATAGTATGTAGTATGTATCATTCTTATAGTATGTACCTATATACAAAATACCTGGTTCTAATTAAATTATAAGTAACGGTATGATAACAAAGATTACCTGATTGATAAAATGAATCACTCACCTTAGCCACGTATGTAGGGACCTACTCGTTGTGGTTACTGATTGTGTTAAAAACGTGAATTTCTTTATAATTATTATGATCATCTTGATTCCCATGTCGTCGTTCACCTTTTTCCCCAACGAAACATAAAATATCAACAAATAGGTATATTCATAAACCATGATACCCTAAACGTATATTTTGTGAATTTACTAACCAGGTGCTTTGCTCCCCCAGCTCCGCGCCCTCGTCGTCTTCGCCGCGAGTGTTTCGGTCGCCCAGGGCGGCGCCCTCATCGCCCCGGCACCCATCGCGTACGCCCACGCAGTGCCCCAAAACGTCCCCCCTTTCGCCTCGAGCGTCAACATTCAGACTCGCGCCCTCTACGCCCCTGCGCCCCTGATCGCCAGGGCGCTCGCCCCTGCGCCCTTGCTGGCCAGGGCTCTGCCCCCAGCGCCCTTGATTCCCGGTGCCTTTGCTCCAGCTGCTTTCGCAGCCAGAGCTGTAGCCCCAGCCCCATTCCTCCCTGGGGCATTCGCGCCAGCGCCCTTCGCAGCCAGGGCCCTTGCTCCTGCACCCCTGGTAGCTGGCCCTGCCCCCTATGTAGCGCCCGTTGTCAGAGCGGCTGGGTTCGCGCCTGCTCCCTTCGCTAGGGCTGCGCCTGCACCGTTCATTCCTGCGCCCCTAGTGGGCGCCCCGGCTGTCGCTGCCCCGTACGCTGCGCCGATCGCTCCTGCACCGATCGCGTCTGCGCCGTTCGCGCCTGCACCGTTCGCGCCTGCGCCGTACAACCTGGCTGCGCCATACAACCTGGCTGCGCCATACAACCTGGCTGCGCCGTACAACCTGGCTGCGCCATACAACCTGGCTGCGCCGTACAATCAGCCTGCGCCGTACAACCTGGCTGCACCGCTATCAAGGGCTGCGCTGGAGACAGGTCCGATTCAGTTCCCGGTGGGACAACAGTTGTATTGAACAAGTTAAATTCGAAATGAATTTATATTTATGTTGAAGTTTTTTATGTTTTGTTACATTTGTTTTGTTGAATAAAAATGTTTTATTACTGTTGAAACCTGCAGTGTCACTTGAATGACGTAAAGTAGAAACCCACGGTAGTTTCCTTTCGGCCTCTGCAGAAATGAGAAACAGCGAGAACAGTGTATACCTACATGGTAGCGAACCTACGCACGTTTGCAAAATATGTCAAAACTCCAGGAAATTGCGCATGGCTTTAAGAGAAATTCTATTATGGGATGTAAAAATCAGAAAAAACACGAGGAAACGAAATAGATACTGTTGGTTAGTATACTGGGAAATGTGCCTGCTGGCGCCAAACATACTAACAACAAGCCATAACAAATGATTAGGGGCAACATTTCCTTTATGTTGAAACAAACAATAGACAAGCGGGTAGTTCAAGGAATCAGCTAGTGTCGCCAGGAGGGTGAGTGATTCCCGCGTCCACGTCGACGTCGACGACGACGACGACGACGTCGACGACGCCGACGTTGCGACAGGCTACGACTGGGATGCGAGGATCAAGTGTCCGTCACGACGCAGAAAACGTGACGAAATCCAACGCCTCGCGACAAGGGGGGATCTCTTCCCCGAAGGTCGTAGCACGACGAGGTCCGGGCAAGGGCGCTGTACGTCGCAGTAATCGCAGTCCTCGCACGGGCAAGATCTTGGCGATTTGTTTTTCCGGGATATGGTGTACCTATACGCATGATTGTTAGCGGTTTATCGTGGTGGCGTGGCTTTTTTCCAAGAATACTAAAGGAAAATGGAGGAAATTGTGGATTTATCTAGTGAGAAGTGCGGTCTTCATTTTAAATAACTAAGAAATATTGTAAATTATAGAAAAGTGGGTATAAAATTTGAAAGTAAAATAGGGACTATACTGTAGGGTATACGAAGCTAAACTAGAAAATGATTAGGGTATTACATAAAATACAGAGGGTGGTAAACTTAGAGGCAACCCAATGGCGTTTGAATATCGTCCAAATATTTTTTACTTGCCAACTGCTAGTGGATCGATAGCCCGCACCAAAATAGAATATTACCTAAATAGGTAGGGAATGTAATAATCCCGGGGCAATTGGGATTTAAAATAATTTATTACGCAAAAGTAGTTTTAACATAATAATAGGTGCATGGGAGCTTGACTTATTGTTGCATTAGAATTATAAATATAGAGTTCTACTTCCATTAGACAAAAAAAAATTGATAACTTCTAGGAGGTGATTCAATAAATCGAGAAACCAAGTAAATCGGTAGCGCGCAACAACGCCAAGATGGCGTCTCGAGCAGGGTCTACAGTGAGCTCTGATTCGAAAATCTCTGAGAACAGCCATATTTTACGAAGCTTAAAGCAGCCGATTTAGCCAACGGGTTTATAAAGTTTAAAGCATACATAGAAGATGATTAATGTCAATATTGAAAATTGATATAATTGAAAAAAGTTTTTTGAAACTCAGCTGGACCACAATCACAATAAACGATTATGTTGGGCCTGTAAACGACCATAATAGGAAGGTGAAGCCGTCTTGGATTTCTTCGTCAACTCATACAATTATTAATAATTGTTATTAATTGTATTTTTATGAAATAATAATAATTATTGTTTGATTAAAGTTAGCATATTGTGTTTCTAGTTTTTCACATGCAAATTTGCAGGATCAGAACAATTGCATTTAGGATTATGTTTCTTTAAAGGCATAAACAGAGCTGAATGTATAATAGGTGAAGACAGGGAATAAATGGGATCTCATCATTAGCAGAATTAGTATTCTACAAACAAAAAATATAAGAATTAAATATAAGGGAAGTGTTTACACAATCTGATGAAATATCAACAACTCAGTTATCTTGCGTGGTAAATTTTGTGCACCCGGTTCAAAATGCAGGCTGGCACGCATACAGATCTTCTACGTAGGCTTCCCAATTTTAATCACTGTTTCCCACGTTTTCCGCGGCCGTTTTTCGTAAGTGAATTGATGGTAAGACGCTCTACTCACTTTGGTCGACTACACGAGGCATAGATCAGTATTTCTTTCACTTTTAATCACTATCCCAGCCATTGTAAACACATGAATTCCACTGCGGGTACTCCTTCTGCGTGATGCGAAATATATCCGCTAGGTGATACACGGTTTCTCGATATTGTTCTTCTTGGACTAATCGAAACATGAAGATGTAACTTTTTTTGCTGTGTTATCTGCCTGCCTTTCAGTACAAACTACCAACAGAAAGCATCAAAAAATGCATTCCATGCCACGGAATCAAGTTAGTCAACATATATTCCCTCAAAACAGGATTTTTTATTAACCGTGAATTACGAGCTTTTGCGTCATCACGCATTTTTTGTTTTTCTCGACAAATATGTTGAGCCCTTAGTAAAATAAAAGCTCTTTAACTAAGGATTCGAAGTTTGCTTTAATTTCGTTTCACTCAATTTCCTCCGTACAAATGGGCAAAGTGCGCTGGAAAACGTACTATCGAGAGAATGCAAATGCATGGAGAGTTACCCCCACTGAACCTAGGGGGCCTTGACCTCATTCTCAGACCCAAGTGGAACTGCAAGTGGACTGATAGCTTGTGAGTGACCTTCCCCCGACAATATTTTTACTTTGAAAATACACGCATAGGAAACAAGTCTCCTAAGAACTAAACCATGATTGTAGTAGTGCCAGTAAAGTTTCACATTTTCCTCTGGCAGCTTTTCATAATTAGGCTCTCATCTAAAATGTGCAACCAGCCTTATTTTGACTAACTAACAATCTAATCTAGGGGCAGGCAACTGGTGGCCTGCTGCGGGTAACACTCAAGCCCGCAATCTACTCAGCAATCATCAACGAATGAATCAGGACAAATTATAGATGGCAATATAGGAAATGTGATACGTACTAGAGTACATTTGAGTTTACCACTTTTTGGGGATCTCATATCGTAGAGTACCATACATGATACATCAGAGTCAGAGGTTGTGGCAATTGGTTATGCGGCACCAAAGTTAAATAGAAAATGTGGTAAAGCACATCTCAAAGCCCTTGTGGTTTTTCCGCAGAATTCCTCCCCCCCCCCTCATCTTCTCCTAGACAGCCCACCGTGAAAATGCACAGTCAAAATGTGGGCCCGAAACGTTATTACCAATCGACCGCTGATGTAATCGAAAAAATATCTGCCAATTGTTTGCAATGACCCAATAGGCGCATCGACGGACTGCACGTAGCCGCCGAAATCTCGTTACATCAGATTAGTGGAGCGGTTACAGCACTCGGACGCGACGTGCGTGCGCACGTCCCGTCCTCACGCGTGCATGCGTTGGCACACGCGTCTCATCACGAAGTCAATCGATGAACGATCGATGCATCGAGTCATTGGCGCGGACGGGCGATCGTCTCATTAGCGATCAGGGGTTCGGGTTGGGCCGTTATCGCGGGCGGCCGTTCGTCACATTGGCGATTGGGTGTTTATTGGCTGTAAGTGTTGTGGTATACGTGTTGAGAGTATTGGTGTGGGTGGGAGAGAGCCGTGATCCATTTGAGACGAACTGTCATGTCTTTAATAAAAGTTTCAGAATGCGATATTTCACGGGGTATGCAATACCTACTAATAGCTAGAGGAATGCAGAGTACCTATCCAATTGATCTGAAATAGCTTTTTATAATTTTAAAACCCAAAATGAGAATGAGCTTGCATATGTGTTCGCCCCAAATTTGAAAAGCACATGTAGTTTTACTAATACACATTATTTCCTTTTCAAAACCATCAAATGGTTTTGAGGAATCTTGCCCAATTGTCCCCCAACTGAAGCGACCGTATTTTTGGAAGTATTGTCCTCAAATACTGTTTTTGATTCTTTTGAAATTCTTTTGTCTAAGACCTGGTTTTTCAGTGGTACGTTATATAACTAATAGTCTGTTAAACTTGTTATTTGCATTGCAACGTCCAAGCAGAGTCCTTAGTTTTCTTGCTAATGGACCGTTAAATCTTAACGGGCCACTGAAAAACCGGCACTTGGTGTATTATACGTTTGCAACGTTTTTTGTACAAAATTTGTTTCATATTTTAAAAATTCACTTCATATTTTATAGTGATGCCGTGAAATGCCTTTCCCAGAGGTATTTGTCCATTATAAGTATAGTACGTTTCACATTCGGAGGTCACAGCGATCCGGTGTTATATTATGTTATAGCAACAGACCCAACTCCGTGGGGAGATGATATACGAATTGAGATCCATCGTAGGGTTTATAACGATCCAACTTTGTATCATCATCATCATCATCATCTCCATTATCCACTCTCTCCGTAGCAACGCTCTCTAATGCACCCACCATGCGCTGATCTCCATTGTCCACTCTCTACGTAGCAAAGCTCTCTAATGCACCCAATGTGCCCTGACTCCAAATGAATCCGAACGGTCGCGACGTCTTACCGAATTGGTAGGCAATGTGTGACTGTCCCGTGTTATCTAACCGTGGTGTGGGGGTGGGCGACGGCAAAGTCATGCCCCTGCACGCGGTCTGGACAGCGGTGGAGGTGACTACGATTTGGTATAAAATGATGAGCAGGACGATTGTAACAGCATCAACTGTCTGACACTTGAGTCGAAAGCAACCAATCAGCCGACATGAACTCAATGGTGAGTACGGGGAAAGAACATTTTATAATGTTCTTTTAGTAGTGCAATAATGCCAGAAATAGTGTGATATATTTTCATCAAAATTAGTGTGTGTATATAGACTCAAAAGAAATACCAACCAGTTTCTATAAACTATAAAGAGATTTGTATAGATACAATTTGGGGTGTTATTATAGTAACTTACCTTCGTGATTTTAAATCAAGAATACACTGCCAAACTAAAAATGCATAGTTTTTCATTTATGGAATATAAAAGTTGATACAATTATGTTCTAATTTGCTCGAACTATACCTTCTAAATAAAAACAAACCATTGTATTTTTTAAAATTCAAAATTACATTCAAAAAAGTTCATCCATTCTGGGAATCGACCATCGAAACTCCAGCTGCCGTGGCTAGAATTGCTCTTATTTGACATCATTTGTGTATTTTAGTGCGCCGGGACTTTTAAAGGAACTTGACGCAGAAAAAATAAGAAAGGCAACAAAGTACATGTGCATTTTAAAACTAAATCACGACATTCAAACATTAGCGCGCCCTTTTGCAACTACATCCGTCACAACCCAAACCTTGTCAAACAAATCAATTACCGCCATAACCTTCTATAATCTAACCCCCGTTACCTTTCCCCTAGATCTTCGTAGTTGCCAGCGTCGCCGCTTTGGCGTCGTTCGCAGTTGCCGGCGTCGTCCCGGTCGGTGTAACAGTCCCGATCGGTAGTTCGTTCACTGCCCACACCGTTGACCACGCACTGGCCGTGCCTGCAGCGGCGCCCCTGACGGCGGCCTACACAGCTCTACCCGCTGCCTACACTGGGCTACCCGCTGCTTACGCTGGATTACCGGCTGCCTACACTGGACTACCGGCTGCCTACACTGGGTTACCCGCTGCCTACGCTGGATTACCCGCTGCCTACACCGCTGCTGCGTATAATGCGTATCCTTCAGCCTATTCCGCGTATCCTTATTCCGCATATCCTTATTCTGCATTCCCTTATTCTGCTTACCAATCGACTGTGATCGCTGGTTAACAACTTTGTAACGTTTTTAGCCAATCAATTTACGAAACATTTAATAAGACTTGATGAACAGCGATTCCTACATACACCACTAATCCTACGTCGTTCACTGAGTACTTGTACTTTTGTGTATGAGTGTGCATTCTAACTAACGTATTTGCAGTTTAAAAAATAGAATATATTGTTATGTTTTATTAAATAAAATGTAAAAACTGTTTCTTATATTTTCTTATTTTTTTAAAGCCTTTGTTGACCTATCCCAAAACCGCGAAAACCAATCACTTTCAAGTTTTAACGACCGATATTTTAAAATAATTCCATAACCAAGCGATGAATATTGGTGATCACATCGTGATGGAACTGGAAGGCATGCTCGTGTAGGCCACGGCTTGCAACCGCTTTGTGTTTTCTACGCAGTACGCACTACGAAAGAGCTAATGAAATTGGCGTACACCATTCAATGTTTCATTCAATGTAAGTTTCAAAACTTACAAGTCAATTGTCTTGGCCATGACATGCTATATAAGCTGTTTTGGTACTATAGCTCGGGTCTAGCGGCAGTGGGTCCTCGAGGAAAATGCAAATCCACTCCTTCTTAACGTGAAATGGAGTGTAGGTATAATAAAATACCTACTTTCAAACTGTTTGCTGAATGATATACAGATATGCAATGATTATACCAACGAGATAGCAAGTGTAAATGCATTCCTTTCTCATAGTAGAAGCGTGTACGTGCACGAATCATAAATGACATCGGGTCCATCGTTTCACCTGTGAGATTTCCTAGCTAGAGTTGTTTCGGTTCTTTTTTTCCGTTTATTTCAAAAGTCAAACTGTTCTTTTGAGATAATTACTCTAATTTTTTTCTCCTCGACGCATGATCATTTTTTTTCGAGCGTAATTCCAACACGTAGTTTTAGTTCATGTTAGTAGTTTATCAAAAGTTCGTGAAATGAAACAAGACTATAATATACAGGTATATACGAAAGAATTGGTGGCAATTTTAGGCAAGGGTTTCACTTTCAAGCAAAAGAAAACTACAAACTTATCGCGATGTTCCGAATCGGCAGTGCGTGTGAAACAGATCCAATAGCGAAGGTATTTTCGTAAAATACAAAGGTCGGCTTGGGGTTGGTTTTGGGGGGAAAACCAGCCCGGGCATTTAAAATATAATCGGTCTCTTTAACCCCCCCCCCCCCCTCCCCCAAGAGAGGGACAGCAGACAAAACTTTGCACAACACATGCTCGAAAATCAAATGCAAGGGCATTAGACAATGTTTTCTGGTGTTTTGGAAAATCCCACCGCTGGCACCATAGAAATAGAGTAATTATTCCGGAAATCTACACTAGGATGCAATGCAATATCAATTCGCAAGGAAAATAAAATATACTATTAGCGAAAACCATTGTTTTATTTTTCAAGGTCAGTGAATCCCACACGCTGACAACATTGTACCGAAAAAACGTGATTATGCGACAGCTAAAGCAAACTGTGATGATGTTCTCCCTGGTTGGATTCCTGGCTGTGTTTGAAATGTTCATGCTATCCTATCTTGTTTTCACTTCACACTTTACAGCCATGGTCTACACTCTGCATCATGGTCTACTCTCTATCCACTTCAAGGGCATGTGATGTTCCTGTTCTTCGTGGCGATTAATGAAAAGAACAGAGGCTTGTGGAATGTTCGAGCTTTTTGGGGACCTTCCGCCCTTCGCCAATGCTGCAGTTGCCAAAATAGTCAAATTGTTGGAAGGTCGGTGAAAGACTGACGGTGGCTCGTGTGAAGTCGAGATTCTCAAGAACGCTGCTCCGGAAGACGGCTTTGTCGTGAAGTATGTTGTCCTGCCAACAGACGAAGCTGACCAGCAGTGTGAAGGTGCAGACGCTAAAGAGTTGGCAAGGGAATCTTTTTCCGTGTCAGAGCACGCTGTTGCGGCAGATATTGAAGAACTTGACACAAAATCCAGAATAAATTCGCATATGTCGGTTATCGAGGGCCGCTCAAGCATTTTTGAGGTTTTCAGGTCTTTACAAATATCCGTTCTCTTTGAAAGTAAATTTTATCTACTTTCAAGCAAAATTTTGTCAAAAAGTTTAAAAAGTTTTTCATGACCCTTTATTAATAATTGTTTTTTAAAACATTGGCCAACTTTTTACGACGTTCTGCCTTTACTTTTTGCTATCGCTACAAACTCAACGCTCATCATCAACGCAACACAAATTGCGTTCACGAAGCCCATAGTATAACATAATACACAGCTAAATTATTGGATAAAAATCGTGTGCATGTTAAATATAACGGAAAGAGATCGGTGTGCTAATTCTAAGATTAATAAACCAACTCCTAAATAAATCGATGTCGATTTGTGCAAGAATTATCTGCATATAGATTTAGTAAATACATTCTTAATACCTGTCCATCTCATTCTTGATTGGGCATGAACAATGATAAAATTGGTACAATATTTCATCGATCAGACCATTGAATTGTGCGACACGATCGAAGTTACGCCACTGCTTGCTGATCCCGAGGGGTCAAATCTCAACGATGGGGGAATGGGGGGGGGGGGGGGGCGTGACCTTTCACTCACAAAAGAAGATTGCAGAGATTCCGAGTTATGGAGTCGATTATCATAGAGCCTCCTCGGTGAAGATCGAGTGGTTTGCGTTTCGACCTGCGAAGAAACAATGATTGTATTTCGGTGGGTAATTGCTTGTTGTATGGTGCTAAAAGTGTAAAAGAGTCTGCGACGAGAGAGTACGGGTTTAGTTTCAGGGGAATGTGTGATTTTGATATTTCATAGGTGGTTATTATGTCAAAACTATTTTGATGCGGTGTTGAAATATTACGTGGTAATCACAGCATCAAGCGGAATGCGAAAATTGTAGCGTACTAGAAGTGCAAAATAACCCGAGAATTGACCCAAAAGAGTCGTCTGTATTTTCTATAAGTAAATATTTCTATTGAGAACATTTTTGAGGCATCGATCGAAACACAATTTTTTTCAGAGATAGAAAACGGCATGATAAAATATTGGGTGTATTATGTAAGAACATGGGAAATGAGGTTAGTTTGGAGCTACTTTTCCTGGAATGATACTGGAATTTCCCTGGAATGGTCCATTTAGCGTCATATGCTATGGTCACATATTGTACTCACTCGCTCCGCATTCTGTATCGATCTTTAGAGTGAGATGGAAAGAAACTAAAAACAACCAATTTGTATTTGTATTTGTATTTGTGAACGCCTTCTTTCATTGTGCTTCGTTGTAACGGACCATTTTGCTGACCAGTAGCTGACCAACAGCAGGGCTTTGGTGTTTTAAAGATTAAATGCACGGTTCTAGCACACATCTGGCTGCAGGCTTTTCCGAAGCACAATAAAAGAAATACGTTCACAAATACAAATACAAATACAAATTGGTTGTTTTTGGTTTCTTTCCATCTCACTCTAAAGATCTATACGGAATGCGGAGCGAGTGAGTAAACAATGGCCCTTTGCCACGAAGCCTGATCCCATGATTCCCAGTCATCTGTGGGTTTTAATTTCCAACCACCTATCCAATCACCTACCCCTATTAGTCCAGTTCAGAATCGACTTTCCGTTTGCAATGTGCGGGGACCTTTTTTTTATGATTGATTATTGTAGAGGGTCACTAGACGATGAGAAAAATCAAGTATATTTTTTCTCAAAAGTGGATTCTTCGGAGAAATTTGGGGTTTTTTGGATTTTAAACTTTCTACTATATCTCCCCAGATAACAATGTTATCAAAAAATAGTAAAGAGATGATATGTTTGTCTATTCAATTGTCATACGAAAAAAATTGTGTAATTATTTTCTGTTTTCTGCATGCCTACGTGGGTGTCCGCAGCAAGCAGTATTGCACGTTTTCTGTCTGCCAGGCGACTTTCGATGCACATGGTCCCATAGGAGGCCATGGTGGTGGAAGGGGGAGGGGGGGGGGGCGGGGGGTACTGCAATATACCACACTTTAATTTATAAGATCTCGTTTAAATCATTGCCTGAAAATAATAGGTAATGTAAATTTAAGTTGATCATTGTGACTCTTTACTCATCTTCGCTTGCCCACAAATATGTCCTTCTTGACAGGGGCGGATCTAACGGTCAGCATTTCTGGAATTTCCGATTAGGCCCCCCCCCCCCCCCCCCACATTCAATAGTATCCTGGACGCGCAAGGAGAGTCCTGTGAACCTGCGTCCTCGGGGCCTCGCACAGTGTGTCTCTTGCATTTTGAGTTGACTGATTTCATGTTGTCAAAGATGTGGGACTTATTCTGTCACGCTTGCTCTTTGCTTATAGTTTTATCAACGTCTCATTTACCTCACCTCTATTCACTCGATTGCTGACGCTGGTGAACTCGCACTGTTAAAGATTGGTTTATTTTAGAATATGTAATGAATGGCTGATTGGGGAGCATTACGACCATGAGTGTTGCAAGATGGTTCGAATTGGTATACCATTCCTAGCTGTTATGTTAGTTTGTTTGCGCTTTGCCCCCCTCCCCCCCCCCCCCCCGACCACCACCACAGGAACACCCTAAGTCGAGGCCCCTGCGATAGTGTGTGCTGACCACTTTTTGACCCTTTAATCCGCGCCTGCATCTAGACTCTCTTATAAACAGAGCTGACCATATCTTTACCGACCTGTGCCATGTGCGCTGAGTGCCACAAAAATACCAAGCGGGTAGAAATATATATTTATTGAATTGTTCTTGTGCAATTGGAAAAAGTCTGCACGGAAATTAAATTTATGTCCATTTTGAAAAACATGGTGAATTCATATACACCTCGAACACGAAGCCCTATAATGACACCAAAAGTTACATGAACTCATTCAAAATCGTTCCTACTATGCCCAACCAGTAAATATTGTGATAAGTTGCTAAAACTGTAGCAGTAAATGGGTCCCATTTTCTTTCGATTAAATTCTGTCAGCCGTCAATTGGCGTGGAGAGACACCCAGAAACTATAATTTATTATACAATTATCAATTTTTACACTGCAAAAATTACATGGCTGGCAATGATTGTACTTATTTCGTTACTTTATATATTATAGTACCTATATAAAGTTATGCAAAGTTTCCCATTACAGGGAGCTTGGTTAAATCCTGGTTGTGGTTTCCCGAGATTCTTCACAACCAACCCATGCAATTGTTTGGATAGTATCTCCTCGAAGGGGAAACTTCAGTAACGAAAGAACAGCATTAGGTTCAAACCGTAAAACAATAATTGACACCTTTAATTGTAATATATTTGACAGATTAAGTAAAGAATAATAATACACTTACGAAGTAACCCATGAGATCCAAAGTGTGATGCTTATCATCATTGCCGACTAATTTGACTAGAAAATGTATAATCCACCAATCTACGTGTTATTACAAGGTGCAAGCAGAAAGCAGGCAATACATTAACGGATGGCACCACTATTTGTACACCTATTACACATTACACATCATGGATTTTATCTTACTATAATTACTTGAGACCCTTCAAATATCAGTACACACAAACAAATAAACACTTATTTTGAAAATTACGTCTACCAATGTATAGGTACTTTTGGGCAATTGAATACGATGGCAAATAATTAAGTCGAATTTTTTTATCATAGTGGAAAGATTATGGGGTGTCCATTATTCTTCCAGAATCAGGATAATTAATAATGAAGAAGTGCTATCTGTCACTATATTAAATGAATAACTCCTGTAACGTTACGGCGGTAAAAATGTAGCTTGAAAATGAGGTTAGCTCAGATATTATTTGATTCCAAAAAATTGATTTATCGTAATAATTGGGTAATCCACATAACAAATCAACCTAATTGCGCACATTGGATAAGCAAACACACGCTGCACAGCACATTACAGGTAACTTGTACATATTCTGTACACTACCCCCCCCCCCCCCCTTCCACCATAAATTAATTTCCATGGCCTCCTATGGGACCATGTGCATCGAAAGTCGCCTGGCAGACAGAAAACGTGCAATACTGCTGGCTGCGGACACCCACGTAGGCGTGCGCTAGAGCGAGATTACGGCTGTTTCAGCCGTGAAACCGTTGGGTTCAAATAAGACGCTACTTTTTAACCGCTGTTTGTGGCTAAAGTTTTGAAGCTACAAGAACGGCAATACCCTTAATCGATTCGTTATTTTTTGCCGTAATTATGGTGGTAATTGATTAATTCGGAAAAAATATCATTTTCTGTAAATCCCGGAAATGTTCGCGTAAATTACCTGCGCTCCGAACTTATGTCACTGACGGTACATTGTTTAACAGAAAATAATTACACAATTTTTTTCGTATGACAATTGAATAGACAAACATATCATCTCTTTGCTATTTTTTGATAACATTGTTATCTGTGGAGATATAATAGAAAGTTTAAAATCCAAAAAAAAACCCAAATTTCTCCGAAGAATCCACTTTTGAGAAAAAATATACTCGATTTTTCTCATCGTCTAGTGACCCTCTACAATAATCAATCATAAAAAAGGTCCCCGCACATTGCAAACGGAAAGTCGATTCTGAACTGGACTATATTGCCAATCCTTCTGTAAAACATCAAATTCAAGCCAACGTTTAATTTTTCATTTCATTTACAGAATGCTCGTGATGTTCAAGGAAAACAATGAGCTTGAAAAAAAAGTAAAAAACACACATATAACAATACCATATTTAGCACCAAGTTGATAGAAATTGAAACAAAATAATCAAATGCAGTTTTAAAGTAAACATTAGATTAATATTAAACATTATAATTTATATTGTACATTATAGTAAATTAAAGATTACATCAAATACCGTAATATATAAGCTTCGCTTATAAGCGAAGCTTATATTATTACGGTTGTTTGATTACATTAAACATTAAACATTTTAGTATTATAGATATATTATATATTATATTATAGATATATTATAGATTAAACATTATTTTAAACATTTCATTTACAATCCTTTGCAAAGATAAATTCATCTAAGGTATAAAATCCATGGTAGAAGGAATTTCTTCGTCCTTTCTTTAAAAATTAATCTTTTTTCACTCTTCGACTTCAGTTTGATAAATTATTAAAAATGCGTGCTCAAGTGTAATATATAGTCAAGTATCAAGTATCAATAAAATCAACTCATCAGAGCACACGTCGTCGCAATCATGTTGATCAGATCTGTCTTGTAGCCGCTGTCAGCTGACTATCGGCGAACGATGACGACGCTACGAAGACGTGAGCACAGCTGACTAGGTCAGGGTTGTGCGAAATGAGTATTACCACCCCGGGCGCTGGGTACTCTGGCAGTTGACATCAGTGGTAGGTATACACATGGTAAACCTACGGCAGGCCACGCCACAATCCTGTAAAACCTGTTTGAACAATCGCGTAAGACGTATCGTGATTATCTCATTTAAGGTTCGATTCAAACTCGATCAAAATTACTGTGTTGCGTACGATTCATAAATTTTAGTTTGCATGGCTAGTTAGCACAGTGGCGGCTATGTGGGTAGAAATTTGAAATTGTAATATTGATAAATATGATATGATAAAAATACTATGTGAGTCGTGACTGTACTTTTTATATAGAAAAATCAGTAATTTATTTGGGAAAATAAAGTCGCTGACTTCTAAATTGCAGCTGTTAATATGCATGCACACAAGGCACTGCCCATAAAAGGAAATACTTTGAATTTCCTCAATTGAGAAATTTAGCACCAAAAACTCGACACACTAAAAACTACAACCAGTTCGGCATGTATATAGAGGAAACCGAGGTTTCAGAATCAATTGAACTCAACTCAACAACAACTGAATAAACTCAAGGAGTCAAGGACAGTAATGACACAGGTATATTGACTTTTTTTTGCTGATAACGAACTAAATTTGGTTTCCCAAAGGCTAAACTCAGTATGAGCGCATAATCGTCGACAATATAGAAATTATATCAATTTTTGTATTTGTATATTTGTGTTTGTGGCACATTCACTGCAATTGATAAATTACACACTCTTTGGCTTAATTGAGGTTTTTTATAATTTTACGAACTCTTAGTTTATATTATGATTTATGACACATTATAATTATCTCCTGATTTTGTGGGTGAAGGTGTTGAGAGGACCACACAATCTTTTAAAAAGTCCATTAAATATACTTGTCCATAAAGGGACTAGTAATCAGTAAGGGTACATAATAAAGGGATTCATCTCTGTCTGAGAGTTGGATTAGTTAGATGCCATAACTCAAACGTTGACCAATGTGAATATCGATTAACGTTTTTCTTCCAGTCAGAGCACTGCGATCTGAGAAGAGAGAAGGCTATCGGCTGCTCGCCACTGTTTGGCCAAACGTGTTGAGAAACGCGATCCTTGTTTCGCGAACGCTCGGCCAGTGGAGGACGGGGATAAAAACAACTTTTATTGAGTTTTAATGAAGTGCCCTGATGGGCGGTGGTTACCGTGAATAGTCACGCGTTGATTGATAATCGTTTCGGATTGTTTACACTTTTCATATCAAGGCAAAGTCGATTCCTGTGGCGAATTCTAGAACTTACCATGCTTTACAACTGTCACAACAACAAGCGATTCATGTAAAATGCTAATCTTTGTTATGCCAACTTAATATGACATGGACAACGAAATTGGACATTAAAGTGATTTAAAACACTAGTACAAAGAAACAACCCGATTTTTAAGTTGGTTAGATTATGGACTGGTAAAGTGGTTAATGTTTTTCATGATTTCCCCCGACTATTTAAGTTCAGGGAATATGCAGTGATAGTTACAACAACACGCCTACACATCTGCTATGAAAAACCAAGCTTGTTTTTTCGTGGAGAGTATTTTTTAATTAGTAATCAACTATGAAATGATAATTAATATCTATGCAACGATAAAATAAAACGCGTTTCGTGATAAAAAAGAAAGACTTGGGGTCGGCTAGGTTGACGTCACGTGTGGACTCAATTTGGCAAATTAATTAACACCCAGGGTTGTCTCTCACACTTTGTCAAACAGTGACGTAAATGCCGGTGGTAAAAAGAGGAGTGAACAGTATCTGTCACCGATTGTTGCTTACTTTTTTGGTAAGAACAGAAATCAATCAAAGTCGTATTTGAACTACACTATTTTTTTATTATTTTATACCTACATAACGTAAAAACTAGTGCTAAAGAGACCAAGTTTGAACAATTTAATTTCAATGGGTCATGGAGCGTGCAACTAGCGATTGTGTCGAGCAGGGTAGCAGTCCCCTCGCCTGCTGGGTCATGGAGCGGTGCATCCAGCGATTGTGTCAAGCACGGAAACTGTCCCCTCGCCTGCTGGGTCATGGAGCGATGCTTCTAGCGATTGTGTCAAGCACGGAAGCTGTCCCCTCGCCTGCTGGGTCATGGAGCGGTGCATCTAGCGATTGTGTCAAGCACGGAAGCTGTCCCCTCGCCTGCTGGGTCATGGAGCGGTGCATCTAGCGATTGTGTCAAGAAGGGAAGCTGTCCCCTCGCCTGCTGGGTCATGGAGCGATGCATCTAGCGATTGTGTCAAGCACGGAAGCTGTCCCCTCGCCTGCTGGGTCTTGGAGCGGTGCATCCAGCGATTGTGTCAAGCAGGGAAGCTGTCCCCTCGCCTGCTGGGTCATGGAGCGGTGCATCTAGCGATTGTGTCAAGCACGGAAGCTGTCCCCTCGCCTGCTGGGTCATGGAGCGATGCATCCAGCGATTGTGTCAAGCAGGGAAGCTGTCCCCTCGCCTGCTGGGTCATGGAGCGGTGCATCTAGCGATTGTGTCAAGAAGGGAAGCTGTCCCCTCGCCTGCTGGGTCATGGAGCGATGCATCTAGCGATTGTGTCAAGCACGGAAGCTGTCCCCTCGCCTGCTGGGTCTTGGAGCGGTGCATCCAGCGATTGTGTCAAGCAGGGAAGCTGTCCCCTCGCCTGCTGGGTCATGGAGCGATGC
Organism: Nemoura dubitans; assembly: GCA_921293005.1. Classification (NCBI taxonomy): domain Eukaryota; kingdom Metazoa; phylum Arthropoda; class Insecta; order Plecoptera; family Nemouridae; genus Nemoura; species Nemoura dubitans. The sequence goes on along the minus strand of OV121076.1, from coordinate 17,229,521 downwards.
ATCTAGCGATTGTGTCAAGCAGGGAAGCTGTCCCCTCGCCTGCTGGGTCATGGAGCGGTGCATCCAGCGATTGTGTCAAGCACGGAAGCTGTCCCCTCGCCTGCTGGGTCATGGAGCGGTGCATCTAGCGATTGTGTCAAGCACGGAAGCTGTCCCCTCGCCTTCTGGGTCATGGAGCGGTGCATCCAGCGATTGTGTCAAGCAGGGAAGCTGTCCCCTCGCCTGCTGGGTCATGGAGCGATGCATCTAGCGATTGTGTCAAGCACGGAAGCTGTCCCCTCGCCTGCTGGGTCATGGAGCGGTGCATCTAGCGATTGTGTCAAGCACGGAAGCTGTCCCCTCGCCTGCTGGGTCATGGAGCGGTGCATCTAGCGATTGTGTCAAGCAGGGAAGCTGTCCCCTCGCCTGCTGGGTCATGGAGCGATGCATCTAGCGATTGTGTCAAGCACGGAAGCTGTCCCCTCGCCTGCTGGGTCATGGAGCGATGCATCTAGCGATTGTGTCAAGCACGGAAGCTGTCCCCTCGCCTGCTGGGTCATGGAGCGGTGCATCTAGCGATTGTGTCAAGCACGGAAGCTGTCCCCTCGCCTGCTGGGTCATGGAGCGATGCATCCAGCGATTGTGTCAAGCACGGAAGCTGTCCCCTCGCCTGCTGGGTCATGGAGCGGTGCATCTAGCGATTGTGTCAAGCACGGAAGCTGTCCCCTCGCCTGCTGGGTCATGGAGCGATGCATCTAGCGATTGTGTCAAGCACGGAAGCTGTCCCCTCGCCTGCTGGGTCATGGAGCGGTGCATCTAGCGATTGTGTCAAGCACGGAAGCTGTCCCCTCGCCTGCTGGGTCATGGAGCGATGCATCCAGCGATTGTGTCAAGCAGGGAAGCTGTCCCCTCGCCTGCTGGGTCATGGAGCGGTGCATCTAGCGATTGTGTCAAGCACGGAAGCTGTCGCCTCGCCCGATGGGTTATCGAGCGGTGCATCCAGCGATTGTGTCAAGCAGGGAAGCTGTCCCGTCGGCTGCTGGGTCATGGAGCGATGCATCTAGCGATTGTGTCAAGCACGGAAGCTGTCCCCTCGCCTGCTGGGTCATGGAGCGATGCATCTAGCGATTGTGTCAAGCAGGGAAGCTGTCCCCTCGCCTGCTGGGTCATGGAGCGGTGCATCCAGCGATTGTGTCAAGCAGGGAAGCTGTCCCCTCGCCTGCTGGGTCATGGAGCGGTGCATCTAGCGATTGTGTCAAGCACGGAAGCTGTCCCCTCGCCTGCTGGGTCATGGAGCGGTGCATCTAGCGATTGTGTCAAGCACGGAAGCTGTCCCCTCGCCTGCTGGGTCATGGAGCGATGCATCTAGCGATTGTGTCAAGCACGGAAGCTGTCCCCTCGCCTGCTGGGTCATGGAGCGGTGCATCTAGCGATTGTGTCAAGCACGGAAGCTGTCCCCTCGCCTTCTGGGTCATGGAGCGGTGCATCCAGCGATTGTGTCAAGCAGGGAAGCTGTCCCCTCGCCTGCTGGGTCATGGAGCGGTGCATCTAGCGATTGTGTCAAGCAGGGAAGCTGTCCCCTCGCCTGCTGGGTCATGGAGCGGTGCATCTAGCGATTGTGTCAAGCACGGAAGCTGTCGCCTCGCCCGATGGGTTATCGAGCGATGCATCGTGATCACTGCACTCCGGCTTTCGATCGCCGCTCGGTGCACGTGATTTGGGTCCGCAAATCGACGCAAGACGTGGGGAGAAAGTCAACGTGTGCGACAATCGTTCACTGCTGCAGCGGATAGTGTCACTAAATGGCCGGGTTCTCCAATTTTTTCAACTCCGAATTGAGAATGAGATTACAAGTTACCCCCAATTTCACAACATTGTACAAACTCCTACTTTTACTCAGGGTTGAGGCACTTGTGCCCGGTTTTACCTAAGTTGAGATTTCAACTAGGAGTTACATCTGAATTCATCCAATCACAGTATGCAGCGAATTCTGTCGTAACTCTTAGACCCGGCTTTTTAGTGGCATGTTTAATAGCTAATTTGGTCTGTTAACTTGTTATTGCCTATAGCAACGTCCAATTAAAGTCTTTGATTTTCTTGAAAACTTTGGTAAAACCGGGTCATTGATGAGCGTAGCGAGCGAAGCGAGCGGAGCGAAATCGTAAGAACGATTTCGAAACGTCAGAATCCGTATACATTTTCAAGTGATTAGAATTTTTGAGAAGGCAATGGTCAGGTTTGGTGCTCCATGGTTTTCTTGTGACTGCTGCCTGCACCTTTTAATCCGCTATACACAAACCGCTCCCTACGCTCATCTTCAACGCAACACAAATTGCGTTCGCGAAGCCCTAGTAGTAAGATAGGTACTAAGAGTTACAACTGAATTCAGCCTATCACATGCAGGGAATTCAGTAGTAACACTTGGTAAAACCGGGCATAACTATATCCTTACCGCGTGTTTGAAGGATATCTTTAGATTTTCATTTCAAAACACACGCACACAGAGAAAAGGTCTACCCACAATTGAACAGAAACACAAACACATTCTCAGCGTATAAGGAAGTTAAAACATAGGGAAACACATGTAACTGCACACAACACGACAAGCCGTACACAGTCACATCATGGTCACATAACGTCGAACAGCACACAAGGAAGTTCGAATATTCCATCTCCTTGAGTACGGGCTTGTGTCGGACCAATCACAGAGCAGTATTGAAAACATGGCGGACACAGAGCAGCTGATCTGATAGGAGCGGGATGTCAGTGCGAGGAAACTTGGGACTTTTGAGGTTGTGTTTGTTGTTGATATTTTTTATTACTAATAAATTTCTTTGTAATTCGTCCATAAGGCCGATTAAACTTAAAAATTGTCACAAAGAGACTGAAAAAAAATATATATATCAACACAACCTAAAAATCTCGAAGTGGCCTATGTGAAGTGACCTTCAAGCCTTGTGTGCACTGTGCACTGTGCACTGTGCATGTGCTTGTGTTTGTGTTTGTGCGTTGTGTCAATTGTGGGTAGACCTAAACATATTCGGTCCATTATAGACTTGACGGAGAATTAATTTTCTTAGACTCATGTCTACTATATCCTAACTTTAGTTCACGCGTCCCTTGTTTTCCTTATTTCCCTTTGTCCAGTGGATTTGGGGAGCCCAGATTTTTCCTATGATGGCTAATAATTTGCCAGCGCATTTCTTGTCGAGAATTTAGAATAAAACAGTTTTCATCAAATTTTTCTTTGAAGTCGTAAATTACTTTCTTATCCCTACTGCATTTGATATGAGAGTACAAACTTGTCAGTAATACTATAAACAAATCAATCCGTCTCAAAGACTATTTACAAATTCACTTCTTCCCCTTCTTGCCCCTCTTCAAGAAGCCCATGAAAATTATCTCCTTGACGACCACCAGCCGCCCTAGCGTGATCTTGTATTTGGCGGCGTACTTTTGCGGATAGCTCTTCCCCTCACCGGGGACAGTCTCATTGGTCGTCTCAGTCCACGTCGACTCGCTTTTCAAAGACTTTTCCGACTTTCCCTTGGTGCTAGCGGCAGACTTTCCCTTGGTACTAGCGGCAGACTTTCCCTTGGTGCTAGCGGCAGACTTTCCCTTGGTGCTGGCGGCAGACTTGCCCTTCCCTCGGTCCTTAGAATCGCCGCCCTTGTCCGAGCCCTTTCCCTTCTTGCTGCCGGTCGCACTCGCAGGGTCGCCCTTCTTCGGGGGCACAAACTTGACCTTGAACTCCCTCTTCTCGTGCGGTGGGACCAAAATCTCGTTCGACCCCTCGAGCCCCGCCAGCTCGAAGACGTTTCCCGCCCCTCGGTCCATGTCCTTGAACTCTTCGCGCAGAGAATACTCGTCCTCTGGCGACAACTCAGTGCACATTTTCTCCTGTTTCTTCTTAGACTTCTTGTCTTTCTTGTCTTTCTTATCCTTCTTCCCCTTTACACCCTGGTCCTCTTTAACGACCGGCTTCTCCATTGGCTTATCCACAGCATCCTTTACGTACACTTTCTCGAAGCAGAAATTCAGTGGCGCCTCACAAGCATTTTCGAGCACAATCTTACAGTCTCCCTTCTTCCCCGAGGGCCCTTCGAAGCGAAACAGTACGAAGTCCGGCGTGAAGCTGTAGACCGGCGTGACCCCTGTGCCCGCGACGATCACTGAGATGACCGTCCTACCCGAGCGCACCTCCACGTACTCCTCCGCCACCCCCGGCCGGTCGGGCGCGAACGTCACCGGCACGACCACCGTGTGCTCCGGCTCCAGGAACGCTATCTGCGGCGACGGGAACAGGAACGGGCCGACGGGGTTCACGGGCGACACCCCGACACGGATCCGCTTCGAGGAGATGTTGAGGACGCCGAGCTTGGTCTTGGGCCGCGTACCGAGCGCCACCGGCCCGAACTGTAAGCGCTGTGTGTCCGGCTTGATGACGAAGTCTGGTCGGACCACGGGACACACGACGGCCAGCTTGAGATGGTCGCGTCGACTGGCGATCTCGGACGACGAGGAGCTGATGTCCACGACGCACGGGACGGTGTGCGTCGCGCACGACGGCTCCAGCACTTGGAACAAGCTCTTCTCGGCCGGGAAGTTGTCAATGTGCTCGAGGACAACACTGGACGGGTCGACGTGGAAGTCGGGGACGCTCGACTCGCTTTCTTTGCCCGATCCTTTTCCTTTTTTGCCTTTCTTATCCTTCGGTTTCTTTTCCTTGCCTTTCTTTTCTTTGCCCTTGCCTTTTTTACCCTTTTTTGCGTTCTCCAATTCATCCAAGTACGCTTGGCGTTTCTCTGCCACCATCCGCTGAGCTTTCAGCTCTCTGGCGCGCGCCAACACCTCGTGATGAGGCAACGCCGGACAGAACACGACGGCGATCTTCAACTTCTCGCCCGATTTGATCTTGCCTCTCGTCGGAACAAACGCGAGCTCGTTCGTGGGGGACCTGAACTCAAACGAGGCGGTAAACTGTCGACTCTCGACTTTCTTCAAAAGGCCGCAGTAGCATTCCGTGGCCGTCGCTTTGTTAACAGAATCGAAGATGAAGCTGACGATCGAGTAGCTGCCGCACGGCGTGCTAGGGAACTCGATCCTTGAGGACGAGAATCCGCACAGCGGGTCGTAGATTTGTGCGAGGACGCTGATTTCGGTCTTCAGAGGACGCTTGTCGATGGCGTTGGCCCAGCGGACCATGATCGTGCTCGTGTCGCCTTCGCTGAACCGCACCAGGTTCTTCAAGGAGCCGGTCACCGGTTCCAACACGCTGCCCGAGTACCAAGATTTGACTTCCGTGTTGTCAGGCTCGGCGTTTCCGACCTTGTCTTGTGCATTGAACCCGAGCAAGTTGTCTGACAGATCCAGGTCGTCTTCGTCGGCGAAGATCTCCTCGAGATGTCTCAACAGTTCTTTTTCTTGTTCGGCTATCGGGTCTTTTGCCTCCTGTAGCTCGAGGTTGGCGTTCCATAGTTCCTCCTCTGAATTAATTAGCGAGAACGTTTCCGACTCGATCGAATCGTAAAGACCTGCGTCTTCTTCACCTTCGATTTCTACATTTTCTTGCTCGTCTTCGATCGATTCTGCCTTTTCCAAAATTGTCTGCTGTTCCAAAACCTGGCGAACTATTTTCTTTCTGTCACCTTTGTAGACTCCCGCCAAGCACGCCTTGGTCGTGACTAAAATGCTGAAGTGATGCAAGCCCTCGAGCCCGCCCTTGCCGATAGCGTTGCCCGGCATGTTCTTCACACCGGGACTGTAGAGCAAGTCCAGCTTGGCCGTCTGTCCGGGTGCGAGCGTGCCGAACCCGTAGTTCGGCTGGATCATCGCGAACTCGGGCAGGTCCAGGAACGCGAACTCGTGCGCCACCATCGAGTTGTTCGTCAACTGCAGTTCGGCGCTCACCGTCTCGTTGGTCGACACTCGACCGAGGTCGACGTGCATAGGGCTCAGCACTAGACTGTACGCTGAGGTTATAATCGCCCTGCATGGCACTTTCAGAAAAGGACACTTCCCGTAAGCAGTGCCTTTGATAACAATCTGTATCGGGAACTCAATCTTTGCATCGCTGTAATACCGTGACGCCTCGTGGGGAATCTTCCAGCTCGGAGCGAATTTGATCGCGAATTTTGAGTGCGAATTCGGCTGCACATGACACTGCGCCGGTCGGATGAAGAAGAACTTGCGCATCGAGGGTGGGATCGTCGGTTGCACGGCGCATGGCATTTTACCGTCGTTGAAGACTTTGAGGACGTCTTGGTAGAGGCCGCCGTCTTGGACGCACACTCGGAAGTTGAGAGCCGTCGGAGAGACGCGGATCGGCAATGCGGTGGCCTCTGCGTACGCACGGAAGTGTGTTTCGTAGGAGACGTCTTTCTCGTCGGTCACACGCACGGTGAGTTTCTCCTCGAAATTGCCGGCTTCGTAGGCGTTGAAATGTAGCTTCACCTTCCTTGTCGATCGGGGAGGTACAGTTATCTTGTACTTGTCTTCGAACCTGTAACCATGCGAGTCAGGAGCTCGTTGTAGTTTCTGTCCGATTCAAAAACTCAATATTTAATTTGAAATTGTTTAGTGAATACCTATGTGTTGCTAAATTTAGACTCGTGTCTCGTTTTCCTTTCTTTGGTACTAGTTTTGAAAAAATACTATTACGAACTGGGTTTTGAATGCTTAATAAAGTCTCACTGATTTCCTTATATTGTGTTATATTAGGTCCGTCCTAATTATTTTGGGAAACTACGTGTCTTTCTGGCTGCAACTATAATTTTATTTTTAGTGAACTTTAAGGGGAAATTTTGAAACAGAAGTAATAAAAGTTATAATTTTTAAGCTCACCTTTCTCAGAAAAATTAATACTTTCTTTGATAATAACGTTCTCCTTTCTTGTCTATTGACGGTAGGATTAGGTAAGAATAGATCAGGTTGGGTTAGGACGTAGATTGGGTTAGATTAGATTTCGGTTCGGTTCGGTTTGGATAGGATCGTTCAGAGTAGATTTGTGACGTGAGACGAAAGTAACCCCCTTATACAACTAACCTGAAAGTGAGGAAAACATTGTCGAAGCACTCTTCCAACAAATCATAGCACGGCCCAAGTTCCAAGTCGCCTTGGACGCTCCACTTCGGGTAGATCAGCTCCCAGCGGGACACGATGTCGCTTAGCCCCTTCTCGCTGCGAGTAACGTTCATTCGCGAGTCTATCACCACCTTCGAGTCTTTGTTGTACAGCCGGAAGTCTTTGGCGATCAGTCGGGAGTCCCGAGCCTGCAGCAGTCGGGAATCAACGCTCATCTTCGGCCAGAGCGGGACGTTGTCGTCGTTGTCAGCTGTGTAGTCATACCTGGACACAATAGGAATATTCTGATTGGATTCAATTGATTGCCGTCAAATGGATATACTTGCCTTGTTTGCCGTATGTTTGAATATATTATTGTTTATCCCTCTCGAGTCCGTTTTGGTTTATGTATAGTATTTCTTTTTCTAGGTTACAAAAAATACATGCACACTGATTGCAGGATTTCGGAAAACTATAATATTTGTTGAGCATCAAAAGTTATCCCACACATCAACACACAAACAACACAAACATATACCTACAACTCAAATTAACGTGTATTCAATACATTCAATACCTAAGTGGACTCCTACTAGTGGCTTTACTAGTATCGCGCAAAGTGTGGTATGGAAATCTGGACTAGTCTTCAAACTCTGTCAATTTTGTATAAACTTGCTGTATCCATAAATAAGTTCATAGGTAAGATAATTTTTTTCAAGTGTTGATATTTTCCCGGTGCACCCTCTACTGCTGCACACAGTCCAAAAGATCAAAACTGTACACCATATGCCACAATACCATGATGATATAATAATGACTATAACTACAGCTTTGATTATTTTATTTCACCCCCTGTTAACTAACAGCCTATATGGAGACTATATTATGGAGTAGATAGGTACGAGCATAAGCTTAAGCATTTAAACGTATTGTACCTTTCCAAAACCCTCTCGACTTCATCTATATCCTCGCAGTTGACGTCAGCGAATGGGTCGTCGTCGTCTAGCGCGAGAAACCCGGAATACTCGTCGGCATTGAGCATGGAGACAGTGTACATCTTGGAAGACTTGTTGACCAACTGTACAGTCCTGCAAAGATGCACCCCAAACTTGCCCCGCGACCAGCACGGCACCGTAGGGAAGGTCAGCCCATTGGGGACGATTTCGATTGAATCCGGCTCCTCGCAGTCGCATTCGACGGGTATTTGGAACTGGCTCAATGCGTCGTTGACTCCACGTTTGCTAAGGAACACGAGGCTGGCATCGAAACTTTTCGTCGACTCTTCGGGTCGGAATGTGACCTCGAACGTGAATCCTAGACCGGGGCATATTTTGCGAAACTCCTGGCATTTGACTGTGAGCAATAGTGGGTCGAGAATGTCGGTGGGGTATTCGACCTCTTTGAATCTCGCGAAGATGTTGTCGCTGCAGCGGAGGTTGCTGACGTGGACGGTTCGGCGGTACTCTTGGTTCGGCTCGAAGTTTTTGAACGAGACGACTTCGGGCCTCCACACGAAGCCGGTCTCATTCGGCAGGTCTGCGACGAGGGCCCTGTCTTTGACGTACAACTGCTCGAGGACTTTGATGTGCTCGAAGTCTTTCAGTAATTCAGCCATAACGTTCTCGGGACCGACACGTTCCCTCTTTAGAGGTGGTGGTGGTGGCACGTATTCTTCTTCTGGTACAGACTTTCCCTTCTTTTTAGATTTATTGCTCTTCGCAGACTTTTCTTTCTTCTTCTTTTCTTTTGGCTTCTTCTCACCTTTCTTTCCTTTCTTTGACTTCTTCTCAACTTCTTCGACCACCGTAGCGTAATCGACGACCACCTCTTGAACTTCCTCCAACTCTGGTTCCGGTTCCACCTCACCAACGTCGATCCAATCGCCTCCTGCTTCAAGGTCAATCTCCTCATTGTCAATAGCTTCCCTCGACTTGCGTTGAGGTTTAGATAACGGTTTAGCTACCGGGGCCACTTTCTTCGGATGCTTTCTCTTCTCCTCGTTCAAAAGCTTCTGGATGATCTCGATCCTCCGTTCAATCTGTCCCTTCTCCCTCGCCTCCTGCTCTGCTTTGTATTGCTTTATCCTTTCCACCACTTTGCTGTTCTTCGGCAGGCTCTCGATGTCAATGTTGTACTTCTCCTCGAGCATCTTCTCCACCTTTCTTTGCCTCCTCTCCTGTCTCTTATCTCTCTCCTCTTTGTGACAAAAATAAGTCTTTTTGGTAATCACAGTTGACTTTTGGATTTCATTCAAACTCTTAATTTTTGACTTGAGTGAATGCTTTATTTCGTGCATTTTCCAGCTCTTGTCAAGCCGTGAAGTGAAGTCTTCGCGGAGGCGGGACTGCTCTGTTAAAGGATACCGCTTCTGATTGCAAGTCTCATAGTCGGCGTCTTCTCCTGAGCTGCTCAGGCTCGAAATCACCTCCCAGTCGAAGTAATCAACGTTGATCCAGTAGGACTCGTCGTAGATATCTTCCCGTTCGACGGCGAAAGCATGCTCTCTTACGACGGCCTCGTCACGCGTGGGATCGGGTATTAACGCCGCCTCATTTCCTACGATCTTAGACCCCTTTTTACTTCCTTTCCCCTTTTTTGAGTCGTTGCTCTTGTTGCTCTTGCTGCCAACTGAGTTAGCTTTTTTCATACTACTTTTATCACTCTTCCCTTTGTCCTTCCCTTTGCCTTCTTTAGCTTCTTTACTTCCCTTGTTACCCTTAGCTCCTTTGACTCCTTTTCCACCCTTCTTTTCCTTTTTCTCTGCCTTTTTCAGCTGTTCTCTCATTTCCTCTTCCTCTATCCTTCTCATTTCTTCTAATTCTAGCCGCTCTAGCTCAAGAATCTCCTTCTCAATTTCTCTTGCTCTCTCATAATCTATTTGTCTTTGCTGCATTTCAGTCACCAATTTTTCTCGATAGGCTAATTTTGCCTTCTTCTCCTTCCTATAGATCATCTTTGCATTAGCTTCTTCTTCGACTCGTACCTCATCGTCAATCTCCTTTCTCCGTCTCGCATTTTCTTTCGCAATTTTCTTGGCCTTTGCTAGTTCATGCTCTTCAAAAGCAAGTCTCGCTCCGTACTTCTTTTCCTTCGCAAACGCCATCGCGTTGATCTAAACGTAAAAATATTGAGTCGAAATCGAGCTCTCTATCCTGACCAAAGAGTATATAAATGACGTCAACGTCATCTCAGTTTGTGAAACGTCGTTAATGATAACAAATGAGAAGCAAATACCCTGAAATAAGGCATTTCCTTCTACGTGGCAGTGAAATCCACTCGGCTTCCATAAAAACAATCATGTATGGCCCTGGATCGCGAATCCGGAATCCGGCTATCAGCGAATATATCCATATCCTATTCGAAAAACAATTATACCTGCATGCAAATACCTGATAGCCAATCATAATTGGCACGCTAAATTTCATCACGACCCAAGGTCCGATCCATCTCCTGAAATGCTCTTCCTACTTCCTCCTATTTCACAGTTTCAAGAAATCAATTATTTCCCCTTTGTCGCGGTATATCGACGGCACCCCGGGTAGCCGGCGCAGACATTCTAGAAGCTTCTGCAGACGATCGTATCGGTGAATGGCTGACCTTTGAAATCGCGCCGCCAGTCCTTCGGCAACCCAAAGACTCACGCGCTGCATTACGAAGGCAATGACAAAACAATTTTCTAGGGGGCCGGACGACCTTGTCTCGGGTCCAAGTTCAGTTTCCGAAGCGGATTGACCACGCATGAGGTCACTGATTGCGTCTTGGTGGCCAAAGGTGTGTCTTCGAGTGTCCTTTGCGTTCAGCCGCCGTCTGTCGGTGTGGACGCTAATGGACGGTGACCGCGTACCTGCGTCGTAATGGCATTGGCAATGATTTTTACTTCGATGTATGCGAAGTAGTTCCGTTTTGGATAGGCTTGGTTTTGAAATATGAAAAGGTTGCTTAATATAATAATTTTAATATGTGGGTGGCGCATTTCGTAAATACTACGAAATTTGATGAAAGACGTGAAGAAAATAAAATAGCTCATTTGAAAGATCGTCCAAGGTAGGTAAAGTTGAAAGCTTATAAATAATGCATTAAAATCATATATAATATGAGGTTCAAACGATCATTCCATCTATTCTTTATGAAGTGTTTTCTAGCAAATTTATAGTACAATGTCAAGAAATTCCTCGGCGATTTGAGGAAATCGTAAGTGACAGCTTAGTCGTGTCAGAAATCAATTACAGACTTTCGCTAAATTACGATAGTAATATGCGCATTATGCTCCATTCAAAACCAATATACGTTGTCAACAGCTGCTCATATCATGTCATACATACGCACTGCGCGGAAGTTGTGTACCTATAGGCAACTACCTAACATACCGTATGCTCATTAAATGCAACAGCAATCCATCTCATTGAAACATGAGAGACAATGACCACTGCATTACACATCAACTATACCTAGCTATGGAGCCAAGTGCATGCAACTGTGTTTATGCAATAACGCCACTGCACATTCAATTCAAAACTGGAACAACTTAGACAGATATTATGTCGAATGTCGAAGGGTGCAATAGTTTTGCGAGATATTTATCGAATCGTAATTCAACTAGTGGCACAATATTTATGGTTTTTAGACAGTCGTATAATCTATGCGGTAGCTGATAAAGCAACTCTGTGTGGGAATATTATGTACTGGAAAAATGACAAAATGTATTATATAGCAGCACAGTGCCTTACTGCTAGTGCTATGTGTTGGTTTTGGGCTTACATTAGAACTGACTGACGTGAAGACGTAATGTGCAATTGTTTTGTTAGATTTCATCGGCAACTATACATTTAATTAGGTTCACAAAATACCTCCCTAAATAAAATATCCGGGCTGATATTATATAATTTATAATACAAACATCATATTAGAATTTCTTTTCGTTTAATGGAAGTGAGGGAGAGGGGGAAGAGTCATGCGTGATCTAATTACAATTTTTCATCTGACAATGGAAATACAAGCTATCGAGTGTTAAATTTCACGTCTTTGAATGTAAAACAGAGGGTGGTGCACAAACTTCGCCAGCAATACAATATCGGTTGATGTAGACTGAAGAAAAAGTCGATACCTGCCAAAGTCAGTAATTTATGCTCAATTTCACTGCAAACGTCGGCAGGAAATTGATATCAAAAGCGAACACGATCACGACCAAACAGTTAATGCACGAGTTTATACGCAAGTTTTGGCAATGGCACTGATTCCATCTGTCCCAATCAAAATCAGATCTCCTATTTAAATGCATCTTCTGTTTAAAATGGATGATTCACCAATCATTATATAACCAATCGAACCACTGGCATACTTTTCCCCTAACGGCAATGCACGTAATGTTATCGCGTGCGTCGCGTATACGCAACGATATCTACGTGCGTAATTGGCGCACGCATATACGCACGTATGTGAGCGAGAGAAGGACATTGGATCTACGCAATGCGTTCTCGGTACCGATGCGTTTTGTGATTACACACAAAACAACAGAGTTTTTGTGGCATTCGACACTTGCTCAATGATTTCAAAGCAGTACCATGACGATTTGAACTGAAGTATTATAGAACTTGTTTCTACTTTGAAGCCATATGCCTGGCGGGAGACAAATGGATTATTTCATGTTGGACATTAATGTTTTTTTAAAGCTATATAAATTGCAATAAATTAATTGAGATAATCGATCAAAGTAGAGTAAATACCCTAGGCGCAATCGAATGGCACGTTAGTACGTATATAGGTAATGAATTGAACGTGCATTTTTTCGAATTGCGCTAAATGATGAAGGTATATATTTTTACTTTAGGTTAATGCGTTTTATTTAGGAGAAGCTATTGAGCAAAATGCCCCCCAAAAGTTGTCGACTTCCTTCTGTTAATTTCGGTTAATTGCCGTGTTAAAATTAGGCTCTAATTATATGTGTTGTGTTAAATAATACATTCCCTTTCATTGAAATAGTATGTGTCGAAATGCACTATGTGTTCTTTGCAACCTTGCCTTCACATGTGAAACTGTATTTATTGATTATTATAGATGCAGGAAATTATTAACAAGATGTTTAATGTATGTATAGACTTTGTAAAAATGTTTCTCCAAAAAAATATAGGCCAGCAGACTAACAATAATATTTTATGCCTAGAAGGTAGTTGGACCGACATTAGATTCAGCGAAATAATGTTTGAATATCTGATATTAAAACGTGAAATCATTTGCAACTGAAATGTTTAAAATTTGCAATAAATCTTCGCATAAGAAATTTAAATCAATAAAATCGATATGATACTGTAAAAACATACCAGTTTGTTTCCTGTAGTGCTTGCTTTCATAATAGAACTTCTATAATCATTATATAATACAGAAAATTGAACCTGCTCTAGATGAGGATGTTAATTAACACATTTTATAGATTAAATTAAAACACGTATATTTGCAGATGAATGAACAAAGAATAAGGGAGCTCCGAACGAAAGATTGTAAAGGCGGTATAGCCCAAACGCGATTTCAAAAAAGTACCTTTGAGTGAAACTTATAACGGTAATTCTCTTCTTATTATTGAGAGGCTATTTCCAAATAGTCCCGGCTTGCCCAGACAAAGGAAGCTTGTGCCTAATGAGGATTGCACTTTGATGATTAAATCACACTTTACGATACACGGTTCAAATTATCTGATTGCTGTTTTTACTTTTTACCATGGTCTAGGTACAGGTTATTAGAGAGGTTAAAAATATCCGCCGACGGTTCAACTCTTGCATTTCGGTTATGAAAGACCCGTGCCTCGGCGAGATGTGTTTATAAAAGAGTTATTGAGAAGAACAATGAGTTGATTTCGATATCTTTTGGCTGATTCTGTACACACGGGTAAATTATCTTCAGCGTGATAAATCAAAAGGAAACAATGGTGGATTCTAGCTAGATAATCTGCAGCGAAATGTATAGGATAAAGCCAAACAGACCACAAAAAATCTCTGTTTTCATAGGCCGGTTGTATCAAATGAGGAAAAGTTTACTAGCAACTTTTAAAATTAGCTAATTACACACTCTTTTATTATGAGGAATTGACAAATTCCTCGTTACCATTTTCCAATTTCCATTACTTTGGAAATGTTTAAAATATTGAAAATGAAAAATGAAAATCACTGCGTTGATTTCACGCATCACTGATTGCATTTTATGTGCCATGCGACTGTAAAGTTTAAGACTACAACCATATTTTGTAGCAAAGTAATTTCAAGTGTTTATCGGACTTGACATGCCGTATTTTATGTCCTGAGTTTCCCGGCTTTCCTTTCCACCGAAATCCGGAGTAGGTAGTACCTTTGTTTGTGCAAGAATTACAGCGCGTTATTCATTAGATAACATTACCTATAGCTGCGAGCGTAAGTGTAATCATCAACAAAATAAGCAGAAATAGGCTTTAATCTTTTTAGTCTACAGGCAGGTGTCGAAAGAATAAATTGAAGGAGAGAAAAATACGATTTTTCTCATTGATAATATTGTGAATAACTATTTTATAAACAACTTTTATAAGCCCTAGTTGTAGGTATTTCGATACACTGATTTCATCTCATCGATCAAGTTTAAAACTATTCAAAGTCATTCCAGCCCACACAAAACCCTGGCTATAATTATTTATTTAAAACTTACAAACAAAATTATTCATTGAAAACCAAAATTATTCAATCGAAAAATATTACATAAAACGTTTCAAAACACTTTTTTAGAGTTTTTCAGTGTGACATTGAGTTTTTGTTGACTGTCAGTTTGATGTAATAATGCAATCGACATTGTATTTACATGGACAAAAGCACCTATACATATACACATTGTGGATGCTTGTCTCGATCGTATAATCACTTTGTTCCTCGCCAGAAAGCGTGAGAAGAACCAAGTATACTCGATGGATCAAATGTCGAAATTGCATTCAGTACGGTAGATGCAACGCAGTGTCGCAGTACCATTGCATATTATACCAAGTGCAACGTTCTGAGAATCACTATAGAAAATGCAGTTGCACTAGACTTTTAAGGCATTCGATTGGTTTATTGCGAATCCATTACATGCATTCTATGTCGAAGCTAGATTCAAGCTCAAATGAAATCGTAAATCTTTCAACAATCCTTTCATCCGCAAGGTTTAAGCGTTTTTGTTTGTTTGTGTTCGATCTTTGTAGGGTTAAAGATGCCGCGGTACACGGTAGGTATAATATGAAAGCTATGTTATTCAATCTTACCTACGCCAAACTCGTCCAAAACGTATGCTGCGCTTGCTACGCTCGAAAGGACGAACAAATATGTGTACAAAATGCATGAAGACCCCAATGGATGTTTTGATCCAATCGATTATTAAACTAAATCATAATCATAATAATCAAAATAATCATAATATTCATGGCATGACCGATTCATTAGTGGCTATATCTTC